>OY728122.1:1632036345-1633262179 GCA_963277665.1 Viscum album
AAGGACAAAAATCCACAAGTCCAAAATCAATAATATTTTCCCTCCAAATAAAATCTAAACAACACAGGTAGTGAAATCAATAAACCATTGTGCAACATAACAAATCCGATGCTTTCTAGGGTTTTATGTAGAAAAACAAGAGAGGTTCTATGGTTAAGGAACTTACCAACCAATGAAAGCTTTAGATCTGAATATAAAGTGTGTTCCTCATCATTTGATAAGAAAAACGCTAATAGACCTCGGTGGAGAAAATGTTTGGGGACAGTGCATTTATAGGTCTTCGATTCAGATGGAGGATCATGGTCTATGAAAATATCTGTAAAGGATCTTGCATCATGGGGAACGAGATCAACGCCATCAGGTTATCTTCAATGAGTGCCCTAGGGTGACCTTAGATGGAAAATAAGTGTAAAAAATGGATATATAAATGACTATTGAAGAATTATATGAGCATAGGTGCATTAGAACAGTAGTATAAAATTTTAAAACTGTATGCACAAGATAAAATATTATATTCAGGAGTCATGATATCAATTTTGGAAGTTTATAAAAAATGGATCATAACTAATTAAAAGATCATGATCCATGAGAGAATAAAATTATCATAAGAGTATGGGAAAAGGGTGGTAAATTGTGTATAAAATCATAATTATAAAAATTTTATGTTTAGGCTACCCATAATGACATTCATCACTTGTTATGATTTTTATAACAACCCATATACCTTCATTGGTTTTGGGATAACATCTTATGTATCTCTTTGGGGCTTGAGATAACCTCCCATATACTATTTGATATTAGAAAACAATAATCTTTTCCTAAGGAATTGGAGGAATAAAAAACACCCACCTGTCACATAATCATATTCCATTCATATAAATTTTACAAGATCATGAAAAAATTTATCATTTAATCATTTCTTAACACATGGAAAAAATGATTTTCTTCAATATTTCATCATAATAATCATAAAATATCCATATAAATAATATGGATAGAATCACAAGATCATATCCCTAAATAAGAATAAATTACATAAAAGTATTTTATCATAGATGAAGAATTTATTTACAAGATCCAAGCAACATTTTTGGGTAAAATATCCTTTTCATTTTTAAAACACTTATTTAAAATATAAAGATATTATCAATATTAACTGAAATATTATATTTTGAAATAAACATGTAAAAATTTAAAAGCATATTTAAATATAATATTAATCATTATGGTTTGAAAACAATTTTTTAGTATATTATATAAAAAATTCTATTCACATATTGGGTAAAAAGTACATTATTTGGAAACAGACATGAAAATTCATTTTAAACTATTTTATAAAAAGAAAAAAAGGGTAGAAATTAATTTAATCAATTATTAAAGAATAAATATTTGGAAAACATTTTAATGAAAATATGGACATGGATGAAAATGAGTCATGAATAATGGAAAAAAACGATTTTTTCCTTAATAACATTCATTCTAACTTGTTGGTAATAAGGAGAGGGAAATGAAATGAAAAAAATTCATTTTCAATAAATAATTGGAGGATAAGGAAACATGTATTATTTTTGAGATATATTCTATTTAATTACTTCATCGTAAATTTTAGAAAAAATCTACCCCAATAAAAATGACATTATAACATAAAACCCATATCTCATATATCACTTACCACTTAAATTATCTAAACTCAAGTATAATAAATTTGAACTTATTATTATTATATACCATAACCAATTTCACACTATATTATCATATATGATACACTTAAAAAATTTGAACACCAATTTTTTAATAGTAAATTTATGAAATACTTGTTTCTTAGTGATATATGTTTCTTTTTACGTGTATGGTTCTATTAGGAAGTTAAAAACCATGTTTTTTCATCATGGTTATATAAAATTTAAAATACTTATAATTTAATAAATATATTATTTAATCATTATCTACTCTTTCAAAATAATTCATATAATGTAGGGATGACAAATTAATTACATCGCATCGTGGACAGGCTGGTCCGTACATTCTCACATGCAATGATTTCTAATTTTTTATGGAATGATTGAAACAAATTTAAAATTTTATTGATCATTAAAGAATAATAATTATTTCTTAAATATAAAATATATACATTAAATCCATAATAATTAAAAATCCAAAAATATGTTGGTTGAAAATTAATCTTATCATTACGTGGAGGTAGTAGCATACTCGAATGCATGAGAGATACTTTCTTTTCTCATTTGATGTGGATGGAGTCAGACATAGTTGTTACATAATTATAATCATTTATAATTATATATATGATATTTTATCAGTCATTATTTTTTTTATGTAATAGGTTTTGATAAGGTGTAGGAATAAATAAAATTGATAGTACTCGGTTAAAATTTATATCTCTTTGTTTAGAAATCTCCTTTGAATTACAACTTGACCATTTAACATATGATGTTATGATAAAAATGGCCTACAATACATGTTTAGGGATGTTATTACAATTTTTTTGGAATTATAATAGTTAATAGGCTCATCATGTGAGTATAATAGTAGGGAGAGGGTGTCATTTTAATCTTAACTTTTGTAAAAAATATTAACTATTTTAACTATTAATTTTGACAAATAATGTACATGCAATCATTGAAAAATAAAAAAAAATTATGATTAAAAAATGGAATCCATTATATAAAATTTTATTTCTACAGGTGTTAGAATGTAATTTCAAAATATTTTTGAGACAAGTATTGAACCAAAATTTTTAGAGAAATGCATTTAAACCATAAATTTGAATTTAATTTCATTATTTACATTCCAAAAATTATAAAATTTTGTTAAAATATTTTATTTAATAAATAATCTATATAGTTAATTTAAAACATTAGTCAATAATGTATAATTTAATTAATTTTTATAAAAACACATTGTCCACATAAAAACTATTTTATGAAAACAAACTCCTTTTACCTTGAAATGATTTTATCTACATTCATAACCGTTAGATAAATAATTTTTTGATTCTTATTACTTCATTACAAATAAATTTTATTATAATAATTTTTTACAAATGATTAATACAATTTTTATATAATATTACATAACAAGTAAACAAATATTTATCTTCAATAAATTGGATATTTAATCATTAATTGATTTCATTAAAAAAATTAATCATTTTTTCTTAATTATTAATAAATAAATTTGTTTTTAAGAAAAAATTTCTATATATATTTAATAAATCTTTTAGTATTATCAAAGGTTGATACAATATTTTTTAGGAAAAATATATCCCCAGGAATTTACACTCATGGATATATAATTTTCATTGGTAACTAATGTGCATGGGCTCTAGTTACCATTGTTATATGGAATATAGACGTAGTTACTGTAACATGTGGATATATGTCTATATTATCAGATCCATAAATTTACATCTGAAAATATTTTTTTAAAACCAATAATTAAAAAAATTAACATAGAATAGTGGAATGTGTCTTTCTATTTATATTCCCAAGAATGGGTTCAAGTGTTTTTCAGTACAATTTTCATAAATTAATATATATATATGTATATATATATATATATATCTGTGTGTGTGTGTGTGTATGTAATAAAATTATAAATTTTACACATGGCATGGACGAAGGGTTTATTCCCCTAGAGTTACATGCCTATAATCAACTCTTAAAAAATATTATTATTTTGTTATGAAATTTATAGATAAATATATATTAAAAATTATAGAAAATATAATAAAAATAATGTCAAATGGTGTGTGAGAGGTTATTCATTGTCTTGTTTTAGGTGAAAGTTCAAACCCTTTCCTTCATTATTATTTTTGGAAAAAAACTCTATTTCCAAAATATCGGTGACTATTGAAATAACGTTTTCCAGTTGGACTAATCTACAACGACATGCATTTCCCATGGCTATATCCATAATCTTATATATATTTATAACTTGTTCTATTGTGATTCCAAAAGACACCACTATCTATTTTTCTATGGCTATACGCTATTTCTAGAGACACTATGTCTATAACTAAGAATATTTACCATATATATTGTATTTTTATTTATAATTGTGGTTTACCCTTTAATCAATCATGGAAACCTGAACACTATGATGTGTTTAAAATTTATATTATTCTTGAAAAAAAATTATATATGTTTAATATTAATTAAAACTTAATGAACACCTATTTTCGAAGATTCTAAAAAACTTAATTACTTGCATATAGAAATACGTTGAGGTAGCATACTTAGTTATCATGTTTCTAGCAATATCTTCAAGGTACATATTATTCCTTTCAACTAATCTATTTTTATATATTTTTTATGGTACAATAATCACATGAATTATACATTTTTTATGATATTTTGAGAAATTTTTGTTTAGAAATTTACTCTCATTATCAGATATCAACATCATTGGATAATAGCCTGTTTATTCATTGAAAGTCTCCTAGAACATTTAAACATTGCGAGAGAATTGGATTTGTGATACACAATCATAATGTATGAATTTATAATTAAATCTTCATTTAATGTGATAAATTTATTGTCTTTTCATGGTGGATTATTTCTTATTAGGACTATAAACATCTGAGAAGACCAAATCCAATAGAAATTGAGTTTTAATTTCGACCCCATTATAAATTTTATTCACTATATTTTATTTTAGAATCATTTTGTAAATAAATTTAATGAGATTATTCATGGAAATCATATTTCTTACAACACACTTTTTTATCATCCTTATCATTCTATTTTGTCCATAGTGACCATATATTATATTACACAAGTTGTTTTCAGTTTGTATATTCATGTAAAAATTATTATTTCATTATAACATCAAAATTGGTTACCATGTGTTCTCAAAATTCTTGAAACAACTACTCCATCATTAAACCAATTCCTGATGTGCATATTTTTCTTCAAAATCACCCCATTTCCATTATCACAGAGCTGTAAAATACTCTACAAATTCGGTCTCATCCCATTAATAAATAATACACTATTATAATTTACTTTATTTTGGGAAATAGTATTTGCTAAAAAAACTTTTATATTTAGTGGTCCATCATTACCAAGGTTATAAACACTTCCATTATACTATTCAACCATTTTCTAGTTATTTAGATCACTTATCATGTGTTATGAAAAACCACTGCTCATAATTCATGCATAGTAAATTTTTGATTAATTATAGGAAACTTCAAATACTTGTTCTTATATTTTGGATTTATTCTTCTTATTATCATTCCAAAACAACATATGATATTTAGTTATGTTTTAATTATGGTGATACAATCATCTAAAATTTCTCATTATTGGTCACTCTATCTACCTAATTCTTCCAATTTCCATCCCTAGTATTCATCTCAATCTTCTTTTCAGAATATATAGTATTTTTATTGATATTTTTGATATTATGATCTTTAAATCATCTCCTGATATTTCTATTTTATAGGTTGAAAGATATTATATTCGAATAAAAAAATTGGGATGGACACCACAATGCCAATAATAACCCTAAAATCTCTTTAATTGAATGAATTTCTACTCCTATATGGGTTTCTATCCATCCATTTTTTAGTACCTATGATTTGATGGTTTCACCACACTATTTCTATTGGAAATTTGGTATTTTCATCCCTTGTGAATATATTTTACATAAATTTTATCAATCTAAAAAATGAGAAAAGTTTACATACCTTTAAAACCCTATTTATAGAAATAAAATTCCTATGTTTTATTCAAAAAAAAATATCATTTTGCGGTGTAATGTTATTAAACTTACCATATTCATATCCAACACCTTACTTATAAAAGTTAATGATAATTAAAGGTTTATACACTCATTAAATTATTCCATAGACCTGACTTTTCTTTCAGAAATCCTAGATCTTCCACTAATTTATTTGGAATATTTACTACATATGAACTTGAATTTATTCATTTAATTCCTAGATTCAACAAATTTCATTTTTTTAATTATACTCAAGTGTAATGATGATATTATAAATAATAAAATCAATGATCTTTTCTCTCTCAACCTATTTAAGTCTTATCCTCAAAATTTATTGACTATGTTTTCTTTCTAAATTTATATTCTGTAACTACATTGTGATTATATGTTAGATTGTAATTTTCATATGACAATATACCAATGTCTTCAAGTAACATTCTTATGTCAATTATCATAGGATATTTTTTGTGTGTGTTCCTCTTCATTTTTAGAAATATCATTACTAATTTGGGATCCATCCTAAGAAGATGTACATTATTCATCTTTTTAATGCACTCAAACTCATTGGGTAGTTTCACTATAACTATACTCATCATTGACACTATCTTCATAATCAAAAAATATTCTCAAATTGATAAAAAGTTTCTTCTAATGAAATTTTATGAAATAATCATCTTACATTTTGATTCAGGAAAACGTCTATTGCGGGAAGCTTTCTTATTGTGTGACACTTTGGATTCTTCACTGGATTAACATTATTTTATAATTATTAAAAGAAACTTGATTAAAAAGTGAATAATTTTTCTATAGTTAAATATTTTAATAGGTATTTTCCATGATACTCATCTTTTCCTTTTTGGAATTTCCTTGATTATAATGAGGTAATCACAGAAATTACTTTCATTTTCTAGTCATCATCAATACAATCCATATCATCTTTAATATTTTGGTATTTTAATGATTTAAATGAAATATAATTTTCTTTCTGGAATTTTATTTTAAATGAATTTATTTATCCAATATATTAAACTATAAGAGATCTCTTAGGCTTATAAACTTTGAATTCATCTACATATTTATCTTTATGAGTAGAGATTCCTGAATCAAACTTATATGGAAGAGTTCTCATATGTTTCTTTGCCACAATGTAGTTTTAAAGTGTTTCTCCAAATCCAATAATGGTCCTGGTAGTGAATTTTACTCTAATAAAAAAATACTCAATTGATTCATATTATTTTATTATTATGTCTCCAAAATGAATTTCTCATAGTTGTAATAATTCATCATTCAAATTTTTGTCTCCTTCGTAGATGATGTGATCTTTTTCATGATTTACTAATATTTTTTACATCCAATAACATTGGTTATAAACCTAACATATATTGAATAGAGAATGTCATTTGTTTCTATCCCATTAGATTAAAAATTATTCTTCTCAGATTGAAAACGAGAAGCAATCCTATTGAAAACTATAAGACCTTGAATAAAAATCCCAAGCTCATTGATGCCATATCATATTCCATATGGTACCCATATTACCTTTCAAAAATTAATTCATTTTACATAAAATATAATTATACCATTGTTTCTTATAAAATTATGATGATCCCTAAGAATATTCAATGAGATATCATTAATAGAGAGTTTTAGATCTTATAAAATTGTTAATATCACATCAATTAATTACTGACTAAAAGAGGTGGGGTGATTTATTATTGAAAAGATTTCATCTTAAAACACCATCCCTAAAATTTTGGAAAACTAATAATCCCTATTTCTCAACTGTTATTGAATATAGATGATGTATGTAACATATTTAATAATTTTATCCCCAATGATATTTGTAATGACAGGAAAATTTATAAATAAAATCCCCTTTTTGATTGAAATAAATTACCTATTATGTACCATGTTTATAGAAAATACATGAACTTATCTAGTTTTTAGGAATATTATATCCTATAGGATTCAAAATAACATTAAATCCATTGAACACTAATCCAATTATTTGTACATATTAAGGGTTATAAAAAACCTGATTGACAAATAAAAAAGAAGTCATGGCCCTGACCAAAAGGATCATACCCAATGAAGCCCATTTATCATATCTTCCATTAGATATAACATCAATGGGATTTTAAATTAACCAAATTAAATATGATATTAAATAAATAATGTATTATTGAAACTATTTGTGGGAGAAGATCGATGTTATTTAGATCAAGAACCAAACCATGTTCGCTAAACCACCCAAAGAAAATATCACCATTGTACACCTTACCTTTGGGCATTCAGTGGTGTAATAAATTGAAATTTATCCCATACCTAACATCATGAAGATGTATATTTAATTTTCTATGAAATAATGATTATATTCATTCTTTATTAGTTTTACTTTATAAATTATTAAGTAATGAGTTTTATAATAAATATACTTCTATATGACAACACTCGAATTGAATTTTTGGCGTAATAATAAATTTCAACTAAGTAATGACTTTTTATGAATTAATAAATTTTCAAATAAAATTTAATTTTCATAAAATAATATGATTAAATTGTATTATTATGTATACTTGATAATATAATATTAAGAATTCAAAAATAATTTTTATAGGGGTCAGAAATATGTTATTATAAAAAATCTATAATTTTTTAATAAATATGAATATTTATTTAAAAACATAAATTCTCATATTTTGTGATTTATTTATAAAATATATATATTATTATTGGATCCAACACATTTAAATTATCTAATTTCTAGTTTTCCAAATTTTTATGATACATTATGTTTTTTGGTTTAAAATTAAATATGGTATAAATATATATTGTATATTAAGAAATCATAATGACCAAAAAATAATTTAATATATGAAATTAAATTTATCCATGAACAAATTTATATTTAGCCATCATAATAATTTGTTTTTTACATTATTTGATTAATTTTATAAAGCCTTTACAAATCCTCCAAAAATCATATTATATATTAAGTGTTTAAAACCATTTATTTATGAACATGAATCACTTCCACATCATCATGGGGAATATTCTAATGAGTTTTGATATTGTACTTATAAATTAAGGAACACCAATACTCTTTGAAAAAAACCTTGTGAAAAAACCATGGGATGTTATTTGGACTTTATAAATTTATTATATACAGTTCATTACCTATGTTGAGAAAAAAATAAGGGAATCCCCTCTATTTTCCTATATAAACCACCGAATTTCCCATTTATATTCACTAGAAAACCTTGGATCAGATCCTTATTTTCTCTTACCTATATGGTTCCTTTACAAGGTTCCCCCAATATCTCAAGAAGCTCCTCCCATGATTTTTGAAAAACCATCTTAGGGAAAGGGATCCTCTCCATCTCATATTGTAACATCCCAAGTATGTAATGAATAATATATATTTTTATCTATGTATATTAATGATTAAGATAGTGTTTTAGAGGCTTAAAATGAAAATAAATACAATCTTATGCATGGAATACACTAATATTCTTAAAAGATTGTTTTACTACCTTATGATGGAAAACCCTTTTTAAATCTATCTTTTGACAATTTTATAAACTATGATTGTCAAAATAAACTTATTCTTTATGATTGGGACTTAAAAATTTACTTTGTGTGAATTTTTGGTATTTTTCTGATAATGTTCATTTTTTCAATGAATAGAGAAAAATACTGCATTTTACATCAAAACTGCTTTTTAATCTAATTTATTTATATGATTAGATTATCTTTTGAATTGGTTTTGAAGTGAAATTAGAATATATTTTTACCATTTAATCCAATGGTGGTCATTGGAATCAATTTCACTTTAACATTGCACTTAAACTGGGGTCAATCTTTTGATACTTATTGTTTCATAAAAACACGCTATTTGTCATAACAGCGGGAAATAATTAATTAATTAATTAATGTGACTTATATGTTCTGAATTTTGTAAAATAGACTTCATTTTTGAATTCGGAATATAAAATATATCTTAGGGTGAATTTTTGGTAATTTTCTGAAAAACTTCAATTTTTGATGAATAGTGAAACCACTAAGTGGTACTTATAAAAAATGATTTTCCGTTTAAATGAAATTTTGCCATCATTGTGTTTTGAATTTCAAAAATCCGACATACATGGTTGTCATTAAGAAGTAAAATGTGGTTCAATGAGATTAAAATAATTTTTTGGTGAATAGTAACTTATTAAGTTTTTAATCGCGATTAGTGGTAATTAGTGTAGTTTAAGGTAAAAATAATGCTTTAATAAAATAAGATGAGCTTGACACATGTCCTACCCTCATTGGTTGTGTCATGGCCGACCAAGACAAGCCATGGGTCATCTTGGGGACCCCATGGATCCACTTTGCTAGGGAAATGACATAAATAACGTTTTATTTAATGTAAAAGTAAAAATGACACAAACATAATATGTTTTACGAAAAAACTTTTTACATGGGGTTATAAAGATCAGATTTTTGATTATAAATAGTCATTGGAAATATAAAAAGCTTTCCTACATCATAGTAATTTTTTTATAATTTTTAGACTTTAAATAAATTAAATTATTTATGACATCATGATGATGCAGCGATGACCACATTATTTAACGATTTAAATAAAATGGAAAGATAATGAAAAATCTAAAACCTACACATGGCCCAAACCAATTGGATGAGTGTATTTTGAAGCCTTATCACCTTATCCTAGAATTATAGCAATGTGGGACCTTTTGAATCCGAAACTCTTTTTAAAATAAAGTAACTTATCTTTACTTTCCAAAAGTGCCCCTCCTCTCCTCTTATAAAAGGCCCCCACCTCTACCTCATTTTACACACTCCTAAAGCCTTTGGCTCGGACAACCCCTGCCCATTTACTCTCTCCAAATCCCTCTCCTCATCCTAGAGTATTGCCTTTGGGATGAATCCTTTCAAAGGAAGCCTTTAGGCTCAAATCAAAAGGAGTTACACTTTTAAAGGTAATTCATTCTCTCATGTTCATTTGTTTTATTTTGCTTCTCCAACCCCCTAAACTCTTTTTATTTACTTATTTTGTAACAAAACCAGTATATTCATTATACTATGATGTTTTTATACTATTTATTTGAGCTACACTCTCACACAACTACATCAAATGGTTAAAGAACATACGGTTTCCGTGGATGGCGAAATTTTGCCTCCCGAAACGATGATCGTTCAATACTCATTTAACACCTTCAAAGGTGGCCATTATGATGTCACTATTTTTATATATGATATATAATATGTTTATGTTTTCCTTAAGCTTCTGTTTTTATTCATTTTGGGCATACCTTTATGGTTTCCATTATGGGTAAACACAATATCTTCATTTTAGGAAGTGCGGACTACCGCCCCCTGAAAGTGATTTGATTCGTTAATACCATATGTGGGATGTGTAAAGGATAAAGTTAATGATATTATATATGTTATTATACTGGAATTATAATATACTCTTATATCATTATGATTCCATTCCAGAAAATACGAAATAGAAATGGAAGTAGCGTTCATGCGTACGTACGGCTTACCGTCTCCATGAACGGTGCATTTCATTTCTTACCTCTTAATGTGATTTAATATTATAAATACATGTATATGATGAATATATATGATATATATGTTATCCAAATCATTAATATCATTCTGGATATAACGAACCTTTGACCAAATTAACAACATGTAAGTGTAAGAAGTCTATTTTTGACTTAAGAACCAAATACCGACAAAATGAACATTATTAACTTAAATGATTACATGATGTTCATAACATGGTATAAAAGGAATAATGAACTTGAAAAAGGTTCATAAGAAATTATATATTATCTCATGTTTATTATTCATGAGATTAAAGAACGGTCGGGTCAAGTCGGATACGAGGTATGGGACTTCGTCTCAATCTCCTTTCATTGAGGCATATTTTATTTTATACAAAACTTTCTTTTATACGGTGTATAAACCCCTTTGACTTTTACGTTTATTCAAAAGGAATCTTTTTTTATACGAAGCATTTACTAACTGACAGAAGGGAATGTTTTTGTCGTACGTATGCGGCGACAACGACTTCTCCGCCGTCGTGACCGTTATTTGAGTTTCAGCTTCCTCTACAAGCCATACCTTCTTTTTAAAAGAAAAATAAATACCATGTTTTACTTTTCTTTTATTTTGGTATCTAAAATGGTTTTCATAATGTTTTTAAATCAATTTTTTGTATTGATATCTTGTGATTGAAAGGTGGGAATGTTATGTTTCCTTTATGCATGTTTTATTTGATAAGATTATGTTGAGGTTCTTGGGAATTATTATGAAAACGGGTGGTTCCGTGATAAACTAAGGGCGGGTGAGCCCGATATAGCTCTCCAATACATTGGGTAATGCGAAGGAGTGAAACGTTAAGGTTTCTCCGAAGATATTTTAGGGAATATACTGTGATGGGTATTCCCAACGTAACCAAAAGGGTTACTCCCTATTTAAGAATGTTATGAATGCCTCAAGTTACCTTTATGTCTTATGATTTCAATGATTTACTAATGATTTGATGAGGTATGTTAATGTGCTTATGTTTTATGGGTAAAGTATGATTTCACTCTTATGTATATATATACCCATGTTTCCTTTCCATGTTTTTATAACCCATACTGAGCTTTTTATGCTCATCCCAAGTTTTTTTGAATTGTTTTCACAGGTCAAGGGAAAGGTACATGATAAGATGATAGTGTCAAGGAAGTGCCAATAATGAATCCATTTTTTATTTTAAATATGTTACCATTGATGGGAATGAAGAATACTATCTTTATGTAACCACTTTGTTTATATGTGGACTGTAATGAAAGTTTTATGATCTAATTCTCTAAAACTCTAAACCCGAAAAGATCCTCAATGTGTAATCTTGTAATAACTCAAGATTAAGTAAGGTTTAAGGATGGGGCCTTATATTTGGTATCAAAGGTCGGTTTAGATAACTTTAGGAGTTAGAATTTTATTAGATGTTTATCCAAAAATATTGTTTTTTTTAAATCATATAGCATTTGAAGATTACCATGTTGCTTCATCTAAGACATGTTTGTTCAGAATGGGTTTCCTCAGAGGAAACAGGGAAGCAGTGCTAGGAAGGAATACAGAAGGAAATAACCTTCCGAATCAGCATCCTAAGATGGTCGGAATTGGAACTGAACAGTTTGTTGCAGTACTGGCGCATTTGACTCGGGTTATAAATGGCGGTGGTATCCATGCACGAGATCAGCCAGATCAACCGCAGAGGAACATGTCAATGGTGGAACATTTCATGAGGCAATATCCAACATCATTCAGAGGATCATCTGACCCTATGGTAGCTGAAGGGTGGATTAAAGCACTGGATAAGATTTTTGATGTCATGGGGTGTTTAGACAATCAAAAGGTTAGTCTTGTTATTTACCGTTTTGAGGGTGAAGCAGATCAGTGGTGGTCTATGGTTAAAAATATCAGGGACGCCGATGAGATTGATGCTCTCGACGGGGATGAATTCAAAGGTATGTTTCTTGAGAAGTATTTTCCTAAGGTTGTTCGACTTAGGATGGAAAAACAAT
Organism: Viscum album; assembly: GCA_963277665.1. Taxonomy (NCBI): domain Eukaryota; kingdom Viridiplantae; phylum Streptophyta; class Magnoliopsida; order Santalales; family Viscaceae; genus Viscum; species Viscum album. The sequence goes on from OY728122.1 coordinate 1,632,049,683, forward strand.
TCTTGGAATTGACGCAATAGGAAGACTTAGTGGATGCCTATGAAGAAAGGTTCACCCGATTGGCAAGGTATGCTCCAAATTTTATCCTAGACCTTGATAGTAAAATCAATCGTTTTTACTCAGGATTAAATCCAAAATATCGAAGGGCATTAGCTTCTCAGGAGTTTAAAAGTTATGAAAAGCTTGTTCGATGTGCTAAGAAGGTGGAACTGGAGTTTGCCGATGATCAAGTGTTCTATAACAACCAACAGAAGAGGAGACCGAGGTGGCAGGAGAAAGGGAAGAATTATTCAAAAAAGTCTGATGGTAAGAGAACTAAGTTTCCAGTTTTGATAAATGTGGCAAAAGGCATGCTGGGGAATGTCTTCTGAATTCTGGAAAGTGCTACCGATGTGGTAATATGGGACTTAAGGCTCGTGATTGCACTGAAAAGGATCAAGGTGAAGGTAAGAAGAAATTTGATTTACAGTCAGTGAAATGTTATAAGTGCAATGAGATGGGTCACTATGCAAACGAGTGTCCGACAAAGAGCTTGAGTGATGGGAAGCAGTTAGACTACAAGCAGAAAGGGGTGGTGAAATCCTTTGCAAGTACTTCAGCAGATTTCGGGCCATCAAATGAAGTTGTATCAGGTACTTTGTTTGTTTTTTCAGATTATGCCAGTGTGTTGTTTGATTCGAGGTCTACACATTCTTTCATCTCTGAATCCTTTTCTAGTAAAATGGGAATACCATCTCAAGAAATGACTCCTGAACTTTTGGTAAAAACACCTGGGGAAATGTTGAGGCAAAAAGAATTTAAAATAATCTTGCTATCCTTATCTATGGAAAGAACCTACTTGCAAACCTTATTGTTATACCTCTAGTAGAGTTTGATGTTATCCTGGGTATGGAATGGCTCTCTATTTACCATGCTAAGATTGACTGTAGAGCTAAAGAAGTTTCTTTTCAGAAAGACTTTAAGTTTGTTTACATGAATGAACCCTTACTTTTGATAACATATAAAGAGGCTGAGAAACTTGTAAAAGATGGAAATGAATTTTACCTTGCACACGTCGTTGAAAATAAATGAACTGTTCAGATTAATGATGTGCCAGTGGTAAATGATATCCTGATGTTTTTCCTGATGAGTTGCCTAGAATAATACCAGATCGGGAAGTTGAGTTTACTGTTGACTTAGTTCCTGATGCTATGCCAATTTCAAAACCCCCTTATCGAATGGCACAAATTCAACTTTTAGAGTTGAAGAGGCAATTGAAAGATTTATTAGAGAAAGGTTTCATTAGACCTAGCACATCACCATGGGGTGATCCTGTTTTATTTGTTAAAAAGAATGATGGTTCTATGAGACTTTGCATTGATTATAGATCCTTGAATAACATCACTGTTAAGAACAAATATCCTTTGCCTCATATCGATGATTTGTTTGATCAGCTCCAGGGAGCTCAGTTTTTTTCAAATATTTACCTGAGATCGGGGTACCATCAGCTAAAGGTAAAGAAGGCAGATATTCCGAAGACCGCATTCCATACGAGATATGGCCATTATGAATTTGTAGTAATGCCTTTTGGGCTAACCAATGCACCTGCTGTATTCATGGACTTAATGAATAGAATTTTCCATGAGTTCTTGGATAAGTTTGTGGTGGTTTTCATTGATGATATTTTGGTGTTTTCTAAAAGTAAAGAGGAGCATGAAAGAAATTTAAGGGTTATCTTGCAAACCTTAAAAGAAAAGAAACTGTATGGGAAATTCAGCATGTGTGAGTTTTGGTTGCAACAAATTTCTTTCCTTGGTCTCATTGTTTCTAAAGATGTAATAACTGTTGATCCTGCAAAAACAAAAGTTGTGGAAGAATGGCCAAGACCCACAAATGTAACCGAGATTCATAGCTTCCTTGGTTTGGCGGGCTATTACCGAAGGTTTATTAGAAATTTGTCATGGTTATCTAGTCCAATGACTAAGCTAACTCGGAAGGGTGTTAAGTTTATCTGGACAAAAGAATGTGATGATTGTTTTCAGGAATTGAAAAGAAGATTTGTGAATGCTTCAGTTTTGGCACTACCTTCCAGGAATGATGGGTTTTTTATATACAGTGATGGTTCATTGAAAGGACTTGGTTGCGTCCTAATGCAGAATGATCAGGTAATTGCTTATGCTTCACGACAGTTGAAAACTCATGAGGTAAATTACCCTACACATGATTTGGAACTAGCTGCTGTTGTTTTTGCTTTAAAAATTTTGAGGCATCATTTGTATGGAGTAAAGTTTGAAATATCTACCGATCACAAAAGTTTAAAGTATATATTCACTCAGAAAGAATTGAACATGAGACAAAGGAGATGGCTAGAATTAATCAAGGATTATGATTGTACAATTCATTACCATCCGGAAAAAGTAAATAAAGTGGCTGATGCTTTGAGTCGAAAAAGTAATGCTTCATTAACAATGTTGAATTTGGAACGTGATCCTTTGGTTAAGGATCTGATGAACTTTGGCATAGAAGTTGTTGGTGCAGGAATTCCTTCTGTTTTGTTTCAGGTATCAGTGAGATCTTCTCTATCAGATAGAATCAAGCAAGCACAGAATCAAGACAGTGAGTTGCAGAAAAAGGTAGAGCTGGTTCAGAAAGGTAAGTTGCCTGAATTCAACATTGATAATGATTGTGTTTTGAGATTTGGGAAGAGATTGTGTGTTCCTTGTGATTCACAGTTGAAGAGAGAGTTGTTATGTGAAGCTCATAGTTCTCCGTTTTCAGTTCATCCGGGCAGTACTATGATGTATAGAGATCTGCGGGAGTATTACTGGTGGGATGGAATGAAAAGAGATATTGCTGATTTTACTGTGAAGTGTTTGACTTGTCAGCAGGTTAAAGCAGAGCGACAGTTACCAAAAGGGATGCTTCAGCCTTTACCAGTGCCAGAGTGGAAATGGGAGAATATATCCATGGACTTTGTTGTAGGATTATCGAAGACATCTCAAGGTAATAATGCAATCTGGGTTATTGTTGATCGCTTGACCAAATCTGCTCATTTCCTTGCTATACGAGATACTTTCTCTCTTGATAAAATTCCCCGTTTGTATCTTAAAGAGATAGTCAGGTTACATGGAGTTCCTCTCTCCATTGTATCGGATCGTGATCCCAGGTTTATTTCTATCTTTTGGAAAGGCCTTCAGAAGTCATTGGGTACTGAATTAAATTTTAGTACAGCTTTTCATCCTCAATCAGATGGGCAGTCAGAACGAACAATTCAGACATTGGAGGATATGCTACGTTCTTGCTCTATGGATTATCAGGTAATTTGGGACCAACACCTTTCTTTGGTTGAATTTTCATGTAATAACAGTTTTCATTCTAGTATACAGATGGCACCATTTCAGGCATCATGTGGGAAGCGGTGTCGAACTCCAGCTTTCTGGGATGAAGTCGGTGAAAGGATGTTGATGGGACCAGAATTGGTAGAAGAGATGGTAGAAAAAGTTCAGCTGATTCCGAAACACATGAGAACAGCTCAGAGCAGGCAGAAGAGTTATGCAGATAACCGGAGGAAGGATCTATCTTTCGAGGTAGGTGATCATGTTTTTCTCAAGGTTTCTCCCTGGAAAAGTGTGATGAGATTTGGTAAGAAAGGAATGTTGAGTCCAAGGTTCATTGGACCATACTAAATTATGGAGAGAGTTGGATCAGTTGCATACCGAGTGGCTTTACCTCCGAGTTTATCTCAGGTACACAATGTTTTTCACGTTTCGATGTTGAGAAAGTATATGCCAGATCCATCTCATGTTTTGAGTCCAGAAGTAGTTCAGCTGGAAGAGAACCTATCATATGAGGAACAACCGTTCTAGACTCTTGACCACAGGGAGAAAGTGTTACGGAATAAGGTGATTCACCAGGTAAAGGTTTTGTGGAAAACCCATATGATTGAAGAGGCAACATGGGAATCTGAAAATGCAATGAGGGATAGTTACCCCCATTTATTTGATAAGTAAATAAATTGCGGGGACAAAATTTTCTAAAGGGGGGAAGGATGTAACATCCCAAGTAAGTAATTAATAATAGCTATTTTTATCTATGTCTATTAATGATTAAGATAGTGTTTTAGAGGCATAAAATGAAAATAAATACAATCTTATGCATGGAATACACTAATATTCTTACAAGATTGTTTTACTGCCTTATGATGGAAAACCCTTTTTAAATCTATATTTTGACAATTTTATAAACTATGTTTGTCAAAATAAACTTATTCTTTATGATTGGTACTTCAAAATTTACTTTGTGTGAATTTTTGGTATTTTTCTGATAATGTTCATTTTTTAATGAATAGTGAAAAATACTGCATTTTTCATCAAAATTGCTTTTTAATCAAATTTATTTATATTATTAGATTATCTTTTGAATTGGTTTTGTAGTGAAATTAGAATAAATTTTTACCATTTAATCCAATGGTGGTCATTGGAATCAATTTCACTTTGAAATTGGACTTAAACTGGTGTCAATCTTTTGATACTTATTGTTTCATAAAAACACGCTATTTGTCATAACAGCGGGAAATAATTATTAAATTAATTAATGTGACTTATATGTTCTGAATTTTGTAAAATAGACTTCATTTTTTAATTCTGAATAACAAATATAGCTTAGGGTGAATTTTTGGTAATTTTCTGAAAAACTTCAATTTTTGATGAATAGTGAAACCACTAAGTGGTACTTATAAAAACTGATTTTCCATTTAAATGAAATTTTGCCATCATTGTGTTTTAAATTTCAAAAATCCGACATACATGGTTTTCATTAAGAATTAAAATGTGGTTCAATGAGATTAAAATAATTTTTTGGTGAATAGTAACTTATTAAGTTTTTAATCGCGATTAGTGGTAATTAGTGTAGTTTAAGGTAAAATTAATGCTTTAATAAAATAAGATGATCTTGACACATGTCCTACCCTCATTGTTTGTGTCATGGCCGACCAAGAAAAGCCATGGGTAATCTTGGGGACCCCATGGATCCACTTTGGTTGCGAAATGACATAAATAGCTTTTTATTTAATGTAAAAGTAAAAATGACACAAACATAATATGTTTTACGAAAACAATTTTTACATGGGGTTATAAAGATCATATTTTTGATTATAAATAGTCATTGGAAAGCTAAAAAGATTTCATACATCATAGTAATTTTTTATAATTTTTAGACTATAAATAAATTAAATTATTTATGACATCATGATGATGCAGCGATGACCTCATTATTTAACGATTTAAATGAAATGGAAAGATAATGAAAAATCTAAAATCTACACATGTCCAAAACCAATTGGATGAGTGTATTTCTTAGCCTTATCACCTTATCCTCTAATTATAGCAATTTGGGACCTTTTTAATGCGAAACACTTTTTAAAATAAAGTAACTTATCTTTACTTTCCAAAAGTGCTCCTCCACTCCTCTTATAAAAGGACCCCACCTCTACCTCATTTCAACACTCCTCAAGCCTTTGGATCGGCCAACCCCTGCCCATTTACTCTCTCCACATCCCTCTCATCATCCTAGAGGATTACCTTTGGGTAGAATCCTTTCAAAGGAAGCCTTTAGGCTCAAATCAAAAGGAGTTACACTTTTAAAGGTAATTCATTCTCTCATGTTCATTTGTTATATTTTGCTTCTCCAAACCCCTAAACTCTTTTTATTTACTTATTTTGTAACAAAACCAGTATCTTCATTATACTAGGATGTTGTTATAATATTTATTTGAGCTACACTCTCACACAACTACATCAAATGGTTAAAGAACATACGGTTTCTGTGGATGGCGAAATTTTGCCTCCCGAAACGATGATTGTTCAATACTCATTTAACACCTTCAAATGTGGCCATTATGATGTCACTATTTTTATATATGATATATAATATGTTTATGTTCTCCTTAAGCTTCTGTTTTTTTTCATTTTGGGCATACCTTTATGGTTTCCATTATGGGTAAACACAATATCTTCATTTTAGGATGTGCGGACTACCGCCCCTGAAAGTGATTTGATCCGTTAATACCATATGTGGGATGTGTAAAGGATAAAGATAATGATATTATATATGTTATTATACTGGAATTATAATATACTCTTATATAATTATGATTCCATTCCAGAAAATATGAAATAGAAATGGAAGTAGCGTTCATGCGTACGTACGGCTTACCGTCTCCATGAACGGTGCATTTCATTTCTTACCTCTAAATGTGATGTAATATTATAAATACATGTATATGATGAATATATATTATATATATTTTATCCAAATCATTAATATCATTCTGGATATAATGAACCTTTGACCAAATTAACAACATGTAAGTGTACGAAGTCTATTTTTGACTTAAGAACCAAATACCGACAATATGAACATTATTAACTTAAATTGTTACATAATGTTCATAACATGGTATAAAAGGAATAATGAACTTGAAAAAGGTTCATAAGAAATTAGAGATTAACTCAAGTTTATTATTCAGTAGATTAATGAACGGTCGGGGCAAGTCGGATACGAGGTATGGGACTTCGTCTCAATCTCCTTTCATTGAGGCATATTTTATTTTATACACAACTTTCTTTTTTACGGTGTATAAACCCATTTGACTTTTACGTTTATTCAAAAGGAATCTTTTTTTATACGAAGCGTTTACTAAACGACAAAAGGGAATGTTTTTTTCATACGTATGCGGCGACAACGACTTCTCCGCCGTCGTGACCGTTATTTGAGTTTCATCTTCCTCTACAAGCCATACCTTCTTTTTAAAAGAAAAATAAATACCATGTTTTACTTTTCTTTTATTTTGGTATCTAAAATGGTTTTCATAATGTTTTTATATCAATGTGTTGTATTGATATCTTGTGATTTAAAGGTGGGAATGTTTTGTTTCCTTTATGCATGTTTTATGTGATATGATTATGTTGAGGTTCTTGGGCATTATTATGAAAACGGGTGGTTCCGTGATAAACTTGTTGTACCTCTCGTACCCCTCGTGGTTTAATTTTCATGATCACAATCACTCTATTATTTATCTAATATAGTTTTAAGTGTTTTTGGATGATAGGAATGATTTCAGGTTGTCAAGGAATTGGGCCAAGAAAGCAAGAAGCCAAAAGTGGACTGATTTTCAGTCCACCGGCCAACCGGTGGAAGACCACCGGCCAGCCGCTGGAGGCCTGGACAGAAGGAATCCCTCTGTCCAGACCACCGGCCAACCGGTGTCACACCACCGGCCAGCCAGTGGAACCCAGACAAATAGTGTTAGCTACTGCCTCAGCACCGTCCAACCGGTGGCCTCCACACCGGCCAGCCGGTGGTGCCTGAGCCCTAAGGCCTCTCCATTTTCAAAGCACCGGCCAACCGGTGGCCTAGCACCGGTCATCCGGTGGAGCCAGTCAAACTAGCCATTGGGCTTTGACCAGGCTTGTCCACTTGACTCCCAACGGCTCCGAAGGCCTCTCCAACGGCTCCGAAGACCCCCAAAGGCCATTTGAGGGTTCCCCCTCTATAAATAAAGGACTAGGAAGCCCCGAAACACTAGCGAAACACGAGGAAGCCCACGAGAACATTTTTGATCATTTTGGCGAACCTCCGGCGCATTCCTCCAAGGAACCTCCACTTGCTCCAACTCACTTACACATCCAAGGAGCACCACCATAGAAGCTTGGGAGCGCCCTTCATCAACTCTTCATCAATTCTTTGGCGCCCAAGGCTTCTCCCATTACGGTTTTTATTGTTATATTATTGTGAGCTTCAATTTGGGTTTGTGCCTACAAACCCCTCATTTCTATCATCCTCTCTTCTTTGGGTTTTCACACCACCTTCAAGGTGTGAAGAGGTTAGTCAAGCCTTCCCTTTTAAAAGGCTTGAGTCATAGGTGAGCTAGCCTTCACCTGTAAGAAGGCTAGTGGGTTCTTGCTCAACCAATAAAAGAAAGCTGTAATAGGTTCTAGACTAACCTTAAAGTCTAGTGGGTTTCTTGCTAAAACCATTAAAAAGCAAGCGGTAGTAAATCTCTCAACGGTTGAGTTGGGAGCGGAGACGTAGGCTTGGGTTTAAGCCGAACTCCGTTATCAATTTTGTGTCTTGCCTCTTTTATTTCCGCTGCACCTTTAACTTTGTTTTTAAATTGTTAATTAATTTTTAAATGGCAATTCACCCCCCCTCTTGCCATCACTTCTCCGCCCAACAAAACTAAGGGTGGGTGAGCCCGATATAGCTCTCCAATGCATTGGGTAACACGAAGGAGTGAAACGTTAAGGTTTCTCCGAATAGATTTTAGGGAATATACTGTGATGGGTATTCCAAACGTAACCAAGAGGGTTACTCCCTACGTAAGAATGTTATGAATGCCTCAAGTTAACTTTATGTCTTATGATTTCAATGATTTACTAATGATTTGATGAGATATGTTAATGTGCTTATGTTTTATGGGTAAAGTATGATTTCACTCTTATGTATATATATACCCATGTTTCCTTTTCCATGTTTTTATAACCCATACTGAGCATTTCATGCTCATCCCATGTTTTTTTGAAATGTTTTCACAGGTCAAGGGAAAGGTACATGATAAGATGATAGTGTCAAGGAAGTGTCAAGAATGAATCCATGTTTTATTTTAAATATGTTACCATTGATGGGAATGAAGAATACTATCTTTATGTAACCACTTTGTTTATATGTGGAATGTAATGCAAGTTTTATGATCTAATTCTCTAAAAGTCTAAACCTGAAAAGATCCTCAATGTGTAATCTTGTAATAACTCAAGATTAATTAAGGTTTAAGGCTGGGGCCTTATACATATTTATTAGAAGAAAATCTTTATACTATGCCTTTTTATTACCAATTACTAATTTTGGGATAGGTTTTTCAACATCCATTATATTTTACATTTGATGTAAAAATTATTAGAGGTCACTTTTTCTATCATTATTCCATTTTATGAATCATAATGTATTGTCATTATTCTGCTAATGATTCACTATGATATATCATGACAAAAAATTGTAAAGTGAGTTCCCATATACATTTCTAAAAAAGGTTATTCCCCTATATGTTCCTATACTTTTTTGATGGCGGTAATTCAATTTATATAACCCACACTCATCAATTATGGTGTTAATATAAATAAATAATTTCTTACATTATATTATTTATGTGGAACACTTATGAATGTACACAATATGATTATCAGGGGTATGCCTAGACATCACCCAGATGCATTGGGTAATTTCTTAATCTCATGAGATTCCTTCTAATGTTTGTGGGATGCAAACCTAAGTAAATTTTGTTTTAATGTCTTGGTGGTTAACCTTGACTTGTTCTTATTATGTCTTATTTAATATTGTTTCCACATTCCCATATTGACATTATGCTATCATGATCTATCATACCTCATTATTGATGATTGTGATTATCACCTATTATGTTACATTTTTATATTTCTTGGATCATATTTATTTCGTTACCCTATTCCATGGTTTGTTCATTAACATAATTAGATTTATATATTAACACTTTATTATGTATATCCCTAGGTTACACTATGTAATTTTATAAGAGAAGTGAAAATTTAAGAGCATGTTAAGGATATTTTAAATAATGTTTTTGAATTATAATTTTAGGATGTTATCTTATTTACCCAATCTCCCACAAACACTAGGAATCTTAATCTATTGTGTTGTAATAACTAAAAATTTATGTAATTTATATTGAATTAATTTATAATAAAGACACGGTTTTTTATAGTTGGTATTGAAGGAAATAATATTTATTTTTTGGATTAGGATTAGAAAATATTGTAAAAGCCTTAATGATAAGACTGATCATAGGAAAACAACCCTAAAATTTTGATAAAATTATTTATTAAGTGTTTACAATGAAAATATATCTATATTAGGATAATACATGTTGATGTGGATCTAGATGAGATTTACCTAGAGGTAATAACCTTGAAAATAATGTATTAAGGTAGGATTAATCAGGAATTGGTGGATGATTATGGCCCTTAATACACACATGGTTTGAAACTCCCCAAGGATTTACTTTGGTAATTCACAAGCTATTTACAAACCATTATTAATGGAATAAAAGATACAATTGTTTTTTTTTGGAAATTGATCCTGGATAACTTATATTGAAGCCTAGAAATTAATAGGTTATAGAATATTTATAATTTATAAATTATCGATTTAATATTCATAAATTATATTTTATGAGTATAATAATTTAAAAATTATCATCTATAATTATCTTTTTATTCTATTAAATAGTCGGAAATAGGAGAAAATAAATGAATAAACAATGTGAAGGGAAATTTGATGACATCCCAAATCTGATGCTCGGCCTAATGGGAGAAAGAATCCTAAACATCATGGCTATAATTTATCAAATGACTCATGTTTTAAACGACAACCTAAATCACGAGGAACAACCAAATCACCCTAAGAAGTTGAAATAAACAATTTATATCTTCATGAGAAAATGTATTCTAATGATGAGTGGATCTTTGAATCCCATAATTGTTGAAAAATGGATCAACTCCATCGAAAAGATTATCCTCGTCTTTCAATGCTCTGATCATGAAAGCTTTTTACTGGATTTTTATTATATGGAAGGAGAATCAGATAATTGGTGTGTTTTTCTCAAGAATATAAAGAACAAAGAAGATATCATAGTGATGGAGTGGAAGGAATTCCAATTTTATTTTTGATAAATATTTTTTGCTCACTCTCCGACTAAAAATGGAGAGGTATTTTTTAATCTTCAAGAAAAATAATGATGAATATATATGGGAATATAAGGAAATCTTCACAAGAATTTCAGGAAACACATTCAAATTTTTTGTTACTCTCGAATAAAATCTTTACAATATTATTAGGGGAATGAATCTAAGAATATGAAAATGCATGGAAATTCAGCAAATTAATAGATATGAAGAAATTGTTTGTTGTTACCTCAAAGTTGAAATGGGGATAAGAAAATCTCAAGTGTCTCATGGGGATATGAATTAGAAATTGGAGTTTAAAACTATCTTTTGAATTGATAAATCCAATGGTTTTTGGTAAATCCAGTATACCACTTGATAAAATTATTGGAAGAAACACCAAAAAAATTTCTTGAATGAGGCAAAGAAATGATTTAGGTTTGGAAAGGAAGGTAATATTGCTAGTGACTTCCAATGGGATACAACCACCAATGGGATGGAAGATATTAATACTATAGTAAACTAACATCCTATTTTCTAATGATTACACTATGAGGAATAAGGAATGTTTGAAAAATACTTCCTTATGCCAACATTTGTCGAAGAAAATCAACACAAACAACCCCCAAGGAAGAAAGTGAGTTCTTATTCCATCACAACGTCAGATGTGGATCCCAATAAAAAAGTAGTGTCATGTACTCTAGTTATTTATTAATGAATTTTGAATATAATTTTTTATTGTTGTTATATGTATTCTTACATATAATACAAGTTTATTAAAATTATTAAAACACGAATGCAAATTAGGGATGTAGATCTATCAGTGACAAAGGTAAATAGTAGAATTATTGAATCCCACATATATAACTTCTCCCATATCCACATATGAAGATTGAACTTACAAGAAAACCATTTCATACTTTCTTTAGAATAATTAAATGTTATTCTTGTCAGGGATTGGGTTTTCTTATATATAGGAAAAATTAAATTTCTTAGATAATGAAATCACCCTCTATATCATGAATAAATCTTCAATTATATACAAGTATAAGGATGATGATTAATATTATTTAGTATCAACATCTCAAGAATGTATATTATTTCCCAATGGGAACTAATATCTTTCTCAAATTAATAAGAAAAAAACATCATCCTTGATGACATGACCATTCTGAGGGATTATGATAATTTATTTCTCGAAGAATTTCATGGTCTTACTACTAGATGAGTGGTTTAATTTTTAATCATTATAATACATTCATATTTTTAAATATCACAAACATCATTTAGAATGGCTATTGTTGAACATTAATAGATAACTAAATAAATATTTAAGAATACGGATAAAGGTTTTATATACCCTAGTGGTTTATCGTGTGGTGAAGACATCCCATTCTTTATAAAGAAGGATGGTTAAATGATCTTTTGCATTTATTATTAGGAGAACAATAAGATTAGGAAAAGGAACAAGTACGATATTCCTTGGATAGATGACTTGTTTGATTAGCTATGAGGGGCCCAATATTTATCTAAGATATATCTTCATTTAAGATATAATCATATAATGGAGAAGATGAGGATATACCCAACACTACTTTTTTATATAAGTCGTGTGCACTATGAGCTCATAATGATTCCATTTCAACTTAATAAATCTCTACAAATATTCATAGATTTTTTGAATAGATTCTTTAGGGATTACATCAATATAATTATTTTAGTATTTATTGATGATATTCTTATCTACTCAAATTTCAAGGAGAAACCTGAGGATCATTTAAATATTATACTAAATACCATGAAGAAATAAAATATCAATGAAAAAATATTAAATTTGAGTTCAGATTAGAGAAAGTAACATTCCTAGGGTTTGTCATCACTAGTAATGGGATATGATGGGTTCCTAAAAAAATGGGTAAAATTAAAGGGTTCCTGAGAATAACCTATGCTATGGAATTATATAGTTTTTTTGTATTATTTATTTACTATCGTTGATTTCTTTGAAAATTATAATGATTTTCTAGACCCCTTACAAAACTAACTCAGAAAGGAGTTTATTTTTTTAGAATAGTGAATTTTAGGAAAGTCTCTAAGAGATTAAGAAGTGGAAAATCAAAAAACCTATGATAAAATTACCCAAAAATGGGTAAGTATTTGTGATCTAAAATGATTCATCTAAAAAGGTATTGGTTTTTGTACTTGTGAAAAATGACAATTAGATAGCCTATGCCCCCACAAACTATAGATACATGAGATTAACTACCCAACTTAAGATCTATAATTGGATGCAGTGATATTTAATTTATTTATTTGGATACATTATCTTTATAGGGAGATGTCTGATATATATATATTTGGAACATAAATTCCTCTTGTCAATATTCATAGAAAAGGATATTAACATACGCGAACGGAAGTGGTCATAGATGACGAAGGATTAAAATTGTTTAATCCATTACCATACTAGGAATGAAATCAAAGTTTAATATTCTGTTATTATAAAGGATTCCAAAAATATATCAATGACATGTATTGAAAGGGATCCAATATTCTTGGACCTAAAAATATTAATATTGGAATAATATAAGGATCATCAACATAAATTTATATAATAACTGCTAAGCCATTTGTCCTTGAGAGAATCATGGAGTATTAGAAAGATGTCCAGTTGATATAGAATATGTTATTGAATATTCTACATTTTAACTTTTCTTATAAGGGATTTTTAAGGGTTGGAACATGTATATGTGTCCCATCAAATCTAGAATTGAAGATGAATCTTTTGGATGATATTTATAGGTCATATTTCCCTATTTATCTTGGTAGAACTATGTTGTATAGAGTTTTTATGAAAAAAAATATTTTGATAACATGAAGATAGAAATTGTAGATTGTGTATATCGATGCATTTTTTGCTAAAAATTCAAGACTTAATGAAATATGTCTAGGGGCATGATGTCACCATTCCCCATACAACTTTTGAAATGTGAAATCATAACCATTGATTTAATCGTAGGACTCCCAACAAACCTAAAGTTAATAAGGGAATCCTGGAGGTATTTGACTATGTTACAAAGTCAATACTATTCATTTATATCAAGGAATAATTATCTCATGACTAACACACCATTATATGAATATGTGAATTGGTAAGACTACATGGAGTGAAAATTATTAATTTATCTGATCAAGATTTTAGATTTCCCCTATGGTTTTAGAGAATCCGTTAGAAAGTATTGAATATAGAATTGATCTTCAACATTTCTTATCACCCTTATATGGATTGTTAGACTGAAAGGACCATTTTGACTATGGATGATATGATGAGATCATATTAAATGTATTTCCTTGTATTTTGGTACAAACAACTTCCCCAAGATATGTTTTCTTATAAAAATATTTAAATTCATGCATTCAAAGGGAAATTTATGAGGCTCTATATATGAAGATGTTTTGGACTCTGACATTTTAGATGAATATGGAGAGAAGACGATAATGGGACTTGTTATTATCCAGGAGATGATAGAGAATGTTTGATGTATTTTGTTTCAAATAAAAACCATATAATGTTGGCCTAAAATATTTTCACTCAATCATCAATGAGACCTGGAGATTGAGTTCAATGATAAAGTAATCCATCGTATATCACCATGGAAGAAATTCATGATTCTTGGTAATATGGGAAATCTTAGTCAAAGATACATCAATCCCTTTGAGATCCTAGATATCATTGGAGCGATGACCTATTGATTATAAATACCACAGAGCCTATGTATTGTAAATAATTCATTCTATGTATCCCTCTTGAGAATGTACAAACTAGTCCCTGCACATGTACTATATCCAAAGGTGGTAACATTTCTGAATGATCCTTCATAGGTGGAGAAACCGGTGATGATCTTAGATTTTCGAGACAATGTTTTAAAAAACAAAATAACACACCTGGTCGAAGTGTTACTGAAGAATGATATATTTAAGGAAGCAGGTTGGGAACCAAAAGAGGCGATGAAAAAAAGTAGCCACGTTAATTCTAATGTATGGAATGATAATTTAAAGATATAAATTTCAAAAGGGGAGAATTATTTAATGAACGAAACATTTATAAATAAGATTTTCGTTATGATTAGATTAAATTCCCTATTATGTATTATGATTATATAAAACACATGCACATATTTTGTTTTTAGAAATATTATATCAACTGGGATTTAAAATACTGTTATGAATCATAACTACTAATAATATAGTCTTTGAAAAAATGTTATTATTATTATTATATATTAATGGTTATGAAAAATTCAATTGACATATACAAAGGAAGTGATGACCTCAACTAATTGGATAATACCCTTTGAATCCAATTTGTTAGATCTTCCCAGGGAGATAACATCTTTGGGGTTTTCCCATGAACAATAGGAATCCAATATTCCAAAAAAATAATAATGAGTGAAACCATTTTATCAAGATCATGACCCAAAACATGTTTACCGAACTACCCCAAGAAAATTTCAGCATAGCACACCTTACCGTTAAGGAATTCATTGATGTAATAAAGCGATATGTATGTTGACTATAGTAGCATAAATAATTTTATTTTATTTTCTATAAAAAAATTATTTTATTTATTTGTTATTAGTTTTTCATTATAAATGATTAAATAATTTGTTATATTAAAATTATATTTCTATATGACAAGACTAAATTTTTTTTTGTAAATAGAAATTTAAATTTAGACATTAATTTTTAAGAGTTCAAGAATTTACAAAATAAATTATATTTTAATACATTTTTATTATTAAATAATATTAATTATATATAGTTGATATTGTAATTTGAAAAAGTAGAAAATATATTTTTTATAACATTCAAAAAACTATAATTTAAAAAACCCCAATATTTTTCAATAAATAGGGATTTTGATTAAAAATAAAAATTCTAATATTTAGATTTTTATTTGGATAAGATAAGTACTTTTTTAGGATCTAGCCGATTTATATTTTTCAATGGTTATTTTATCCTAATTTTCTGAGACAGCCAAATTTTCTGATGAAAATTAAATTTGTTATGTATTGTGAAAACAGTATGACCAAAAGTGATGTAATATATGATATAAAGGGTATATGTGAAAAAAAATATTTAAAATTTAAAATATTTTTTTTTGAGATTATCTAATTAATTTTTTAAAGACTTTATGTATCCTCCAAAACTTATAAATATATTAATGTTTTAAAAATCATTATTTATGAACATGACTCACTTCAACATCATCAATAATATTATTTTAATGAGTTTGGTTAATAAACTTATGAAATAAATTAAAAACATTCTTATTTGGAAGAAATCATGGAAAAGGCCGTGGTATAGACAGTGGTTTTGATTATATAATTCCATAGAGTCCAAAACCTATGTTTAAAAAATAATAAAGAAAAACACTATCTTTTACTATATAAAACCACCCAAGATCCAATTTCTTTTCAATCAAGAAACCTGTAGCCCCTACTAACTCTAACCTTAATTATTTATATCCATCCTATGGTTCCCCCATACTGTCAAGTATCTCTTCCCATGCTTTTAAAAACAACCTCTCAATGTAAGGGATCCCCTGCTTATCCTCTTTATTCATTCACTTTTTTTATTTTATATATTTTTATTTACAATTTATATAGTTGGGATATGTTTTCAAGCATCCCTCATACATTTCCTTTGTTATAAAAATTATTTTATTCCTCTTTCACTCTTATTAAATCATGTTATGAATCTTTCAGTACCATCATAATGCTTCGGAAATTTCATTGCAATTTTTCATTACAAAGGATTTTGAAGTGAAATCCTACACCCACTTCCACTAAAGGTTATTCACCTATTTGTGCCTATACATATTTAATTAGGTAATTCCATGTATGTATCCCACCCCAAAATCATTGTATTAATAGATATGAAATACATTCTTATGTTATATGAACTATGTAGCGCACTTATTCTTATACATGATATGATTATGATGGTTGTGCCCAAATAGACCTCCTATGCATTGGGTATTGTTATAATCTCATGAGATACCGCATATGGTTCACATGACTATATCCTATGAACATTATGTTGTGTTTTCTTAGTGGTTATCCTTGAAATATTATTATTATTTATTGTTTAATGTGGTATCCTCATGCACATGCTTCTTTTATACTATTATGTTAAATCGTGCCACATTGTTCATGATTATGATTCCCACATATTGTGTTAAATTATGATTCCTCTTGTTTCTCATATATACTTTAACCTATATTATTATTTATTTATTCCCATTCCAGTATTTATATCTAACTCCTTTCTTATGTACTTCCCCAAGTCATACCCTGAAATTTTAGAAGTGCACTGAAAATTTAAAATCGCGTTAGGGAAGTTTTAAATAAAGTATTTTTATATATTTTTACGATGTTATGTTATATAAATAATCACTCAAAAACACTAGGCCTATTGATCCATTGTGTTTTATGAAGGGAAATATTATGTAATAAATCATGAATTAATGTGTTATAAATACAATGTTAGTATTAATATTGGTTACAGGATGGGTGTATGGTGGTTATTGTACATCTCAACTGAATTGATCTCTTATTATCCGTAATATCCAAGGTCTAGGGATTGAACATGAACCCTTTTCAATAATGGAACCAAAGTTATTTGAAAGAATTCACTCACTATAAATAATGAATAATAGAATATTATTAATAAATGGTCACTAATAAAATCATGAGAAACAAAAGGAATTAATGAATCTGATATTCTTTCTCATTTCATAATATTATATCTTAGATATCTCTCTTCTTGTTCTATATATCATTTATATTTATCACTGAATATTTTATAATCTTTTAAATATCTTAATTCTCTGAATTTCTGTAGATATATTTCAAGAAACTCTTAGATATCTCAAAAAATATCATGTTGAAACTAATTGATTGGGTGTTAAATGGAATACTTATGTCATGAATGTACTTATAAACCACTGGAAAAAACATAAATTTTTAAAAATCTATTAAATTTGGAAATTATTTTGAAAGATGAATCACAATGATTCGACCACTATCATTATGGTGTCAAAGATTACAACATCTATATCCTTTAAAAAACAATCACTTGTTTTTTTTATTAATGCACAATTTCACAACATGATCGCCTTCACTCATTAATTATCCCAAAAATACTTTCCCATGTGTCTTGAAGTGAGTATCAATTTCATGACACAAGTATTCTATATTATAAGGTATATCAAATTTAGTCTATCCACTATAGTGTTTCTCCCATTAAAAATATTTTCAAGTAACATTATGTGGGGTAAAAAATGAAATAAGGACAAGTGTATGAACACACTAGAATCCATATAAAAATTACATTATAAGAATAAAAATAAATACATTATAATTAATAATACCTATATCATGTAGAATTTATCTTTAAAATATATTGCATAATAAATTCATGAATAGATCACCCATTTCTCTTGATCGTCAATACTATATATCCATGCCTCCTATTTTTATCAACTCTTGAGTTAAAGTGATGAAATTTGTTGGGATTTTATTCTAATATAAAATTTGATGCAACATCTAAGTATATAAATGATACATTAAAAATTATATATATATATACCAATTTTAGAATTATATTAGTTATCAACAAAATATTTGTAATAAGGTTTTAGGTTATAGAACTTATATATTCACATTCTCAACACACATTATGTACTATTATGACCACCACATTATTAAAGGGTGAAGTGAAAATAATCTATTTATATAATCTATCATATATTTAAATACCATTGATCATGAATCGTATCTATTATCTCACCTTTTATGGATCCAAAAAAAAATATGATTCAATTAAACTAACTATATTTTTCATTGAATAATTCTAATATAATAAACATTAATGAATAATGAGAGGAAGATAATTAAAAATAGGTTTAATTCAATTCTAATTCCTAAGTGTAGTAACTAAAGAAATATTTCTAATTTATTAGTTGAAAATATTATATTATTTTGGGCATAATAAATGGAAAAATATTATATTTTACCACATTGGGGTATAGTACCTATGAACCAATGAACTCTCCATTTTTTTAGATGCAATTTTTATTTAGCATTTCATTGATCATTATAGTACTAAAAGGGACATCTTTATCCATATTAAATAATCTTAGGACTTTCTTAGTATAAAATGTCTGATTTAAAAATAATTTAATAAGAATATTCTAACTTTATTAAGATATGAAATATTTTATTTCTCTAATTTTATTTGTTAAAAATTAATTTTAACTAATTCATCACGTTACAAATATCTTTATAAGTCCCTATGATAGTTATATCATTAATATAAAATATATTTCATATCTATATGTTGAATTATCAATGAAAACACATTGTTATATATGATCATTTGCATGTATATAATCTCATAAATAATTTCATAAGTGATTATAATAAACATTTCTAAATTGGATAAATCTGTACGATGTTTTTTTGTAATTTAATTGAATATAAGTCCTTATAATTTCATTTTAATGATTTTATCATTTTGAATCCCCCTTGAATTTTCATATATTTACTAATATCTAAAGAACAATATATTTATGTTGTAACAACATCCATAATATGAATTTTTTCTATTATATCCACTATAGGATTAATTAAATACTCAAATCCAATTTCTTCCGAAACAAGAAAATATGCCTCAACATAATCAGTTGTATTTCATTGGAATTTTTTGGAAACATGGTATTCTTTTTTCTTAAAACATAATTTTTCCAAATTCATATTCTCATAAAAACACATTTTTAACTAAAAAATTCAAAACATTATTTGTGAGAAATATTGGACCAATTACATGTAGTTTATTAATTAATCTTAACTCAGTTTTCAATATTTTGTCCTATTTATCCCAATACAACAATTTTTCACAGTACGCAAATAGGAATGGTTTGATATATTAATTTATGATATCATGTTCATCTATATATGAATATATTTTATTAATATTTGTCCCTTCAATCATATTATATAATCCCTTATAGTGGAAAAATTGAAAATAGATTTAATTAATTGAAAAACATTTACAGTTTTAATATCACTGTAGTTCCCTTTATAGACCTCATTTTTGTTAAATTTTGGTAATATTGAATATTATTCTTCATATAAAAAACATAATTACATTTTGGGGTTATCAATCATAATACAAATTTTATTTTTCATTGTATTGTAACCTTATATATAATATCTTACCATACATCAAACATGTTTTTCATTTATCTACAACATAATTATTAGATTGATACTTCAGGATATTAATTATTTTTAGTATATTCATTGTGGGTATTTTAGATTTAGTTGCTCTGTTAATATTAGTGAGTGTATCTATCATTTTATTTTCTTGTTATTGTATAATATTTTTCACCTCTATATCAGACTAACTAAAAAGTGGTCCATGAAATGACAATTATAATATATTCTATGAAATATCCCCCGTATTTTTCTTTTATACACTATATATTAGAGGAAATTGTTTATTTAATTAATAGTAAGAAATAGATGCTATGAATATATACACTATTTGGGGTTTAATATATATAATGATTGATGCAGATTCATATCTCATATATATTCCCAACCATCTTAAAGTTACCATTTATGTATATCGTTGGGGAAAAATTTGTATATATACCACATGAAAAAAATCATAAATGGGATATATTATAATATTAACCAAATACCACCTTTTTTAGTGGGTGTTCATGACATTCCCTTGGTCTTATGTGAATCGTTGTCGAATCATTCAATATTACATTATCACAAACATCGTTCAATACATTTTTTCACATTATTAATGGACAATAAATAGGTTGTAGGAATTTTATCAGTGATTCATCTAAACCATTTCAGGTATGAATATGTGAGACTAGAAGTACACTTGTAAATATGATTAATATATATTATTCATTGATTTTTTTACACATTAATCAGCAATAAATATAAATACATTATTTTATTATAAAATAATTAGGGAATAGTTCTCAAATTGATTTATTTAAGAAATAAATCATGAAAATTATATATTACTCATTGGCATAATATGGTCATTTGAAAAAGTACTATAAGAATATATCATTATTATAATATTTATAAATATTATACCTAATGAATGTTTTTCCTATACATACCCCATTGAATTCATTTATGAAATTATTAATTTTTTCCCTAATCTTAACCCTTAATGATCTCATTAATTTCATTACAAATGAGCATGACTCAAATGGAATTGTTTTTAGTTTATGGATATTAAGGCCCTTCATTAAATGCCAATGAATATTTTTAATTATTACGTACAACATTCATTAAAAAGTGTATCGTAATTAAACATGCCAAAAAGTCAAATTCTATAGTTAATTATTTTGTACATTTGTTTTTCTATTACCTTTACATGACCCTAGTGAAATATAAATGATAAATTTGATAGTTCATTTATAAATATTAATTTTACCCAATTTATAAATAAAATGACTCAGGTATTTTTCACTAGGTTAAATTTCATACTATGTATCTATCCATGCTACTGTATATCATTATAAGTTAGTATGTTTAAATTATAATTTATGAAAAATGAATAATCCTTTATAAAAAACATAATATAAATTACTAAAAATAAGTATTTAGTACTAGTCCATTATATGATATCTATAATAATTGATATTATATTTTTAATTTGTTTTATTATAGAATTATATTTTTATGAGTTTTATATATAGTACCATTTATTTGTATAATAATATTTTCAATGATAAGTCTATTTTTATAATTAATTTTAGTGATTAAATATAAAATAATAATGTTCATGGAAATTATTAAAGTACATTTAAAATCCATACTAATAATAGGATAAAAGAAAAAGAATTCATTTATTACCTATGAAAAATAAATAATAAAATTAAATATTAATGATGAAATTTATTCAAAGTGGTTTACATATATCAATTTATCAAAATTATAAGTGACATCATTTTCCTCGAGGAATATGAATTCATCGAATATGGGTTCTTTAATCTAAAGTAAATTCACTACCAATTAATTAGATTTATAATAATTATTGGTGAAATTTTGGATTAATTTTATTTCCATTAATATATGTAATATGTAACTTTTATAGGATCATTGGGGATCAATAGAATTCAGAGCAGTTCATTACAATTGATTGTTAGTGTTTTGATTTTAATAATTTTTTCACTTTTTCAATGATTTCTTCTTAATTTTCATATGAATATAGTTTTAGTATGAATGGTAAATATTAATATACATAATTTCAATATTTATCATTCTCATTGGAAATTCAATATTACATTATATTTTGTAATATATTGAATTATTAAAAATGAAATTATCATTGTAATGAATAAATTCATTATTAGGTAATATAGTTATAGAGAACACCTGAGTAACATTGGATATTTTAGAGCCCTTTAAAATATATCTTTTACGATCATAGGGACCGTTTAGAAAAATAATAATTAATAATATGTCCATTTTAATGTGACCACTATGATTTTTATATATTAAGATCATTAATAAATCAAATTGATAAAGTTGAAAAATGTGGTTTCCTATACCAGTAGGATCATACCCTGTGAAGACAATTTATGGGAGATTATGAGGGAGATGAAATCACAAGTATTTTCACACAACCCATCCCAGCCCAATATCCAACAACTAAGGGTAATTAAAAACCGTTTATAAGATAATTTCATGATTATCTATATCAGGAACCAAACCTGTTTTCCTAAACCACCCCAATAAAGCATCACCATCGCACACATTAACCTTATGGAGTATGTTGGAATCATAAGGGATTGTGTATTTCTTAAAATAAATTTATTATTATATTTATACCTTATTATTATTATTTTATAAATGATGGTATAAATAGTTTGATAAAAATAAAATTTAATACGAAGAAATCGAAATTGTGTTTTTGTGAAATATTTAGCTTACATTAAGATACAACTTTGATAAAATAAATAATTTTTTAAATAATTTATTTTTTAATACGATATTTTTTTAGATAAATTTATTTAATATAAATAATATTATAAGTTAATGAATTTTAATTTTCAGAAAGTATTTAGTATTTAAAACATAGTATTATATAGAAAATTAATATTTTTATCTCAAAGTTTATATTATAATATTTCAAAAATTATTTTGTAAAAATAAATATCATTTTTCAATTCACTACTTCAAGATTATTGAGTGGGTATTTTTCATAATTTCATGGGGTAAACAATGTTTTCGGAAAAAATTAACTAAGATATAAATATATCACTAATATTATGACATCATAATAACCTAAAAGTGTAATAATAAATAAAATAAAGGGTTTACATAGAGGAAAAATTTACCCTTTAAAATAAAGTGTATCTTATGTTATTTTACTAACTTTATAATTCTTTAATGAGTCCGCCAAAACCTATATTATATTTAAATTTTTAAAAATCAATTCTTTGTGAACATGACTCACATACACATCACCAATGGCATTATTTAAATAAATTTGATTCTTTTCAATATACAATGTCTAAAACCATGACTATTTGGTAGAAACAATAGTTATGAACCATAGTATGTTTGTGTTGTTGATTATTTTATCATATAGATTCAAAAATCTAGGTTTAGAAATTATTTATGAAATCCCATCTATCTTTCTAGAAACAATCATGAAACATAAAATTCATCTTCACTAAAAAAACATTGAAAACTAGTTTTTTCTCCCTATTTATATATAAATCATTCCCAATGTGTTATAAAGGACATAAAAATATCATATAACACTTCTGGAAGTTCCCTCTGATGATAATGGATTCTCTCATATTCCTTTTTATTTCGAGTTATTTTTTTATATTAATCCATTTGAATTACAATTTTTCAAATTGTAAATTAATTTTTTTAAAAAAAATTAATATAATTATGATCTCCATGTAAATAAATAATACCTTTCACTCTCATTAATCTCTTCCATGAACTATTATGTGTCATGATCATGTTTTCAAGTGTATCCATTGAATTTCCACGCCAAACTATTGTAATGTGAACACCCATCCACATTTATTCTTAAGGGTATTAACCTAGATAGACACATATTTCATTTATTTGGTACCTCAATGAATCTAAATAAAACTCGGTAATAATGGGGTTATATGTGATGAAATATATTTTTATTCTGTATGATATATATGTAATACAAATTCTTGCACATAATATTAATGTGATAGGTGGAATAAGAATTATATGAACCTACAATTCATTAGGTAATTATTTTATCTCAATAGATAACATGTATTGTTCATAGGAGGTTATCCTATGAACACTATGTTATGATGTATCAATGATTATCCTTGACTTATTCTAAGGAAATCATGTTTTATGGTTTTTCCATAATTATTTATGTTGCATTGATGTTATCATCTTATACTATGTTTCAAAGTTCATGATTATGATTCACACTATTCTATATCATCATTTCATGCCTATTTGCTCACGTATACTAATTTACCTTATGTTATTCTTTTATAATTACCTTATTATGATTTTTAGATCACCCCTTTATTATTTTAATTCTTAGAATATACCTTTTACTTTTAAAATATCAATGGATTTTAAGGGCATGTTGTGTAGTTTTTTAATAATGTTATTATATCCCTATTTTAATTTATTATTTTATAGATATAATTACCCTAATACACTAGGCATCTCAGTCATTCCGGGTTGTATTATGTTAATATTTATATATAAAATCATGAATTAATATGTATTAAAAATATGGGTTTTCATTGTTTCTATCATAGAAAATGTATTTTCATTTTTTGGGATTATGATTTGAAAACATTAGTTAAATATATAGTGATAATAATACATAAAGGATGCACATCTAAATTATGTTATTTTTTAGAGTAAGGGATTTTAAAGAAACAACATCCCTGTTGGGATACTATAAGTTTATAGGGATCTGGTATAATTGTACCAAGGTTTAATATTCTTAAAAATGGAACAATTGGAATTTACTCAAACATCAAAATGTGTACCAAAAAATGAGTTACTTCACACCTATTTTTAAAATCATAATGGATATTATATTGTAAATTCATAGGATCTCTATGAACTATTATTATGGGAATAAAAAAATCTATAATTTGTTTGTTAGGAAATATAAAATGCATAAAATAATTAAAATTTTAAATTAATATGTTAAGGAATGTTTGATATTTTTAATTTAACACTAAAATATTCATAATTTTCCTTTTATATGATTAATTGTTTGAAAATTATCAACCATAAGTCTATTTTGGATGAATTAAATTATTGGAACAAGAATCACATAATTAATGGTGGTCCTATAATACATTAATGGCAATGAAATTTCCTATCTAACTATGGTTCTATTCATTATTTCTTAACATTCAAGATTACTAAGAAAATATGAAACCACCATTAAACATATAGGTAGATCTCTCTATTAAAATGAGAAAATGGGGTAATTATTACTTCCCAACAATATAAACTCTCCCATGACAATATTTATAAGATGTACTTACCAATGAATCTTTTGATATACCATTTACTAGAAGATGATGAAACTTTAAGTATGTATTTTCTTTTATAAAAAAAGGAAAAGATAAATTTTTGGGAGAAGGAAATAACCATCCATATCATGAATTTCAATCTGGTTATCTACATGTTCGAGGAGGAGGATGAATGTCCTAGGGTATTATAAACTTATTCAATGATATTTTTTCTTTATAAGAATGTTTATCTAGAAATAATTAATTTTACTAAGGATAAGATCATCCTTTATAACATTACTATAGTAAGGGAATATTCAGATATGTTTCTCAAATAATTTCTTAGTCTTTCTTCAAGATGTGAGGTTAAGGTCTCAATCAATATTATACCTATAGAAAACAAATATTTAAGACTCCATATTGTGTAGCTCCTATTGGACATTAGGAGAAGAAGAAAAAAATAAATGAAAATATGGATAAAGGGTTTATAAGACAAGTTATTTACTATGGTATGTAATAGTCCTCTTAATTGGGTTTAAGGATGGGGAAATCCGCTACTATATTTCTTATCATGATATCAACTTGATCATGATAAATAACAAGTATCCTCTTCTAAGAATTGATAAACTATTAAATCAGTAATGTGGGGCCCAAAAACTCTCAAAGGAGGATCTTCAATTGGAATATTATCATGCAAAGGTGATGGTGGAGGATATCCAGAAGACAAATTTTCAAACAAGGTATGTGAGATATGATCTCATAATGATTCCTATTGGAATCATTATTACTCCATCCATCTCTGTAGACTAAATGAATAGAGTCTTTAGGGATTACCCTGTAAAAATTTCGGTAGTATATATAGATGATATGGTTATCTACTCCCAAAAAAATTAAGAATATGTAGAGAATTTTAATTTTATAATAACAACATTAGGAAAGGAATTTTTATTTTTTAAGTACATTAAATGTGAGTATTATATAGAGAATGTAATATTCTTGGTGCATGTTACCACTAGTGAAGGAATAACGTGGGATCCTTTGAAAGAAGAGTCAATTTCACAATGGCCCAGAGCAATATTTGTGAGAGATATATACAAGAAGTAAGTTTTTATATTATTATGAAATATGACATTGGGAGAGACTTTTCCTCCCATAAATTAAATATCCGTGAGAAGAAGTTCCAAAATCATGATTTAGAATTTGATGCATTGATTTTTTCCTTTAAAATATTGTGGATTTATATCTATGTGGAGAAGTGTGACACACACACACACACACAGACACACACACACATATATATATTAAAAAGCTTCAATTATATATTCACACATAATTAGATAAATATGCACCAGCCATGATGGATATAGATGATCACAAATTTTTATTGGTCGATCCTTCACCACATTTGGAAGGAAAACAATGTGAAATATTCTCATATTAGAAAGAATCCTTCAAACCTATCCATGATGAGGATTAAATGGAACATAATTTGATTATACATGGAGTGGATTGACATGGTATTCCAAGAAGTACCTTTATCCTACATTTCTCAAATCACTAATCAACAATCCATTATTGAGTGGATCAAGGATACCCTAAAATATAATTAGGCAATAACAATTGTAGTGAATATTCCAGAGTTTAACATATCAATAGATGAAGTTATATGGTTTTGAACCCAAATATTTTCCCATCATATCAAAATACAAAGACGGAACTTTTGGATGATGCCCAAATCTCATCAATATGTTTTTAACTAGGAAGAACTAAGATGTATCGATATCTTAACTAAAACATATCGTGGGATACCTTAAAGAGAAAAATTGTAGAATATTTATCTCGATTATTAGTATTCCAAAAATTTGAGGATGAATGATTGAAGTTGAAGGGTATGATGCAACAATTTCCCATACCATTATAGAAACTGGAAAACATAACAACTGATTTCATTGTAGGAATCACCATGAAATTTAAGAACAATAGAACAATTTAAGTGGTAGTGGATCTATATACAGAGTTAAAAAATTTAATTTACATCAAGTAAGATTAATATATTGAATAAATCACTCTGATATACATAAGTGAAGTGGTAATACAACCTAGTTTACCACTCTAAATTGGATCTGATTGATATTTGAGGTTTATAATGAGGTTTTAGAGAATCCTTCAGCAACCATTGGATATAGAGATGAGTTTTAGTACTTCTTATCACTATAGTATATATTTTACGTCTGAGATAACCATCAAAACATTATAGGATTTTCATAGATAATTTTTACTAGATTTCCAAAGATGTTGGGAATAACACCTCCCCCATATGAAGTTATCATATAACTAAAATTTCCATTATAGAATTAAAATTGAATTTGATGAGGATATGTATGGGAAGAGGTGTGGGACTCAAACATATTGGGATAAGGTTAGTGTAACATTCCATGCCCGAACAACTAGGTTTGATCCAAAAGGTCACATGAAAAAATGTGTGTTGCCTAGTATGCAAGGGGATGTAGAATAGAAGAAAGAGTCTGAGACTATCTATGGGAAGATTATACCCTCATTGTCATGTTATAGGATTAATAATCAATAATAAAATATATAAGTAATAATCATATTAAACATATATAAGAGTATGAATGGAATAATTTTCATAAAACTAAAGAATCCCCCGTAAGTTGAAATCCAATCCATAGGAAATAATGTAGATTAATAAAAAATTAAACAAACGATCCTCCAGTGTCTGTTATGGCTTGCTACTTGCTTCACACTCCTCTACTCATCTGTCCACCATAGAGCTATTTCTGTTTTTTGGATCCCTCTTGAAATCTAAAAGAACATTGAAATTCCCTTGTAGGGTGTGAGTAAAAGAATCCATAGAAAACTACCAATGCATCCTTATCCTTACGTTCTCCATTATAAAACCATAGCCCATAATTTGTTTTAATGTGTAATAATAATAAATAATCAATCTAAAACTAAGTGGTTGTGTGCTATCAATGTAGCCACAAACCCCCCAAAAATACTTACTTCCACTCGATGATGAGTTTTTTTTGAAAAATCATGGGAGAATATCAATGCTAGATCTAGCCTCATGCTTATTGGTAGTTGTATAGGCCTCAAGCCTCCAAGTAAGACTTCATTAGTCCGTCATTCACCAATGCTATATATATCACAAAACAATTAACCTCAGGATACTTAATAGTGGAACATACCCCATGCCTCTAGGTGAGACCACACTAGTTAATCATTCCCTAAAATGATATCCAATTCTTGTCACATATAGCATCATTCCCCACTATTTCCATGTATGTATTAACACTCATGATCGTCATACCCCACAGTCATCACGTATGAGTCTGATCACTCATGATCATCATGGCCCACGGTCAGGCCACACTAGGATATCATGCCCCATTTTCCATTGTGGGCGTGTTTTTAAGTCACATGTAGTGCTTAAACACACTCTCCCTATATGGTTACTAAGCCACGGTAAGTCCACCTATCTTATATGATACATGAAAAAGATCCAATAATAAAACATATACAAGAAAAATCCCAAGGAAACAATGACATAATATCATGTCCACATATTAGGGTACACATATCTAGTAAAACATCATGATAAAGTGTAAAATCATCATAAATAAAACGTGTAAATTAAAAATCAACAAGTAATCTTGATATCTTAACAATTATCATGGTGTAAGGTCATACAATTTCACAGTCTACACACAGAACCACAAGATTTCAAAAGTCATGTGTGGATATCAAATATTACAATGTGATAATCATATCATGGAAACATGTTTAAAAATATCCATATAATTTAAGGAACATTCTACCTTAATATCGTCGATGTCAAAATCAAGGACAAACTAGTTAATCCTCAAGATCCTTCAAGGGTTCAGAGAATGAAAACTAAAAATTTTATTTCAAAATGAAATAAATTATCACATTTGATGATACATTTCCCTTCCTGGATAATTTCTAAATTATCATTTTAGGCCAACACAAGCCCTTGCAAAAATCTCCATAAGAAAATTTATATTTTGATAATTTCATCTTCATTTATCCTTTTAAAATTATATTTTGATGATTTATCATAAATTATCGATTTATATTTATCTCTTGATAATTTATCATAAATTATCATTTTATAATCATATCTTTGATAATTTCTCATAAATTATCCTTTTTAATTAAATTTTTTATAATTTTTCACAAATAATCATCTTATAATTATTTCTTGATAGTTTTTCAGAAAAAATAATTTTATAAATATTTCTTGATAATTTTTCTTAAACTATCCTTTATAATTATCAATTGATATTTTTTATAATAATCTCATTAAGATTTATTATTAATTATCCTATATAATTTATATTTGAAAATTTATTATAAATTATAAATTATAATTAAATTTTAGTAGTTTCATATAAATTGTCCTTTATAGGTTTCTTTTGATTTTTTATTTGGACAATTATTATTTATAATTATCTTTTGATAATTTATTATTTAAATTTTACTTTATAATTATATTTTGAAAATTTCAAATAAATTATCCTTTATAATTATCCTTTGATAAATTATTTTAATAATTATCCTTTAATTATCTTAGAATCTTTATTTTATTATTTTTAAAAATTATCATTTGATAATTACAATTTGATAATTATCAATTTTTAAATTAATAATATTTACCTTCAGATAAGTTTTATAAATTATTCCTTGATAATTTGGTGTAATTATATTTTGAGAAAAAATTATATTTATATTTTTATAATTTACACCAAATTAAGAATTGGTAATTTCTGTGAATTAATATTGATGTTCATGTTGATTTTATCATGATAATTCTAAGTTTTATCAGTTAAATAATTATGTATTTATAATTCAATGTAATTATCATATAATATTTATTTTCAATTATCCATGATAATTTTTCATCAAAATAATCATTTAGATAATTTATATAAATTATCCTTTAATAATCCGGTGTTATAAACCTTTTGTAAAAAATTAATGGATTATCCCTTAATAATTATATTTTTATCATGCATTATTATTTTAATATGATTTTCCTAAATTTTATAATTACCGAATTAGTGAAAAAAATAAAATAATACAATATAATAAAATAAAATAATATAATAAAAAAGAGGAATTCATCTATTACACAGGTGCCACACACCCAGAGGAGAATAGATCATACCTTGCTGGAGGAACCTATCAAATCACTTGACATTCGAACACATACAAGTAGGATTTTAGGATAACTTAGAATCAATGGGATTGACCAACAACGAAGCAGAAATGATTCAACTATTTAGAAAAGAAATTGTAGCATTTAAAATCCTCAATTAAGACAACCATTTTAATCTTTGATTCAATTTAAAATTCTGTGTGAAGTCATTAGTTTCTCATAATTAAACATTGAAAATGAAATGGATCAAAATGGTGATGTTTCATAAGTTTTAGACATTAGTCATGCAATATAATGGAGGTTGCAACATTTTTGGAATAAAACACGTTTTACCTATTTTTTAATACTAAAAATAATTATAATAATATAATAAAAATATTACATAAATAACTCAAATGATCGATTTGGCCAAATTCCAAACGTTAATAAAAGTTATGTCCTTACTAGGAGGAACCCCACATCTCTTACCAAATTGTTGTGTTTTATTTTTCATATGACACACCATTTGAGATATATTGAATTATTATAAATTAATATAATATAAATATTAAATAAGTTATCCTCTCATGTGATCTTACAAAACTCGCAATGCATATAAATTTTATAAAACACCTTTCTATGTCTAGTATCCTACACCTAAATTTGGTCTAAAATTTCTCATAAAATGTAATTCTTGGGAGAAATTAAATTATTATGGAAAAAAATATGCACATGTGGTAAAATATATTTAATATTTTTTTATTATGAATCGAGGCTCAATAGGCCTCAAAATCTCACAAAAACTAAAAACCAAGCTCTAACAATATTCCTCACAATATTTAAGGATTTTTAATGGGATTTTTACCATATAAAAATACATTTAAAAATTGGTCATATTATTTTTATTAAAAAATAACATGTGCACATATAAATTCCTATAAATTGTTGGAATAGAGGGTTTTTATTATCTTTAAAAAAATATGGATATTAATATTCTCCAACTCTATTGACTTCTTCTCCCTGAGAAGTATCTATTGTGGTCATGCCCAAAAATCCCAAGACATTGAGATCAAACATTAGATTTGTGCTTCCGCATCTCCTCCTAGATCAGTCCATACTACTACCAAATCAAAAATAACAGTATGATTATTCCTCACAACAACTTCTCACTTCGGTCTATGATCTGCAGTGGATGTTTCCCATAAGATGAATCCAAGTCCAGATCAACATCCGTACAAGAAAAACATGCGTAGTGTAGAGAATATACCCACGAAGATGTGACACATGGAAAACATCATACATATCTCGATTGTGAAAAGGGAGGTTCATATTGTACCCCACATGCCCTATCTTCTTGGTGATGTCAAAGGGCCCAATAAAATGTGGTGCTAGATTTCTGTTCTTCCTTATATATCGATGGCCTAACCAAGGAGTCAATCTCAAGAAGACATGATCAACCACATAGAAATACAAATTCCTTATCTTATCATCAAAATGTAATCTTTTTATACTCTGAGTGGTGATCAACCTCTTCTTAATTATATACAGTCTCTTGAAGGCCCCCTGAACTATACAAGTCCCACAACTATATCCTCACCTACCTCTTGCCAAAAAGATATAATAGACATGGTCTTGTATGGGGAACCTCAAAATGATCCATCTAAATTGATTCCTTGTAATGATTATTTAATGAATACTCTATTAAGGAAATGGGATCAACCCACACTCCACCAATTTCTAGCACAAAATCCCAATGTGTACCCTCTAATATGCCTATAGTCCACATGAACAATCCATTGGTATAAGGATAATACACTGTGTTCAATTTCAATTGAATACCTAAGGATTTATATAATACCTACCCAAAGCGTTATGTAATATTTTCATATCTATCTAAAATATTTATTATTGGAATTCCATGAAGGCGTAAGATCTCTTGGACATTGGTCTTTCGCTGATCCTTCATTGAATGAGTGTCTTTGATAAGTATGTATTGAAAAAACATTATTATCTAATCAAGAATCACCCAGACTATGCCATGAATCCTTGGGGTACATGGTAATCACATCATAAAGTACATTATAAAGTGTTCTCACGTCCAAATATATATCATAGAGGCTACAACAACCTACTAGGATGCCAGTTCATGGCCTTTACCCCTTGATTGGTATGGAATCCTAAGAAAAAAAATGACTCTCTTAATACATGGATACCTGAACATCCACCAGAAGTCAGGATACATTTTCATCATTACAGGATACACTACCCATCTATAGGTATAGTAATCCTCCATCAAATCCTCTATAAGGGAACATGGGATTCATACTCTCCCATGTATCAAGATCACATCCTCATCATCCATCGACCATCTGATCACCGGATCACCAACTTACAGCTATTCTCCCATCTCAACACACTCTAGGTCTATCTTCTACGTATTCATTACCTAGTTCATAATTGAGTATGTGATCACTAAATGTGAACATGATATAGAATCCTAGTCTTCTAAGGCATCTATCCTCTAATCATCAAATAAGACCACCAAACATTGACACTCCTATAAAGCCCTCCTACTAATATCTAAATCAGCCAATTTTTTATGGCTAATAGAACCCATAATGAAATTTACTATAACCTACAGTAGTCATCTACTAAAAAAATGAACGTTTATAAATACTCAACCTAGCACCTCTATCTCAGGTTTAAGTCTCTCTGTTTAAAGATATAACGAAGGGTCTTGTGGTTGAGGTTTAGGAAGAATTAGTAATAGCGATATTTTAAACCTTTTAATTAGCCCATGGTACTTCTCTTCACATTAGTACATGCTCAGTAACATCACTCCCTTGTTTGCGATACCAAGATGGTAGATACTCGATAGATATCCTTGATAATCTATCGGTAATATCCTGGTAAGCTAAGAAATCTTCTAATCTAAAACACATTTTGGATAGCTTTCTCGAACACGATTGCATCAAATTTCAATGGGTATATTGATATAATGGTAATATAAAACACATGTCCTAGAAAATTCACCTCTCAATCCCAGAAGTCATATGTTTCCACCTTGGTGTAAATCATGTGTGCTCAAAGGATACTTAGGAGAATCTATGGGTGTTGAGCATGTTTCTATGGTTTTGGTGAGTAGATAAGGATATAATCAATGAATTTTATGAATAATTAGTCTTGGTATGGGTGGAAGGTATTTTTCATGAGTTCCATAGACACTTCCTGTATGTTTTTCAGCCCGAACGACATCACTAAGTACTCATACAATACATACATTCTCAAAAATGCCATCTTCATAATGTCTTCCTCTCTAACTGACGAATGATGATAGCCTAATAAAAGATAAATCATAGAGAACCATCATGATCCACCATAACTATTTGAAAAATCATTGATCATCGGAAATGGATTTCATTTCATCACCTTCAAATGGTTTAAATTTTGGTAAACAACATAATGTTTAAGAATACCATCCACCTTCTGTGAGAACATCATATGCGAACCCCATTGTGATGTAACCAGACTAATAAATCCTTTACTATCCAATTCATCCTGATGAACCTTACCCTTCTTCTTCTTAGTTGGAACCATGTGATATTGGGTATTGAAATGGATGTGTACCTGGCTTGATCTCAAAATTATCTTACCCTTTTTGATCCACCAGAGCCTCTACTAGGATGAATATTCCAAAATAAAAGATTTTCAATCCATTACTCATTATCATGTGGGCCTATAGTTCTATTTTTGAAAAAACAAATTGGAATTAAAATTCATGATATGTTTTATAATATCTTTGGAAACCAATTCCTAAGTTATACACTAAGTGAAAGACTTTCGGATGAAGAGGCATCACTGCCCTAACCACATAGTTGTTACTGAAGAAATCTCAAAAGAATTATCTTACAAGTCTAGTGGTAATGTAGAAACATCCTCCCTCATAGAATAATTACATCCCCTCTTAATAAATAGTTCTATAAGAAAACATTGAGGTGACAACTTATGTACCATGAAGGAACATTATGAACATTAATTGATCTTATTCAATCTATGAGATTATACAAGGTTATCACAAGAGTCTACACATAAACCAAGGTTTACACCTATTATAAATATCCCTTACTTATATCCCTTTATATTAGTCCCAATCAACATATATATACTACAAAAATAACATTCTGAGATCAACTAATTATTTACAATAATGATATATCACAATAACATAAAACATAGATATATTAGACAAATAGAAACTGTGCTAAAAATATTGTACACATCAAAATATTCAATTAGTGAAATACTATTCAACACATCAATAGTTATATATATGTCTAGTAAACCTACATTCCTAATCATGATGCAATAATGTACAAGAAATTTCATAAACCACATATTAAATTCAAGTGCATTACAAAAGGTGATTTTAATAAACTATAACATAAATACATAATTTCTTAAATTAAGGGATAAATTAGAAGTCCAATATATATAACAAGGAAGACACTGACATAGTTTCATTTATAAAGTCACATCCATCCAATCTCCGGCCTTTCTTTTCCCATCCCAAGATAAAGAGAATAAACTTTTAGTGAATCCAGATCCTCTAATACTGTTCTGTAACATCCCAACCAAAACCACAATTCCAATCTAGAAGTTCATGTTACTTCATGCGAACCTCTTAATATTGAAGAGTTTTCAATCTAGCAGTGAGCGTCTTAGTCCATAAGTGGGAATATTATTTCCTTTGTATCATGTCCTAGGACCATAATAAAAAATAAAAAACATAATAAATAACTAGAGTAAACATGCATAATGGTGAGGATGGAAAACATTTTTTGAAAATAAATTATCTCCCATTAGTGGAAATCCTATACATAGGAAATATATGGGATAATGTTAATAAATAAAGAGTAGGTCATCTGGATTATATCCCAATCTACTAATATCATTGGGATCCACTACTTAGTTATCCACCATAGGGAAATTTCCCTTCACCGGATCCCTCCTGCAATATAAAAGTGCATGAAATTATTGAGTATGGTGTGAGGGTATGAATTAGTAGGAAACCACCAATGAATCCTTATCATGATGTGTCAAATTGTAACAATGTATTCCAGAATAATTATTAATTTCTAATATACATAAAAATACAATACAAAATAGATAAGTATGGAGCTAACCATGATGACACAAACCCCTAGACCATACCCTCTTTGAATCCATTCTAGAAAACATGAAAACACACATGGGAATTTCGACATGCTAGATCCAAACTCAAGCTTCTTTATAGTCATAATGTCTCCCAGCCTCCAGATTAGATCACATTAGGACATCATGCCCCAACTCTATATAAATAATAATAGAGATAACATCGATAAAATGTATATATGTACATGCCCTAGGCCTCTAGGTTAGACTACACTAGGCCCTCAAGCCCCCGTGATATCTCTATGATATGTCACATATACCATCATGCCCCCACTATTATCATGCATGTCTGATCACTAATGATTATCATGTCCCACGGTCATTAAATAAAAGAATGCTCACTCATGATCCTCATGTCCCCAGGTCATGGCACTATATTCCATCACGCTACATCGTCCATCTCAGTCTCGTTATTATGTCAAATGATGTTTTTGAAGTTTATGACCCTCTATGGGTACCTATCCATGATTGGTCCACCATTATCATAGGTACCATCCACAAACAGAGAAACAAAACATATAATAGAAAACAATCAAGGAAACAATGACATCATATCGAGTACACATATTAGAGAACACATATCGAGGAACACATCATGATAAAGTGTAACATCATAATAAATACGAAATGTGAATCAAATATCAACATGGAATCTTAATATCATAAACATTATCATTAAACAACGTCAAACTCTTTCATATGTTATAGACACCCAGAATAAATCGCAACTCAATCATGAATATCAAATATTACAACATGATCATCATATCACGGAAACATGAATAATGTGATCCTAATAATGTGTGTATAGTCCACTGTAAATTTCATCGATTTAAATGGATAGGATAAACCATCCAAGAAGACCTATTCAGATCTTTATTATCGTAAATATCGACACATCCAATTTTGATATTTTTAAGGGTTCCTATAATAAAAAAAACTTTTTTATTTCAAAAAGTGATAAAATATCACAAGTGATGATTCTTTCTCTCTCTTGGATAATTTATGAATTATAATTTTACTCCAATGAATAAGCTCAAAAAATATGCATAAGAATAATTATCTTTGGATAATTTCTTATGAATTATCCTTTGATAGTGATCTCTTGATAATTCATCATAAAGTGCCTTTTTATAATTATCACCTGATAATTTATCAAAAATTATCCTTCTATAATAATCTCTTGATAACATCTCATTAATTATCCTTTAATAATAATTTTTTAAAATTTACCCCAAATTACCCTTTTATAATTATTTCTTGATAATTTTTCAAAAATTAACATTTATTATTATTTCATGATAATTTCTCATAAACTATCTGCAACTCCCCAACCCCAAAATCATGGAGCTGGTGAATTATTTTATTATATTGGCATGATTACAAGAAATAAAATCCCAAAGGACCAATAAATTTTGGATTCTTGGAAATGAAGATTACATATATGATATCCATAATATATTGGGAAATGGAAAATAAAAACATGATACATAATTAAGAGAAATAAACCACATCCTTGAACTCTTAATCAAAGGATTACTCTTCATAACCTGGGAATGGAAACATAATAACGGTGATCTAAAATACTCAGTAATGGTATTTAAAGTGTAATAAATAATGAAACAACAAAAATAAATCAACATGGACAGGTAACTAACTAATAAAACATTCCATTCAAATAACTATATAAGTAAAAATCGATGTGGCAAGGTATGAAATTGAAACACAAGTTGTTTAATCAATGGACTGAAAATTAAATGTATCTGTAGATATATTGATAAAAAATATCATGGATGAATAATAACAAAAACTTAACAATATAAGTTATTAATTATTGGACACCATAATTCCTAGGTATATATATCCTTTATTTAAATGATCTTTCATAATATGGTTTATCTATCAGGTAAAAACTCATCTATTTTGGCCAACTATTTCGTCTCATGAGACTATCACTACACTAAGGGGTTATCAATAACAGGGACCACCCATGTCATTCATGTAAAATATTCTTATAATATATAATCATAAATTTTATTAGTATACAATATTCCTTATCAAATAACCTTAGTGAATCAAGGATACTGATTTATCAATTATTCCCAAGTTAATCAAATAACTTTCAAAATAAAAACTTTATATAAAATTATTTAATGTTTATGAAAAAACAATATACATCATATGAAAATATGTACATTAAAAGAAATTTATAAGGAAAAATGATTACCATAATGTTATTTTTTTACGATAATTTCAATAATCACAAAAGGATTTGAGATTTAAAAGATAATCATTTTGAACATTCTTGAGAAAAATAATTTTTAATCATTCCAAAGTGTCCCATACCACTTTGAATCATTTAAATAAAAACCCATGAAGGAATAAAATAAAATTCTTTATATGAAGAGATTAATTATATTCAATAAATAATATGTAAAATGGAAGTATAAACATTATATAAAAGTTAATTGTTGAATAAAAACAAATAAGTCTCAATCGAATGTAAATTGAGATAAAATCACTTACCTTAACCATAATTTTGTTGTGTGATCTTTATAATACTATATTTTGGTTTCTAATATGTTAATAAATTAAAACATAACTATAATCATGTTAATAATATCATATATTAACTTCATACAATATTTTATTACACTTTTGTTAACACTCCGTCATTATTTATAACTATTTCTCTTGTTAATTGCCTAATTTTCTCAATTATGTTTTGAATTTTTCATTATTCTTAATGTTAATTATATCATGGTTAAATAATATCCATAATTTTGAAAATTACCTAATTATATTACATATTCAGTACATATGTATTTAGAGTAGTTCATAAAATTTTGAGATAAGAAATTAAGTGCACAGTTCATTGAGGTAGAAGGTCATACGTACGCATGAATGCTACTTTCATTTATTTTTTGTATTTAAAATATTGAATAGTAAATCATACTTATTTATATTGTAAAAAAATTTTCATATATATATATATATTATTTTAAATTTATTTATTTAAACCATCCTTTATACATTTCATGTCTAGCATGAATTTGTCATATCACATTGAGGGGGAAGTAGTCCACACCTCTATAAACGAAGTTATCGTATTTAAACAAAATATAATTTATATTAGTATGTGTTATAAAATAATTAATAAAGTATTAATACATTATTAATATCATATATAAAATTATTTTCCATCACAATATGCATAATGAGCAGTAGTAAAGGAAAAAATGAATAATCATTATTTCATGAGGTAGTAGTTATCTATATAGAGAGACAATATGTTCATTACCCATTAGATGGATTTGTGTGTATTTTTATGTCTATCCCTTATAATAATTACATTATAGTATATTTATGATAATTTTTTTATACAAAATAAAATAATATGATTTTCGAGATTATATAAGGGAATAAAACTAAAAATCTTAAAGAAGTTTGTTACATCTTAATTGGGTAACTTATTTTGGTTCTCTCCAAAAGGCTTCTTTATATGGATTTATTACCAAATCTATGATTATAATATTAGGTGAGGGATGTGGGGGAAATATTTTGATAGATCACGGTAGAGCCAAATTGGCTTGAGTGGTGTGAGTAAGGGGTAGAGTGGTAGCATTTTGTTATAGAGGAGGAGTGACCCTCTTGTAAGTACCAAAAGGTATTCATTATTGGGAGGTATAAATTACATAAGGTTATACCAAAATTAAAAAAAGTATAGATTAAATGGATATAATGGTGGATTAAAACCTCCAACAAATAATTTTTTTTTCATTTTAATAATTTTCTTCCTTAACTTCTAATACTCTCTAATTTTATTATTTTTGTTTTAATGAAAACATCTAGTTTTGGAAACTACCTAATTTAAAAACCGTGAATAAAATAATGTGATATTAACAGATAATATATATCAAATTAATTTCTAATGTTATATATAATTTATAAAAAAAATTACCTTTTGTTTTGGGAATAAATTTTAAAACAATCACATGTGACGCGCTAAAACTCTCCTTAAACCCAGACTATGTTAATAATGTTTTCACACTACATGGGTCAATATGTTAGTCATAAAAGATTAACTGGTCAATTAATTGACCATGTTTAATATTTATTAACACTTACAGAAACTTTTTATGAATATTGTTTTTTTATTTTAAATCATTGTATAAAATGTTATTTATAATAAAATAACAATAATATAATTTTATATTATTTATTTAATGTTAATACTAAAATATAAAATTATATTATAATGAAAATATATAAATATTATATTTTTTATCATGATATATTCATTTAAAATAAATAAATAAATACAATAATTTAATCAATTAACTTCAATTTCAATATTTATAGTATCATTTATTTTAGTATGTTATTGACTCAATAATATATGTGTTGTATTTTATTAAGAATTTTAAGTAACTAAACCATCAATAAAAAATATTGGTAAATTATTATGATAAAAATATACCATTTTTCTTTAAATTGGATATATATAACCAAAAAAATGATGTTTTTCACATATCTCAATTTTTTATAAATGTTAAAGTTAAGGAAAGTTCCTTTTTGTCGACTTTCTTACCTATCCTTTTATATACGGGACATACATTTAATAATATCACAATAATATATAAAATTAGAACCATGTGGGGATATAGTATAATTATTGGCAACCAATGGTTTTTGGAAAATTGGCTAGGTCATTTTTGTCTTTAATATTAAGGTTTAATCCCTTATTATGTTTAATTTTTCCATAATCCCCATCACTAATTTCAATAAGTTTCACTATTATATCTAGTAAAAATTAATTTAATGTTATTTGACCAAAAATAGTGTAATGATTGAAAAAATTTATATCAATTTTTCAAAATGAAGATAAAAAAAGTTGTAAAATTTAGATTAACGCTAATCACGCACATGTGGTGAGAAAGAAGGTTTTTAAACTAGAAATGTTGAAACTTTCAATATGTTTTTATATCTTGTATCAATTTAAAAACCAATAAAATGACCCTAATTAGATTAATATATGAATAATTTATCTATTGTGACTTTAATTGAAATTTAATATATAATTTAACATTAATTATAATTTAATTGAAAAGGAAATTACTTTTTACTAAAATGAAGTATTTTTCATTATTTATCAAAAAATGAAACTTCTTAGAAAAATAAAAACAATTTACCTGATGTCAATTTTGACATTATGAATTGAAAAATGAGGTTTATTTTTAAAAAATATAATATTTCCAAAATTTGGTTTAAAAAATGTGTGCCATTATGAGTGGGTAAACCCCAGTCTTGGGTGTAACGCAAGCTGACTGAGTTTGGTGTGTAGTGTAAGATTAAAATCATGGTGAATATATGGAAAGAAAAAATAATATTTATTCTAAGATTAAAATATCTTAAGGTCTTGTTTTGTTATATTCTCCCCACCTTAAATATATTGCATCCTCGCAATTTAAACATGATCTAAGAAATCAAGGAGTTATTATTTGAAAATACTGTTATTTAAAAACACTCATCCTGAATAGGGTTAATATCAAATATTATTAATAATATATAATATAAAGTCCAATGGTCAAATAAAAAGGTTCCCTAGTAGGAGAACTTATGTGAGAAATGGAAACATAGATACATAGTAAAATTCTAACAATCATGTTCTATTGGAGAGTTCTAGAGAATATGGATTGAGAAAGTTAATAATCAATAGACCATAATCCATGTTGATCTAAAGAGATATTTGATTCATTAGAAATGAAGGTAATAAGAAATTGTTTTTGGTTTCAATATCATTTTTCTTGGAGTTGAGGAATTATTTGACTCTCTATGATTTTAAGTAAATATAGTTATGTTTTATGTTCCTATATGAACTTTTTTATCTTTTGTTCATTCCCTGAACTATTTATACTTAATCCCATAGAACAAGATTCATGGTATTGTGATTTAAAATATCAATATCTAAAACCAAATTAAATTTTAAACATAAACCGTTTCACAAATTTTTAACCTTCCAAATGGATTATGATACAACAATATAGAAAGATGGTCACCAGATTTCCAAAATAAACTAATCATCATCCTTTAATCAACGTGAAGAATATATTTTTTTTACATTCCTAATATGTTAACAACTTCATCATGTATCCTCTTGAAATATTATAATAACTAGAATCACCACAAAACCTTATTAAAAAGATAAATTCTTCGTTATTCCTTATGTATGACCCATATCATTGGATATATTCATTAAATAAAAAAGTGAATTGAAATCTGTCAATGTTTACATATACCAATTTGTCAATAAATCATTAATTTTTTCTAAGGTAGTCATCACTTGTACCATTAAATCATTTCTTAAAAAGTATCTCAACATTAGAAACATATTAAGGGTTGTATTTCCCTCAATTATATGTTTCCCAAAAAAATTAACTTTTTATTGAATAAATTTTCCTAGTACTATTCAGTATTTGATCTCAAATTTTTAATAATAAAGTATTTAATTTAATCACCATATATTCCATAATTATTATAAAAATTACATTACTCAAAAAATATTCAAATGAATAGGAATATTAACCATTTATATTCATTTATAGAAGCAGAATAACATGATCATTATCCAATAGCTTTATTTGGGGTCTATTCCTTTAATTATTTAGAAATTATTTTTAGTTTTATCCCATCTCCTTTCAGTTGAAGAATTTTATATTGGATAACATTTTATAACCCTTGAAATAAAAAGCATGGTATCATTTATTTACATAGTTTTAGAATACTCCCATCCCCTTCAATGATTTACCCGGGTGATTCTTTCTATAGTTATCACATGTGAGAAAATGATTCTTTCCCGTATTCCCTTTATCCTTATTTTTCTCTACCACATTCTTCTTTTCCTACCTCCCTTGAAAAAAATTGAACTTTTATAATAATTTACATATCACATTAACACAATACATTATTTCCTCAAATGATGAGAATACATGGGACAATACTTCCCTTTGAAATGTTGAATGAAGATTATCAAAGATATGATACTTCTAACTCATTGGATAACATGCATTGGTGGAGTTCTCATTCCTTATACATGGATCCATTTATGTCAATTTAATATACTAGATTAAATCATAAAATAATGTAAAATTCCAAATATGGTATAGCACATAACATAAATTATGCATCTTGAATCCTATTATTATAATCATTGGTTACTTTGGGGAAATCATTGCATTCAAATCCATAGTAATAGTAGGTAATGAAATTGTAAACTGTCCTAATTTTATCCCACTAGAGAGTCAAAGAAGGTGCATATTAAGGACTTTTAGAATGTATCAGGATACCCTATGTCCGGCCCTAGACACCTTGTTAGTGTTTTTACCATTTGGTACACATATTCAAGAACCACATCCACTTGTAGTATCCTGATAGAGATGTATTTCTAGGAATACCCACATAATCATTATCTTATAAAACTTTTATAATATTTCTGTATAAAGATCCTCAATTCCTATCCTAGGGTTGTTCTATTAAATTTATGTTTTCTAAATCTAGTGTTAAAGGATGCAGCTAAACTTGTTTGATAGAAAATTTAACTCCCTGAGCCTAGAATCTCAGAGCTAGTGCATTGTTCTATTACAATTTCATGATTACAATGAATCGTATCCCAATGCATTGATCAATTTAGTATTTTGGGAAATTCAAATTACATAATTGATGTTATGAACCATCCAGGGTTAACCCTAAACTGTTCACCTGAGATGGTCTATTACATGGCCCAAAGGGCGTTCCTGATCTTCACAGGCTAGAAACTAGTACCGAGCATAAAAATGTAGTTTTTAATTATTTAACCCAGAAAATAAAATATAGATAAAAACAAATAAAATATAGAAAAAATAGGTAAACAAAAACAATGAAAAACAAAATTAAGACAACCAGCTAGAATTACCTCCAAGTGACCCCATGGGTCACCACCCAATATAAAACCACACTTGCTCCAATAGAGTTCCATAACAATAACATGAAATAGAAAATAATGTTTGCCTGAGAACCGAGATACTCAGTAGAAAATACAAGGATTAAAAATTATCTAGGACTATTCCTTTAAAAATAATCCTAATCATTCTAGTTTGAATATATTACATATTTCAATAAGGTTTTTTAGTCTTTAACAACAAAGTATCAAGTTTACATTTTTTAAAGAAACCATTTCTCTTCCACTATAATTTCATAATATTTAACAAGCATGCATTAAAATTTCAAAATGGAGGTGGATAAATGATGAGTAAAATATGATTTTTTATAGTGGGTCATCAATAATGAGAAATAGAAAAGAAAATCAAATCATAAGTATTATTCCACAAATGAGAGCTATGTAAAATCTCTATAGGTAACATATGGGACCCGATAGACCTCATACCTCGGTGGAAATTGTGAAATAAAAGCCACAACAATCTACATTCTCATGAACGGTCCACTAGTATGGGACACACCCATAACCTAGTGGTATCCAATCAAAAAAAAGTATTTTGTTAGTGTTGTAACATATATCATGCTTGAGAAAACCCAAACGAACCACATACGTATCATCTAGCGTACTAGTCCTAGTTTTCCCACCT
Organism: Viscum album; assembly: GCA_963277665.1. Classification (NCBI taxonomy): domain Eukaryota; kingdom Viridiplantae; phylum Streptophyta; class Magnoliopsida; order Santalales; family Viscaceae; genus Viscum; species Viscum album. The sequence goes on from OY728122.1 coordinate 1,632,094,026, forward strand.
AGGTACCTGGGGCTTCCCTTGTGCTAAAGAAAAAGTTCACATTCACTCCCACCAAACCATTAAATTAACATAAAGGCCAAAAAATTCAATGTAAACACCCATCTTTACAAAACATCACCTTGGTAAATTTAATCACCCCATAGAAAATCCCTTTTTCAAATATCATTGACATCACTTACAAAGTTCCCAAATTTTTCATTTTATAGCACAATAAAACAGCCAATTAAGACTATACAAAACAATTAGCCAAGCCCCCTCATAAACCCAGCCATAATTTAAACATTTTTTTAAAACAATCTTTTCACCTTTTAGAACAATTCACAAATTATACAACAAATTCATAACTAGGAAAACAAGACCAAAGTGATTTATTATGCTTTTAAAAATCTCTATTAAAATATACAGACACCTCATAGACCTTGAAAATAATTTTCACACCTGCCGAACAACCCCTAAAACCCATATAAAAAACATTACGTTAAACAACAGACAAAACATTTCCATTTCCTTTATCAAAAATTCATTTCTAACATATAAACACAAACACATTCCAAAAAAATACCATTTGAACCCCCATAATAAAACAAAAAAAAATATATTTATAAACTCAAACAAGAATAATTAAATTCATCTAGTGATGTTAGGGAATAAAACAACCTACCATTTATATATATATAGTGCTCATTCATTTTATATAAAAACCAAGTAAATAATTTTAAAGGAACATCATGAAATAATTTTAATTCTAATTAAAGATAAAGGCATAGGGAACCAACCTCAAGACACGTTGCTTTTGACTACGGTTGCCCAAGACCACTTCACCTACATGCATATACATTTTCACAGAAACCCACATATATATATATATATATATATATATCATTTTATCCAAGAAAATATTCTTGTCTTTATTAGGGAACATGCACAAGGAGGATATGTATATATACAATCCAACCCATGTATATACATATAGACCATCAATGCTGACAACTCAAATACAAACCACAGGGACCCAGTCACACTACAATGATGCAAGGGAGATAAAATACCAAAGGATTCAAATAGTTCAATGTTAAACAAGGCAGTGATGGAAATATTACCTCGGCTAGAGACCAATGAATTGAAAGGGACTGAAAGTACACAGTATTACTAAATGAACCTTAAATTAAATACTAGATACTCATAAATCACAAAACCCCCCAAGCCAATTTTCATACAAAATACACCCTTACTCAAAAGAGATATCCTTTTCAAAATACAAATACAAATCAAGACCACTGTAAAACATTTTTCCCACCATATTAATTAGTCTCGATTTTACATAAAATAATGGAACAAATGTTAAACACATGGAAAACAAACATTTCAAGAAAAACCATGCCACTAGGACAATTTTCACCCAAAACCCATCTTCTATTATATTTGGGAACATATTTGAAATCCATATCATGGTAAAACCTGTGGGTAACAATTTTCCCATCATTCCCACCAAATTATATATCATTTTAAACAATTAAAGTTCATACATAAAAGAAAAATATTTTTCTTAGTGCAACAAACATTAAAACCACAAATTCAAATCCAATATACGTCAATTTTCACTTAAAATTGCAAATAAAATTTAAAGAATACATTATGGAAAAAATAAGTAATGGATTCATCCAATAAAACAATAACACAGAATCACCTACCTCAAGACGATGGTGGATGGACCAAGTCAAATCAAAACACTACAACTTCAATGGAGGATATTGAAACTTGGACACATGGGTCCTAAGATACCCCCTATAGACCCTAAAAAAAATCAAAACTAGAAATCAGACTTAATACTAAACCCTAGGATTATTTGAGCCATATTTGGTGGCGGAGAAAATGAATTACATGTGGAAACCCAAAGAGGATGGAGAGAAAACCCTTACCTCAATGAATCGAATGCACAATGTGGAGAGATATGTTGAGATCAGAGATTGAGGAGAGTGGTCTTGTAGGGGTGCACATTGTAGATCGAGCGGCCATAGGGGAGTCACATGTTTCAAGGAGGATCCCTATGCTTTGATTATTAATTAGAATATCCAGTATTTTTTTTAAATTATTTCCATGATTTTTATACAAAATGAATAAGCAATATATATATATTGTAGGTTGTTATGTTCCCTGGAATCACTAGATGAATTTAATTGTGATTGTTTTTGCTTATAAATTAATATTTTTTATTTTATTATGTGGAGAGAATAGTGTTTTTGGAATGTGTGGTATGATTATAAGATAGAAATGAATTTTTGATAATAGAAATGACTATGTTTTTTGTGTGATTTAATAAATTTTTTTAGACTGATATTATGGATTTTTCAGATGGTGCGAAATTCATTTTAATATATGGTCCCTGATGACAGGACAAATAACCCACCTTATCATAGTCATTGGGTCCGACCGCACCAGGTACCATCATCTTTCTCACACACAAGTGGTCCCCAACATAGGGCCCACCAACGTGCCTGAACAAGTCTTTTTACTAATGAATATCCCCCCATTCCAACACATGTTATTTCTAGTGTACTTTTTTCCCACTCACACACACCTTAAGACACTATCTAGAAGTTCACCCATCCTGATCAGTAATCTAAACGAAGAATGATTAACTGTGGAGTTCTAATTGGGTAGGATCCTAAAAGGGAAGGTTCACCTTGTTGACATGAGTCATATCATTTAGTCATTTAACCTTTCATAATTATGGGGTCAAACCTTCGCCCCCCCATTCAACCACAAGGTCCTCATTGTAGGCCCTACATCTCAACCTAGGATGTGAACCATACTTAAGGATGGGTACCACCTCTGACACCAAATGTGACAACGGGTCCCCGATGATAGCACAAACACCTCTCCTTAACATAGACATCGGGTCCTGGCCTGCCAGGTACAAAAAATTACCCCACAGACACGTGGACCCCATAATGGGGCCCACCCACGTGCCCGAACAGGTCAACTAAAAAATGAGTTCACCCATACTAATCAATAATCTAGGCCAAATACGCTTAATTATGGGGTTCTAATATGGTAAACTCTCGAAATGGAAGGTGAAACATATTTACATGAGTTGGATCATATATTCATTTAACCCTTTATCATTATGGGGTGTTACATTTACCCCCCTTTAGAGAAAAATGTCTTCATTGTGGGCCCTACACATTAATTTAGATAGTGCACTACACTTAAGGCTGGGTACCACCTCTAATACCAAATGTAATAACTCGACCACGATGATAGCACATACACCCCACCTTACCATGACCGTTGGGTCCTGGCCTGCCAGGTACCACCAATTTCCCCATAGACACATGTTCCCAACCATAGGGCCCACCCACATACCCGAACTGGACAATTGAAAAATTATTATCCCTTAATTCCAAAACATTTAATTTATAGTGTGCTATTTTCTCACTCACACACACCATGGGAAACATCCCGGAAGGTCACCCATCCCGATCAATACTCCAAGCCAAGGATGCATAACTATAGATTTCTAATAGAGTAGACACCCAAAAAGAACAATTCACCATGTAAAAATGATTCATATCATTTAGTAATTTAACCCTTTATCATTCTATGGTGTTACATTAACCCCCCCATTAGAGCACAATGTCCTCTTTGTGAGACCGACATATCATTCTAGCTAGTGTACCACACATAAGGCTGGGTACCATCGCTATTACCATTTTTTCACATACCAAGATCTGTCACTATAAGAACTAGAACCCGACCCACTCCACAATAAGGCCTGATGGTCATTCTTGATCCCCACAGTCTGGAAACTAGTGTTGGGCATCAACCTATGAAATCTGGGAACAATTTTTCCCATAAAAAAAAGACAAATAAATAAATAAATTTATTTATTTTAACATAACTAAACATCTTTTTTCATTTAGTGCATCCAGTATTTACCAATCATGATTAGTTTAAATAAACTATTTTATTTATTTGTCTTTATTTAATGGGAAAGATCATTTTCAATTGTCTTATATTGATTCCTCACAATAGTTTCAAGCATATAGGGATTGGGTATTCACTTTGGGCCTTTCCACAGACCAGGATGGGTATTGGTACAGTAAGCAACCTGGAATGGTTCATAACACCTGACACCCGTAATATATTAGGAAATAGGAAATGAAAACACGAACCAAAATTAATATAAATAAAGTGTGTCAGGGAATTATTATTCAAAGGATTATTCTTTATAACTTTGGGTAAGGAAACATAATAATTGTGAGCTCAAATGATCAATAAGGGTTAGTAAAGAGGAATCAATAATGAAACAGTGATAATAAATCAACAAGGAATGGTAAATAAATGATAACACATAACAATAAAATTACTAGATATGGAAAAATAAATATGGAAATATAAGAAATAAAAACACATTTCATTTATGAAATAAACTAAAAGTTATATTTATCAATAGATACATCGATAAAAAATCTCAGGGATGAATAATAATTGAAACTAAATGAGGGAAATTATTAATTATTGGACAAAATGTCTCCCAGGTACATGGAACCATTACCATCACAATGTTTAATGAGACAGTTTCGATATTGGGTAAAAATACATTTATTTTGGACAACTATTTTGTCTCTAGAGACTACCGATGCATCGAGAGGCTATCTATAACCGAGACACGGATGTTTCATAAATTTAAAAATGATTAATCATGTATAATAATAAATTTAAATAATAATTCATATTACGTATGAAATATCCATTTATATTGAAGGATACAAATTAATCAATTATTCCCTAGTTAATTAAAAAATGTCAATGTAAAAACCATATGTAAAATGAAATACGTTTTAGGAAATAATAATATCCATCCTAGGTAAATAAGGATATTAAAGAAAATCCCTATTGAAAAATGATTACCATAAAGTGATTCTTTAAAGGTTTTAAAATTGTTCAAAAAAAGTGATTGTTTTAAGATAATATTAACAATCACAAAATAAACTGAGACTTTAAAGATAATCATTAAGAACAAAATTGAGGAAAATAATATATAACATTCCAAAGTGCCCCATACCACATTGAAACATTTAAATTATAATCCCCATGAAGGAATAAAATATAGTTTATAGTATCATGATATTAATGATATTCATGACATAACATGTCAAATAGTATTATAAACACTATATAAATGTTAGTTGGTGCATAACAACAAATAAGTATCAATGGAATATAAATTGTGACAATATCCTTTACCTTAACATTTATTTTTTGTGTATTATTTATCATTATTTATAGTTGATTAAAATATGTTACTAAATTATAAAAAAAAATCATTATACTATTTTTAATATCATATATTAACTTCATACAATATTTTAATACCGGTTTGGTAACACTCTTTCTTTATTTAAATTATTTTGTGTGTTAATTCCCTAGTTTTATCAAGTATGTTTTGTCTCGTAACACATTGTTACAAATTATTATAGAATTTTTTCATCAACTCCAAATTGTAAAAAATCAATTAATTAAATTATATATATATATATACATTACATATTTTTTATATTATTTCATAATAGTTAAGGATAATAGATGATGTTCACCATTTATAGGGACGGTCGGCCGTATGTATGCATGAACGCTATTTTCATTTTAATATTGAAATTTAAAGAAAAACATTATATTATAAATATGTATATTATAATTAAATTTTCATATATATGATATATATTTTATATAGATTTAATAAACCAACTTTATACATTCCATGTTTAGCTTAAATGAGTCACGTCACTATGAGTGGGCAATAGTCCACACATCATTAAACAATGTCATAATATTTACAGAAAGAGTAATATATATAGTTATGTGTTATAAAGTAATTAAATAAGTGTAATTACAATATAAATATCATATATATAATATATAAATATATTATAAATCATAATTTCTACCCTGAGAGGTGGTAAAGAAAAAAATAAACAATCATCGTTTTGGGACCCAGTAGTTCACCGGACACAGAAACAGTATGTTCATTACACATTAGAGGGATGTGTGTTTAAGATTATATTTAACTATAATAATAATAATAAAATCTGAGTATATTTAGGATACTTGTTTCTTTTTCAAGAATGTAATAATAATAGTTTAGGGACTTGAGAATGAAAATGAAACTAAAAAGCTTAGGGAAGATTGTTACCTCTTGATCAAGTGTCTTCTTTTGGATTGTATCAAAAGGATTCCATATATGGATTTATTCCAAAATTGAGGCTTCTAGGATGATTTGAGGTATTTTTGGGAGATATTTTCTCAGATCATGGTTGATCCAATGTTTTTTTAGAGGTGCGAGTATGGGGTAAAATTGTTTCCTTTTTATGGTGGAGGTTGGGTGACACTCTTGTAAATACCAAAACATATTCATAAATTAGAGGTATATATTATCTAAAGTACCTAAAAAATGGAAAAAAGTATTAAAGGGTAATAAGTTTCAATGAAGACCTCTACCACACAAAAATATGTGAATTTTAATAATTCAGTTCCTTAAATTCTATGATTCCCCAATTTTATCATTTTGGTTTTTATTAAAGAAGCTAGTTTTCCAACCAAAATAATTTAACCATTAATAATAAAATAAAGTGATATTTATTAGAAACTATAGATCTAATTAATTATAAATATGATATCAAATTTATGAAATATTGTTATTATTCCTTTTAGAAATTAATTTTAATACAAGTGCATGTGATGCGCAAAAACACTACTTAAATCAGGACTGTGTCAACAATGTTGTTAGAATAGATGTGTTAATATGTTAATTATAAAAGATAAATTGATTATTTAAAATAAAAAATTTCATATTTATGGACACATTCAAAGAGACATTCATAATAAAGTATTTCAATTAACAATAAATCATCTATTAAAATATCATTTATTGAAAAATTATAATAATGTCAATTTTGATATTATTTATTTGACATTAATTTTAAAATATAAAAAAAATTAGAATTAAAATATATTACATCTAAATTTTTGTAACATGATATATTCATCTAAAACTAATAAATAAAGACAATAATTCAATCAATTACCTTCACTTATAATATTTATTGTTTCATTTATTTTAGTTAGTTATTAACAAACAAATTACTATGTTGGTGTTTATTAAGCATTTTATGTAACTAAACCATCTCTTAAAATTATTGATAAATTATTATGATAAAAATAACCCATTTAAATTTAAAAAGGATACATATTACCAAAAATATGAGGTTTTCCCAAATATAAATGTTTTATATATATAAAGGTAAGGAATGTTTCTTTCTCGTCATTTTAATTACTTTTACTTTTATATAGGAAACATCCATTTAATAATTTCCTAATAACACATAAAATTTTAAAACACTTGGTCTATGGTTGAATTATTTGTATCCAATAGATTTTGGACAACTTTATAGGTCATTTGTTCCTTAATTTTAAGATTTTTTCCCTTATTAAGCTTTATTTTACATTAATCACTGTAATTAATTTTAATCACTTTCACTAAAATTCAGGGAAAAAATTATGTTGACATTATTATATAACAATTAATTTACTTATTACAACCACTTGTTTTTATATTCTAAAATTTATATCACAAAACTATAAAAAATTACATTAACGCTAATCTCGCACACATAGTGAGAAATCAGGATTTTAAAGTAGAAAAGATCAAAATTTAAAGGAGTTTTTATATCTAATTTCAACATAAAAACAAATATAATGGCCTAAATTGGATTATTAAATAATTAATTAATCTATTTTGAATTTAAAAACTATTTAAGAAATAATTTAACATTAGTAATTATTGAATGTAAATGATAGTTTTTTTTAAAATGTATTATCTATCCAATATTCCTCAAAAAAAGAATCTTCTTAGAAAAATACCAAAAAATTACCCTAAGAATATTTTTATATTACGAATTAAAAAATTAATTTTATTTTGAATTTTTTGTTAAATATTTAGTTTTAATGTAGGTGCACCCTTAAATGTAGTAAAACCTAGTCTTGCGTGTAATACAAGATAGCTCAGTGTGGTGTGTAGCGTAAGCTTAACATGGAGTTGCATATAAAGTGAGCCTAAAGTGTATTTATTCTAACATGAAAATGTTTTAAATTCTTCAGGTTTAACACTATACTACATAATTAATTTTTTATAATTTATTATAATCAAATCATGATTATTTATTATAAATTATCCTTTATAATTATCTTTTGGTAAATTGTTATAAATTAATGTTTATAATTATCATTTGGTAATATATTCTATAAATTATCATTTAAAATTATATTTTTATAATTTATTATAAAATATAATTTATAATTATATTTTAATAATTTATTTTTATAACATTACATTTCTAATCTCACAATTATCATATGACTATTTATTTTAATTATCTTTTGACAATAATATTTTGATGAATTCATAACATCTATCTATAGATATTTTCTATAAATTATTCATTTAAATTTTTTCATAATTATCTATTAATAAAACATCATAATTATATTTTAATAATTTCTTCCAAATTATACTTTGTTAATTTCTATTGATTTTCATTTATGATTGTGTAGATTATCCCTTGGTAATTCTGGGTATTATTTTTTTAATAATTATATATTCCTAATTCATAGAAATTACCATTTAATAATTTTTTTCAACTATCCATGATAATATCTCTCCAAATAAATCATTTTGAACATTTTTATAAATTATACTTTGATAATCCAATGTTATTATCCACATGTAAAATGTCACATGATTATCCTATGATAATTCCAGTTTTATCATGCTTTATTCTTCTAATTTTTTTCAAAAAAATTTATAATTATGTAATAAATGAAATAACTATGTAAAAAGAACAAATAAAATAAAATAAAATAATAAAAAATAAATATGAACTCACATATTAAATAGTATATAGACAACCAATGGGGAACGGATCACGCCTTAAAAATATAACATAGCTGACCACCAAACACCAGACCACATACAAGAAGGCTTATAGTATCACTCAAACTCAATGAGCCAATAATTAAAGTGGAATTTTTCATCAGTTTATAATCAAAAATAAAATCATTTAAAAACCTAAATATAAATCCAACCTTTTAATGTGTGAGTCAACTGAAAATTCACTAAAGAGTCATTAATTTCTACAAATTTAAGCATTTAAATTAAAACATATCATATTGGAGATGATTTTGATGTTTTAAAAATAAATCATGCAGAATAATGAAGGTTTCTGGGTTTTGGTTATAAAACACATTTTAATTTTTTTTAATATTTCAATAAACAATAATAATATAATCAAAATATTTAAAACCTGAAGCTAATGAGTGATCTAATTTAATTCCGAACATGCATCAAAGTTTTATCATTCCTAGGGTACACTCCACATCCCGGACCTAACAATGATATCAAATTTCTTCTAAAACACAAAATTTGAGAGATACTCAATTATATTAAAAAATCATATAATAAAAATTCTAAATAAGTCATTTTCATTTTCAATCTTTTCAAATTCATGACATACATAAATTTTATACCCCTCATATAGTAAAACATATATCTTGGAGATACTGAAGGAATCAAATTTCTCATACGATGCTCCATTTGGAAGATATTAAATAATATTGTTTAATTTCAGACACATGATATAATATATTTAATATTTTTTCCCACCCCAAGGCTCTATGGGCCCCATGATCTCTCTCTAATTCAAAACCTAACACAAAAAATATTCCATTGAATATTTTAGGATGTTAACCGGGATTTTAACCATAATGAAATTTTTTAAATAGTTATTATGTATTTGTATGGAAAAGTTAAATTTTCACATAAAAATATCTATAAATTATTAATAAAGGGGGTTTTTGTTGTCTTTAAAAAAATAATGATATTATAGTCAGAGAAAAGAAGATTATGGGACCTGATTTTATCCAATAGATGAGGGATATTGTTCACACCATTCAATATTATTTGAAATTTAAAAAACAATTGATTGGAAAGCTATATAGAAAATAAAAAATGAGACATAGTGTTTGAGGATAGAGAATTGGTGTTACTTCATATATAAACATGGAAGAATTTCATGTTGATTTAGAAGAAGGGAAATCAATTTCTAGGATACATCATCCACTTCGAGATCCTAAATCACATCAGAGTTATTTATAATCAAATAAAACTCTCACCTAACCTATATCTAGTACATGATGTGTTCCATGTATCTCTATTGAATAAGTACATCATATACCCCTCACATTTACTGAACTGAATGTTTTCACCTGTGTAGAATGATATTTCATTTTAGGATATATTGGGTAAGATCATGGATCTTAGAGATAATGTTATATGAAACAAAACAAATCACCTGGTCAAGTTGTTGTTGTGGAACCGCAAGTTTGATTATGCAATATGGGAATTAGAAGAGGTGATGAAACATAAGTAACATAATTTATTTTAGTGTGTAAAATAAAAATTTTTAGGATGAAATATGGGAAGGGGGAGATTGTAACAGCCCAAAATTTTATAAATTAATTTCCCTTTTAAATTGATTAATTTCATATGAAGTAATATTTTCATAGAAAAATATGAACTATTTTTTCTATTTTTGACCACTTTAAAATATATCATGTAATATTTAAAATACCTATAATAATATTAACCATAGAAAAAATATCCATTTTTCATCAACCCTTATGATTAGTATATATTAAGGGTTATGATAAAATTCAATTAAAAGAGATGAGGGAAGTAATGACCTCATGTTGTAGGGTCATACCATATAAAGAACATTTATCATAGATTTTATGGGTGGTGGAATCATTGGGTTTTTCCCTGACCAAGACCAAGCTATGAACCAATAAATAAAGCTCACAAGAAACCATTTAGGTGGGAATTTCAAGATTATTGTTATCATGACCCAAACAATATTCACTGAACCACCCATACAAAGAATCACCATCACACACCTTACCCTTAAGGTGTAATATAGATTAATAACAAGTAATGTATATACAAAATAATTATATTCTATTCTATTTTTTAAATAAATTAATTTTTATATTTATACCATTTTATTATTTCTTAATAAATGATCATATAATTAGTTTTCTAAAAATAAGATTTCGATATGAGGAAATTAAAATTATATTTTTGGGAAATATATTTTTTCTATAAACCCACTATATTGATAAATTCATTAATTTTATAAATAAATGTAATTTAAATAAAATATTTTTGTTAAATAATATTTACCTCATATAAATGAAAATATTATTTAATGAATTCCAAATTAACTTTTATCAGTTGACTAATTGATCAGTGTCATAGAAACAAGTATTTTATAGTAAATATTGATTTTTATTTTGATGTTTAATTTCTCAAAGTTATAAATTTATTTTTATAAAATTAATATAATATTTTAAATTAAGTCATTGAAACCATCTAATGTTTATTTTTTATATAATGTTCATAGATAGTCGAAATTTTTTTGTAAAAATTAAATTCGAAATAAATATATGGTAAGTATTATGACATCAAATTATCCAAAAAGAGTTGCAATAAATTTTATATGGGTCTTGCTAGACCAAAAGTAGGATTTTCATTTAAAATAATGTTTTTTGATGTTATTTTATTAATTTTATAATTCTTAAATGAATCCTTCAAAACTAGTATTATATTTTATGGTTTCAAAATAATTTCTTTTTGAACTTGAATAACATCTAAATCACCAATGGTTTTATTTTATTTTTTGGTTCCTGGACCTATAAAATATTTAAAACAACTCAAAATTAGCAGAATACATGGGAAAAGCCATATTTAGGGTTTTATTTTGGAAAAGTTTATCATATGGAGTCCAAAACATATTCATAGAAATCACTAACTAATTACACTCTCTTTTTCTATAAATACCCATGTGGACTCCCAAAAATAATTACTAAACAATAATTGAGTGAAAATTCCCACTAATTGTACTTATTTTAATCCCTAGGTAGGTGTTCCTATGCTTTTATGAATACCCTCTCAATATTTTATAAGCTCCATCCCAAGGCAAGGGATCCCATCCTCTTTCTTTTTATTTTGAGTACTTTCTTTGCACTATGACTTTTAATTTCCAATTTATCATATTGTGATGTGTTTTTTACACAGGATTATTTGTATCCTTATTATTCTCATGTATCTATAGCACACCTTTCGCTATCATTAATCTGTTATATGAACCACTATGTGCCACTTTCAGGCTTCCTAAATTATCCCATGATTATCTGTGTCAAAGATTTTTATTGTGAATACCCATCCCCATTTCGACTCAAGGGTATTAACCTAGATAGAAATATACATAATTTATTAGTAACTTCCATTTATGTTACCCATTATCGTTAATCATGATAATAAATATGATGGAATAAATTCTTATATAATTTGATCAATGTGGCGCTCATATTCGGGGAAATGATATGAATGTGATAGGTGGGATAGAAATTATTTAGACCTCCAATGCATTGGCCAATGTTTTTATCTCCCAAGTTACTATGTCTGGTTCATGGAAGGTTATACTAAGAACACTATGTAATGATGTATAATCATTACCCTTTAATTATTCTATGATGTCATACATTTTGTTGTTTCAACATTACTTTTGTCAGCTTGATTTTATCACCATATCCCATGATTAGATGTTCAAGATTTAGATTCTAACCATTCTATATCATTATGAAATGACTCTTGACTCACATATATTTCTTTAAATTATGTTTTTCTCTAATTATTCTCATAAATGGATTTATATCTCAACCCTTTTTTGTGTATTTACCATCTTTAACCCATGAAACATTTAAATATCAATAGAATATAAGGAAATGTGTTAGAGTGTTTAAATAATTTCATTATATCCCTATTTCATGTTTTTGATTGATGTATCTAGTTACCCAAATACACTATTCATATTTATCTTTTGGAAGTATATTATTTTTTAGGTAATAAATCATTAATTAATTTTCATTAAGGATAAGGGTTGTCATATATTTTTAGTATATGAATTACATGATGATTTTATGGATGATAATAAGTCTTTTAACACATTATAAAGAATAATAGGGAAGTATCACGGGGGATTATATTTATATAAGGTCAAATTGTTATGTATTATATGGAATATCAATTTAAAATATATATATTATGAAAATTTATGTTAGATGACATGGATTTATTTCCAACTTTTACTATTAAAGGAGGAAGGAAACAAACTAAAAAAGGTCCATATATATGGTATACCTAGATGAATAGGTGGTAACCATGGAAGTAATTGGAAATTATATTTGGATAATGTTATTATAAATTTACTAAATGTATTATATATCATTTAGTCATGCGAGTGATATCTATTTATCACTACCCACATTGGAATCAATATATATCAAAGGCTAGTTTCACATTGAATAATTGGATCATCTACTATAGTAAGATGATATTTGTAATTTCACCCTAGGTTTTTTCAATGATTGAAGGGAAATAATTTTATATGATAAGAGAAGTAATTTTATTTGACTGAATAATAGAAAATGATATAGGAAAATCGTGAAAAATCTACTGTATTATCAACTATTTTGTACAATTCTAGAATGAAAAAACCAAATTCCATATAACTTGTGTGTGCCTCCCTAACACCAAATAAAAATGAAATATAATGAGGTTCTATGGATAATGTGGTATGACTATAGACTATCTCTTAAGGACAGAAAAAAATCAATATAGAAGTATTATACACAATAATCATCATAAGAAAACAAATAAAAAAACATCATATCTACAGTCCATCAACAAATCTGTAATAACTCCCTTGCAATAACAAAATGAGTAGAAATAATTTCAAACAATCAGATTTAATTGGAAAATATATATTATGGGAATTTCATATAATAAAAGTCTCAAAATGTAATAAAACACTATTGATGAGAGTAAAATTAGTCCCATAGTACATGACTACGCAATCCCATCCCATACCATCTTATAAAACTCATCTAATGATTAATGGTCCCTTTTTCTTAGTTGGATCTGGAATCATAATGTATAATAAGATAAGCGGAATCTTGGATAGGGTGTGAGTGCATATCAATAAGCCACCACCCATAATATCCTTAATCTTATCCAATAAAAATGGTTGATGTACAATGTGGTATTATTATAAATAAATATAAATTGTAAATGGAAGTAATAATTAATTTCATATCTGTATGTTCTATATAGCCATCCAAGTGTGACTAAACCTATAGTGGATAGTTTTGCGCTGTCTATGAACATATCACATAATAATCCAATTGTAATCGTATACTAATTGTTATTCAATGGGTATAACATAATATTATATCATAATGACATATTAGTTGGTATTTCATAAAAATATGATATTCAAATTAGTGGTCATATCATCCATGTGATATCAAAATCATCAGTACTTGGTATTGAAGTTTTGATAATGTAGTTACAACCATACACATAGAATCCTTATATCAATATATAAAAAATTGAATCACTTCTTGATTATATCATCAATGATAAGAACAATATACTTATTCATAAGAATAATCTCAATATGGAATATAATCCCAACACCCATGCCATAATACCTAATAAGGTGTAATTAAATTTCACCATTTCCATTATCATATGAGTATATCATCCCATTATTTGGAAGAGTTTTTACATGGGAAATACATTATTTTTACAAGGGAAGTAGTGGATAACTATCCAAAATATCCCATACCTATCATTATTGGGGTCACATTGTAATTATGTCCCATTTTCAGGGTCATAACAATCTGAATATCAATAAACAATATAATGGGAATGTCATCCCTAATCACAGAGAATATGATATAAGTGGTAATTACATCCCAACAATAATCACCACTAATATAAGGTCATATAACCTCACATACATAACCCAAATATAGTTTAGAAATATCTTTATTATATAATACATGAATTTTATTCGGAGTTTTGGCATATCTTACAACCCACATCCAGTATGCTATGTTGGTCCCCAAACATAAAAACAATTTCCAAAAACATATATAAGGCTTAACCTACCAAGACATGTTTAAATTGGTTGGTAAGTTACACTCAAATCATTATAATACAAAAATTAGAAAAAAAGGTCCAAATGAGTATTCCCAAGTTCTATAACGTCAAGCCCCAAACCGAACATTTAAAACCAGATAACATTATTAATTCTAAATAGGCTTAAATAGATCGGAATTATCCCCATAGTTCTATAATAAAACTCAAGGAAACTTCTATGAGTTCTTGATAATAATGATCCAATATAATTTATGTTAAAATAAATTTCAATGGTAGCTATATCATCGAGGTATCAAATTATAGGGTATATTGTGCACATGATCAAACCTATCATTATCAATATTATTTAATTCCAACAATTATGATTTAATTTAGTTTAATTTCATATGGTTGGGAAGACTAAATATTACACAAACATGATGAAAGTGTAAACCATGTGATGTAGTTAGGGATCAACCACCTAGGACTAGTAGGGTCCTACTTATAAAAGATGCCTGACTGATTCGACCACAAATATAATAAATCAGAAAAATGTAAAATGATTTCAATTTTGGATTAACCTAGAAAAACTATTGAAATTAAAAATAAATAATCATTATTGGGAAGATAATTAATATAATTACCCTGAAAAAACTCCAGGTAATAATGCCACATGAATTTTATATCAATCATGTGAGATTTTTCCCATAAGAGAGAAAATATAGAGGGAGGATCTATCAGTGAAACTACCTCTATAGAAGAGGGAAATGATGGTTTACTCAAGTCAAATCTTGTTAATTTTATTAAACTAAATTTCTGAAAAAACAAATACACAACCAATAAAATAATTCTTTTATAGCTACCCAAAAAAACTCTTGGTTGTTATCGAGAGGCACATAGCCATTTAATGAGCAATAAAAACCTCAGTGGCTACTCATTAGGGTTCCGGTGGGAATTCTACTCAATGTAATATTTCTTCACCATGGGATCGTTTCATTGGAATGTGATAATGAACCTACTATTTCATTTTCCACGAATAGAAATACCAAAATACATTTTCATTAATAAAAATAAAATCAAAATCATAGAAATTAATAGATAGGGTGTTATAACCTTCCCAACATAGGGAAACTTGTCCTTGAGATGCATCCATGAAGGTCATTTAGCCTCATTAGAAAACAACATCAGCCACTACTCCCACAAATAAAAAATTATTTCTCATGCCTCCTCATAGAATCAATCGTGATACCAATACATGTGTACTAGTTGCACTATCATTACATGATGCGTCTACTCACTCAGATCCAAAATATAAATTAATCAAACCTCAAATGATGAATCTGGATCCAACTCAACCTCATCGATACCAACCATATGGGAATGGTGAGGATAGTATCTCATGATTTTTGATATATGAAGTACATAAATCATAGTACTCCATCTCAGAGGAAGTGATAACCAATATGAAACAATATTGATCCTCTAGAAAACCTCAAATTGACCTAAAATCCTAGCAACTAATTTTCCTTATATTCGAATATGATGGTGTCTGTAACATGGGAATAATAATAAGAGAAAAATTTCACATACCTATAACTCCAGAATATGATGTATCTGACTATAATATAATCACTTATTATACTAAGTGGTCACTTTCCACTTCCTAATCTGCCAAAAATACTCTGATTTCCCTACTCGATAATCAGCTTGATTACTACTAACTCCCCAACTTATAGCCATTAACATTGAATATGATATGGGTTTTCATATATATTATTAAATTAATCCATCTAAATTTATATCTATTAAGTATTATTATAGGAAAACATGATGATTGAGGGATACATATCCTATGATTTTCCAGAATCATTAATGTAATCATGAATCATGTTCTACAATATATGAATAGTATTCTTAGACTTCCCATTTTCCAAAATATGGTATTTAGTACGAAATTTAACCTAAGTAATATGGTATTTTATTCATTCCCTACTATAATCACAATGTGAAATAAGAATCATGGTTTGAAAGGATATATTAAAGAACCACATAAAGGCTAAAAATATCATATACATACATCATATCCATCTCATCAATGTATAATTTCTTTTTGATAGGTATGAAATGTGTTAACTTCACTAAATTTTCTATAATTACATATATAACATAATTAGATCAAAATTTCTCCAGTAACATCATCATGAATTCCATTATCACATGATTTGAGTTCCACATATGACTGATTAGTGACTCAAAAAGACATATGGACTACTGGTGCTCAGAAATTACTTATTGATAGTTAAACAATTATCAAATGAACATTATGATATTGTTATTTATCTCATCGCAATAGTACTGCCTAAATATATCATGGTCACTCATGGTAAGATGAGGTTTAACAATACATTTTAAGGCATCTGAATCCCATATTAACTCCTCACAGGGGATCCTAGGGGATACATCATAACTTATCCACAACAAACTACCTTGTAAGGACCCAAACTATTGTAAATAAAATTTACCCTATGATTAAATAAAACATATTATTATATTATATGTTTATAGAAAACATATTCACTTATTTGGTTTTATTTTCCCCTATTAAATTTAAATTATATTGATCATAATTACAAATGATAATATTTTCATTGAATAGTGATATCATGATTAGTATAAATATACATTTTTTAACAAATATAATTGAAACAAACAAATGAAGAGATGAACACAACCTGTAGGATCCTACCCTATGAATCTTATTTATTGAGGATTCAAAGGGATATATAATCATTGGTCTTTTACCTTGAGCAAACCCATCATGATATCCAACCACTTAATCGTGATTAGAACCATTTATGGGAGAAGTTCAAGCTCATCCAAATAAAATCCCAAAACATATATGCCTAATCACCCCATGAAATTCACATTGTCACACACCATAATCTTATGTTGGTTACTTCTGTATTAGAGAAATATATATTAGGACACCAGATATATGATAATGTACATTAATTTTTATAGAATAATGAATTTCTTTTGTCATTTTATTTTTAGTTTTTAAATGACTTTAATTTTGATACAATAAAATACAAATTATATTTTTAGGGATTTTTAATTTTTAATTGATGTTTTTTTAAAATTAATATATTTTTTAATTAAATTATATTTCAATAATATAATATTACTAAATAATTTTTATCAAATATAAATAATCATATAATTTTCAGGAAGTCAAATGTAATTTTAAAAAGGGGTTGAAAGCTGTTATTGTTAAAAAATCCCAACATTTATCAATAAATATTGACTATTGTGATAAATGTTAAAATTAAAATGCTTAGGAAATTATTTCAATAAAATTAATTTTTCTTTGGGAATAAAGACATTGAAATTAACCTATGGTTATTTTTTTACAATTCTATGAGATAGTCAAATTTTCGGGTAAAAATTAAATATCGTATAAATATACATCTTGTATTATGACCCCATATAGACCAAAAATTGATGTAATAAATAATATAAAATTGATAAAAGACCAAATATATATTTTCAATTAAAATAATTTAATTTTACATTTATTTGATTAATTTAATTAATTCTTTTATGAATCCCCCAAAACCATTAATACATTTTAAGGTTTTAAAATAAATTCTTTAAGACTATGACTCACATCCACACCAGAAATGGTGATATATTATTATGTTAATTATTTGGATTTATAAAATAATGATTAAAACTCAATTATTCTGAAACAATGGGGAAAACCATGGGAATGTTTTTGGTTTTTGTTATTTTATTACATAGAGTCCAAAACCAATGATTGTAAAATGATAATGAATTTCAAACTTATTTAATATATAAACAAACCCAAGATCAAATTGAATTTATCTAAAAATCCAAGGAGCATTTCCTTAATCTGACCTCCCCTCTCTAGAGTTCTCCCATGTTTCCCCATGATCTCATGAAGCTCCTCCCAATCATTTGGAGTCACACCCTCATGTAAGGTATCCTCACATTATCTTCTTTATTCGTCTTTCTTTATTATATTATCCCTTCTATTTCCAATTCTTATTTTAGGGAAATATATTTATATGTTTTTATTAATGATAGTTTTACGTAAAAAATATTATAGACCCATTTATCTCTCATTAAAGAGTTTTATGTATTTTACCTGATGTTGTTATGTTGTCGAAATTTCAATGCGATTTTCCATGAAAAAAACAATTGTGTTGTGAATACCATAACCATTTATTATCATGGATATTAACCATTATACACTTACAATTATGTGAATTGGGAATTAAATACTATTATTACTCACTCATTTATCAAGGCAAAAAATATGATGATGAATGAATTCAAGGTATATGATATATATGGCACAATTAACCATGAGAATGAAATGTATGTGAGAGGTGCACTAAAATTTATATAGAGCTCTGATGCATTGGGTAATGTTTACTCTCATGAGATTTAATGTTGGGATAGGGATTGAAACTGATTATTTTATAGGGATTTTTCTATCATGTTGTATTGGAGGTTATCATTGACCAATGTTTGTGTTGTAGTGTTTTAAGTTGATGCCACATTTCCCATGTTGCCTTTATTATTTTCATGTTATATCATGTATAATTGTTCATGTTTAGGATTGTAAATACTTTTATTAATCAATGATATTGGTTATTTTTAACATTTATTACATTATTCAATTTTTTATCCCTTACTGACCTTTATATGTCACCCCTTTTTTAGGTGTGTCCCCAGGTTATCCCATGCAGTTTTAAAATACATGGAATTTTAGAAGCATTTTAAGGACGTTTTCAATAATTTTGTTATATCCCAACCCCAGGATGTTATTATATATTCCAAATTCCCAAATACACTATAATTATCAATCATTCAATATTTATTAAGTGTAATTTTATGTAATAAATCTTTAATTAATGTGTTATAAAGTGTAGGGTTGTTATATTTGGTATCAAAGGAAGATTTTTGTTATATTTAGGATTAGTATTAAAAAAACTATCACAAAAGACTTAGGGATAAAAATAATTATTAGAATAAATTCATAAATTTTGGTTATTATAGAGTAAGGGTTTTTTCAAAAAAATACATCCTTGTCTAGACACTACATATAGATGTCAATTTATCATAGATGTACATAGGTGTAAAACGTGAAAACATCGCGTTAAGCTAGACTCAACCAGGAACTGGAGTATGACTAGAGGCCCAAT
Organism: Viscum album; assembly: GCA_963277665.1. Classification (NCBI taxonomy): domain Eukaryota; kingdom Viridiplantae; phylum Streptophyta; class Magnoliopsida; order Santalales; family Viscaceae; genus Viscum; species Viscum album. The sequence continues at coordinate 1,632,114,357 of OY728122.1, forward strand.
TTCACACCTATTTTGAAACTCATGGGTGGTAAGATTTTATAAATTCATAAGATCATTTCATAACATTATTATTGGAACACCAAAAATTCTTGTAAGTGTATATTTTATGAAATAGATCATGGATAACATAGATTGAATCCTGGAAATTCATATGTGAAGGAAATAAATGTAATGTACAAGTTATCTCCTTAATGTCACTAATTTTGAACTTATGTGATTAATAGTTTAAAAATAATTATCCACAATTTTCCATTTAATCAAGAGAATGGATGGATATAGTCGGAATTTGGACAAAAATAAATGTGATAAGAAATATGATGACTTCCCCAACGAGATGCCCAAATAGATGGCAGCGGTAATCACAAATATTTGTGATGATAAACTCTCAATCAACTCATTTTTGGATAGAAACCTATATTAGGGGGAGTTCCCAATTCCACCTAAGAAAGAATAAGCTATAATTGAGACCTTTATGTTAAAAAAAGGTATTCGAAATTCAATGGATAGTCTGATTCCTTAATCCTAGAACCATTGATCAACTCATTTTAGAATATATTCTCCATACCTCAATGTTTTGTGAAAGATATGATTATACTAGATGTTTTTCATATGGTGGGTGAAGCTGATTAGTGGTGTACAATGATCAAAAATACAATTCTTGGTGAAGATATTAAACTTATGATGTGGAAGTAATTTGGGACTTTTTCCGATAAACAATTTCCTCGCACTCTCTGAATTTAACTGAGAATGGATTTTCATTTGTTCAAACAAAAAGGCAATGAATCTATCAGGGTGTATGAGAAAAACTTTATAATACTTGAATGATATGCATCCATCATTGACATTACCACCAAATTAAAGGATGAATTGTTTTTTAATGGGTTAAAACCTATTGTATGAAAATCCATGGTGATATGTGACGTTGATAACTACGAATAAATTATCCAATCTACCCTCATAGTCAAAATGGATACTGGAGAATATGAATAGTATCGTTGGGATAAGAAGCAGAAATTGGATTTTCATTATGGCGTCTGATGGATAAATACATTCGTGTAAAAAAATTTCAACATCCCACATTTCAAATGTGTAGAAATTAGTACCACAAAAATTGACTATGGGGGACGAGGAAATTATTTAGGTGCAGGAAGGAAGGACACCAAGACAATGATTTTTGATAGGAGAAATCCACTAGTGTCTGCAAGGAAAAGAATGTTCCAGTAAAACCTCAACACATTTTTCATTCCTTCAACTGCAAGGAGAGAAGGAATTTTTTAAACCATTAGACTAAGATAAGGGATTTTGGAGACAACCAAAGCCTCTAAAAAAGAATGGGTGATATTTTTCCCTCACAATTGCTAAGGTGGGTCATTAAAATGAATTGGTTATAGGTGCACTAGTTAATAATTACGGAATAGCGAACATACATTTTGATTATAGTTATATGATTTCCTTAATATAAAGAAATTTTAGTAGAACTATTCCAACACTTCCACAAAAATCATGGATGTAGAGTATTCAATTAAAATTGAGAATGGGTAAATTATGATATCTTGGTTATATAACTCATACATGATCAAAATAATTTTACGGACTTCCTAGGAAAAATTTTCCATCCCCCTTTGGAGGGTTTTTATATAATTTTGGGTATGTATTGTCTTTACCTATATAGATCCAACATAAATTTCTACAAGAATGAAATCACTATATATATTGAGAATCCACCCCAAATTCTTTACAAGTGAAAGTAGGAGGAGGAATCTTAATTAGCACCAAAATCTCAATCATGGATATTATTACCCTAATAGATAATTATAATTTTTTATGTAAAATATAAACCTTTAAGTCGAGGACATTTTAGGACTGTATGTCAATGTTTTTTTGTCAAGGAACTGCATTGTATTCCTCCAATATGATAGGTTGAATTTTCAATCGATCTTATACCTGGGGTGATAACATTATCGATGAATTTGTATATAATGGATATTTTGGAAAATTAATAGTTAAATAAAATACTATATGAGGATCTAGGTAAAGTGTTCATACACTCGAGTGATTCACCATGGGGTACACCAGTCCACTTTGTCAAGAAGAAGGATGATTCAATGTTCCTTTTCATTGATTATCATGAGCTCAAAATGAGCACGATATATAATAAGTATCCTCTTCCAAAAATTTATGACTTGTTCGATAATCTATGTTGCACAAAATAATTATCCAATATGGATCTATAGTCCTGATATTATCATGTTATTGTGAAGATGGAGGATATCCCCAAGACTCCTTTTCATATAGGGTATAGCTACTATCAGTACATATTATTGCGATTCAGACTCATTTATTATCCAAAAATCTTCATAGACATGATGAATAGATTCTTTAGAGATTAAATCAAACAATTTGCGGTTAAACTTATTGATGATATTCTAGTATTTTCCAAATCCAAGGAGGACCATTAGTGGCATCTAAGAACTATGAAAAAGGCATTTAAAATTGAGAATCTTTATGAAAACAACAACAAATGTGAGTTCTGGTCAAAAGAAGTCTCATTATTGAAGAGTATCATCATAATAAATGGTATATTGGTGGCCCCTTCAAAAATAAGATAAATTTATCAATGTATGGGGAAAACATATCAAACATATATCCATAGTTTCCATGGATTATTTGGGTAATATCATCAATTTGTGTGAAATTTCCCAGGATTTTCAAACCATCTAACCTAGGTAAATTAGAAGGGAGTCAATTTTTCATGGAATGATGAATATGAAGAGTACTTCAAGGAGATAAAAAGGATGATTATAACTACACTGATTCTCACACTACCCAAAAGTGTGGAGTTATTTATGGTATTCCGTGATGCCTTGAACAAGGGATTGGGTTGTGTGTTAATACAGAATGGAAAATTGATAGCCTATGCATCATGGATGTTGAAAGTTAAATAATAGAAGTTTCAAACAAACGATCTATAGTTTTATATAGTGGTATTATTTTTGAAAATATGTTGGAATTATATATTTGGGGTGAAGTTTGAAATATATTTGGATCATATAATCCTTAAGTATATATTCACTCGGAAATATATGAACATGAAACAACCAAAATGGTTTGATCAGATAAAGGGATTTGATTGATCAATACACTACCATGTTGGAAAATAAAATAAAGTGTAAGGTAATCTATGTATAAATGATACAATAATTTTATCATTGAATCTACTTTAAAAGGATCCAATCTTGTTGATTTATAAAAGGATGGACATGGGAATCATAAAATATGGAACATCATTAATCCATTCACAAATGATTGCTCAACTATCCCTTCTGTTGAGGTCAAAGGATGGTCAAAGTGATTATGTGGTAATTCAAAATAAGGTTGAAACTATTATAAAATTGAAATCCGTCAAGTTAAATGTAAATGAAAAATTTGTTTTTTTGATTTTTTTTCAAGACTATGAGTACCATACAATATTTAGTTAATGAAGGAGTTTTTTAATAATGAACATATATCAACCATATTCATCAACCTAGTCAGAAGAAATATTTATTCAGATCTATCAGAGCACTATAGGTGTGACAATATGAAGAAGGATATCACATAATATATATCAATATGTCTTATTTGTCATCAAGTGAAGGAATAATGAAAACAATACAAGGGGTTGATGCAACCGTTACCTATAACTATAGGGAAATGTGACCAAATCACAAATTTTTTTTCACTGGTACTCAAAATTCATAAACTTGGAATATTTCTCTATGGGTTGTGGTAGAATATCTGACAAATACAACACACTTCATTTTGATTTGAGTGTATTTCTCACTTGATCAATATGAAAGGTTTTAAAATAGATAAGTAGATAGGTTTCATGGAGAACCACTATTGATTGAATCCAATTGAGTTCCAAAATTTACATCTATGTGATGGAAGATTCTCCAATATTCTATCAATACAGAAAAAAACTTAACTATGACATATCTCCCTTAGAATGATGGAAAATAGTAGTGGAATATCCAAACACTTGAGGTCATGTTAAGAAAATACTAAATTGGATTCAAAGGAGGATGGGATCAACATCTCCCTCTAATCAAGTTCTCATAGAATGAAATTTTCCACTCAATAATCCAAATAAACTCTATGTAGCCCTTTATTGGAAGAGGTGTAGAAAACCCGCAGCCTGGGATGATGTTGTGGAATGAAAACTATAAGGTCCATAAGTAGTCGAGGAAATGGGGGAAAACGTTATGACCATTCAGTAACACATCATTGTTTCTCAGAGTCGACAGAAGAGCTATGCTAAAAATTTTCATAGAGACAAATAGTTTGATATTGGACACATGGTTTTCCTATTTATATCTCCAATTATTAACGTTATGTGATTTGGGAAGAAAAAATATCTTAGTCAGAGATACATTATCCACTTTGAGATCATTGATCTCCACATAGAGGTAGACTACTGACTAGCACTCCCACATAACCTATCTCAAGTACCTGATGTATTACATGTATCTCTCTTGAGAGAGTACATACTATAACCATCAAATATACTCAATAAATAGGTGGAAACATTGGAGAATTATCTCTCATATGAGGAGAATTCTATGAAGTTCATAGATCATAGAAACAAAGTTCAAAGAAATAATACAATAAACCTGGTCAAAGTGTTGTGGAGAAAACACATGTTTGAATAAGAAATAAAGGAACATGAGGAAGTGATGAAACAGATTTACCCTAAATAATTTTATTATGCTAAATTAAATTTTTAATTGTGAAACTTCTAATTGTGGGAATACTATAATGACCGTAACTATTACAAATAAAAATTCCTTTGTGATTTACATAAATTTATTATTATGTAATATAGTTTTAGAAAACAAATGTAATTATTTGGATTTATTATATAGTATTGGATTCATATAATGAGTAAGAATCATTATCATTTATAATATATCCATTTAATAGTGATGAAAAGATTAGTATAAATATTGAGTTTTAACAAATATGATTGAAACAGAAAATGGATGTGATGACCTAAAGCAGTACGATCTTACCCTATGAAGTGAATTTTGTTTGGGCATCCAAGGGAGATAACATCATTGAGATTTTCTCCTAACCAGGATCATGATGAGATTCAAAACATAAGCACAAAAAAATCATTTATGGAAAACGTTCAAGCTGAGGAAAATCATGTCCCAAGCCATGTACTCTGAACCACCCCATTAAAGTCTCATCATCACACACCTTAATCTTAAGGTATTTTCTATTATATTAATGGGATATGTATCAAGAACATATAAATATTAGTATGTAAATTATTTTTTTTATAATAATGAATATATTTTCACCATATTATTGTTACATTGTAAACGTTTTTTATTTTTTTACATTAGGTCATAAATTGAATTTTTTGGTAATATTAAAAATTAATTATTTTATTAATCTTGATGAATTAAGTTTTTATTTAAATAATTAATTCATTAATAAATTATTATTTTTAAATAATTTTTATGAAATATAAATGATCATATATTTTTGATGAAGTCAAATGTCTTTTTTAAAATGGTTTGAAAACAATTATTGTTAAAAAAGACAACATTTTCCAATAAATGTAAATTCTAATGTTAAAAGTGAAAAAAGCTATATAGAAAATAAATTCGACAAAAATAATATTAATAGTGGAATTATAATGTCTAAATTTTCCAACATTAATTTTTTAATAGTTTTCTAAGAGAGTCAGAATTTTAGGTAAAAATTAAAATCCGTATAAATATATAGTGTGTATTATGAAATCATAATGACCAAAACGTGATTTAAGAAATAATATAAAAGAAATAGAAGAAAAAATACATGTTTTTAATTTAAAATAATGTGATTTTATATTTATTTGATTAATTTTATAAATCCTTTTTGAATCCTCCAAAATAATTATTATATTTTATGGTTTCGAAATCAATTTTTTAAGAGTATGTCTCACTTACAAATCACAAAGGGTATTATTTTATTATGTTAGGAAATTTTAATTACAAAATAATGTAAATAACTCAAATTTTACTAAAACCATAGGAAAAACAATAGTAAGGTCTGTGGTTTTGGTTTTTTATTATACAGAGTCCAAAACACAAGTTTGAGAAATGATAAAGAACTCCCCACTCCTTTACCATATAAATCAACACAATATACTATTTAACTTCATTGAAAAACATTTTATCATGAAATCACTATAATTTTACCTCTCTAGTGTTCTCTAATGGAACCCCATGCTCTCAAGAAGCTCCTATTACGAATTGGGAGTGACAGACGCAAGCAAGGGATCCTCACATTATCTTATTTATTAAAGTTTCCTTATTATATAATGACATCTATTTCCAATTAAAAATGGTAGGATATATCCCTACATGTCCCTATTAATTCCAATTTTTTTCCAAATGATGATATAACCACTTCTCTCACATCAAAACATTTTAGGAATTTTTTAGTGATGTTATTATGATGCCTAAATTTCACTGTGATTTTCTAAGACAAAACAATTAAATAGTTAATAAGATACCCATTTATTATCAAGGGTGTTCATATATATATTATTATAAATATATTATATTGAATTAAAAATATTTATTCCACAATAAATGATCATGGAATAAAATATGATGATTAATGAAATCATGTTGTATGGCCTATGTGGCACAATTAAGCATGATAATGAAATGAAAGTGGCAGGTTCACCTAGAATTATATAGAACTCTAATTTATTGGGTAATGTTTAGTTTCATGAGATATAATATTGGGATAGGGTGTAAAATAAATTTCTTTATGTTATTTTTCCATCATGATGTCTTTGATTATATCCTTCAACCATGTTTATGATGCAGTGATTTAAGTTGTTTCCACATTTCCCATGTTGCATTTATGATTATTATTCAATATCATGTCTCCTTGTTAATGTTTATAATTCTGATTAATTTTCCCATTTATATGACTATTTTATATTATGTATTACCTAATTCCATTTTAATTCTTTTATTGGGCTTGGTAGCCATCCCCTTTTTTATGTATTTCCCTAGGTTATCCCATATAATGTTAAAATCCTTAAAATTTTGGAAGCATGTTTGGGATGTTTTGAATATTGTTTTTTTATCTCATTTTCATTATGTTATGTTATTTATATAATTACTAAATATACTATATTTATTTATTTTCAAGGAATTTATTTGTGTATTTTTATTTAATAAATCACAAATATATGTATAATAATGTATAGGGATGCTATAGTTGGTATCAATAGAAAAGATTAGTTATTTTTTGGATTAAGATTAAAAAATTGTGATGAATGCCATAAAGATAAGACTATGTATAAGAAAACATCCCAAAATTATGGTGAGTATAGAGTAAGTTGTTTATCATGATAATATTTACCTTTATAGGTACTATAAGTGGATGCAACTCTAGAATAGATGTATATAGGTGTAAAACCATAAAACACCAGGTTGAGCTAGACTCAACAAGAAACGGGTGCATGACAATAGGCCTTGTTGGACACCTTGTTTGACTTCAATTGGGGATATTATTAGTAAAATTTATATTCTCGTTTTGATTCATTAATATGGTAAAATTAAAATAACCATGAGGTATATTTTGGAAATAGATCATAGATAACATATATTGAAGCCTATAAATTCATATGTTAAGGAAATAAATGTAATTTATAAGTTATTGATTTAATGTCAATGAATTAATGTTTGTGTTTCTATTATTGTAAATATATTCATCCTAAATGATTTTCTTTAATCATGAAAATTGACATTAATAGGAGAATTTTGTAAAAAATCAATGTGATGGGTAATGTGATGACTTCCCCAATGATATTCTAAACTAAATGGGATCAGGAATCTAAAACATTGTGACAATAATCTCTCAATTGACTCAGTTTATGAATAGAAACCTGGATTAGGAAGAGTTCCCAAATACCTCTAATAATGGAGAATCTCCAATTGATACCTTTATACAACAAAGGCATATGACATTCAATGGATCAAATGATCCCTTAACAGGCGATCGATGAATCATCTACATTGATAAGTTCTTATACATTCATAAATATTTTGAGAATGAGAAGATTATATTGGCTATTTATTTTATGGAGGGTAAAGACGATTAGTGGTGGAAATTGATAAAAAAATACAAATCTTGAGAAAGATATTGAAGCTATGGGGTGGAAGTAATTCCAAAAAATTATTTTTGATAAATATTTTCTTCACACTCTCTGAATTAAAATAGAATGTGATTTCCTTTCCCTCAAGAAAAATGTTTGATAATCTATTAGGGTGTACAAGTCAAACATCATAAGTCTTGCATGATATTCCTTCAGATATTTTGTTACCCCTTAATACATGGTTTACCACTACATTAGTGGGCTAAAAATAGCCAATACAAATCCATGGAGATATGATACTTTGATAATAATTGAAAATTTTTTGATGTTCCCTAAAATAAAAAAATCGAGATTTCTAAATATATTGGGTATCATGAGTATAAGAATAGTAAAGTGGAGTTTTATTTTGGAGGTTGGAGGAAAAAAGGTAACAGTTTGAAGAAATATCAACATCACACTTGTCATGGGGGTAGAAAGAAGAACCCCATAAGGGGGACTGGGAAATGATTTAGCTATGGGAAGAAAGAAAAACAAGATATAGATTGCGAATAAGATAAACATACTAATGCGTTGGAGTAATGTAATGCACTTCTCAACCCTCAATACATTTTTTATTACATCAACTGCATGAAACTACGACACTTAGAAAACTAATGAACTAATCACATGGATTTCAAAGACAACCAACAACCTACAGGGAAATAAGGGAGATCTTTTTCCATCACAACCACTGAGGTGGATCATGATAAATATGTGGTGATGGGTACGATTATTTTTCATGAAATAATAGAGAACCTAATTTTTGAGTCTAGTTATAATCATTCCTCCATATTAAAGAAATTTTAGTAGATCTATACAAACACCACCACAAAGTATGAATGTTGAGATGTTAATGAAAACGATGAATGGAGAAAGTATTACATCCAAATTATATAACTTCTCATATGTAATAATTTCAAGGATAAAATTCATATTTAACTTTTTCATACTCTATTTTATAGAATTTTATTCAATTATGGGTATGTATTGGATTTATATATGTTGTTCCAATGTTAATTTCCTATAGAAGTAAACATATATCTATATTGAAAATCAACCTATTATTCTATATAGGTGGATGGAGGAGGATGAATATTTTTTAGCAAAAAAATCAGAAGAATTGATATTAATTCCCAATGAGAATGTATATCTAAATAAAACGATTAAGTCTAAGGAAAATATCATCATTGAAAACATACACATTATGAGGTAATACACTGATGTGTTTCATTTTGAAATGTCTAAAAATCCATATAGAATGGCTGTTGTGGAACTTGAGAAGCTAAATAATAAACTATATGAGAATCTGGATATAGGGTTCATACTCCCAAGTTCTTCAACATGGGGTGCACTAGTCCCCTTCGTCAAGAGGAAGGATGTGTCAATGTGCCTTTGGATTTATTATTGTGATCACAATAGGATAATGATAATGAATAATTATCCTAATATAGCAACCCAATCCTTTTACATATATTGTTTCCCAATTTTAAGCATAATTATACATCAAAGTACAAGCCAAGGATCATTATGTCCAGTGTCTTGGAAAACTAGGCACATAAAACATAAAACATGGTGCTAAAAACACTTATTTATTTAATATCCATAAATAGATCCTAACTTCCATTGAGACCTTATATATTCATAGGGTAACCTTGGGAATACAAGAACAAAGGGATGATCTGAAAATCCCAGTAAGGGTATGATCATAAGCATATGTCTTAAGCACATGAGTCAAGAGGCATGACATGATTATATCCAAAGCATGGAACATATAAAATCATACCATATAACCATGGAATCATATAAATGTGGCAGGATCATAAAAAATTTATTTATTATGGTTCAAGTTTAACCTCTAAACCCGTTTCTAATTTTAGTACCGGCCAAGGCTAACCGCCAATCATGTTTCCCATTGTAATATGGGTCCAGGCTAACCGCCAATCCCATTTCACATCGCATCTCATGAGACATAACATTACCCAATGAATTTAAGTGTAATCTAGGTGAACACATCTCAAAATTTTCGTGAATATTATTTCCACATAAATAATCATTCATAATCAACTATACATAATCATAATGGTTCCCATGTAAAGAATTGGGTACCACAATCCTGACATAAAAGAAAACCAATGGGCGTTTCAAGAAGGATTCCCTGAAAGAAACAGATTAGAACGCACATGGATGGTCATAAGGTAAAATATGTATATAACATGTTAATTGGTGTCAAATAGAAGTGATAACATATGAGAAATGTATTTGAGAAACATTAGTATTAAAACATTTTTCTGTGCGGTTTTAAGGACAATACTATGGTGCTATTAAAATAGAATAGAGGATGATCATTTATATAAAAATATAATAGAACCTAGAAGGATTCAATAAAAAAATAATGATTTTATAAAGATAATTGTGTCCTAAAATAAAGGATAGATTTCACTTGAAATTGGGTATAAAATTGGGAAGTTCCCTTAAAAGATGTTAGCTTATCAAAAAGTTCTAAGGAGGGAATATTTTCAAAAAACATGTATATCCCAAAAAGATATTGACATAAGGTAATTTATAATTCAATTTTTTAAAACTAAAAAAAATTAGAATATGTAAATAAAAATATATGATAACTCCATTTTGATATAATGAAAGATAATGCAACCTGAAAGAACAAAGGATGTTTGAGTACAATTCGTTACAGTTTATTGGCATGGTGTCTGGTGTACCTAAGGGGGATTGATGAGAGAAAAAAGGTGTTTATAATCATTTATAAATCATGATGGAAGTATGGGGGAGGTGAAAAAACAAACCCCATCATTAGGGATTACACATAAAATGTCATACCATAGAAGACAATCTTGATTTAAGAGTGAACTGGAGGGGATCCCTTACCTTAAATTTATTGGTGTTCTCCACTTGTTATAAAAGACCTGAAAAAACAAATTAGGTTTACTAATTAATAATTTTAGAACCTATTATATATTTAATTTTTTATTATAATCATTTTATGTTCATTTTAAACCATTTTTAATTGTTATGAGGTTCAATTTCATTGTCCGGGCTCGTTTGTTTACTTGGTTTTAATGACCATTTCACTTATATTCATGTTTGGATAAACATGTATGATTAAATTGGTTGTCCATAATTGAAGTTATATGATATTAGTGAACAAAAAATAGATTACATTGTTTAAACTTTAATTTTGTTACTTATAGTTTTGTGGAATTATTATATAAAACCATAGTGTAAACTGTTTTTGTTAATCAGTGGGTTTGATTACAAAGAACATGTTTTGTTTTTAAACATAACACCATTTGTACGAAATTATTAAAGAACCAAAATAGGGTATATTTACTATATAATAATATTGTTCAACAATAAAAAAATGGTTTCATGACCATAATTAAATATGAATGATGAAATTGATAAACTATTGTCCTTGAATATGCTAAATTTTCACATCTCAAATGGTGCCTTCATTTCTTGTAAATAAAATGTGGGGACAGGAGAGAAGATAATGAAATATCCCGTTAGCATAAAAAATACCATTACATTTATTTTAATATAGTTATCAAACTATTTTAGTGATGTGAGGTGAGGAAATAAACAAAAAGAAAAGAACATAAAAGAAAATAAGGTATTGGAAAGTGGAATTTACCTCTTGAGACTTCCTCCTTTGAGAACCTCATAAGGGAATGGTTTTGGTATTTTGAAGAGGAAATGGGCTTTTGGACGTTGGGGAGGATCTTGGGGAGATATTTGGGTAGAATATTGTCAAGGAACAAGGCTTGAATGTAGTGAAGAGAAGAGGGAGTGAGGGGGGGTTATAGTGTAGGAGAGGAGGGATTTCATAACATTATAATCAATATTTTATTATTTCCTCACATGAGATGTAATATTAAGTATTCCATGATCAAGAAAATTGATAAATGCATGTTACTATGATCCAAAGTTCATTTACATCATCCATGACTCAATCTTGATGCATAAATTAAGGTCCTAGCATTTATTATGAATTATCATATTTTACTATTCATAAAAAATCCATGTATTTTGGAACAATCCCAATAATTCACCCTAAACATTTTTCGATTTGTAGAATTCAAAAATGAATTCCATTTTTCAAACATAATATTTTTAATGTTATTTATTTAATATTTAATTAAAACTATAATTTATTATCACTAATCAGTTTTAAAACATTCATTTACATATTCTAAAATATAGGTATATCGTACTTTCAAAACGAATATTATTTATATATTATCATAGGAAAGGTTACTACTCATTAGGGTATATCACTATTCATAAGGGTATGTTACTATTAATAAGGGTATGTAACAATTCACCAAAAATGTAAGTTTTTCTTATTGGACTCCAAATAACTAACTGGTCACAACTATGTGTGTGAGATTTTCCAAATTCCCAACACAAAAGTGAAAAACATATGTTTAAAGGTCACATAATACTTAGTAGTTCTTTATGTTGTGTTTTCATGTGATTATATGAAATATTTATAAGAATTGAATTTCCATTGAAAAACAAAGGGTCGTTATATTCTTCCCTCTTATGAAATTTCACCCTCGAAATTTTGTCTTACATTCTATTTCGTAAATAGGTGCGCATACTTTTCCTTCATTGCTTCTTCATGTTCTCATTTTACCACTTCGTACTTGTGGTTTTTCTATAGTACCTTGACCAAATGAGTAGTCTTATTTCACATAAATTTGTCTATATTATCCAAGATATTCATTGGTTGCTCCTCATAGGAAAGATCATCCTCCAACTAAACCACCTCTAAAGAGAGTGCATGTGAAGGTTCAAGTATATACTTCTATAAGAGGGATACACGAGCGAAATCATCTACTTTCTACATGGTAGGTCTAAGTGCCAGTCGATAGGCCACAACTCCTACTTGATCAAGGATCTCGAAGGGGCGCCGATGTACCTGGGACTTAACATCCCTTTCTTTCCAAACCTTGTGACCTTCTTCCATGGAGATATGTGTAAAAATACCATGTCTCCAAATTTAATCTCGAGGTCTCATCAATGATTGTCTGAATAAATTTTCTATCTTCTTTGGGATTCCTTGATATGCTGCTGAATAGTTTTCACCTTATCCACCATTTCTTCGACCATTTCAAGTCCTAGAAGCTTACGCTCACCGAATTCATCCCAACACATTGGAGTTCTACACCTTTCTCCATAAATGGATTTATATGGTTCCATTCAGATGTTTGAGTGGAAACTATTGTTGTAGGTAAATTAAACTAGTTGAAGATGTAGGTACCACCCTCCTTTTAATTACATAGAACATGCTCTCAAAATGTCTTTGAGGTTTTGATAGCTCACTCAGTTTGGCCATCAGTTTGATATGATAGGCTGTACTGAAACTCAGTTCAATGCTTTGAGCATGTTGGAGACTTTTCCAGAACAACGAGGTCGATCTTGGATCATGATCAGAAACAATAGATAGTGGTACTCCATTCATCCTTACAACTTCTTTGATGTAACTTCATTTAGGTTGATATAATGGGAAGTCCTATCAAATCATGATAAAGTGATATATCTTTGTATGACAATCCACAATGACATATATAGCATTGTTTCTTCCAAATTTCCTTGGAAGTCCATTGACCAAGTCCATGGTAATGTTCTCCCACTTCTGTGTTAGTATGGGTAGTGGTTACATCATCCCCTTAGAATTATGTCTCCCAACCTTAATTTGTATACATACCAGTCAATTTTATTTATATTCAACTGTCTCTCATTTCATATTGTCCCACACAACGTTTTCTCGAAGATCTCGATACCTCTTTGTGCTCCCTGGGTTGATAGAGAAGGTTGAGCTATGTGTGTTAACCAATATCTCCTTCTTTATCTCTAGAGAAGATGGTACACAAAATCATGTCCAAAATCATACAAATTCATCCTCATCAGTTTTGAAATCGGATGATTTCCCATTTTTAACAGCTTCAACCATTTTCAGAATTCCCACATCCTTTCTTTGAGCATCCTTTATTTTCTCCGTGAGAGATGTTGGAGCCATCATTTGAGAAAGGATAAATGATGTTCCTCCCTTAAAGATTCTCTTGTCCATCCTTTTCAAATATATGATTATTAGATCCTTTTCAATTCTCATCATTGATAAATATGGAGGATCCTTTCTACTTAGAGCATCCACCACCTTGTTTTCCTTACAGAGATGGTAATGGATTGAGCAGTAATAATCTTTAATGAGTTGTATCCATATTTATTGGCACATATTAATCACTTTCTATGTGAATATATATTTCAGACTCTTGTTGTCGGTATATATCTCACACTTCTCCCCATAGAGATAATGCTGCAATATTTTCAATGCAAATATCACAGCCGCCAACTCCAGATCAACTATGGGATAATTTTACTCATGGTTTTTAAGATGCCTTGAGGTGTAGGCTATCAATTTATCATTTTTCATTAGCACACATCCTAAACCCTTATTAGAAGCATTACTATACACCACAATTAGTTCCCCACTTATTGGGAGTGTGAGTATTGGTGTAGTGATAAGCCTATTTTTGAACTCTGAGAAACAGGATTCAGATTCCTAAGTCGTGACAAAATTTACTCCCTTCTATGTCAGCTCAGTCATTAGGTTTGACAATTGTGAAAATTTCTTCACAAATCTTCTGTAATACCCATCATGACCCAAAAATATGCGGAACTCCCTAAAAAAGTTGTCCTAGGCCACGCTTAAATTGCCTTCACCTTGTAAAGGTCCACAACTATCCCTTTGTTAGTGATAACAAGCCCCAAGAATGATACTTATTCTATCCAGAACTCACATTTACTATAATTTTCATACAACTTCTTCCTTCCCAAATTTTTTAACACAGTATTCCAATTCTATTCATGTTCCTCCATGCTCTTGGAGTATATCAGAATTTCTTCAATAAAAGCTACCACAAATTTGTCGAGCTAATCTCTAAAGACTCTATTCAATAAATCCTTGAAAATTTACGGAGAATTAGTGAGTCCTAAGGGAATCACTATGAAATCATAGTGTTCGTACCTTTTTCTAAAAGAATTTTGGGTAATATCTTCCTTCTCCACCTTTAATTGGTGATATCTCACATGAAGGTCCACCTTAAAGAAATAACTATCCCAACGAAGCTGATTGAACAATTCATCTATCCGTGGTTAGGGATACATGTTCATTATCATGATTTTATTGAGCTCATGAAAATAAATGAAAAGGAACATTGATCCTTCCTTCTTCTTTATGAATAGGACTGGAACACCCCATGGTGAAGCACTCGGTCGTATAAAACCCTTATCCATAGTCTCCTGTAACTTCTTCATTAAATCTTCCAGCTCTATGGTGGTCATTCTGTAATGTGTCTTTGAGATAGGTAGAGATCCAAGGATAAGTTCAATTGAGAACTCACTCTCTCAGTCAAGAGGAAGACTAGATAACTCTTTAGGGAATACATCAGTGTAATCCCTCACGATGGGCATGTCTTCAAACATGATTCTCCCCTTTGTCTCAATCATTTGAGCTATATATGCATGTTCACAAGGTAGAAATATCAAAACATGAGATGAATATTCTAATGGATATTCATCATCATCCTTATACGTGTAGAGAATTAGATTATGCTTTGGGATTTGAAAAGTGATCGCCCTTTCATGATAGTTGATGTTGGCTTTGTATAAAGATAGCCAATCCATGCCCAGGATTGCATCAAAATCCATTAAAGGATATATGATGAGATTTTCTGGGTGGTTCAGTCCACAAACATTAACCGAGGGGGAGTTATAAATCATGGATGAAATGATTTCCCAATTTTCTATTCTCATAGATAACGTTTCCTCTAAATTTTAGGTGGTGTTGGAATAGTTCTTCTAAATTTCATTTTATGAATGAATGTGTAAAACCAGAATCAATAGTATGTTCGCTATTATTGTATGAATAACTAGACTACCTGTCACCGTATCATTTTCTAGCTCCACCTCAACATTAGTGATAGCATACGACCTTCCTTTTTTCTTGGACGTTTTTGTAGATTTCCTCCAACGACCCTCACTTTAAGGAAATTGTTCACAAAATTCCCATTCTCCATGAAGTTGTAATATTACACTGCATGGTGAGTGTTGATCTGAAACCTCCTTTCTTCTTCTTCATTAGTGGAATTTTTCACATCCCTTTCGCAGTTCTATTCCAAATGACCAAACATTCCACATTGGAAGCAATTCTTGGTTTCTTTCAGAAAGTTACCTGGATGCTTCTTCCCACAACTTTTAAAAGGGGGAAATTCAGGCTTCTTTCTATCATGGGATTTTTTTGATGAACCACCCATGTTATTCTATATTTTCAGCTTCTTGTCACTAGGCCCACAAGACCAATAAGAATCTCAAATCCTTATATCAACCTTGACGGCACAACGAAAACAATCCTCATAGCTGGAAAATTATTTAATCACAAACACTTTTTGTTGACACGACTTTAGTCTGCTAAAAAAGTGATCTACCTTTCTTGGGGTGTTCATGAAAATTCCAGAGGCGTACCTTTCATGCCTTGTAATGTTTTCTTCATACGCCCGGATGTAATCATCTTCTTTATGCTTGAGTCTGAGGAACTCTCTTTCCATCTTGAGATTGAGGTTTTGAGAAAAATATTTATTGAAAAACATCCTCTTGAATTCCGCCCAATCAATGGAATCAATTTATTGTTGGGGAATTTTATTCATGATTAGTGTTTACCCCTGATCATCTTCCCCATCAAAATGATAGACCTCCAGTATGACCTACTCTCCTTCCAATAACTAGAGGATACATTATATCTGTTCAATGAAGGTAATCCATTGTTCTGAAAGGAGGGGATCAGAAGATCTGCTAAACATGGGAGGCCTTTGCTACATGACGGATTTTACGGAAACTTGTACTTTCCTTGGAGGATCAGAGTGTTCTACATGATTCAATTTATTATTCATAACTCGAGCCAAGTGATCAATTAATTTCATGAATATTTGAGAAACCACTCATGTCATATTAGACATATCGTTATGGAGATAGTCACATTTCCTATCACATTGGTTGTTAGAATGTGTTCTTATATTTCCCACCATTAACAAAGAAAAATATCGTATAACTAGAGGTCCTGAATACTTAGCTATTGAGCATAAAAACGAAAATGTGAACATAAATAGATAAACTTATAAAGAATAAGTATATCCTAACTTGTCAATAATTAGGTTTAAATATAGGTTATGCTTGATCTATTTCATAACTTATATTGTTATGGGATTTTCTGTCCCTTAAAAATGGTTTGTGATAGGCTCGTGAATCTGACAAAGAATATCCCCCCGGAGTGTCGTAACCAAGAGTGAAGCAAGGCATGTTGATGTGTACCAAGATACTCTGAGTCATGTCAGAAAATCCTTTTCGGAGTTTTATCTCCTAGGTATATCTATTCCAAAACTCCCTCTACCATCTCATATCCAAAAAAGGATTTATTTTCTTAATATAGCACTTACTCAATACTAACACAAATTTTGGAATTTTTTCTTATACTTAGTCTCATACTTAAGGTTCTAACTAAGGTGCTCTATTCCTAATCATCAAAAATAACTATACCATCCTCGGATACCATCTATTATTACCCTTTCCTTTTACATTTGACATTACAAAAATTTTAAACATAATTATACATCAGAGTACAATCCATGTATCATTTAGTCTAATGTCTTGGAAAACTAGGTACCTAAAACATAAAACCTGGGGCAGAAAAACACATATTTATTTATTCTCCCTAAAGAGATCCTAACATTGTTTGAGAACATAAATCCTCATAGGGTACCCAGGGGAACACATTAATAAAGCAATGATCTGATAATCCTAGTAAGGGAATGAACATAAGGATACGTCTTAAGAACATGAGTTAGGAGGCATGACATGATGATATCCAAAGCATGGAACAAAGAAAATCATATCATATAATAATGTTATAATTTAAACATGGAATCATATAAATGTGGTAGGATCATAAAAAAATTCTTTAGTACAGTTCAAGGGTAACAGCTAATCCAGTTTCCCATTTTAGTACGGGTCAAAGCTAACTGCCAATCCTGTTTCCCATTGTAGTATGGGTCAAGGCTAACCACCAATCCCGTTTCATATCGCATCTCATGAGACTTAATTTTAACCAATTAATGAGAGCACAATCTAGCCATACCCATTTCAAAATTTTCATGAATATTATTTCCACATAAATAATCATTCATAATCAACCATATATAAACATGAGTGTGCCCATGGAAAGAATTGGGTACCAGAATCATGACATAAAACATAACCAATGAGTATACCATGAAACTGTCCACCAAAGAAAAGGATTAAAACTTGAATGGATTTTCATAAGGTAAAATATTCAAATAACATGGTAAGTGGTGTAAAATAGAAGTGACAACATATAAGAAATTTATTTGAGAAACATTAGTATTAAAACATTTTTGGTGCGGTTTTAAGGAAAATACAATAGAGCTTCTAAAATTGAAAAGGGAAAAATATCTTATATAAAACCAGAATTGATAAAAGACTTTTTAAATAATAAAAAGACTGATTCTACAAAGACAATGGTTTCTTAAAACATATGATATAGTGCACTTGAAATTGGGTAAAAATTTGGGAAGTTCCCTTAAAACAAGTTTGATTATCAGAATGTTCTAATGAGGGAATCTTTTAAAAAAATATGTATATCCCAAAAATAGAGTGAAGAAAGGGAGATTATAATTTAATATTTTAAAACCAAATATAATTCATAATATTTACATAAAAATATAACATAACTTTATTTTGATTTAAATAATTGTAAGGAAACCCAAATGAATAATGAAGGTTTGGGTAGAATTCGTTACTGTTTATTGGCATGGTGTCGATTGTACCTAAGAGGGATTGATAAGAGAGAAAATGGGATTATAATCACATATAATTCATGAGGTAATTATGTGGGAGGTTAAAAAACAAAACCCATCATTAGGTATTACACATAAAATGGCATACAATAAAGGACAATCTTGATTTAAGAGTGAAATGGAGAGGATCCCTTACATTAAATTCATAGGTGTTCTCCACTTGTTATTAAAGAACAGAATAAACAAATTAGATTTATTAATTAATAATTACAGAACCTATTTTATATTTAATTGGTTTCGTATAATCATTTTATGTTCATTTATAACCTTTTTGATTGGTCCAAAGGTTCATTTTCATTGTTGGGGCTTGTTTGTTTACTTGGTTTAAATGACCAGTTTGCTTATATTCATGGTTGGATAAACATGTAAGATGAAATTGGTTGTCAATAATTGAAGTTATATGATATTAGTGAACATGTGGGAGATTAAATGGTTTTAAATTTAATTTGGTTACTTATAGTGAATTTGAATTATTATATAAAACCATAGTGACAACCGTTTTTGTTAATTGATGGGTTTGATTACAAAGAACAATATTTTCATTATAACTTAATACCATTTGTACAAAAGAATTATATTAAACAAATAGGGTATATTACCTATATAATAATATGGTTCAACCATAAAACATATTTTTTTCATGACCATAATTAAATATGATAATAGAAATTGATGAATTGTTGTCCTTGAATATGCTAAATTAGCACATCTCAAACAGTTCTTTCATTTCATTCAAATAAAAGGTGGGGAAAGAAGATAAGATAATGAAATGTACCATTAGCATAAAAACATTATGGTTTATGTATTTTACTGGAGTTATCATACTATTTGGGTGAAGGTAGGTGAGGAAAGAAACAAAAAGAAATGAACATAAAAGGAAAGAAGGAATTGGAAAGAGGAATTTACATCTTGAGACTTCCTCACTTGAGAACCTCTTAAGGGGAAAGGTTTTTGTATTTTGAAGAGTCTAGGGGATTTTGGACATGGGAGAGGAGCTTGGGGAGAGATTTTGGCAGAATATTGTCAAGTCACAGGGCCTGAAATTAGTGAAGAGAAGGAGTGAGGGGGGGGGGGGGTTATAGTGGAGGAGAGGAGAGATTTCATAATATTATAAACATTAGTTTATTATTTCATCAAAAGACAAATAATAGTAAGTATTACATAACCCAAAATAGTAATAAATTAATGTTACATCTAACCAAGGTTAATTTACTTCGTCCATGACTCAAGCAAGATGCAGTAATTAAGGTTTTAGCATTTATTTTGAATTATCGGATTTTACTATTCATATAAAATTCAAGTATTTCAGAACAATCCAAAAAATTCACCCTAACCATCTTTTGATGTGTAGAATTCAAATATTAATCCCATTTTTCAAAAATAATTTTATAAATATAATTAATTTAATATTTAATTAAATCCATAATTTATTATCAAAAACCAGTTTTAAAACATTCATTTAGTTATTCTAAAATATTTGTATATCGTATTTTTAACGTGAATATTATTTAAATATTATCATAGGAAAGGTTACTATGGATTAGGTTATATCACTATTCATATGTGTATGTTACTATTTATAAGGGTAGGTCACTATTCACCAAAAATTATGTTTTTCTTATCAGACTCCCAATATCTAACCGATCACAACCAAGTTTGTCATATTTTCAAAATTCCAAAAAAAGAAGTGACAAACCTATGTTTAAAGGTCACATAAAACTTTTTAGTTCACTGTGTTATTTTTTCATCTGATTATATGAAATATTTATGACAAGGGAATTTCCATTGAAAAACATTTGTTCGTTACACCTATACTATGGATTAATTAATTTTATGATTAGAAACAAGGATAAAAATACTTCTCCAAGGTGGATCTGTGGTTGTGATATTATCAAGTTAGGGTGAATAAGTAGGATATTACCAATACTACTTTTCATATAGGTTACGAGGACTATGATTTCATAGAAATGCTACTCAGAGTCACCAATTCTTCCAAAATAATCATGGATTAGATGAATAGAGTCTTTATATATTACCTAGAAAATTTTTTGTAGTATTTATAGATGATATTATAATATTCTCCAAAACCACAGTGGAGCATGAGGAGAATCTGAGATCTGTTCTAAAGACTATATCAGATGATAATATTTATGAAAAGTAGAGAAAATGTGAGTTTTGGTTGAAGTATATTTCATTCCTGGGGAATATCATCACAGGAAATTGGGATATTGTTGCATCCTTCAAAAAGCAATTTTAGAATGGTTGAGTCCAATATCGGTGATAGATATACATAGTTTCCATGGATTAGATGGGTACTATCTTCGATTTGGGAAAAATTTATTTTTATTTTCAAACCATCTAATCAATATAACATAGAAGAGAGTTATGTCTTATTGGATTGATGAATTTGAAGTGAGCTTCCAGGATCTGAAATTAGGGATTATAACTACACCCCTTTTCCAAATAACCATATGTGGATAACTTTTGTGGTATTCAACAATTCTTCAAATAAGGGATTGGGTTGTGTGTTAATTCACACTGATAATGTGATAGTATATCCTTCAAGGAATTTGAAATATCACGAATAGAATTACCCAAAACATGATGTGGATTTGGAATAAGTGAATGTATCTTTGAAAATATAGAAACATTATCTCTTTTGGGGGAAGTGTGAAATATATATGGATCAAAAAATCCTCAGGTATATATTCGCATATAAGGAGGTGAATATGAGCCACCAAAGATGGTTATATCTGATCAAGGACTATGACTACTCAATTAACTACAATATTTTTAACGCAAATAACGTGGTGTATACTCTAAGTAGAAAGGATCCAATAATATTATAATTTTTGAGAATTGATAAGGATCTTAAATTCTTGTATTTGAAAAGGATGGGCATGGGAATCATAAAGGAAGGAAAATCATCAATCCATTTAAACAATATCACTCATAATTCCCTTATAGAGTTGTTAAACTATGCTCAAAGATATTATGTGGGAATTTAGAAGAATGTGGAAACTTTAATAAAAGATAAATACAGATTATTCAATGTTAATTTTGAAGGATTTGTGAGATTTTAGTTAAAAAAATGTGTTCCATAAAATCATGAGTTAAAGATGGATCTATTGAATGATGCACATAGCTCAACCTTCTCTATCCACCCAGTAAGAAAAAAAATTATCTAGAACTCCAAGATAACTATTGGGGGGACAATATTATGAAATAGATCACAGAATATACATCAAGATGTCATTTAGGTCAGAAAGTGAAGGCGGAAAGATAGAAAAGGGGACAATGAAATGATTACCCATACCAATATTTAAAAGGGAAATCATCGCCCTGAAATTTTTTACTTGCCTTCCAAAGACAACAAGAGGGAATAATTTTATATGGTTTATGTTGGATCTTCTTACAATGAAAGAAAAATTCATTTTTATTTAATAGGATTACTCAATTGATCAATTTTCTAGGATATAAATTAGAGAAGTGGTGAGGCTGGATGGAATACCACTATCGATTGTATCTAATAGAGATCCAATATTGGCCTATATGTTTTGTAAGAGTCAACAACATGTTATTAATACACTGTCTAACTTCGTTATGACTTATCACCCTAAAACTAACGAACAATCTTATAATACTATCCTGACACTTGAGGGCATGTTGATATTGTTCTCAATTTACATGAAACTATGATGAGATTGATATATTCCCCTACTTTATTTATCATAAAATAAATTTGTCCACTCAATAATAAAAATAGATCCTTTTTAAACACTTTAATGGATGAGTTGTGGAAAAATTTCATGTTGGGTTGAATTTGGGGAACAAAATTTTCTTGGTCTTTAAATGGTTTAGGAAATAATTGAAAAGGTTAAAATCTTTTAGCAGAACATCAAGGATGCTCAGAGTCGACATATGTTCTATGACAATATTTATTTATGGGACATAGAGTTTTTTTGTTGGAGACATGCTTTTCCTATGCATATATCCACTAAATAAAGTGATTATATTTGGTTATAAGGTAAATCTTAGTCTAAGATACATCAACCCCTTTTAGATCCTAGAATGTATCAGTGTGGTGGTCTACCAACAAGCACACCCACATAACTTATCCCATGTACATGATGCATTACATGTTTCCCCCTGGATAAAGTACATATCATACCCCACACATACACTCAATTCAAATGAGGTACTATTGGAGAATGATATCTCGTATGAGTATCATTATGTGAAGATCATAGATCATAGATACAAAGTTCTATAAAATAAGAAAATTCACCTAGTGAAAGTGCTCTAGAGTAACAACATGTTTGAATAAGTAACATTGAAACCATATGATGTTATGAAATAGAGATACCCTCATTTATTTTAGTGTCAAAAATTAAAATTTCGATTGTGAAATTTCTAAGGGGGGAAGATTATAATTACCCAAACTATTATAAATAAAATTTCACTTATGATTTAGTTAAATTTATTATTTTGTAATATGGTTATAGAAAACACATGCACTTATTTGATTTTATTATATCTTATAAGATTTAAATGACTATCAAGAATAATTATCATTCATAATATATACATCAAATATTGATCACATCACTAGTATAAGTATAGGGTTTCAATAAATCTAATTGGCATAAATAAAGGATGTGATGGACTAAACTATTAGGATCATACAATATAAATCCCATTTATTGGATATTACATTGGAGATATCACCAATGGGATTTTCCCCTGACCATGTTGAAGATGTGCTCCAACAACTTAAACATGTGTGATACCATTTGCGGCAGAAGTTCATGATATTTGAGATCACGACCCAAACCATGGACACCAAAGCACACATTGAAATAATCCAAATCATGTTCTTTACTACTAGGGTGTTTTATGGTGTATTAAAGGGATATGTATCAGTACTATTCTTATATGATTATGTTCATTATTTTTGTATAATAATGAATACATTTTCATCCTATTTTGGTTACTTTATATATGTTTTTTATTTTGAAAAAATAAAACAGAAATTTTATTACGTGTTAATATTAAAATTTAATTAAAGAATATATTTTGTTGAATTAATGGATTTTTGAAACAAAACATATTTTAATTAAATATTATTTTTAAATAATTTTTTATTGAAGGTTATTTATTATCATTTGCATTTTATTTAAAATTATTAATGTTTAGATGTGTATTTACATGTCCTTATTAATGGAAATTTTATTTCCAAATTATTATATATCTCTTTATATCTCATAATCCCATTTTATAAAATGTTAAATGACGTCATTATCATGTCGAAATATCACTGTGATTTTCCATGCCACAACAATTATTTAGTGAATACCATACCCATTTCCTATTAAGTGTTTTCAACTATATAAAATTATAAATATTTTAAATGGAACTTACATGTATGTATTCCAAACTCATCAATCTGGGAAATAATATGATTATGAATGAATTCATGTAGTATGACATCTGTCACACAATCATGCATGAGAATGAAATGAAACTGATGGGTACAACCAAAATTATATTGTGCTCCAATGGACTGGGTAATGTTTCATTTCATGAGATTTCATATTGGGATAGGGATTAAACATGATTCCTTTATGGTTGTTTGTACATAATTATTTCGTGGATGTTATCCTCGACCTATGTTTATAATGCATTTTTTTATGTTGTTGGAACATATCCCATGTTTCCTTTATGAATATCACGATATATCATGTCTCATTGTTTATGTTTATGATTCTCAGTATGTTTATTTCACATTGATATGTCTATTGTCTAACATATATTACCTTATTCCTTGTTTATTCCCATAATAGCCTTTACATCTCATGCCTTTCATATGTATATCCTTATGTTATCCGGTGTAGTTTTAAAATCTGCGGAATTTTAGAAGAATGTTAAGGATGTTTTCAATAATGTTGTTTTATCCCATGTTCAAGATGTTAAAAATATTAAGGAATATTTCAATAACATTGTAGATCCTCACTATAAATAATTACCCTTACTAGTAAATACTAAAATTTAGATAGATAACTCTTCTGAACCCTATCAATGGTGAGATTTTTGTATTCAGATATTTCATGGTCACTCTACCATAATACTCTTAAGTGTCATTGTACATCAAAGAAAATAGACTCATTATCTTCCACTCAATACAAGACACCTACACCTCTAGTATTTGAGTCATTATACATAGTATACCATCCAAAATGTGACATTCCCTAGCTGGATATTCTATTTAAAAAATAAAATAAAGAAGATACTCGATCCAACTCCTCTTCCAAAGGCTTAATCTAATCTATGAAAAGATATAACTAATGATCTTAGGGTTGGTATATTTGGATAACCACTCATCCATGACATAATTATACCAACATATTATCACATGTGCATACTTCAGCAGCTCTAGATATTGATTTTTATCATTTATCTTATGAAGACTCATTTTTAGGACTATGGAGAACAACATTTCCATCCATCATTATAATAGCTCTTGTAAAAAAACTTGTTGCATCGAAATATTGTGGTGTACTCTTTATACAACTATGGAATGGTCAAATATGTAACTAAAGAGAGTCAACCCTTCATCCCCTTTAAGAATCTATCATAATGATTAGATCACTTGAAACTTTACCTCATCTTAGCCAGGGACATTATCAAAGCTACCATTTAGAAGATATCCAAAATTAATCTCTAATGGTATAATATTAATTCATGGAATCTATAAATCTCCATAATGTTCCTGGGGATATAAAAATAAACCATAACCTTATCCTTCCCAGGTTCAAATAAAATTATTACCTTTATTTCTGCTATATCTAAGAATAAGGCCACGTGGATCTAGTGTAAAAAAATTGAATTATTGGAATAAATAAAATTTCTTCTATTTGTGCTCAAAATTATCACTAGATATCGATAATATTCCACCCACTACTTGAAGTATACGAGAATATCACCGAAAAAGAACATTGAAAAAACAAATAGAAATAGATGAATGGCTTAATTCATCAGGTACATATATAGTATTGTCATGTTACTAAATATGAAAATCATCATAAGATAATCATATATACTATACCTTCTCATAAAATTCATATAAGGAATATCAGAAGACATCACATGTAGCTGATCAAAATCTAACCTCAATTTAATATTAAAGAACTACTTAGATTCCCTTAGTTTATCAAAATATCATCAACAAATATAATTTGATTAAATTATTGACCACAACCTAGTTGAAACTCATAAAATCTACACATAAGTTTAAAAAATCATTTTCCTTCTTAGATAACAATACAGAATCACCTCAAGGGAATGAGATTGACTGAATGAATCCCTTCACCAATAAATTACCATGATGTGCCTTCATGTCTGAAATCTCAGAAATATATTCCCTTTTATGGAGGTATGAATATGAACTTATTTATAATAACATGATTTATTGTAAAATTTATCTCTCTCTTAGGTGGATAAATTGATAATTTCTTTGTAAAAATGTCATAGAACATGTTACTAGTAGGATGAAAGACCATATGATGCATCTCCTTACCATCCAAATCAATGCTAGAAAATTTCACCATGAGTCTCCCTAGATATTGATGGCCTTGTCTCGAATTGACTTTATGAATTTCCGACTCACCTACAAGGACTAAAAATCATCCTATATATACATTAAGGATAACCTGCAGTGATATAATTTGATGTGTTCTCGATACTAGGCTAACTAATCTATAAACAAGTTCACCAAAAAAGTATACATAACTATCCTGAAGAAATCCCAAAGTTGTTGATGCCTAATTATTGTCAGTAAACACATAGATCATTAATTAATACCCTCAAATCACACCTTTAATAGAGTATAGATAGATATCACTCCATAAAGGTATTTGATTTTCAACAATAGATCACTAGAATACTTAGATGGTATAAATTATTGGGATGTACCGATATCAAAGAATGATTATCTTGGTGATGATTCCTTTGAACCAAAGATTATATACTTTACAATAACCTATATCCATTATTGTTAATTTTAATAAACATCTTATCACAACATGATTGATCTTCAATGTGAAAATGTAAGTGATAATGACCTAAGAGTAACTTTAATACTCAAAGATCTTAACAGATCTTTGTTAGGATTAGAAACCATATGTTACATGACTATATTCACAAAATACATGTACTATAGACTAATGACACGATTTTATTGGAAAAATGACATAGTCTATCATGGGTGGAAAATCTTATGTCATTGAGTCACTTTGGCATGGGGTAAACCATTGGTAATTTATAGTACATGAGATTATGTGAACATGACCTATCAGTAATGAATCAACATTTATATTAGTCATTGAATTTTCCTATTTTTTATATGTGACTATTGATCCTTGGACATTAATATAATTTTTCAATTAATATTATTTTATTTCTATGATGTACGTATTAAAATTGTGTTGATATATTTTCATTGTGAAGTAGGATATGTTGGGTGTGTCATGAGTAATATTAGATTAATAAATAATGTTAGAAGGGACATTCCCCTTCTAATATTTAGAAAAAAATGATAATTGAAGACCTTTTATGGGAATGAAATATCTTAAATAATTAAATTTACAAGGTGTTCATATAGCCATGTTCATTTATGTAATGTCAATGAAAGAGAAATTGAACACATTGGTTTATGAAACAATCATACAACATTCTTGATTTGAGATATTGTGATAAAGGGATTATATTACAAAGTAAACATTCGTATGACGTTTTATATAATTGATACATTAAATTCATTGTCTATGGGTTCCATGGTATGTTTCTAAACTCTGTCCTTGGAAATTAGGAAGCTCTGCCTAATGCCACTAAGAAATAGTCATAAAGGCTCACACAGTGTGAATATCTAGAAATGTATTCAAATAATAATTTTTATCATTTCATTTAACATATTGAATATATTTTATTCATGTTTTTTGATTAATAATTATTTCTGATTATATTGATCACACATATTTGATCACCGGTAAAAGGGGATAATATTTCATATATAGAATATTTCATAAAAATTTATTTTCTATTTAGTTAATATAATATTTATATATGTTTAGAGAATTGTTAAATGATAATTATTTATTAAATAAAAAATAATTATTCATAGATTTATAAATATTATAGTGGAATGAAAAATTAAGTTTAAGACATGTTGAAAAATAATATATATTAAATTTTATTTGAATAAATTTTAAATAAATTACTGATGAAATAATAATAATTAATTCAATGGGTTTTGAATTATCAATATATAAATACTAATATTATTATTATTATAAATATGGGGATCCATTTGGATAAACTAAATAATACATGTTCATTTACAATTGTTATTTTCAAACACTAGCACTGATTAGACACAATTATATATTTTCCGACCCTAATGCTATCTATTTGTGTTTGGGTTTCACAATAAATCTGTAGAATTATCCCAATCCCAAAAAGACCCTATGTGTGAATGATATAAAAAAAGAGAGTGATCCTCCAATCCTACCCCTACCAATTATAGAGTGGTAATGGGGAATTCATCATGTAATTGAATCTCATGGATATCAAAGATGAACAATACATGAACTATGATATTATGAAAAATCTAATATAAACTACTATAATGATGCTCATAGTTTTGTAGAATACATTGGGATCACTTCTAAAAAGAAATATATACATGATTTTTATGACACAATGATTGTATGGTGTATAGAAACTGTGAGATTAATCAATAGAGGAATAATTTTTTGAATGTTAATTTTTTAATTTCATAAGATAATTATAAATTTATTCAACATCATTCTTGAATTTTGTTATTATATTATATTATAAATTTTTATTCGATTCTATAAAAGTGGTCACAACATTCTAGGTCAAGGAACATAAAATAATAGCCATCAATTGTTAAAAAATATGAGTGGTCCCTAGCCCTCTATCACTTTCGATGTTCCAAAAACCATCAATTAGAATCAATGAAGTCAGATAATAGTTAATAATTATTTAAATATTTTTTATTGATATATATATTTATCATTAGTTTTCTATTATTGTTTAAAAATTCATTAACCAATATCACGATATAAACACTTATTCCTCTTTATTCATAAAAATATAAAAAATAAATCGACTAATTATTAATGGAGAACATCAAAAGGAATTATCTATAGGGTCCAAGGATTCTTAATGAACAGAAAAAGATTACAAAAAAAGTATCCTATAGGTACGTGACATGTTCTGATTTTTAAATAACCAACAAAACTGTAAATAATTTCAATTTGTGTTCATTTTTTACACATAGTGTGTGTTTAATACATTGCGTATTTACTAATATTTCCTGGTTCCTAGTTATATCGAATACATATTGTGTACCTTATGTACACAATGTGTATTGTATTATCCATAGATGATCCACGTTCTTTTAAATGTAACATGTGACTATTAACCATGTAAATTGTAGATACCATGATTTTGCGCCCCTATACTCTCCATGTACTCAAGTAAAAACCATGGAAGTGTTAGAGTTTTTCCCTAGAAAAAAATTCTATATAATTTAATATTACATGAATTAATTGTTTTTAATTTTAATAAACTCATTTTAACATCATGATTTTCTCCTACATAACATAGCATGTGATAATTTCCTATGAGTAACTATCACACTAAAATGTCATAAAAGTTCCTTTCTATGATGAGAACCAAAAAATTCCATGATATTATTCTTAAATATATGTTATATAACTTTATCGAATAATTTAAGGACACAGATGAAATAGGATATTAGGGGTGGAGACTCATATGACTTCAAGGAACCTTCTTATACTGTATGCCCTTTGAAATTTCGAGTAATGAAGATTATGAGAATGAGAACCTCTAGTAGGAAATTAGTATTTACATGTGTCATTGGATGATAGAATCTATAGAAGTGTGTATTGGTCCTTATAATTTAATATTATTATTCATAGATATAATGAGTTACTTACTTTGAGGTCTTAATGAAAACCCTAATGATAGTTCTTTGTGATAACATATTATACATTGGGGGATTCCCAAGTAATATTTTATAAATTAATAATGAGAGAAAAAATTTACCCATCCCATTATTTTACAGAAGTTGTTATCTTATCCCATTTTATAGAAATTCTATAGCCTAAATAAGTCCATGTCCCTGATCTTTAGTATGCAAGTTAAATTTCATGAATTTCCAGGAAGGATAAATTGAGCACCTAGGTTTATGGTACCAACATCCAACTACTTGATTAGAGATATCATGACCTAGGAATTATATTACATGGAAAGCAGTCGTATGTTATTTTATGTTGTTCAAACATTAACTTCTTTCTCAGTGGGTGAATTTTCATGTTTCTGGATTCTAACTTTTCATGTTGGGTTGCTTTGACAAATGAAACTGAGAAAGAGGTCTAGAGGTTCACACACCAAGTGTATTTATAATCTTTGTAAAATAATTATACTATTTATTATTTTATAATATGAATAAATTTAAATCCCAACAATGTTCGAATAATTATCTAGGTTTGTTTCATCACATATATTCCATCACCAGTAATCCAATAGAATTATTTATGATTATAATATTTAATAAATACTTACTTTCTATTTACTAAATTTAATTTTTATTTAATTATTATATAATAATTGAGGGATATTTATTTAATAAATAAATTTTCATTATTGAAGGTTTGATAAATAGTATAGAGGAATGGGGGATCTAGATAAAGGTTCTAATGAGAATTAATATATATTTAAAATTATTTAAATAAAATTACATTTAATTTGATTCTATTCTTTTTTTAATGTTATTAAAAATTAATATTATTATGTTTACAGACATGGGGTTCCACTGGAATTAAGAAAAATAATAAGGGTGCACTTGAAATTAATTTTTTTATAACCCTATAGGTATTTAAACTAAATTATATTACTTATCAGTGGATTCCTATATGTTTTTTGTTCATAATTACATCAATAGGTAGTTCTCTCACTGAACTGGTGATCATAATCTAAATGAAATCACTCATGAATGGAGAGGGGTCCACCTCCACTACTAATCTTGAGTCTTGAAATATCAAAGAGAATCCTTATTCATGCGATTATTGTGTCAATTAATGGAAAATGGTTAATGCAATTGGATCTACAACAGTTACACATAGAGTTTCCCACAAAAAAATTTGAAGTCTCATGGAACTCATGTGGATCACCATTGGAGATAATCTACTATTGATTCCTATAATGAAAGGACATTATGATGTAGATACATTGTCAAGTGTATCAAATATAATCAAATAGATCAATTTTATTAATGAGATAAATATGTAGAACTCATCCAAATGTGATTATTATTCTAGTCTGTTAACACAAGAGTACATTTCATGTATTCTATAAGTGTAGTTGTCCATGTATTTACAAATTTACATTTGGATATGTTTACAACACATACAACACCAGATTTAAATGAAATATTATTAAGTCATTTTTTTCATATTCAATTAATTTATATCACTTATATAGATCTTATTTATGTATTATATATCCTAAAAAATAATTTTACACTCATCTAATATGCATAGTATAAGAAAAAACCTAATATTACACATAAAATACTATATCTTTTATATATGTAGTTTTGCTGCCTTATGATGGGGAACCCTATTTAAATCCATATTTTGAACCTCTTATAAATTTAATACTTCAAAATAAATCCATTATTTGAAATACAACCATAATAATTATGTTAGGATGTATTTTTTGTTTTCTTTTGGTGAAGATTCATTTTTAATGAATAGTTAAAATTACTAAACATTTTTTCAAAACATTTTTTTTCATAAAATTAATTTATAAGAAAAAAATTATAATTATTATTTGTTTTAATGTTTAATTAGATAATTTTTTTATAAATTAATACAATTTATTTCATTAGAATCAATTTCATGTAGAAATTAGCTATTAAAACATAGAAATCTTTTAGGCGTTTTAACCTAAAAACCCACATTGTCATCGTTACAGTGGGATTAAATTTAAATTTATTACTTCCAATTATGTGATTGGAATTGGAAAAAATGATTTCCATATTTTTATTCATCATAAATTATCATTTATAATAAGATTATCTTTTTTTTAAAAAAATATTAGTAAATCTAATTTAAATTATTTTCGATTATTAAGGTAAAATTAAGCTTAACAAAGGACTAAACATTTAAATTAAGGTCCCAAATAACCTATAAACTTTTCAAAAACCCATTGGATGAACATACTTCTTCCATTAACCTTCAATTATTTTTTTGGTATAACTTTTTTAGGTAAGAACATCTGCACACCTAACTTGTTTCAAAAAATTCCAAGTGAGTCCTTTTCTTTCCGGGTAGAAGGCCACCACCTCTCCCCATTCATCACGCCTCTAAAACCACATATGTTAGGCCAAATACTGACCAAATAGTATCCCAAAATCCCTCCCCTAATCAAATAATTCTCCCTCTGTGAATAATTCTTTCCACGTAAGTCTTTTATTTTGTCCCAAAAGAAGATACCTGATTAAGAGGTAATACCATCTCCCATTATACTAGTTTAATTTACATTCTACACTCCCTATACTCTTATTATTATATTATTACATAACTAAAGAATTATAATAAATATAATATTATTTTTTATTCTATTTATTATACCTAAACTTACACACATATATATCTAATGGGTAATGAACATACTGTTTTAGTGTATGGGGAATTACTGCCTCATGAAACGATGATTGTTAATTTTCCCTTACATCCTCTCATGGTGTCCATTTTGAAAGAAAATATATTTATATATATAGTATATATTTAATTTATAATGTATTTGTGGTTCTGTAATTTTTATTTATAACATAGATGTTTTGCTTTCCATGTTGTGTAAATATGATAAATTCGTTTGAGGAAGTGTAGACTTCCACCCCTTAAAAGAGAGATGACTCCTACATATCATACATGGAACATATAAAGTATGTCTATAATATAAATATATAACTATTATTACATATATATGATACCAAAAATTATTATATACATATGTTTATTTATTATTTAATTCTTTTAATAAGACAA
Source organism: Viscum album (assembly GCA_963277665.1). Lineage (NCBI taxonomy): Eukaryota > Viridiplantae > Streptophyta > Magnoliopsida > Santalales > Viscaceae > Viscum > Viscum album. Next base: position 1,632,147,653 of record OY728122.1, read on the forward strand.
ACAAATGAAAGCAGCGTTCATGCGTATATAAGACCCACCGTCTCCATGAACGGTGCACCAAATTTCCAATTTCCAAATATTAGGAAATATTATAAACACATTTTTAATTAATATATATGATAATTTTTTCCTGGTTTAAATTATGGATATTATAATGCCACTATATATTTACTAATAAAAATAATTAACAATTCAAAACATACTTGGGAAATCATGGCAGTTAACACCCCAAATTGTCAAAACAAATGAATGATTGTTAACAAACTGGTAATAAAATATTGTAAGAATTTAATATATTGTATCATAAACATAATTTTGGTTCTATTATTTGTTAGCAACGTATTTTAATCCACTACAATCTAGGCTAAAGATCACATGAAAAAATAGTAAAATACGGTAAGAGATTTCATCCAAATTTACATTCCATTGAGACTTATTATTATTATGAACCAATTCACATTTACTTTATGTTTATACGTATTATGATAGTTTTTATCATGAATATAATTATTCTCATAACATTATAAATTTAATTTTTATTCAATTGTAATTATGATTTAAATATTTCAATGTCTTATAAGACACATTGGAGTGTTCAAATATTATATTTCATCAAGATTGTTTTTATGAAAACAACACATGTTGTTACATACACTATTACGAGGTGTTATTGACAAATAAATATTCATTAATCAATACATATATTTGATAACGTGCAATATTTAGTTTAGACAAGAGGAATTTTTTGGACTGGTGTAACACGAGTTGGGGACTGCTTAATGAAATCCCATTGATGCATCAGTCTTCTAATGAGACGAAATAGATTCCCAAATAGATGGGTTTTTACCATATATCTAAAACATATTGCAAAAGGTCTTGGTGGCACTGGTTCCATGTACCAAGGAAACATCTTTTCCAATAAATAAAAATTTCCCTCATTCATACTCATGTGTATTTATCCATGAGATTTTACATCGATATATTTATAGATTTATGTTATTTGTATTTTATTGGGTAATGGAATGTGTGTCCAAATTCTTACATTTCCATATAGACTGTTCATTGTCTATTTGTATGTATGGAAAGTTTGATTAGTTATTTACCATTTTATATTAATTGATTCTTTTTTCTTCCATTTTTCATACCCTTACTAAGAATTTGAGCTCACCCTTATTATGTTTCCTTCGCAATGTTATAAATAAAATTTCATTGAATAATCTTCCAAGGAGGGATTTTATTTCATGTTATTTTATATCATGTTATATTCTATTTTCCCAAAGTATTATGGGTATTATTTTGTAATATCACTCTCTAAGATAGCTAAACTGAATGGTACATTGGGATTTTATTCCTTATACTAATTCAAATATAATGTAATAATGCACCAGCTTCAGGATTGTGGGGTCGGGGAATTATAGTTGGTATAAGAGGATGTTTATCAATATCCTTGGATGCTAGATTTAGAAAAGTTATATTAGGTAGAAAATCCCAATGATAAATTTTGAGGATGATTATAGATTGATATTCTATAATTTTGGATAAGATAGATATTATGTGGGTAGTCCTAGAAGTAAATCATTATCTAGAGACTACAAATGGACATGGTTTTGTAATATTTGTACCTAAGAGTAACAACTTTGAAAAAGTGTTCCGGGCCTGACTCGGGGTAACTTGGTACATGAAAACTGACCTTACTATTAACCTGGTTGGAAAATCATGGGGTAGATGCTAATGATAATTCAAATATTTTTACCTACCACTATGAAGGATTTAGAAGAAAATATATTCCCTCTGTAACCAATGTTTACGATTTAGGGATCTATGATGCCTAAATCTATGTTATGTTCTATACAGTGTTTGGATTTATAGAAAGTTCATAATTCTACGAGATAAACCAGTATATGTAATTATCTAGAAATGGATCATGGAAGGAATAATTGTGTTGACAATCATGTAAAATGTCGAGATTTACCTCATGAAGAAATCAATACAACTGGTATTGGAACAAACAAAATCGTGGCGATACTGGGGAAACATAGTCAGGTTATGAAAAATAACCTTACTCAAATGGAGAAACCTATTACACAAAGATAATATCCTATTATATACTTTTTTATGTTTTATATTAAACCATCATTTAGTGGTACTACTAATTTAATTGTAGATGAGTAGTGGATTAAGTCTCTCAAGAAGTTATTTACAGCCTTGGAATGTAGTGAAAAGAAAAATGTTACACTTGTGGTCTATTGTCTCCAAGGTGATATTGATCAGTGGTGGTATCTGGTCCAGAATTCATGGAAAGAAGAACAAATTTAACTCATGGAATATAGGACATTTTAAGAGACATTATATTATAAATACTTCCCTATTCATAAAAAAATGAGATGAAGATGAATTTACTTATCTTAAAGAAAAAGGATGAAGAGAGTGTTGAATATTATGAAGCTACCTTTAAAAGGATATCATGGTATGATATAGATTATATATTCATTACAGAGAGCATGATTGACCACTTATTTGATTTTCATAAGGCACATCTCTGAAGGGTAGTGATTTCTTTTAATTTTTCATCATACGAAGAGATTGTCTTATTTTCCATCAACATGGAAGAGGAATTTTCTATAATCAATATATTAAATGGAAACAAAGAAAAGAATAGGTCTTCCTTTCATTATGATAATGATAATTCATCAAACAAGAAGATGTTTGAAAATTTACATCTTTTTATAACCGTGGAAAGATTCACCATGGGAATTGCCTGAAGGGAATGAGATTTTAATATAAATGCAGAGATTGGGGTCACATTTCCAAATAATTCAAGGGGAAAAGCTGATGAATGATGTACAATTTTATAATTGTAAAGGTATAGGGAAAAATTCATTTTATTTCCCCAAGGGTTGGGGGAATCTTCTATAGATGGGGCCCTGGGGAAATGGAAAAGATTATATGATCACTACATTAGAGGTAGATGTTCCAAATGATGCGGTGGAGGGTATATTAATCCTATAATCAAATTAATCCAACATATTATTTGAGTATGGATCATCACACTCTACTATATCTAACCATTTTTTAAATAAAATTAGAAATTTCCCTTTTGAATTTATAGGATAGTAATCTAAATAACCCCTAAAGGAAGTATCAATTCAATAAATATGTTTCGGTGTGTCCTAATTGCGACACCTAAATTTACCTTATGTTCCACACCTATAATCATACCTACAGTTGACTTTTATGTTATTCTCGACATGGGCTAGATCTCAAAATATAATGAAATGATTTACTATTAGATAAAGGGTGTTCTAATTTATGAGTAAAATGTTGAATCCCTAATCTTTATTGTAGAAGCTTCATCACCAGATTCTTATTTAGATCCACCCTTAGTAGCTCTACTGAATGAAATTCAAGGAGAAGAATAGAAAATAGTGTCTAGTGATGAAGGATTTAATCTAAAAATTGAAAAGGTAACTATTGTTCTAGAATACATTGATGTATGTATTAATGATTTACTTGTATATCCACTAGAACGTGAGGTGGAATTATTCATTTATTTAATCCCTGATGAAAATCCAATATCAATAAATCCCTATATAATTTCCACTGTGGAATTAATAGAGTTGATGAAACAACTAGTGGATTTGGGAAATAATGGATTTATTCAACCTAGTTTTTCACCTTGGCGATCCTCGCCCTCTTCGTTAAAAATTAACATGGATCCATGATATTGTGCATTTATTATAGGAAAATCAATTCCATTACAATAAATAATATGTTTCCTCTTCCCCGCATTGATTACTTATTGTTTGATCAAATTTATAGAGCCCAATTCTTTTCAATGATTGATAATTTTTCTGGATATCACCCATTAAAAGTGAAGAAGGGAGACATTTAGGAGACATATTTTCGGACAAGGTATGGACATTAAGAGTTTAGTAATTCCATTTGGGCTGACTAATGTGCCATTTTTTAGGGAATTAGTGAACATAGTATGTAAGGAATATCTATATGTTTTTTTTTGTAGTATTAGTTGATGATATTTTGGTGTATTCAAAAAACTTTGGGGACCATGAGAACCACTTTTGGAACATCCATAAGAAGCTAATAAGGGGGAGTTAAGTGGGAAATTTAGTAAATATGATTTCTGGCATCAAGATGTACCATTTCATGATTATATTGTCCTTAATGGAGGAATATAGGTTGATCGTGAAAATAAAAAGGTAGTTATAGAATAACCTATAACAAAAAACATAATCAAGGTACGTAGTTTCATTTGGTTGTTATGTTATTATCGTTGTTCCGTTCATAATTTTTCCCGTATTGGTAACCCCTTAACCAAGCTAACACATAAAGGTGTTATGTTTTTTTGGAAAAATTCATGTGAAGAATGCTTTGTTGTGATAAATAAAAGATTGTTTAATGCTCCAATTTTGACCCTATCTTTTGGTAGTGATTGGTTTTCATATATATTTATTTATCAATGGATCAATGAAGAAACCTGGTTGTGTATTAATGAAAAATGAAAATAATGTTCTATATTCATCTTGGAAATTGAAGATTCATGAGCAGAAAAAAACCCACCCATGATCTGGAGTTTGTAGCTATAATATTTTAATTGAAAATATAAATAAATTATCTCTATAGAGAAATATGTTGGATATACATGGATCATAGTATCCTAAAATATATATTCTTAAAGAAAGACATCAATATGATACAACTGAGATGGCTTGAACTACAGAAATATTATGATTTCTCAACACACTACCACATAGAGAAAGAAAATAAGGTGTCATATGCATTGAGTAGGAATGATCATGGAATTATATTCCAAATGAGGATGGAGAAGGATCCTATATTGGTGGATCTATTGAAGATGGATACTGTAACTACCCAAACATACGTCAATGAAAATTACTCTTGGACTTATTAAATGTATTATTATGTAAGATGGTTATATAACATATGCACTTACTTGGATTTATGTTTTTTGATTTTAAAAACCTGTTATGAATTCTAACCATTGCTAATATAACTGTTGAATAGTGATCACATGATTATTATAAATATTGGTCTTTAAAAAAAATCCAATTTACAAATACAAAGTAAGTGATGGCCTCATAAACTAGAATTTCCCCATACAAAGACCATTTTTCAGAGCTCAAAAAAGAGGTGGAGTCATTGTGCTTCACTCTTGACAAATCCCAAGCCGAGTTTCAACATGTTAATCTCAAACAGAACGGCCTACAAGAGATGTGGATGTTGATAGAGATTACAACACGATTGATGTTATCTGAACCACCCCAAGGGCCTATCAAAATCACATGCCTTACCCTTCGGTCTAATGAAGGTGTTATAAGGGGTTATGTAACAAGATCTTATCACTATGATTATGTGCATTATTTTGGTATACAATAATGAATATACATTCATTTTATTATTGTTACATTGTAAATAGTTTTTAATTCACAAATAATAGTTTTAGTTAATATTCAACTAAGAAATATATTTTGATAAATTAAAGTATTTTTGAATTAAATAATATATTAATAAAATATTATTATTATTAAATTACTTTTAATTAAATATAAATGATCATATAATTTTATAAATGAAATTGTAATTTTCATTATGGTTTGAAAGTTGTTTTTGTCAAAACTCGTGATTTTTTTATAAATGTCGGTTCTTATTTTAAATGTCAAAATTCACATATTTAGCAAATTATTTTGATAAAATCAATATTATTTTATTAATTAGGATATCAAAATTATCCCATGGTGAATTTTTCATAATTTTCTGAGACAATTGAATTTTTGGGTAAAAATTAAATACCGTTTAAATATATAATGTGTTTTATGACATCACAAAGACCCAATAGTGATTTAATAAAATACTATAAACATTATTTTCGGCCAGTATATTATTTATCATTAAAATATTGTGATTTTAAATTTTATTTATTTATTTTACAAAGTTTTAGTGGACCCTCCAAGACTTATAAAATATTTTCGCTTTTTAAATTGATTTCCTTGAGAGTGTGACTCACCTACACATAAGAAACCCTATTATGTTAAGAAGTTCGTCCATTAGACATATAAAATATTTTTTTCCACTCCCCTTTGTAAAAAACCATGGAAAAAAAACCATGGGCTGGTTTGTGGTTTTTATTAGTTTAATGTGTGGTGTCCCAAACCTAAATAATAAATAATTCCATATCCTTTCCTATATAAACCCACCCATGATCCCACTTCCTCTTCACTAAAAGATCTTGAAGTTCATCCCACCTTTTCCTTCCTCTCCCTAGAATACTCTCAAGGATACTCAAGCACCCATGAAGACTCTCTCAAGACACTCCCAAGCCTTTGGGATCACACTTCCAAGTATGGGATTTCTTCCTTTCTCTGTTCGGTCCAAATTTCATTACATTGTTATTCCAATTTATTTTCATTTAAAAATGTTTGGGTATTATTTTTCACCTCCCCCATACTTCCCTATTAATTTTTGAAATAAGATAGACCCATTTTCTCTGTCATTAATTCCTCCCATGTACTCTCGTTCCTTACCTAAATTCCATAAGGAATATCTCTCCCCTCATTTACATTCAAGAAATTATTTTCTATTATGCATCTAAATTACATTCCATTTGTTGGTATATTATGTTCCAAGATCCCCTTATATTCCATTCAATGTATAAATAATTATATACCCCTTTAACACTAATCAACCCATTTTACAAATTTCTATTTGACGTCGTTATGCAGCCAAAATTACACCAAAAGTTCCATGCCAAAATCATTGTGTAGTAAATACCATACCCAATCCTCTATCAAGGGTATTCAAATTTCTGCACATGTAATGTTTGATTGAAAAAATAAATTTATGTATTATACAGCTCTTATTTTTGGAGTTAATTATGATGTTAACGAATCCTCGTCGCATGATCTATGTGGCATACTAGTGTATGAAATGAAATGATTATGAAGGGTTCGCCCTAATATCCCTCTAATGCATTGGGTAATATGTAGTATCATGATACGTCATGTGCAACGGGTATTGAATCATGCTAATTCAAGTGCAATGAGGGTTTACTCGTTTTTCATGTGGAATGAGGGTCTCCATGTGCAATGAGCCTTGGTTCATGCTAATTCAGTGATAAGTGTTGTTTCCACATCTCCATGTTATGATTATCATTATTTATCATGTATTTATGTTAATGTATATCTTGTAATCCATTGATATGCATATTTTAGAAAATTTATTTTATTCCTCATGTTATTCCACATTTATTCCTTTTACTGGGATTTATAGCTCATCCTTTTTATGTTTGTCCTTAGGTAAACCCATGAAATGTTAAGTACGAAGGAATATTATGGTCATGTAAAGGAGTTTTTTAATAAATATGTAATATTTCATATTTTAAGTTGTTATATAATGATCCTAAGACCAAAACACACTATACCTCTCGATCTTTAATGTTTTATTATGTGTAATTTCATGTAATAAATTATGTTTAAGTGTGAAATAAAAGAAGTGTTTTCGTAGTTGTTATCACATGATAGGTTTAGCTATTTTGGGATTAGGATTACAAAACCATAGTGAAATCCTTAGGTATAAGACAATGTATAATAAGAAAATTCCTAAATTCTGGTTAGTATTGAGTAAGTGGTATACCAAGAAAATACATCTCTGTATGGATATGAGCAGGTAGAGGCGGCTCTGGAACAGATGTACCTATGAGTGAAAACTCTAACAAGGAGGCTCGGGCTTGACCTAGGGTATCTTGGTACCCGATAATGGGAATTTCTTCACTCTTGGTTACGAAACTATTGAGGAAAATGATTGGGTAAATTCACAAGCTATGTATGAACCATTGTTAATGGAATTAAAAAAATTCCCATAAGAATATATGTTAGAAAGTAAATCATGGATAACATAGATTTAAGCCTATAGATTCACATGTTAAGAAAATAACATTAATTTATAAGTCAACCATTTTTGTCTTTGGATTACCCTTTATGTGTTACCCCTCACTTTATTTTTATTCCAACCAATGGCTGGTAATTGGGGGACTCGGGCTAAAAATCGATGGGAAGATCAATGTGATGACTGTTCTAATGAGATTCCCAATCCCATGGGAGCGGGAATTGCGAGATTTGTCACGATTCTATCTCATTTAACTGAAGATGTGAATAGAATCATCAGTCAACATAAATTTTCAAACCCCCCCCTATGAATGATCAATTCATAATTGAGAGCTTCATGAGACAATGACCTCCTGCTTTTAATGGATCATCTAATCCCTCAATTTCTGAACAATGGATCAACTACATTGAAATGGTCTTCTCCATCCTTCAATGTTCTGAACAAGAGAAGGTTCTTTTGGATTCTTATCATATGGAGGGTGAAGCCGATCAATGGTGGACATTGATAAAAAATACGATGCATGTGGAAGATATCGATGCATTGGAATGGAAGGGTTTCCTGAAAATATTTTTCGATAAATAGTTTCTCGCACCCTCAAACATAAGATGGAAAGGGACTTCCTTTACATCCATAAAAATGATTATGAATCTATTGGAGAAAATAAGGAAAACATCACAAGGATTTAACTATACGCCTCTGGATTTTTTGTTACACCCAAATGCAAGGTTGACCACTTCTTTAGTTGGATGAAACCTAGCCTGCAGAATTCCCTAGTGATCCATGACTTCGATAGCTGTGAGGAAATTGTCTGATGTGCCCTCATGGTTGAGATGGAGATCAAAGAAACTCAGGGGTATCGTGGGGATAAGAAGCGTAAGGTGGAATTCATTTGTCGAAGTCCGATGGATAAATCCAACTGTGATAAGAAAATAGAACAACACACTTGCCAACGGTGTGGGAAGAAGCTCCCCAAAAATTTCATGAAGGGGACGAGGAAATGCATTAGGTGTGTAAGAGAAGGGAACTTAGCAATAAACTTCTGACAAGAAAACCCCATGGATGTGATAAAGGAGAGAATCACTCTATTCGACCCTCAATGCATTGTTCTCTACTTCAACTGCAAAGAACCGGGGCACCTTGAAAATCAGTGCCCTACGACAATGGTTTTTTAAGGCATCCAACAACCTCTAAAGCATCATGGGTGATCTTTTTCTATCATAACCACTGATGTGAACCCTGAAAATGAAGTGGTGACAGTAATGATAGTTATACATTCAAGAATATCAAACATACTTTTTGATTATGGTTCTATGTATTATTTTATATCCCACAAGCTTAGAAGAACAATCCCAACACCACCAAAAATCATGCAAGTAAAGATGTCTGTGAGTATGGAAAATAGGGCAATCAATGAATCACATGAGTATAACTCCTCTCCTATTATAATTTTTGGATTAAACTTCTCTTCGAACCTCTTCATACTCCCTCTGGTGGAATTTGATGCAATTCATGGAATTAATTGAATTTCCCATTATAAAGCCAACATAAATTGTCGTGAGAGTTAAATCACTCTCCATATGGATAATAGACCCCCCCCCCCCAATTCTATTCAAGTGCGAGGATGAAGATGAATCTTATTTAGCACCATCTTTTCAAGCATGGATATTACTGCCCTATCAGTACAAGTATATGTCTTAGATGATTGAGTCTTTGGAGGAAACCATATTTGAAGACATGCTTATTGTGAGGGAATTTTTTGGAGTGTTTACTAAGGAATTACCTGGTCTTCCTCATATAAGTGATGCTTAATTCTCAATTGACCTTATTCCTGGGGTGTTTCCAATGTCCAAGACTCTGTATAGAATGACTGTTGTGAAGCTGGAGAAGCTAAAGAAACAACTATAGGAGAATCTTGATAATGGGTTTATATGCCCAAGTGCATAACCATGGGGTTCTCTAGTCCTCTTCCTCAAGAAGAATTATGGGTCAATCCTCCTTTGTATCTATTATCATGAGCTCAACAAAATCACAATAAAGAACAAGTATCCTCTACCTAGAATTGATGACTTGTTTGATCAGCTACGTGGAGAACAATACTTCTCTAAGGTGGTTCTGCGGTCGGGATATTTCCATTTAAGGGTGAGGAAGGTAGATATCCCCAAGACTGCTTTTCTTACAAGATACAGGCACTATGATTTCATAGTATTTCCTTTCAGACTCACTAATGCTCCAAAAATCATCATGGACTTGATGAATAGAGTATTTAGATATTACATTGAATTTTTTTTAGTAGTCCTTATAGATGATATTCTAATATACTCCAAAACCAAGGAGAATCCCGAGGAGCATCTATGAACTGTACAAGAGACCTTGTGAATGGAGAAGCTCTATGCAAAGTACAACAAGTGTGACTTCTGATTGAAGGAGGTCTCATTCATGGGACATATCATCACATGAAATGGGATATCTATGGATCCCTTGAAGACAACTGCAATTGAGGGATGGCCGAGATCAACATCAGTAATGAATATTCGTAGCTTCTTGGGGTTAGCTGGATATTATCGATGATTTGTGATAAATTTTTCACGATTTTCCAACCCTATTACCAAGATAACTCGAATGGGAGTAATGTTTTCTTGGAGTGATGAATTTAAAGAGAGCATTAAGGGGTTAAAAAGAGGCTTATCACTGCGCCTATTCTCACACTACCCTCAAGTGGAGAACTTTTTGTGGTGTTTAGTAATTCTACAAAGTAGCCCATGAGATGTGTGTTGATGCAAGATGATAAAGTAATAGCCTATGCCTCATGGAAGCCGAAAATCCATGAGCTAAACTATCCCACACGTGATCTGGAGTTGGCGGTAGGGATATTTTCATTGAAAATATGGCGGTATCATCTCAATGGGTGTAAGTGTGAGATATATACAGATCATAAGATCCTGAAATATATATTCACAAAAAATATCTTAATATGAACCAACAATGATGGATAGAACTCATCAAGGATTGTGACGGCTCAATCCACTACCATCCTAGTAAGGAAAACAAGGTGGTGGATACTCTAAGTAGAAAGGATCCTCCATCATCATCAATGATGTGAATTGAAAAGGATCCAATCTTCTTAGATTTGTAGAGGATGGAAATGGGAATCATTAATGGAGGAACATCATCAATCCTTTATTATCTAATTTATCAACCGTCCCTTATGGAGAAAATAAAGGATGCTCAAATAAAGGTTGTGGAAATTATAAAAAGGGTGGAAGCTATTGGAAATGGGAAATCCTCATTGTTCATGGTTTAAAATGATGTAATTGTGAGAATTGGGTCATGATTATGTGTACCATACGATCCAGAGATAAAGAAGGATCTTCTGAATGGTCCACATAGCTTAACCTTCTATATTCTCTCGGAGAGCACAAAGATGCATCAAGATCTTAGAGAAAACCTTTGGTGAGACAATGTTAACAGGGAGATTTCTAAATATAAATCAAGGTTTCTAGTATTTCAGCAAGTGAAGGCTGAGGGTAAAAAGTCTTAGGGGATGATGGAACCAATACCCATAACAACATGGAAGTGGGACAACATTATCATGAACATTGACCCTAGACTTCCATGGACATCCAGAGGAAAAAATGCTATATGGGTTATTGTGGATCATCTTAAGAAGACATCACACATTATCACGATTCGAGAGGACTTCTCATTTGATCAAATTTCATGGATATATTAATTAAGTGGTATATCTACATGGAGTACAACTATTTATTGTATCAGATCATGATCCTATATTCACCTATAAGTTCTAGAAAAGTCTCTAACATGATCTAATCACTAAACTGAACTTTAGTACGACCTATCATCCTCAAATTGATGGCCAATCTGAATGAACTATTAGGACACTAGATGATATGTTACGATCCTAGTTTAGGGACTTCAAAGGAGGATGAGACCAACATTTTCTACTGGTTTAATTCTCTTAAAATAACAGTTCCCACTCGAGCATCCAAATGGAACTATATTAATCCCTTTATGAGAAAAGGTGCATAACATTGGTGTGTTGGGATGAATTCGGTGAGCATAATTAGCTAGGACCGTAAATGGTCGAAGAAATAGTGGAGAAGGTCAAGACCATTCAACAGCATGTAAAGGCATCCCAAAATCGAAAGAATAGTTACACAGGTAATCATATAAAATATGTTGAGTTCAAAGTTGGAGACATGGTATTTCTATGAATATCTCTGTGGAAGAATTTCATTAGGTTTATAAATAAAGGGAAGTTAAGTCCTAGGTACATGAGCCCCTTTGAAAATCATAATCGTGTCTGGGATGTGGCCTATCGACTAGCACTTCCACCAACCATGGCCAAAGTAAATGATGTCTTTCATGTATCCCGCTTAAAAAAGTACATACCAGACCCTTTACAGGTACTCTCTTCAGATGTAGTACAGTTATAGGATGATCTTTATTATATAAAGATACCAGTTAATATATTAGATTGTAGATAAAACGTTCTATGAAATAAGACAATGCCCCTCGTCAAGGTGTTGGGGAGAAACCAAAAGTTTTAAGAAGTGGCAATGGAATTGGAAGAAGTTATAAAGTAGAGTTACCCACATCTGTTTTAGTGTGAGAAAAGGAAATTTCAAGGGAGAAATTTATTAAGGGGGGGGAGATTTAAATGACCCTCACTTCTATCAGTGAAAATTCCTCTTGGTGTAATTAATTGTTTTTTAAGTAAGATGGTTATATAACATATGCACATACTTTGTTCTATGTTTTTGTATTTTAGAGTACTATTAAGAATTAGGAACATTTATAATATAGTCATTGAATGGTGATCACATGATTAGTAAAAATACATGGCTTAAAAAATCCAAGTTACTCAAACAAAGGAAGAGATGACCTCATCCAGCAGACTTTCCACTTCCAAAGCCCATTTTTTGGAAGTTAGAAAGGAAGTGGAATCATTGGTCTCTGATTTTGACCAAGCCCAGGCCATCAATCAACATGTTGAGCTCTAATGGAACCACCTATGGTAGAAGTGGAAGTTGATAGATATTACCACCCGGGGGATGTTATCTGAACCACCCAAAGAGTTGGTCACCATCGAACACCTTACCCTTCAGTCTTACATGGGTTTTATAAGGGGTTATGTAACAAGAACTTAGCACTATGATTATGTTCATTATTTTTTAATACAATAAAGAAAATACAATTATTTTATTATTATTACCTTTTAAATAGTTTTTAAAGAACAAAGAGTATTTTTAGTTAATATTCAACTAAGAAATATTTTTTTATAAATTAATGGATATTTTAATTAAATGATAGTTTAAAAAAATATTATCATTATTAAATTTATTTTCATTGAATATAAATAATTGTATAATTTTATTAATGAAATTGTAATTTTTATTATGGATTGAAAGCTTTTTTTACCCAAGATTTTTCGATAAATGTCAGTTTTTATTTTAAAATTTAATATTCACATATTTAGATTATTATTTATATAAAATTAATATTTTTTTTGGAATCAGGACATCTAAATTATTCAATGGTGAATTTTTTCATAATTTTCTGAGACAGTTGAATTTTTGGGTAAAAATGAAATATAGTTTAAATATATAATGTGTTTTATGACATCATAAAGACCCAATAGTGATGTAATAAAATACTATAAACAATATTTTCGTCCAAAATTTGTTTTAAAATTAAAATAATGTGATTTTATGTTTTTTTGATTTCTTTTACAAAACCTTAGTGGACTCTTCAAGGCTTATAAAACTATTGGTTTTCTAAATTGATTTCCTCGAGAGTGTGTCTCAAATCCAAATAATAAACCCTATTATTTTAAAAAGTTCGTCCATTTTACTTATAAAATATTTTTTCCACTCCCCTTTGGAAGAAAAGGTTAAAAACCATGGTCTCAAATTTGCTTTTGAATAGTTTATTGTGTGGTGTCCCAAACCTAAATAATATAGAATTCCCTCTCCTTTCCTATATAAACCCACCCAAGATCCCACTTCCTATTCACTCAAATACCATGGAGTTCGTCCATCCTCTGTCCCCCTCTCTCTAGAATATTGAAAAGGAACCCCAATCTCCCACGAAGCCTCTCTCAAGCCTCTCCCACGCCTTTGGGATCACACTTCCAAGTAAGGGATTTATTCCTTTCTCAATTTTTTCCAAATTTCTTTATATTGTTCGACCTTTTTATTTTCAATTAAAAAATATGGGTGTATTATTTCTCACATACACCATATAGAACTACTAATATTTAAATGACTATAATCCCCTTTTATCTCTCATTAATTACTCCCATGTACACCAGTTACCATGCCAAAATTCTGTAAGGATTTCTCTCTCCTCATTTACATTCAAGCAATTATTTTATATTATGAATCTAAATTCCATTCCATATATTGGTATATTATATCCCATGATCCCATTACTGTACATTTAATGTATAAATTATGAGATATCCCTTTTCACTCTCATCAACCCATTTAAAGAATTTCAATTTCACGTTGTTATGCTGCTGAAATTACATCAAACTTTCCATGCCAAAATCATTGTATAGTGAATACCATACCCACTCATCTATCAAGGGTATTCACATTTATGAACATTTACTTGTTTATTGAGAACATACATTTATGTATTCCATATCTCTTATTCATTGAATTAATTAGGATGTTATTGATTCCATGTTGTATGATATATGTGGCACACTTATGCATTGAAAAAATGATTATGAAGGGTGTACCAAAATAGCACTCTAATGCATTAGGTAAAGTATAGTATCATGATAAATCAGGTGGAATGGGTTTTTACTCATGATAATTCATGTTTAATGATGTTTTACTTATGATTCATGTGCAATGAGGGTTTACTCATGCTCCATGTGCAATGAGCCTTTGCTCATGTTAATTCCATGTTTAGTGTTGTTGCCACAACTCTATGTTATGATTATCATTATTTATCATGACTTTATATTCATGTTTATATTGTTCTCTATTAATATGACTACTTTCTAACATGTATTTTATTCCTCAGGTTATTCTATTTTTATTCCCTTACAAAGCATTATATATCACCCTTTTCTTATGTATGTCCTCTGGTTATCTAATGCAATGTTAAGTATGAAGAAATGTTGTGGTCAGGTAAAGGAAGCTTTCTATAACGATGTTTTATGTCAGGTTTTATGTTGTTATGTAATGATCCTAATCCCCAAAGACACTATAACTCTTGTTCTTTTATATTGTATTAAGATAATTTTCATTTATTAAATTATGTTTAAGTGTGAAAGTAATGTGGGGTTGTTATGGATATGTGAATTTCTAAGGAAGAGGAGACATCAATAATTAATCAAATAATTGAAAAAACATAATTATTAGATAGGGTAAAGAATTTACAATCGGTTTATGAGTACTTTTAGAAGAAAATTAATGGTGTGAATGGTAAAAAATTAGTGTTTTTTTTGTGAAGATGGTGTTGTAAATTTTTGAAAGAGGTCATGTGTTCCATCTATGCCTAAAATAAAAGGGAATCGTTGGATGAATCTAATATATCAGAATTCCCTATACACCCCAGGTGCATAGAGATCTATAAGTAATTTAGGGAACACTTTTTGTGGGATAACATAAAGCTTTTAATTGTGTATTATGTATCCAGATGTCTGATTTTTCAACAATTGAAAGCTATACGACAACATCATAAAGGGGGTATGAAACCTCTTCCTATCCCTAAGTGTAAATTGGAAGAAATTACTATGTAATTTTTTATAGGGCTTCCAAATAATGCTAGAAAGAATGATGAAATGTGGGTTATTATTGATAACCAAACAAATTCAAAAATTTCCTTGCTATAAGAGAAGATCTTCCAATTGAGGGCCTCGTAAGGCTCCTCATTAATGATGTTGTAAGACTTCATGGAGAACCTCTATCAATTGTCTCTGATCGATAACATTTCTTTACATAAATATTTTGGAAGAGTATTCAAAAGGATCTTGACCCAGAGCTTCATTTGAATACTTCCAACCATCCATGAACTTGACGGACAATCTGAAAGAACAATTAAAATAATGGGTTACATGTTGAGAACATGTTCACACAATTTTCAAGGTATGCGAGATAAATACATATCTTCGGAAGATATTCCTTAAAATAATTTTTTATATTTACATATTTTAATGTCACTTTATTAAGTATTTTATGGAAATATGTGTCGTACTTCAACTAGTTGGGATGATGTTGGTGAAAGGAAACTCATAGGTCTAAAACTTGTTGAAGATTCATTGAAAAAGGTGAAGGATATTCAAGCACACATCTAAACAAATCAAAGTAAGAAAAAGAGATAGGTTGATAATTGGAGAAAGATATGGAATTCAATATGGGACATCAGGTTTTCATAAAGATATCTCTATGGAAGGGTGTTTTCAGGTTTAATGACAATAGGAAACTGAGTCCCATGTACATCAGACCCTTTGAAATTCATGAAAGGGTTGGAGCTATTGCTTATCGATTTGCATTGCCACAAAATATCACAAAGATTCATAATTTGGTCCATATATAACTACTAAGGAGGCACATTCCTGCTCCAAAAAATGTTCTCACATATGATGAAATAGTGTTGGAACTGGAACATTCTTATTTTGATGAATCCAATCGGATTTTGGACACCTGAGAGCAATTATTGGGGAATCAGATGACTCTTCTGGTGAAATATCTCTAGAGAATTAAAAAAACATATTAATGGTAATTAGAGAATTATATGATGGATAAATACCAATATATTATTGAATGTAATAAAAAAATTGATAATTATTTTTGTGTAGGAGGGAAGAATGTAGCACCCCAAGACTTGACCATATTTTCTTTTAGATATCATTTCAATACATGCAACACCTAATATCAACGAAAAATTATTTAGCCATTATTTTCATATTAAATTAAATTATATTTCCTTTATAGAGTTTTTTATATGTTATACATTCAAAAAAATAATTTTACACTCTTATAATAGGTATAGGTTAATAACAAACCCAATATTAAACATAAAATACTATTTGTTTTATATATGTAGTTCTGCTATTTTTTTATGGAGAACCCTATTTATATTTTTTTGACCGTTTTATGAATTTAACATTTCATTATAAAACTATTATTTATAATATAAACAAAAAAATTAGGATACGGTGATTTTTTGGTATTTTTTGGTGAATATTAATGTTTTATTGAATACTTAAAAACACTGAATATTAATTCAAAAAATTTTTTATTCCAATTAATTTATTAATATAAATTATAATTGTAATTGGATTAAATGTTTAATTATGTAATATTTTTATAAATTAATAAAATTTATGTCATTATAATAAATTTGAATTTGAAATTAGCTACTGAAATATAGAATACCTTTAAATGTTTTACCTTAAAAACCAAGAGTGTTGTCCCAAATGTGGGATTAAATTTAAATTTATTAATTCCACTTATGTGATTAGAATTAGAATAATCAGATTAAATATTTTTAATAATAATAATTCATAATTTCAAATAATCCCTACTTGGCTTTTGACAACATATATTTGTTAAATTAATTGAAATTAAGTAAAATTATGAAGGTGAAATTAAGATTAAAAAAGGAGTACACATTTTTCTTAAGTGCCCAAATGACCTAGAAAAAAGTACAAAACATATTTTATGGCCATTATTCATCCATAAACCATAAATAATTTTTTATGACTATGTTTTGGTAATAACATGTTCACACCAAAAAAAATTCCAAATATTCCAAGTGATCGTTTGCTTTCCGTATAAAATGTCACAACCTCTCCACATTCACCGCACCTCTAAAACCACATAACATCATCAAATAGATATCAAAATAGTCTCCCAACATCCATCCACTATATTTATAAGACACCCTTTAGGAAGAATGATTTCCTAGGAAGTATTTTGGTTCAAACCAAAAGAAGTTTCCGATTAAGAGGTAACACCTTTTTACATGATTTCTAGTTTAATTTATATTATCCACTCCAAATAATCCTATTATTATATGATTATATAAAAATAAAAGTATACTAAATATACTAGGAAGTTTTTATGATGTGTATTATATATAAAATTACACACAAATCCATCTAATGGGTAACAAACATATTGTTTCTATGTATGGAGAACTACTGCCACACGAAATGAGGATTTCTCAATTTTCCCCTACCACCTATCAGAGTGGACATTATGATGGACTATATATTTATATATATAATATATTGGTAACTTATAATGTATTTATTCTTATTTATTATTTATTTATAAAATAAATTTATGCTTTCCATGTTGTGTAAATATGACAATTTCATTTGAGGAAGTGTGGACTACCACCCCCTTGAAGCGATAAGACTCGTTTATTCCATAAATGGAATGGATAAGTGATAGTTATAATAATACTATGTAAATTTTATAACCTATATATGAAAAATTAAATTATAATATTAATATGTATAATTTAGTTTTAAATTAATTTAATATAATAATGATTTGAACATAATTAATGTGTACGTACAACCTAACATCTCAATGAATGGTGTACTTTATTTACAATATACAAATATTATAAACTATTATGAATACATATATACTGATTATAAAAGATAATTTATTCAATTTTTACATTATATATTTGTATAAACCATGATATATTTAATAACAACAATAATTAACAGGTCAAAACAGACTTGAGGAAACTGGCCAATTAACACCCGAAATAGTAAAAATAATGAAATAATTTTAACAAAGGGTTAATAAAATATTGTAAGAAGTTAATATATGGTATTATAAACATATGTTTTGTTCTATTATTATTAATTAACTTGTTTTAAACTAATATATGGGAGTATAAATATAACACCACAATAAAAAAGTATAATGTAAGTGATTTATTCTCAATTTACTTTCCAAAATGACCTATTATTATTATGAACAAGTTCAACTTTATTTGTTGTGAATACCTCCCTTTACAGGTTATATAATGAATTTAATTGTTCTCATGACATTATAAGTTTCATTTAATTCACTAATAATTGTGATTTCTATTTTTGTATGTGGTATGGGACACATTGGAGTGTTTAAATATTATATTTCATTGGGAATGTTTTAATGACAAAAAACCCTACTGTTACTTATCCTCTAATGAGGTATTATTGATAAATACATATTCTTTAATAAATAAGGATATTCTATAGAGAAAATTTTTTATTTGGGACATGAGGAATTATTTGGATATGTGTGACATAGGTTGGGGACCGGTTAATGAAAGCCCACGATGCATCAATAGTCTCATGTGACAAAATAGATGGCCAAAATAGATGGGATTTTACCTTATAGATAAACCGTCTGGGGAAAGGTGTTGATGATACTGGTTCCATGTACCTATGAAACATTGTGTCCAATAATTAAGCATTTCCCTCATTTAGACTCAGTTATATTTATCCATGAGTTTTTGCGTCGAAATATCTGTGAATTTATTTTATTTACAGTTTAATGATTAATGGATTGTGTTTTAAATTTCATTCATTTCCATATAGATTGTTCCTTGTATTTTTTTATGGAAAGTGTTTTAAATTATTTACCTTTCTATATATATTTATTCATCATTTATTCTATTTTACTTACCCTTACTGAGAATTTGAGCTCACCCTTATTATGATTCTTTCCCCATGTTATGAAGAAGATAACTTTGAATAAGATTTCAAGGTGGGATTTTATTTCAATTTATTGTGTATCATGTTTTATTATGTTTTCCAAATGTATTATGTGTATTATGTATGTAATATGTCTCTTTAATACTTCTAAACTGAATAGTCCTTCAGTATTTTCATCATTGGAATAATGCCATTATAATGTAATAATGCACCGGCTCAATGATTCTGGGGTTGAGGTGTTACAATTGGTACATGATATGTACCATTTTTTATTTCACAATGAATTAATTTGAGTTGTTTTCATTAATTATAAATGATGTGAATTTAAATTCATAGCATACTGATTGGGTAAGGCTGGCACATGGTTAGCCAGACTACATGATGAATACCATTCATACATGAAATTTAGTCCATTAGATAATTACATGACATGCATTCTCTTACACAACTTACATGACTTGTGTCCCGATAAATCAAAAAACACACACCGTACAACCTATGTACACAATGCCTAATCCTTTATTTTCAAGTCCCAATTACACATTGAGAACCTAAGTATGTTTCACAGATAGATGTTGACAAATATAAATACCATGTAGATGGATTGTACACTCCCTTTATACTAAAAAATCCAGATGAATTTAAAATTTATTTATTCTACAACATAAACCTTATCAAAATGAATTCCATGTGCTAATTAAGCTGATAATACAACCCATATAATAAGTTTTATGTCTATGTATATATATATATATTAAATTTATAATTTATTTATTGCATAATGTTTGACATTGAATATGTTGTAAGTCATTATACAATCATTACATTGAGTGTGTTGAAGTATAACTTGCTATGTAAATACCATGTGTTCTATGTGGTCAATGATTTGATAGTATATTCTTTGAAATTATGTGTTAAATCATGTATTCCACATTTTGATAAGAGTAAAAAGTATAATAATATAATACACATTGGATAGTTAATGATTGTACTCAACATGTTACCTCCATGGTACATTATTTTACAAAGATAATTTTATATAATTAAATTTAATTTTTTAAAATTAAAATGAATGAGAATATCAAGAATATTCAAACTATAATTTATATAAATTAATAAATTAACTAAAAAATACAAATTATTTATTTGAGCATGATATATCTTAAATAAGAATTATTATAATTTAATGATGTTTTATTAAATCAGTAATCCGTTGTATGTACATGGATGATCATGATCATTGAATCGAATCATGTATGTAATTGGTTTAGTTTAATTTACAATTATATCAAAAATATGACCCACATTTCATCCCCCATCTCTTTATGTATTTTCATATGAGATCATTTTTTGTAACACACTAATATTTCACGGTATGTTTCTCATTGAATAATGCAATAGATTGCGATGTACTTGACTACGAGTTCTAGCACACCGCGACCAGTCAAACTAGCCGTTATGAATAGTGATAGCCACTTTTTGAAATTTTAAAAAATTTATTTTTAAAAATGGACTTCATTATTTGGATTTAGAATATCAATATGATCTTCTGGTGAATTGTTGGTTATTTTAATAAAAATATTCAGTTTTTGATGAATAGTGAAAAACACTGCATTATTGTTTAAAATAAACTTTTTATTTAAATAATTATTTAATTTATATAAAATTATTTTAGGTAAAAATAGATACATAATACCTATATAAATTCAATTTAGTTAATTGGAGTCATTTTATAATAAAATTAGATGTATAAAATTTTATTGAATATATTATCATGTTTTACCCACCTTCTTGGCACATTTTCAAATTTGCATAAAAAATAATTTTACCACATATGTGAATTGAATTTCAAAATTATGAGAGACAAAATTGACATTATTAAGTAAAATTTTGTTATATAGGATGAAAATAATGTTTGGTAAATAGTAACTTTTGAATTTTATTTACCATGTTTAAAAGTAAATAGGGTAATTAAAGGTAAAAATAATATTATAATTACCGTAACACATGTCCTAATTCTATTGGATATGTGTTTTGTACCAAAATAAACCAAGGGAATAAAATATGATACACTTTTAACCACTTGGATTATATTAGGGCATTTATTGTTATTTTATTTAAAGAAGAGTTAAAAGATTAAAATTCGAATATTCCTAAATAAAAAAAATTTAATATAGGGTTATACATAAGATAAAGTAGACTATATATGTTGATTATAAATATAAAATTAATTCTTATATAATGTTATTTTAATTATAATTTTCATAAATTAAATAATTAAATGTAGTCAGGACATAATGATGATGCAGTAATTTCCTTAATAATGAATGATTAAAAAATTGATATTATAAATAACCAAATAAATTTAAATTGAGACTTTTGATGCATTATAATAAATTTATAGGTTAATATTATATGTTATTATTTATTTAATTAATTTTCTATGTAATCTAGTTTATTTGGATTTCACAAAAACCAAATACTAAATAGTGTCAAACATGACATAATTGAGTTTTTAAAACAAATACTATATTATTAATTGACAATATATTCCTAAAAATATAAGGTTCATCCGTAGGATATATAAAAGGATATTTATTTCAATAATGAACCACTTCGGGTTCTCCCAAATTTTTATAGTAAGTTTATTAACAATTTATTATAGCAATACAAGAGTACATGGTAAAAGTTAAACTATTTAACTAAGGGTCAAATAAAAAAGATAATGTTAATATGGTGACCTAAACCTATCTAAAACCTATTGGTTGAGAGTTTTTAGACCTATCCCAACCTTATCCTCGAAATAAATATTTTTGGAGCCATTATAAATTTATTATGATTGTATAATAAATTAATATTTCAAGCTTTTCCTAAAGTGACCCTCACCTCTCTTATAAAGTGGTACTTCCCCTTATCTCAAAATCACACCTCCAAAGACATTTTTCTCAGCCAAACCCTACTCAAATATCTTCCCAACTACCCTTAAATCAACCAATAGGCCTTAATTTTATTATAAATCCAACCTAAGGATTCCTTTTGATCAAATCAAAAAGAAGCACCCGAAGAAGAGATAATAATTTCAAAACCGCTTTCAATGTTATTTTCTTCTTCCACTTCCTATTTCATTGTTGTTTCCATACCAAAATAATAAATCTAGAACCTTATACATACATTGATTTTATTATAAATATGGTACATCCATATTCATTATTCTGGGTATCCTATGAATATCATTGTCACCATATGTTCATACGTACGGCTTACCGTCTCAACGTCGTGGTGTAGTTTGTTATTCAACAATTCATTATTTAGATGGGTATAATAATGAGTATAATTGATTTCAATAATAAATATAACATGTCAATTATTCTTTATATATTATCTATGCCCTATTTACAAATGATTTCACCCTCAATAGAATGGTATTGTCTCTCACGTGTACGTACGGATTACCGTCTCCACGAACGTGATGAGATTCATTCCCCATCATAACCATTAAAGAATAATATTCATTTTATGATTAAAAATAACGTTTAATAACTTAGTATCATTCTGGATATGAATCAAATACATCATATCCATAAAAACATGACATGACTTGTGTAATAAAACATATAAAGGAAAATGAATCGGTTAACACCCAAAATAATGATACTAATGAAATGTTATTAACAAATAAGTATTATAAGATCATATATGATATCATATTTATGTATGTGGTTCTTTTAGTATCTACTAGGACCTCTTTTTCATTCACATTAGTGTTTCTTAAAAAGGTATTTAAAAACATTTTTATTGTTTCCTATAATATGGATTAATGTTATTTATAACCTAGTTTTAATTTTTCTAAAATGTTTTGAAAGGAATATTTACGTCGTTTTCAAAATAGGGTACTTTATGACCATTTCAAAAAATTATGGTAACAATGTTTTTTAACACATACGGAGGGTGAGGCTATTTTCTGCCATTATAACACCTTCAAATCATCCCTTACAAGATTATAAGAAAATTTTAAAAATAAATGTTTTCTTTTATAATTATGTGTCTTTTAAATAATTTAAAAATAGAAATAGAAATTTCCCTCAAATAGTTTTGATTTCGTCTATTTCAACATCCTTTGATGGATTTTACACTTGTTTAAAGTTGGTTTATTAGGATACATTCTTCCATTTTGTATTGAAGGTTTTGTGATATGTTTGAATATGAATATGTTATTTTTATACCATTCATGGATTGTGGTTAAAGCATTAACATTTCATATGCCAGTTTTATTATGAATGTTTATGTTATGTTTCAACCTTTTCATATGAGGAATTCATTGTACTTAGTAAGTGATGAGTGGAGCCCATTATAGATCCTTGATGCATCATTAGGTCTCATGAGACAAACTAGTGTCTTGGAATAGGCCTTGACAAAATATTATTTTTAGTCGTGGAACGAGACCTTGATAATGTGTTTATGATGTCCAACATTATGCATTTAATCATTATGAAATTATCTATGGATATTACATGTGAAAATTAGATTAGTAGAATATCAATGTAAATAAGTAAATGGAATTACTAGATTTAGCATTTCCATATTATGTGGAAGTTGATGTTTAAGAGTATTTTTTTTTAGTCTTATACACTTCCTTAATTTTTTATTATAATTTATGATAGTTTCCGCTATATTGTTATCCTTATGGAGTAACTCAGCTCACCCCTTTCTATGGTTTATTTTTTCCCAGGATGGGAAGAAGTATATTATTATTAACTTGTAGGGATAAGATAATTTATATGAGTGTGTTCAAATGAGACAAAATGTTATTATTTTTCATTTCATAATTTATATTAAAACATATTTATGTATATAGTACTTCCAAGGCCACTAAATAGATCGTCCTTTTGGGATTTTATCCCTTGTGATCAATCCTATGTTATGTAAACAAATTAAACAATAATATGTATCCCCCACATGAGCATGAGTAAATGAATATGTAATAGATGGATAACCTATGTTAGTGGATGTGGTTCAATTTGGATCCCAGGCTAAACAAATCCCAGAGAGATATATAGGTGGACATGTGGAAATCAATATGGTGAAACATTTAATGGATCATGATGTGTTTCCACTAGGTTGATAGTTAGTTTGTTATTATTTATATAGACTAAAAATTAGAAAAAGTGTAAGATCATACCACACTATTATTTTATTTTGGTTAAGTAATGGTTAATTTCATTATGGATGTCAAGTGAGAATACCAAAAACTAATGATTTAATAATGACACAACATAGAACCAAAATAATTTGATAAAGTGTAAACATTATCTATGACATGGTTAACAAATTATGTAAATCCATTTAATATTACAAATCATGTAACAAAGATAAAACAAGTCAATTTTAGCAAAAATAAAAGAAAAACTGAATTTTATAAATTAATTCGATATACCATCCACTTCATAAGTTAAAATAAAACCTCAAATCAATGTTCTTGACCAACCAAAGTCATTGTGCTTTAAATTATCATATAATCCTAACTAGATGTTTTGGCATGAATTAACATATTTTTCATAAAGGGATGACAGCTAAGGATAAACACAATGTTACTAAGATGAAATTTTGAGGAAATAAATTTTAATGATTTTAGGATTGGGGATTCCACTAAAAATATCAAGGAACTATGAGTTAAGACAATTGATATTTGGAATTACAAACTAAAATCAATAAAATTGTTTAAACTACCAATGTAGGGGTGATGAGAAGAGGAATATTAATGTTATCCACTATATTATCCCTGAAACAAGATATTATGAATCCAATGGGTTTTAATAAAATAATGGTATATTAATAAACATAATATAATATATATTTATCTAACTTTTTATTTGATTAAGTATTAAAATTCATCTCATATTATTTGTAGAAATGTTAATAAATGTTAATTTAAACATATCATTGCAATCCACACTTGATAAGGAGCACATTTTTACCATCACAAATTTCCATGAGTAGATAATGCCTTTATGTGTTATCTGAATCCATTGATGGAAATAGTATGTTCAAGAAGAAACGATTATTAATGTTTATGATAAAGAGTCTAGTAAGGAAGTGGTGTCTCTCTTGGAGAAACATTTGAACAGTGCCACATTTTTTCAATGTTTCATTCTATCATCCATGGATAATGAGATTCTAAAGAAACATAGGGACATGAATTCATATAGAATGATGTCTCACCTTCAGGGTCTCTATAAAGAGAAAGAAATACAAGAGAGATAAAAGATCTCCAATTTTATGTTTAAAAAAATCATGGAGATTTGAGGCCATTTTTCCTCAGGTAGTCAATATTATTTTCTACAATAAATTCTTTGAAATATTTTAGATTAAACTCCCAGATGATCTCCCCAGAGATCTGAAACATTACTCAGTATGCAAGTACTTTTTTGTAATTTATTTTTTATTATTATATGACAAATAATGAGAAGAGTTATTTAGAACATATTAATATACTTCTACAAGTGTAAAAGGACATGGGGTGTGAAAAAATCAAAGTCCCTATGGTGAATAAGAAACAGATGAACCAGGAAAAAGGGTCGAAGACTCATGAAAAGTCTAATGCTCTTGAGAACCATCCTTCCATGAAGATAATGATCAATGATAAGGGAAAGGAAAAGGAATAAGTAAGTTTTTTTGAAGAATTAAAGGCCATTAAGAGAGTAACAACAATTAGAAACAAGGGGGAGGTAAAGGTTATTTCAATAACTAGTGTAATATTTCAATATATACACATTGGGTTTCAGTTATAACATTGGCTGATCAAATCCACATCAGAATGCTGGAACATAGTATATTTTGATAGGTTTCTAATATAGAGGTGTGAGCATCTAATGTTGTGGGGATAGCTTAATTAGCCATTGGATTCTGAAACCATTCAATTAGAATAAGAATAATATAAATTTTTAGCTATTTTTAATGTGTAACAACTATTACCAAGAGCACAATTTCTATATCCTTTATAGTTACAAATGGTTTTGTATTCTAATTATTAAATTAAATTTATATTTTTTTATAAAGAAAACATATTTGATAATCTCAAGTTGTATATATATTTTCATGTTATTTTGTTAATAATTTTCAGTGATTTACTTGATATATCGCTTGATATGTGTTCTTTATTAAATGTATTAGGCTTTCACGGTTCAAAATAGAAAAAATGTAGAAAAGAAGAAATTTTTTATTACATGTCATAGAACCTCATTTCACAATGTATAACATCAATTAACAACATTCTATAAGTCCTGAAAGAAGTTGGGATGAATATCAAATAGAAAATCCATTACACAACATGGTTCAAAAATAAAAGTTAGGTAAACCTTGCATTAAATTTACACATTCAATATAATGATCAGAAGATGATACAATCCATAATTCCCTAATACATGTCACAAAAGGATGAAATTTCAAAATCTCAGATGGGATTGAAGGGAAATATATGCAGAATCAAAATTCATAGAGAAAACGGTGTATCAGCATTACATGATGTGAATTCCATTAACACGTAGTGTAATATTCCATCTATATATATGTAGTAGCAGGGAATCAGATTTTGGAGAATCATAATGGAATAAATTTTCATTCTTTTTATTCTTATTAAGCTCAATTCTACTCTCTATCCCCAAACTCAAATTCTTTTAAGTCTTTTTCATTTTAATACATTAATCAATGAATCATGAATTATTTTTGATGAGTTCTTCATTTCTTTTCAGACATACATTTTTTAAAGCACTGATCATCAAATGAAACATTAAAATTCCAACTATCATTCCTTTTCCAAGTATGTAAATGAAATAAATATTTTTTAATTCATGATTTTAATAGATTTTTGTTATTTTAATTCTCAATCTGAATCTTTTCATGTTTAAAAAATGTTTAATTCCAATATTTCATAGCATGTTATGCATGCTTTTAATTATTTATCCATATGTAGTAAATTTTAACATGAGAGGATAAACCGGATTGTGTAAGGATCAAGAGTAAGGATTTATAAATTTAATAAATCTTTATTGATCAACCTGTTAACCATGAGGATTAGTAATTAGGATAAATAATTATTTTCCATCCAATTCATTCAAACATACCAGACCATGGGATATCTGAATGAAAGACCCTATCTTGGTTGAAGTATAATAGGCTAGTATAAATAACCTCTAAAACATCTTTACCTATAATCTGTATTTAAGGATTTAAGGATGAGTTTATTTCATGAATAAAGAAAAGTCATCTTTTAGTTAGAACTAGTTTATTTTACCATAGTCATAATGTGACCTCTACTTGCTTCACAACCTAGACCTTAAGACCATACCATGTTTGGATTGAGATTATATTTTTCCAAGAAACCCAGATACTGACCCTGATACCATCTCTATATCTGATTTCATACATTATGTATTTTGAAATAATTTTACCAAAATGTAGAAAACTCACAAGGAATCCCTCCCCATAGGGTTCCATGATGAAGGTTTGCATCACCATCCCAATTTCCCCGTGGTACCTAACTCAAACTATCCCGATAATATGTCTCATTAAAAAGAATGTTTTTGGAAACAATCAAATATAATTTGAATATATCCCATATGAATGTAATGATGCATACATGGGCATTAAATTTTGGATATGTTTCCAGAGAAATTTTTATTTCTTCACACAGGAAACATTTCATCCAAAAAACATATTATTTCCTTCATCATTCCTCACATCTATTTTCTTTCCAATTTTATATTCTTTTAGACACCACTATATGACTTATTTTTATAGCATAATGCACGCATCAGGTCCCTTTGTCTCATTCAATGATCCTTGATGCACATGATTTAATTAACTTTGAGCATAAAAATGTAACTGTATCTCTTTGGACGCCACCAGTGAAAAATGACATTGAACAAAAATCTTATAGGTCTAAACCCACCTATCCCTCCAAACATTATACCATTATTTCCTGGAGAGAATATAGTGCAACAAGAATTAAACATCATGGATTATGGATTTCCATCAATCCATGGTTCTATAAAATCATCGTCCGTACCCCTATATAGGTACAACCCATCAAGATAAAACCTATAATTATTCACATGATCCAGAACATGATCCAGTTTAGTGGGATTCAATTTGATGATCCCTATGAATACACTTAAAACTTCATGGAAGTGTGTTTAAACATTCAAAATTAGGGAGTTTATTCTGATGATATCAAACTTCAATTCATTCCCACCTCCCTATAAGACATATATAAAGATTAGATCAAAATTGAAGCTCTTGATTCAATCAGAACTTTGGACGATCTATCCAACAAATTCCTTGAAATATACCTTCCACCCTATCTAACATGGAAATAATAGAACAACATTAAAATCAACGATGAGACTAATAGATAATAAACATGGGATGTTTGGGAGAGATTTAGGGGTAGTTGAGAAACTGAATGCACCATAGACTGGACATGTGGATCCTACTCCAAAAATTTTACCAAGGCCTCTAACCGACCACACAAATAGTGGTCAATGCTTTAGCTGATGGCTCGCTTATATTCACGACACCGGATGTCAGAAGAGCTATTTTGGAAGAAATATATCACAATTACAGCCTGTGGTAGAGTCATTGTGGATCAACTCAGTGTGGTATCCTCTAAGTTGAAGATAATACTTGAATAACTGCACAAGTATAAGGCGTGACTAAGAATCTTGAATCCTTTCAAATACCTACTTCCCCACCACCCCTCCAGCCCCTATAATGGAGAAGTATTCATGAGAAATTTATTGTGTCCAACACATATGACATGAATGTAATGTGTGATATGGATAAAAAATAATTAAATGTTGTAATTACATCCATTATAATTAGTAAAATCTACCATTCCAAAAGTATCATCAGTACTACTAGTAGAGAAAGGATCAGTAAAAACTTCAAAACAACCCGGAATATTATCATTGGAGAAGTGGTTATAAAACCCTTCAAACTTAAGGACCATCATCGTACCAACCCATGAACCCTATACCTAGACCATAACAAAAATCAAAATGATAACCTTTCCCTTAGAGGGAACACTAGTTGTTTCATCTAGCTCAATAAATACCTTATTAAGAAATAGATCCCATCCAGAGTAACTTATAGAACCTATTAGATACATTTGATCAAAAATAATTCAAGTTAATGACTACCCAAGAGACTAAGATATAGTACCAATGATCTTCCCCCACACAATCTTGAACTTTAGATGGGTTAGATATCAAGACTATGTTAGACAGATTACTAGGAAATTGATCTAGTAATATATAGACAAATCCAAGGAAATAAGCTAAGGGTGTATTACTGTGAAGCGATTTTTTTGGATTTTTAGAAACCACGATGAAGATATGAGAGGCGAGATAAGGACCCTAAGAAACGTTCACTAGCGGAAGTGGAAAAATTTGATTGAACAATTCAAGTAGCACCCTAAGAGGTATCACCTACTGAAAAAATCCATGCACTTGATAAACCAAAAGAACATGAATATTTTTCCCAACCACCATACAAGACACCTCAACCTTTTCCTGAAATTGAAAGACAAGGAATAAAGGAGGACCAATATAAGATGTTCTAGGAAATGTTCAAGAAATTTCAAATCAACATACCCTTTGCAGAGTTTATTTATTTGAGGGTGGTTTATACTAAATTACTCAAGGATTTACATTCCGATAAAAAAAATGGATGATCTAGGGGTCATATCCCTAAATGAAGAATGATATACTGTATTTTAGATGAATATTCCAATTAAGATGAGAGAACCATGATTTTTCTTTCAATTATATATCCCATTGAAGAGTGTAAATTTTAAATAGATCTCTACAATATCAGATCACGTATTAAACTCTTGACAATGATTGAATTTCAGAAGTTGGGAGTTTAAGAGCTTGAACAAACTCAAGCATCACTACAAGTTATAGACTGATTAGTAAAGTACCCTCATGTAATTTTGTAGGATGTATTAGTTATTGTCAGCAAGTTCATCTCTTCAGTAGACTTCCTAGTATTTGACATGGAAGAAGATGGTGACATCCCCATTATTCTTGGATTATAATTTTTGGACACAAGAAAGGCTCTCATAGATAAAAATCAAATTCCTTTAATCTTTTGGGTTAGATAATAGTAGGTAGTCTTCAACCGCATCAATGCATCCAAAATATCTAATTATTATTTTGATTTCAATGTTATCTCACTTACCTAAGAGTGAAATGAATATATAGCTATAGAAGAGGAAATTGAGGAAACACACCAAGATGCAGAAGAAGACTATGATTTTTGAGGATGCTATATTCAATGAACTTATCATAAAAAATACTCTCCCATCTTTAACACTATCATTAATTCAATCACAAACATTGGACTTGAAACCTCTGCATAATGCTCTTCAATATTCATAATCAAGAGAATCAAACTCTCAAACAATAATCATTAACTCTGAACTATCACATTTACAGGAGGAAAAATTGGTTGAAGAATTACAAAAACCATAATTCAATTACCTAGGGATTGAAAGACATTAATGGAATCATTCATACATTATGAACCCAAAAAACTATGCTTCAGGAAAGTGAAAAACCCAAACTTCAACCAAAGAGGTGGCTCACACCACTAATGAAGAACGATGTTTAAAATGAATTATTGGAATTTCAGGATGATGGAATGATATTTTCAATATCCAATAGCTATTGGGTGATCCCACTACATGTAATCCCCATAAAAGGTGGGAAAAAATGGTAAACCGGATGATAATGAATTACTCTCAACACAAATGATCAATGTATTGAATGTTTTCATGGATTACATAAATTTAAACATAAAAACCTTGAAATATCATTTAAACTTTCCTTTCATGGATCAAATGTTGTAGATTCTAACATGACATGAATTTTATTGTTTTCTAGATAGATAGTAATGATACAATAAGATTATAGTCGAACTAGCTGATTACTCCAAAACCAAATTCACAAGCCCATTTGGTATCTTCACCAACAGGTGCATGTCATTCTATATGGGTAATTATAAAAAACATTTAAAAAATTGCATGACTCATATATTCCATGATATGGAGGTTAAATTATTAGATATATTCATGGATTACTTTTATTTTTATGAATGTTCCTTCATGGTTTGCCTATGAAATCTTCAGTTAGTCCTACAATGTTGTGTAGAGAAATTTCTGATGTTAAACTGGGAAAACAATTACTCTATGGTACAAGGAGGCATTGTAATCAGACATAATATTTACAAAAAGGGAATAGAATTTGATCCTTATAAGATAAATTTCATCAAATATTTACCTAAACCTTTAACAGTTAATGGTGTAAGGATCCTTCTAGGCCATAATGTATTCTACATGAGATTTTTCAAAAACATTGAATAAGGTAGCCGCTGTCTGATGCACCAATTGTAAGAAGTGATTTATATTTTAATTCACTAAATAATGTTAGAAGCAATTCAATATGTTAAATAAAATCCTAATAACAACCACTATAATCATTTCAACTTACTAGAACATGGGATTATAAATGATGTGTGACACCATTGACTTTCATATTGCCTCATTGTTAGGAAAATGAGTTGGTAACGTCTTATGTCTAATCTACTTCGTAAGCCACACAATAAATGAGCTCAAGTCAGCTACACAACTTCAAAAAATGAACTCCCAGTTGTTTTGTATGCTTTTGAGAAATTCCATTGCTATTTAGTTTTTTCTAAGGTAATTGTACACATAGATCATGATACCCTATGGTATTTAATAACAAAAGGAATCCAAGCCAAGAATAATAATGTGGATCCTTCTACTCCAAGGTATTTATATTTTTGTCACAAATACCAAATTCATGTAAAACATGTTCAATAATCATCTATCCTGACTTCCTCTTCCACTCATCAAAGATGACAATGATATGGACATTGAAGATGATTTTCCAGATTAATCCCTTTTTAAAATCATGGTAAAATCATTTTTTCATATATTTCCAATTATCTCTCCTTGGAATATTTACACCATGGGATCTCCCACTAGTAAAGAAGATGTTTTTAGGTGAATCCAAACATTACTAAAATGAAAAGCCACTCCTATTCAAGAACTGCTTGGATGGATTATTTGGACAATGAATTCTTGAATATGAAATCCCATATGTGATAGAAATGTGTCATAAATCATCTACGAGAGGGAATTTGGGAACCGAGCATACCGCAGAAAGGATTCTACAATGTGGACTTTTATGGACTACATTAATCCAAGGCATAATGTAATTTTTCTCAAAGCTGTGATATGTGCCAACCGTCATGAACCATTGGAAAAAGAAACACAATGCCTCAAAATCTAAACATGGAAGTTGAAATAATCCATGTATGGGGGCTATATTTCATGGGACCATTCCCCAATTCACATGGAATGTAAGATATTATTTTTGGCATTTACTACATCTCCAAATGGGTATAAGCTGAATCTCAATACATGACTCATCAAAAGTGATCATGAATTTTCTAAAAAACATTGTTTTCTCAAGAGTTGGATTTCCTAGATTACTCATAAGTGATCGAGGGACAAATTTTAAAAATCAAGATATCAAAGTACTACTATAAAAATATGAAATATTGTATAGCACAGTAACTCCTTACCACCCACAAACAGGTGGGAAAGTAGAATGGTAAAATAAGGAAATCAATCAAATCTTGGAGAAGGTCATGATGAAAAATTGATGTGAATGGAGTATGAAGTTCGATGATGCGCTACAGGCGTAGAAAATTACAAACAAAACAACCATTGGTACCACACCTTTGAGATTGGTTTTTGGAAAAACTTTTCATCTTGCTATTGAATTAGAGAATCGGTTGTATTGGCCAACTAAGAAGCTAAATTGGGATTCTCAAAAGGATAGAGATGCTTGGATGTTGTAATTCAATAAATTGGATAAAATAATAAAATATTCTATTGAAAATTCCAATATATAAGAAGAAAAAACAAATAGAAGGAACTATAAATGCATTGTAAAATGAATACTTGTCCCAGGAAATATGATCCATTTATCCAATTCGAGAATAAAATTGTTATCTAGAAAGCTGAAATCTAGATGGTTTTGACCCTTCATATCCATTCAATTTTTTCCCTATGGGACCATTGAAACATAAAAGGAATGTGGATGAAAATTAAATTTCAATAGTCAACGATTAAAAATATATAAAGAACAATTCAACAAAGGTTGTGTCTTTAGCCAAAAATTCATCTAGGCCTCAAACCATCTATATATCATCATTAAAAGCAGAGGTGACTATGAGGAAACATAGGATAGGTCACCTTAGGGTAGATTAGTTTAGAATAATCCTTAGGATAGCGTTGGACATTTTGAGAGCCAAAGTCTTGGGTTTTGACAAAAACAAAGCATAAAATCAATTAGACATTATGTAACCCATTTTCAAAACGTTTCCTTCTTGCGAACAAAAATTTGTAAATATCAGAGCTACAAGACTTAAAAAAACATAGTTACACATTTTGTAACTCGTAAATCATGTTTTTATAAAATCTTCCATGAATGTAGGGTTCATGGCCCAAACCACTGTATTAAATCCTTGTCCCTTCACCTTCCATCCCTCTGGCCCACTCAAACCAACCCTCTCCCCCCTTATTCTCCCACGAACCCCCCTTTCTCCACCCCCTCTCACCCGAACCCCCCTCACAACCTGAACACCCCTCCCTATTAGTTGTGAAACCAAATCCACCTTCCCTTCCCTCCATCTCACCCATGACACTCGAAAACCATTTTCCCTACCTTGAAGACCATGAAACCATCCCCATATCCCATCTTCCCTCAGCCCTATGCCAAAAATGGAATAGAAAAAATAGTGCACCCTACACTTAGAGTGTCAAATTCAGACAATGAGGATCCACAACCAGTGAATCATCCACGATGCACTTTTCCTCCCCCACCCTCACCACCTAGTGTGGGATCAACCCCACCGTCCTCTACCACCCATGCCAAGACCAATGCACTAGATGAATCCCATCCTATCATCAATGAATCATTTAGGGATGAAAACCCTAATTTTCACCCCATAAATATTTCTCCAACCCAATGCATCATTTATCCCTCATACAGCTTCAGGAGAATCCAATGAGGAAGAACACGACCCTCAACAAGGCCATTCTATCCTTCATTGATATCAGCAACATTATCCTCCAGCTCCTCAACCAACTCCATATTTACTTCATTATTAATGTATATTAAGAGACATAATAAGATTAATTTTTGGAGTTTCTCTCTACCTTTTGGGTCATGGTAGAAAACCTCTGCTTTAGATATGGAGGTCGACCTCTTGATCTCTCATTTTCTGAATTTGGCATCTGTCTCGAGATCTACATAGAAGAGTTTTCTATGTTTGAGATATTTCTAATTCTTTAGATTGAGCCTCTGAGTTCTATTTCAAGGAAACTGTGGAAGATTAGTGCACATGATGCTGAGACAGGGCATGGTACCTAGATCACCATGTCATCCTAGCTGCATAGGCCAATACTTCATATCCTTTATAGTGTCATTACCCATGTATGATTTTCCATATCAAAATCTCATTGAAGTGTGATCTAGGTTGACGTCCTCATCTTAGCAGTAACCATGGACAACCCCACCATCAACAAGGATGATTAGTTCATATATTACTATTAAGATCACACTCAGCAAACTAGTAGAACATTAATGGACAAATTCTTCATCACTCACCTCTCCCACCAACATAGATAATTTTATGCCACCCTTCCACTCACATCCCTTGGACCGATGGAGTACATTGATTTTAATGATGATTCAAAAATACATCTAAGAGTTAGGGATGCAGAAACTTATTGATGGATGTGAGGAGTCCTTATATTAGCTAAAAAGGCATCAAGAGATACTTTAGTATAACCTACACCTACACCACCCACCAATTACTCTCAAGAATCCCTTTCCCTTATCCTTGCCTCTACCACCAGCACATCTACTACTAAAACACAAACCCATCAAACCCCAACTGATCTCTAGACCATGAAACTTTTCATCCCTGAGAATTTGAGATGGGTCACGTCCCATATGTACATACCATTTTCCAAGAATTCCAATTATACTGCCCCTCCACTATTATCATCTCTCATAGGCTCTCAGATGCCACTTGCACCTACTGATCCCTCCTCTTCTACCACTCTATCTCAACCCATAGTCTAATCTGACCTGCCATCAAAACATTCAAACCCTGCTTCCCAGTAGGAGTACCTTGAATTTTTAGACCAATGAAGTAGGGGGTTGACCACTACCTCATCCACCAAGGTTTTTTGTTGATATAGCTTCTAGACACATGTCTACCATGAGGATCTTAACGTCCCCACCACCTACACCAGCTCATCTTTACAACACCTTCCACCGCCATCCACAGCTAACGGAGAAACCCATATTTCCACCCATACCTCTGAACATAATGTAAAATTACTTCCACCACCTAATTGAGAGTAGACATTGGAAGAGATTTTTAATTCAACATGATTATCTTTTTTTACCACCATGCTCTGATTTGTTTTAGACATATTTAATAGGGTTGATTTTTTATATTTATTTTGGGTATCCACTCATTTTTAAAACTACACTTATCTATATTTAAAAGAACATATTTTTCTCCACTATTACTAGACATAATTTTAAAATCCTTATGATTTTATATTAGCCATGTCGCACTTCGGATGTGGTTTTTTATGGACATGTACCACCATTTGTTCTGGTACGATGATTCATTTAACAAGTTTCCAAGATTGAAAATCAGATTTAGGAGCTTTCACTCAAGATTCATGATTAGCCTATACCACCACGAGCATAGATACCCTTTCTTCCCCATTAGATAAATGATCATTTTTCTCTTGAAGTCATCAATTCTTCTAGAATATCCCGAAAGTTATAGGACATTTCTACGAGTAGTTTGTATATGCCAGAGGAGACACTGAGCTAATGGGTGACACAACCTGGTATTTTTTTATCCACCAATTTGGCTGCCAATATCATTTACTATCACTTTACGAGAGGGATCCCGTTTTTTATTTGTTTTCTCATTTTATACTTCATGCTGAGTTTTTTTAGTGTCTTTATATTTTTCTCATGTGTCACTTATACTTCTATTATATAATCATTCCTACATATAAATAAAATACAGTTCATTAATCATCATACTATGTACCTGCCTATATTTATGCATTAAAAAGGATTCAATCATATGGACTAGTGATTTTTCTAGTTCATGATTTATATTTCTAACCCATTCTGAAGGAATCAAAAATTCAAAATCAAGACATCCCATGTTCACTATTGAAATTTCACTTCTTCTAGGGTTCCCTTGATTCTCTTAGTTTTTTAATGTTCAATTTCCATTTAACTTTTCTTATATTTATCTACCATAAAACTTCCACATTAATTCCACATATCACGTGGACACTATCTCCATCTATGTGGGGGGGGGGGGGGAATTAGTTTTTCATGAGTTAACTTTTGATACACTTGATTTTTTTCCCGATTCTCATTTATCAAGGACACATTTTTAAATTTAGGAGAATTATTTTAACCCGAAAATAATTATACTTTTCTAAATAAAAGAAATAGTTATGTTAGGAATTTTTATAAATCCATGTTTGGTCCCTATTTATATTTTTAGAATGATTAATGAGCTGAGTAATTTAAATAAAATTCAACATTTTTCAAATTTATATATACTGAATTGTTATTAGTTTTTAAATGGTTACAGATTTCCAATTCATTATTTACTATTTTGACCGAGAGGATTCTAAACCTACAATTGCATATTTGTTTTTCATAATATTTCATGAGTAATAAATCTTCCATGTAAGACTATAAAAACATCTATTGAGATATTATTTAGGCCGTTACTGAATAAATTCATTTTTTATAATTGATAGAGGAAATCTTGGTTGGGATACTTTTTTATGAGACCCAAGTTACATATTTCCCTCATCAATCCCATAATTTCCATGAATTAAATTATTGGATGAAACTATTCCAAGATGGTTATCCCTTCCAACCTTAGTCTTTGAATAATGAATAAATTTGCATTCAATAAGAGTGGGGGAGTTTTTCTGCCAGCATGGGATGAACCTACTTTGGTGATTTATTGCATTGCTCATCATAACCTATAACTATGATCCATGTGTACTTAGTAATATTTCACATACATGCTCTTCCTTCAACAAATAAAAAATATAAGAAACAATTGAAAAGGTTTGTGTATTAGGAAGGTCAATAATAACATTTTCTAGACCATTGAATCATTTGAAGGATCATAGGTGGTTAGTGGGTGGATGTGAGATCTATCGTATAAATTAATTAGAAAAATATGAATGAAGTTGAAAAAAGAAAGGCACATGACACTATTATTATACTTAATTGATATATATACATGGATCCAACTTTAGATGATTAGAGAGTAGTATTTATTTGCTAGGGATGAGTTATTCCATTGCAATTTTCATGTCATTAATTCATTTTACTCATGATATTATCCTCCTTTTGAGATTCTTTCCACTATTTACCTACCTACTTGTATCCTTAATGTCATTAGAGCCTAATTTCACAATCCTTTATGATATATTCTGTTTTTTTTACAAAGTGGAGAAGATATAACCAATTAAATTCTAAGGTTAGGAGCATGTACTTAGGGTATATTCATAACTTCAGTTTCATGAAACCCAAATTCATGAGAAAGAATTCATTGTGAGCTAAATTGAAAATTGTTTTAGAGTTCAAGGAATAGTTAAGAAATTGTGATTACCTGATTGAGAATTTTTTAAAGAACTAATCTAGGAGGCATGACTCATTTTATATATAGGGATGATTCTATAGAAAGAATTTTTCTACATACACTTACTTTTATTACCTATATATAACAAATTTATAGTTCATTAAAAATTAATTTCCATTTTGAAATAATTTTTGATATATTTTTTCTTTAGGACAATAAATTTTACAAGTATGGTGGAATTTGTTAAGATGAAATCATATATATATATATATATATTCAAGTTATTTTGTTTATAATCTTAAAGTATTTTTTTGATAATTCACCTGTTATTTTTTTATTACATGAATCGGGATTTGATGTCTTAGAAGAAAAAATGTAGAAAAGGAGAAAAGTTTTTTATTACATTTCATGAAACCTCATTACATGAGGTGTACCATCATTTCACAAAAAGATGCAAGTTGGGATAGAAGTCGAGAAGAATTTAAAGTATAGAAGCCATTACATGATGTGGCTCAACAACCCACATTATGTAACCCTTGCATTCAATTTACAATTTCAAGATATAGATCGGAGAAAGACACACGTTGTGAGTCTGATATACACATCATGAAAGGATTAAAATTTCTAACTCTCGGATGAGATTCGTGAGAGATACTTGCAGATTCAAAATTCAAGGAAAAACCATGGATTGGAATTACATGATGTGAATTACTATTACACATCAATTAATATTCCATATATATATACAACATCAGGGCACAAATTTTTAGAGGTTCAAAGTGGATTTTTTTTTCTTTTTATTCCCCTCTTAATCCATTCTACTACCTATCCCCAATCTAAAATTATTTCAATTAACAATCATTTTTTTAATTTAATAAAAGCACAATGGATTGTTTTTTATGTTTTATTCATTATTTTTGACACATCCATTGTTTCAACCACTGATCATTAAACAAAAACTAGTTATACTAACACTAGTTCCTATTCTAAGTAAGTAATTGATTGAATATGTGTTTAATTGAAGATTTGAATTTCTTGTACTTAATTTATTTCATAATATGAATTGTTTTAGGTTTGAAAAATTTTAATCATAATATTTCTTATTATTTTAAGAATTATTTAAATCTTTTATCCATCTAGAGTCAAATTTAACAAGGATAGCTAAACCACCAAGGGTAATGGTCGAGAGTAGGTGTATATGAATTTAAAAAATCATTAATTCTAAAAATATTAAACTTAAGGATTAGTAATCAGGATAAATAATAATTTTCTATCCAATCCATTCGAAAATCATGAACCACATGATATTTTAATAAAGGACCCTATCTTCATTGATGTACAATAGGCAATGAACAATAAATGGTGGAAGATATTATATTAGAATCTATTCTTAATGTGCTTTGTTTTTTGTTATTTCTAGACAACAGAATATGAATCTCTTAGGTATAACTTGTTTATTTCACCATATTCAACTAGAAACCTTTGAATTCTTCACCTGAGTTCTTAAAACCATACCATGTTAGGATAGAGATTATCTATTACAAAGAAAACTTGAAATTTACCTTTATAACTTCTTTATAACTGATTCCAAACCTTCAGTCTTTAGGAATAGTTTTCCAAAACTGAACCAAACATATAAGGACTCCTACCCCAAGGGTTTCCATGCTGACGGTTTCTATCACCATCCCAATTTCATCATGGGATTGACCCTGCACTATCACTATACTACGTCTCAATATAAAGTGATGTATGGGAAAAATCATATCTAATTTGGCCACATCCATCAAAAATTATACAATGTTTTCTAGCATGTTAATAGGTTGTGGTATAAAAAATTTAAAAAAATCATGTTTATGTATTAAATTATGAAAACTAATAATTGTATACTAACAATGAATAATTTTTTCATGACTTATATAACAAATAGATATGGATTCACCATATTGATCATGCAAATGACAAGAATTTAAAAAATTATTGTTGATATGGTATTTTAGAAACATTCAAGCTAAAACCAATAGAAATATTTCATGTTTGTTTAGAAGAAAAAATTACCAAACCACCATTTTGTGGACATGGTAAATGAGCCAGAGAGATTCTATTATTAGTATACACTGATGTGGGTGGACCATTTATAGTAGATTCTATATGTGGTTAAACTTACATCAATTTTGTTTAATGACATTAGTTGCTATGGACTTGTCTATTTTATGTGGTATAAGTTTATGTCCTTTCAAATTTTCTAATATTTCAAGAATAAAGTAGAGAATCAACATGAAAAGAAGATAAATAATAATTTATTGGATTGAGTTGGTGAATATCTTAACAAAGAGTATTTCAAATTTCTACAAGTGTTTAGGATTATATATTAACTCACTCCAACATACACACCACAGTGGAATAGAATTTATTAAAGGTGGAACCATACCTTAAAATACATAGAAATTATGATTATGGGTAATAAATATTTGTCATTATCATTTTAGGGATATTCAATATAAATTTTGGTATACAAACTAAAATAAGTACATAATAAAGTGGAAAACAAAATTCCATTCGATCTAAGATGTGAAAAGAAACCCTTTTTCTCAAATACATGTGTGTAGGGTTGTAAGGAATTTTTAAGGCCTTCTATGGTAACAATGATCACCCAGTGGAAAATGTTCAACTTTATAGGGTATCCTAAATGAAAAAATGGATATTACCAATACAACCAATTAGAAAAGAATGCGATTATCACTTGAAAAGACATATTTGAGCAAGATTGACTTTAATGAAATTGATACTCAAGATACACTAGATTTTGTTAGGGAAAAAATTCTATAGTTCCCTATGTAAGAAGTTCTTCCTGAAACACCATTACATAATTAGTGAACTAGAGAGGTAAGATAACCATGGAGATATGGTTTTATTTTCATTGGAGAGGGTGAATCAATATTTTTTAAAAATAAGGAACCATTATATGAAAAAGCGGTAGTAGAGAGATCATAAGAAAAAAGATGGAAATAAGCCATGAATTCTAAAAGAAATTACATGAATTTGGACGATGTTTGGGTTCTATTCAATCTTCTAGGTGATGTAAATCATGTTGGG
Organism: Viscum album; assembly: GCA_963277665.1. NCBI lineage: Eukaryota > Viridiplantae > Streptophyta > Magnoliopsida > Santalales > Viscaceae > Viscum > Viscum album. The sequence continues at coordinate 1,632,189,180 of OY728122.1, forward strand.
TGAAAGTGGGTATTCATGCGAAAAATGGACATGGAGGGTAATGTAAGTTCCTATGAATCAAGGATAGTAGATAAAGGGTTTAAAAAATATAAAGGAATTGAATGTAATATTTCTGGACATTCAATGTTTAAATCTATCAAAATAAAACATTATATTGTAGTAGAACAAGAAAATAATTTTTTTCAAATTGATGTAAAAACAAATTTCGATAATGGAAAACTTTATGAATATGTATATATGTAAAGAAAATATTTGTGACTGAAGGTGATGCCAATATAATATACATGTTGTAGAGATCCATTTATGGATTGAAGCAAGCAGCTAGGTCATTGAAATTTTGATTTTTTCAAGCTATGAATGAATTTATTTTCATTTTGAATGAATATGAACCTTGTGTTTATATGTGATTTAGTTGGAATGTGTTCATTATCTGAGTTTTATATGTTTATAACATATTACTTATTGGAATTCACATATCAGTCTTACACTCAGTTAAGTACGGGTTAAAAAATTATTTATCCATGATGTAATTAGGTGTGGCCTCTTTTATTCATGGTATTAATATCATTTATGATGGATTAAATTGTCTTTATGGACCATGTCAAAGCAATTAGATTGACCAAATACAAAATAGATTTAATGTGGAATAATTCATGAGGATTTTAGTTCAAGTGTCAGATGGTGTACATATTTTCAAGAAAATGTGTGCTCATACACAACCAGAGATAGAGAGAATGATTAATATACAATATTCTTTGGTGATAGGATCAATTATGTATTCCATGTTATATTCTAGACATTATGTTTCCAACACATTGAGATTGGAAAACATATATCAAGATGATCCAGGTGAAAAACATTGGTCTTCTATCAAGGATATCATTAAGTATCTGATAAGAACTAAAGATATGTTCCTAGTGTATGGAGGAGATTATTAGATAGTTATATGTGGTTATATGGATTTTAGTTTTTGGAAATATCCAAATTATATGATGTTTCATTCATTCAATTTTTTCAGTCTCAATAGTAGTGTAGTAAGTTCGATCACATAAATGATGCTAGTTTTCGTCGATTTTATAGTATATTTTAACTATATATTAACTCATGATGTTGCCAAGGAATACATTTTGATACCTATATTTTTATAGGATCTTTATGTGTTACCTAGTAGTAAATACCCTATTAACTTTTACAGTTATAACACAACAGTTGTGGATCTTGTAAAAGAACTATAGTCAAGCTATAGAACAAAGAATATACACCAAAAGTATCACTTCTTGGGATAATTCACATATAGAGGTGATTTTTAAGTAATAATAGTTTGATTTAATAATTATTGGAATAATACTATCATAAATCATTACCTCACCAGAAGCATGAGTATCATGTGAGAGCATAAAGAATGAAGGTTGTTATCAGTTTGATCTAGTGAAAGTGGGAGTCTATTAGATTTGGTTTCCTTGAACCAACATATGTCTAATTTATAAAAATATATATTCATATATTTGAATATTAATTAACATTTTATCAAATAATGGTTGTTTCTATATATAATATATCATGTGAGAATTTCCTAAGAGTAGCTATCACATTAAATGGTCATAATAGTTCCCCAAATTACAAGAACCTAGTTCCATGATAGTATTCTTAAATATATGTTATACAACTATAAGAAATAATTTTAGGGATAGAAGATAATACATGCTATCTATGATGAAGAATCATAGGTAATTGAAGCACCTTATCATGGATTAAACCCATGTTAATTTCTAGTATAGGATATTATGAGAATGAGGATTACCAGTAGGAAATAATCATTTATATCTGTTAATGAATGTACCTATATGTGGAAAATTGAATTGGTATACAAACATTTTGATTATTATTAAAGGATATTATTATTCATAAATATTAATGTATTGATAAAAATAATGATGTACAATTTTTGTGATAATGAATAAAATGTTGGGTGTGTCCTGAGTAATACTACATTAATGAATAATGAGATAAATGATTCATACATTTTGATCTTTAATGTAAGTTGATATCTCAAGATATTTGATGAATATAATATAGCCCGAATAAATCAAAGTCTATGTTATTATAAAAACAAGTTCAATTTCAAGAAAATAATAGAAAGAGGCATCAAGCATTAAGGTTGTTAGCCCCATCATACGACCTCCTTTATTAGAGATATCATTATAATGTGATTATATCACATGGTATGAATTCATATGAGGTTTTATGTCACTGAAACATTAAATATTTCTATATGGGTTCCTTGGATTGTTTCTAGATTCTAATCTTGGACTTTGGGCATCTTATCTTAATTCTGTTAATAAAGAGGACTAGAGGGTCACACACTAAGCTTATCACAAATCCCAGTTAAATAATAATATTATATATAATTTAAATAGTTGAATAAATATTTTTCATTCGGGTGGTTTATTTACTATTCTTTTTTTCGTGATAAAATATATTATTTCACAACTAATTAAAGAGAATATTTTTTGAGATGAATATTTAATAAATGTTAATTTTCTAGTTATAGAATATTATATTTATAGATTGAGAGTCTAATATTCCATGAATAATTATTTAATATATAAATATTTATTTTTCAAGGAATAAAAAATATTTTCAAGGAATTGAATACCTAGCTTGATAGTATGGTGTGAAATAATATATATTGAATGTTATTTTAATAAAATAACATTTAATATTATTATTTTGTTTTTTTCATGTCAATAAAAAATAATGTTGTAATTATTTTTGATATAGGGTTCTATAAAAATTATAAATATTATAAGGGTTCATGTGAAATTATTAGTTTCAAATATTAGTAGTATTTAATCCAAAATATATAATTTTAAAAGGGTTTCCATTTTTTCCCATAATGACATTTGGAGGGAATTATCTTGAATCCCTATAGATATTCATCTCCATTAACACTTTCATGAATTGAGAGTGATCTTCCTCCACCAACACTCTCATGTGTAAATATATCATTGAGAATCTTTCCTCATGTAATTATCATGGTGAAAAAAGGATAATGGTGCAAGCATCTAGATCTACCATGATAACAACCATTTATTCTTATGATAATGTTTAGAGGTTTGTAAAACATTTGGGGATCATCACTGGAGGTAATATAATCTTGATTCCTCAAACACAATGATGATATACTATTGAGGAATTTTCAAATCCATTAGTGAGGAAAGAATTGATCATATTGTAATTATTTAATTCATTAAAATAATTATAAATAACATGTCATGATCTTATATGTTGCTTATGATATTCAATCATCAATTAATATTTCATTCAATTCTGTTTATCATAGCATTTATCATCTTGTAAATCTCAAATTAATAATCAATTATCAAAAAAATCCAAGATTTTCATGCTCTATTGAGTTCTTTCACTGTTCCTAGAACCTTCATGTAGGACCACATTTCCAATGTGTAGGTTTGTTCCATTGGTATATAGAGAATATTTATACACAATATATAGTTAGATAGTACACAATATGTATATTTCTAGTTTAGGGGGAATTTATAATTAATTCAAAATACTACCTAAAAATTTTCAACATGTGTTTAGTATAAGGCCCCAGCCTTAAACCTTACTTAATCTTGAGTTATTACAAGATTACACATTGAGGATCTTTTCAGGTTTAGAGTTTTAGAGAATTAGATCATGAAACTTGCATTACATTCCACATTTAAACAAAGTGGTTACATAAAAGTCAGCATTCATTCTTCCCATCAACGGGAACATATTTAAAATATAACACGGATTCTTTCTTGACACATCCTTGACACTATCATCACATCATGTACCTTTCCCTTGACCTGTGAAAAATATTTCAAAAACTTGGGATGAGCATAAAAAGCTCAGTAAGAGTTATAAAAATATGGAAAGGAAACATGAGTTCATATATATACATAAGAATGAAATCATACTTTACCCATAAAACAAAGGCACTTTAACATACCTCATCAAACCATGAATAAATCATAGAAATCATAAGACATAAAGGTAACTTGAGGCATTCATAACATTCTTATGTAGGGAGTAACCCTCTTGGTTACGTTTGGAATACCCATCACAGTATATTCCCTAAATCTCTTCGGAGAAACCTTAACGTTTCACTCCTTCGCGTTACCCAATGCATTGGAGAGCTATAACGGGCTCACCCGCCCTTAGTTTATCACGGAACCACCCGTTCTTCATAACAATGCCCAAGAACCATAACATACACGTATCACATAAAATATTCATAAAGGAAACAAAACATTTCCACATTTCAAACACAACATAACATTTTAGTATTTTGAAATAATGAATCCATATAAAAAGAAACCATTTCCAAAACCATTTAAAACATTTAATAAAGATATTTTTGAATCAAAGTTTCCCATACCACCTTGAAGCTTTTAAAATTTTAAACCATTAATATCCATATAAATAAATCCTTAAAACCACTTTGAAAACATGGATATTAATAAGAACGAATAATTAAAACATTTAAAATGATATTTTGGTTAAAGGGGTTTTACCAAAATTAGAGACACGTGAATACAATAATTGAGGAATAACGTTTAGTCAGAACTTTATAATATCATGAGAATAAATGGATTCATGATATAATACTCCAAAGGACAGTATATACACCATATAAGAGTGAATTGGTGCATAACAACAATGAACCCTCAATAGAAATGTCAAATGTGATGAAATCCCTTATAAAGAAGGTATCCTTAAATTAAGGACAAATCAATCTCAAAAATATGTGTGAAGAATATAAATACACCCAATATAAGTGGATATTAAGTGTAAAACAATAAAATGTCATTCACACATATTGAATGGATGACATATTCAATGACTACATGTCGAACCCAAAGAAATCGAAATTGGGTTAAGAAGTTCCCTTGACAGCCTAACGGCGTCACATCAAAATGAGTTGATGAGAGATAAAAAGAGTATCTCATCACTTGGACACAAAATTTACATCATTAAGGATACATGAGAACATATCCCAATGTAACAATATGTAAATTAAAAGACCCAATAAAAGAAGTCTTTTAAAAAGAGGGGGGTGAAAGGTTCCCTTACCGACTTGGGTATCTTTCAAAAAAATACACCCCATGAAAGAGGGACAATAGATCATTGATGTAAATACTCATAAACGAAAGTATTTTACACAAAGTGTAGAATAATGGGCAGTACATACACCACTCAATGAAATTTGTGGCAAAAGTAGCGTAAATCTCACGAGAATAAAAGTGAGATGAAAAATCCCTTACGAGAACTCGGCAGCCTAACGGCGCCACATAAAACTTACAAAATGGATTGATGAGAGAGAATAGGGTCTCTCATCACACGAACATAAAAATTACAGTAGGATTAATATAAAATAACATCCCAATCATCAGAAAGATGAGCTTAAAAGAAATGACATAAAAGAGTGTACTTAAAGAGAAAGAGAGTTGCAGGATCCCTTACCTCGGGTCCGACTTGACTCGATCATTCTTTAATCTCCTGAATAATAAACTTGAGTTAATTTCTAATTCCTTAAGAACCCTTTTCAAGTTCATTATTACTTTTATACCACTTATTACCTTGTCATAAACATTATGTAATCATTTAAGTTAATAATATTTGTTTTGCCGATATTTGGTTCTTAAGTCGAAAGTGGTCTTCTTACAATTACATGTTGTTCGTGTGGCCAAATGTTTATTATATCCAGAATTGTATTCATTATGTAGATATCATATATTTCATATATATCCAGTACATGCATGCATTTATAACATTACATAATCATTTAGAGGTAAGAAATGAAATGCACCGTTCATGGAGACGGTAAGCCGTACGTACGCATGAACGCTACTTTCATTTCTATTTCGTATTTTATAGAATGGAATAATAATGATATAAAGGTATATTATAATTCCAGTATAATATCATATATAATATCATATTTCCATCCTTTATACATCCCACATATGGTATTTAACGAATCAAATCACTTTGAGGGGGCGGTAGTCCGCACTTCCTTAAATGAAGATATCGCGTATACCCATAATGGAAGCCACAAAGGTAAGACAAAAATGAAAAATACAGAAGCATAAATAAAACATAAACATATTATATATCATATATAAAAATAGTGACATCATAATGGCCACCTTTGAAGGTGTTAAATGAGTATTGAACAATCATCGTTTCGGGAGGCAGAATTTCACCGTCCACGGAAACCGTATGTTCTTTAACCATTTGATGTAGTTGTGTGAGAGTGTAGCTAAAATAAATCTTGTAACAACATCCTAGTATATTGAAGATACTGGTGTTGTTACAAAAGAAGTAAATAAAAAGAGATTATAGGTTTGGAGAAGCAAAATAAAACAAATGAACAAGAGAGAATGAGTTACCTTTAAAAGTGTAATCTCCTTTTGATTTGAGACTAAAGGCTTCCTTTGGAAGGATTCTGCCCAAAGGGGATCCTCTAGGATGAGGAGAGGGATGTTGAGAGAGTAAATGGGCAGGGGTTGGCCGAGCCAAAGGCTTGAGGGGTGTGGGAAAAGAGGTAGAGGTGGGGGCCTTTTATAAGAGGAGAGGAGGGGCACTTTTGGAAAGCAATGAAATATTACATTATTTGAAAATGCTTTTCGGTTCTAAAGGGTCCCACATTGATATAATTCGTGGATAAGGTGATAAGGCATCGAAATCCACTCATCCAATTGGTTTTGTCCATGTGTATATTGTAGATTTTTCATTATCTTTCCATTTTAATTAAATTGTCAAATAATGATGTCATCGCTGCATCAGTATTATGTCATAAATAATTTAATTTCTTTAATGTCTAAAAATAATAAAAAAACTACTATGATATAGGAAATCTTTTTATCTTTCCAATGACTATTTATAATCAAAATTTGGACTTGTATAACCCCACTTAAAAATTGTTTTAGTAAAACATACTATGTTAGTGTCATTTTCACTTTAACATTAAATAAAAAGTATTTTATGTTATTTCCCAACAAAAGTGGATCCATGGGGTCCCCAAGTTAGGCCATGGCTTGTCTTGGTCGGCCATGACATAACCAATAGGGTTGGGACATGTGTCTAGGTCATTTTATATTATTAAAGCATTATTTATACCTTAAACTACCCTAATTACTACTAATCGCGATTAAGAACTTAATGAGTTACTATTCACCAAAAAAATTATTATAATCTCATTGAACCACATTTTACTTCTTAATGACAACCATGTATGTCGGATTTTCAAAATTCAATACACATTAGTGGTAAAATTTCATTTAACTGAAAAATCAGTTTGCTTGATTACCACTTAGTGGTTTCACTATTCATCAAAAATTGAAGTTTTTCAGAAAATTACCAAAAATTCACCCTAAGCTATATTTGATATTCTGAATTCAAAAATGAAGTCCGTTTTACAAAATTCAAAACATATTAGTCACATTAATTAATTTAATAATTAATTCCCGCTGTCAGAGCAAATAGCGTGTTTTTATAAAACAATAAGTATCAAAAGATTGACACCAGTTTAAGTCCGATTTCAAAGTGAAATTAATTCCAACCACCACTATTGGATTAAATGGTAAAAATATTTCCTAATTTCACTTTAAAACCAATTCAAAAGATAATCTAATCATATAAATAAATTAGATTAAAAAGAGGTTTTGAATTAAAACACAACATTTTACACTATTGATTAAAAAATGAACTTTATCAGAAAAATACCAAAAATTTACACAAAGTAAAATTTGATGTCCCGATTCTTAATAAGAGTTTTATTAGGTCCAAAAGAATGTATAAGAGTGATCAAAACTATATTTAATGACAGTTCGCCATCAAAAGGCGATAAGTGAACCTTTAGTGAAAACTAGGGCATATATGCCTAAAATCGAATTCTTTCTGTATTTTAAGCCTCTATCCTTTATTGGATAATTGTAAAAACATTTAAAAACATATATAATCATATTTCAGTTATTTCTATCCACTCCCGCCATTACAACGGCTACATGTTAACTACCATTTAAAATAATATTATTTTATTATTAGAGTGCAACGTAAGATTCCCAAGAAACTCGTTGTTGCGTGTTGGGTACGCCATCGAGCATAGCATCCCCTTTAAAGTCATATTAATATTTTATTCACAAATATGGATAAATACAAAAATGTCGTATTCTTTATTTACCTGGGGTGTTACATCCTTCCCCCCTTTTTGGGAATTGCGTCCGCGCAATTTTAAAATTGGACTTGGAAACATCCTTGGAAGTCCCACATCGGAACAAGAGTTGGTAAAACAATCACTTTAAAATAAAGAAAGATAAGTACAAAGGTCACCCGAGTTAACCCATACTAGGACTCCAAGTATGAAAATATGGACATGGAGGAAAAAACAAAGGGTCATGTTCTGATGGAGAGTGTTAGAAAACATGTTTAGGAGAAAGTTAACCACGAGAAAATCACAAACTTGTGATGGGTTAAACGGTATTCGATTCCCCAGTAGGAAAAGTTAATATACAACATTTTTGTTTTAAGTTACTTTTTATTGAGGAATTTATTCATAAGGAAACATAATCACTTATCATATTGACTTTCAACTTTTATTATATTCCTTTCACAAACTCATATTTTCTCCAAAAGACGAGTATTTAGGAAGACTTGTTCACATTAAGAGTACTATAATCAACTTCTAGAGAATCACCTAATCCACAAAAGAGAACTATGTACATCCTATGTCTTTAGGCTTAAACCAGAGCCAAAACCAAAAAGTTTAGTACAAGATCAGATAATCCAGAAAAGGATAACCCCTTATAAAAAGAAAATCTATTCTTAATCTCCAAAATTTGTCCAACAAAACCCAAAGTTCAACGAGGACCATCCGATAAACAATTTGTCCATAAAATTCTTCAAAGTAAACCTAATATAAGATCGAAACCCAAATATTTGAAAGATTTAGTCACATAGTCTTCCAAGTTAAATCGTAACATTTATCTCCAAACAACATCAGTTGCTCCTAAAGTCACGCATTGAAAAGTAATTATCCCAATCACATATCCTCCATGATAGGGTAATCATTTTAATAAATAACCCAAAATCAACTTACTCTTAATTCATAAAATCATATAACCAAAAGAATCAGTCAAACTAACCAGGGACTTCACGTAGTCCAGTGGTAGGCGATAAATACCAGTCGCACTTTGGTTGTGGGTTCGATTCCCGCAGCTTTGTCCGATGCGACGGGATGTCACACGGTCTGCGTGTTGTCCTTTTTCCAAAACTATATAATTCTTAAAACATTCCCCAAAATGAGATAAAATCTTCAAAAATATTCATAACATATTTTAACCTCAAGTTTACCTCATTCCTTTCCTTTTCCATCATATCATAGAGTAACCCATAATTACCTAAAAAGTAAGGATCATATAAACCCTAATGGTTACCTTAATAATTATTACCTGAATTTCCACATCGAGTTGGCCATCTCGTAAATGATGCATTAGAGAACTCACGAAGGTTGAAGTGATTGATCATGGATCCTTGATAGTTGGTTTAGAACAACTATGAGATTCCTCATTGAATCCCCTATCTCATCTAGTATCATAATCAGAGAACCACCACAGTTTCCTTCAAACCCATTGTCACTTTGGTGCCTGCTAGATCCATCCATTCACTAAAAACATAAATGTCAGTGTGAGTATATCAACAAAAACATCATGTACTAATGAGGAAGGTAGACTCTAAGATATACTTACTCATTCACATTATCTAAAATTAGGACTCTTTCTGAAATTCTAACCATTATGGTAATGTCACTTATGCTTAAAGAATACCCTAACCTCTAAAGTTATCTAAACCGACCTTTGATACCAACTATAAGGCCCCAGCCTTAAACCTTACTTAATCTTGAGTTATTACAAGATTACACATTGAGGATCTTTTCAGGTTTAGAGTTTTAGAGAATTAGATCATGAAACTTGCATTACATTCCACATTTAAACAAAGTGGTTACATAAAAGTCAGCATTCATTCTTCCCATCAACGGGAACATATTTAAAATATAACACGGATTCTTTCTTGACACATCCTTGACACTATCATCACATCATGTACCTTTCCCTTGACCTGTGAAAAATATTTCAAAAACTTGGGATGAGCATAAAAAGCTCAGTAAGAGTTATAAAAATATGGAAAGGAAACATGAGTTCATATATATACATAAGAATGAAATCATACTTTACCCATAAAACAAAGGCACTTTAACATACCTCATCAAACCATGAATAAATCATAGAAATCATAAGACATAAAGGTAACTTGAGGCATTCATAACATTCTTATGTAGGGAGTAACCCTCTTGGTTACGTTTGGAATACCCATCACAGTATATTCCCTAAATCTCTTCGGAGAAACCTTAACGTTTCACTCCTTCGCGTTACCCAATGCATTGGAGAGCTATAACGGGCTCACCCGCCCTTAGTTTATCACGGAACCACCCGTTCTTCATAACAATGCCCAAGAACCATAACATACACGTATCACATAAAATATTCATAAAGGAAACAAAACATTTCCACATTTCAAACACAACATAACATTTTAGTATTTTGAAATAATGAATCCATATAAAAAGAAACCATTTCCAAAACCATTTAAAACATTTAATAAAGATATTTTTGAATCAAAGTGTCCCATACCACCTTGAAGCTTTTAAAATTTTAAACCATTAATATCCATATAAATAAATCCTTAAAACCACTTTGAAAACATGGATATTAATAAGAACGAATAATTAAAACATTTAAAATGATATTTTGGTTAAAGGGGTTTTACCAAAATTAGAGACACTTGAATACAATAATTGAGGAATAACGTTTAGTCAGAACTTTATAATATCATGAGAATAAATGGATTCATGATATAATACTCCAAAGGACAGTATATACACCATATAAGAGTGAATTGGTGCATAACAACAATGAACCCTCAATAGAAATGTCAAATGTGATGAAATCCCTTATAAAGAAGGTATCCTTAAATTAAGGACAAATCAATCTCAAAAATATGTGTGAAGAATATAAATACACCCAATATAAGTGGATATTAAGTGTAAAACAATAAAATGTCATTCACACATATTGAATGGATGACATATTCAATGACTACATGTCGAACCCAAAGAAATCGAAATTGGGTTAAGAAGTTCCCTTGACAGCCTAACGGCGTCACATCAAAATGAGTTGATGAGAGATAAAAAGAGTATCTCATCACTTGGACACAAAATTTACATCATTAAGGATACATGAGAACATATCCCAATGTAACAATATGTAAATTAAAAGACCCAATAAAAGAAGTCTTTTAAAAAGAGGGGGGTGAAAGGTTCCCTTACCGACTTGGGTATCTTTCAAAAAAATACACCCCATGAAAGAGGGACAATAGATCATTGATGTAAATACTCATAAACGAAAGTATTTTACACAAAGTGTAGAATAATGGGCAGTACATACACCACTCAATGAAATTTGTGGCAAAAGTAGCGTAAATCTCACGAGAATAAAAGTGAGATGAAAAATCCCTTACGAGAACTCGGCAGCCTAACGGCGCCACATAAAACTTACAAAATGGATTGATGAGAGAGAATAGGGTCTCTCATCACACGAACATAAAAATTACAGTAGGATTAATATAAAATAACATCCCAATCATCAGAAAGATGAGCTTAAAAGAAATGACATAAAAGAGTGTACTTAAAGAGAAAGAGAGTTGCAGGATCCCTTACCTCGGGTCCGACTTGACTCGATCATTCTTTAATCTCCTGAATAATAAACTTGAGTTAATTTCTAATTCCTTAAGAACCCTTTTCAAGTTCATTATTACTTTTATACCACTTATTACCTTGTCATAAACATTATGTAATCATTTAAGTTAATAATATTTGTTTTGCCGATATTTGGTTCTTAAGTCGAAAGTGGTCTTCTTACAATTACATGTTGTTCGTGTGGCCAAATGTTTATTATATCCAGAATTGTATTCATTATGTAGATATCATATATTTCATATATATCCAGTACATGCATGCATTTATAACATTACATAATCATTTAGAGGTAAGAAATGAAATGCACCGTTCATGGAGACGGTAAGCCGTACGTACGCATGAACGCTACTTTCATTTCTATTTCGTATTTTATAGAATGGAATAATAATGATATAAAGGTATATTATAATTCCAGTATAATATCATATATAATATCATATTTCCATCCTTTATACATCCCACATATGGTATTTAACGAATCAAATCACTTTGAGGGGGCGGTAGTCCGCACTTCCTTAAATGAAGATATCGCGTATACCCATAATGGAAGCCACAAAGGTAAGACAAAAATGAAAAATACAGAAGCATAAATAAAACATAAACATATTATATATCATATATAAAAATAGTGACATCATAATGGCCACCTTTGAAGGTGTTAAATGAGTATTGAACAATCATCGTTTCGGGAGGCAGAATTTCACCGTCCACGGAAACCGTATGTTCTTTAACCATTTGATGTAGTTGTGTGAGAGTGTAGCTAAAATAAATCTTGTAACAACATCCTAGTATATTGAAGATACTGGTGTTGTTACAAAAGAAGTAAATAAAAAGAGATTATAGGTTTGGAGAAGCAAAATAAAACAAATGAACAAGAGAGAATGAGTTACCTTTAAAAGTGTAATCTCCTTTTGATTTGAGACTAAAGGCTTCCTTTGGAAGGATTCTGCCCAAAGGGGATCCTCTAGGATGAGGAGAGGGATGTTGAGAGAGTAAATGGGCAGGGGTTGGCCGAGCCAAAGGCTTGAGGGGTGTGGGAAAAGAGGTAGAGGTGGGGGCCTTTTATAAGAGGAGAGGAGGGGCACTTTTGGAAAGCAATGAAATATTACATTATTTGAAAATGCTTTTCGGTTCTAAAGGGTCCCACATTGATAGAATTCGTGGATAAGGTGATAAGGCATCGAAATCCACTCATCCAATTGGTTTTGTCCATGTGTATATTGTAGATTTTTCATTATCTTTCCATTTTAATTAAATTGTCAAATAATGATGTCATCGCTGCATCAGTATTATGTCATATATAATTTAATTTCTTTAATGTCTAAAAATTATAAAAAAACTACTATGATATAGGAAATCTTTTTATCTTTCCAATGACTATTTATAATCAAAATTTGGACTTGTATAACCCCACTTAAAAATTGTTTTAGTAAAACATACTATGTTAGTGTCATTTTCACTTTAACATTAAATAAAAAGTATTTTATGTTATTTCCCAACAAAAGTGGATCCATGGGGTCCCCAAGTTAGGCCATGGCTTGTCTTGGTCGGCCATGACATAACCAATAGGGTTGGGACATGTGTCTAGGTCATTTTATATTATTAAAGCATTATTTATACCTTAAACTACCCTAATTACTACTAATCGCGATTAAGAACTTAATGAGTTACTATTCACCAAAAAAATTATTATAATCTCATTGAACCACATTTTACTTCTTAATGACAACCATGTATGTCGGATTTTCAAAATTCAATACACATTAGTGGTAAAATTTCATTTAACTGAAAAATCAGTTTGCTTGATTACCACTTAGTGGTTTCACTATTCATCAAAAATTGAAGTTTTTCAGAAAATTACCAAAAATTCACCCTAAGCTATATTTGATATTCTGAATTCAAAAATGAAGTCCGTTTTACAAAATTCAAAACATATTAGTCACATTAATTAATTTAATAATTAATTCCCTCTGTCAGAGCAAATAGCGTGTTTTTATAAAACAATAAGTATCAAAAGATTGACACCAGTTTAAGTCCGATTTCAAAGTGAAATTAATTCCAACCACCACTATTGGATTAAATGGTAAAAATATTTCCTAATTTCACTTTAAAACCAATTCAAAAGATAATCTAATCATATAAATAAATTAGATTAAAAAGAGGTTTTGAATTAAAACACAACATTTTACACTATTCATTAAAAAATGAACTTTATCAGAAAAATACCAAAAATTTACACAAAGTAAAATTTGATGTCCCGATTCTTAATAAGAGTTTTATTAGGTCCAAAAGAATGTATAAGAGTGATCAAAACTATATTTAATGACAGTTCGCCATCAAAAGGCGATAAGTGAACCTTTAGTGAAAACTAGGGCATATATGCCTAAAATCGAATTCTTTCCGTATTTTAAGCCTCTATCCTTTATTGGATAATTGTAAAAACATTTAAAAACATATATAATCATATTTCAGTTATTTCTATCCACTCCCGCCATTACAACGGCTACATGTTAACTACCATTTAAAATAATATTATTTTATTATTAGAGTGCAACGTAAGATTCCCAAGAAACTCGTTGTTGCGTGTTGGGTACGCCATCGAGCATAGCATCCCCTTTAAAGTCATATTAATATTTTATTCACAAATATGGATAAATACAAAAATGTCGTATTCTTTATTTACCTGGGGTGTTACATTTAGTGTGTCATTCATTTGACTCATACATTCCCTTTGATATGTTTTATATATATATATATATATATAATATTTAATTTAATTTAATTCCATGTAATATTTTAAATTAAATTTTGTTTATAAGTTGTAATACAATGATTACTCTACACATATTAAGACATGACATGATACATAAATAACATGTGAACCATGTTCCCTTAATTTGATTGTACATTCCATGAAACTACAAAGTAATATTTGTATGCTTTATATTCCATGTGAAAATAGTATAAAAATACCTTAAACATGGTGTAGTTATGATGGGAACTAATAGTGTTTCCTCTATGGTATATGTTTTTTACATAGTTAATTTGATATAAATTTATTTAATTAATTTAATATTAAGTTCAATGAAAATATCATGAAATATTGGAATATTATTAAGATGAAATAAAATATTAATGAATGAATATAATTAATTGATTCTAGTATGGAGGGATGAGCCCGTAAGGGGTGATGACTCGGTAGGGTTCCCCCTGTCATTGCCAATCTCTGTTCTTCTTTGGGTCACATCAGATCGCCTCCATAATCTTTCATGGCGCTCTCGTGATGGAATATTACATTCTAGGGGTGATTTCGTTCTTTATGGGAATAGTCAACATGGAATTCTCATCATTTTTTGGCCTCTCCTTGCTCTAACCATTCTTCACTAGGTAGGGTCTTATCTAGAAGCGCGGTGAAGCATACAGTATTTATTCCAAATTCTCTTGATGTGGGATGACGTGTGGTTTTTTTCCTGTTGGGAGTGTGCGTGGCGGTTCGAGGTGGTCTCCAGGTGAGCATGTGAAGGAGGTGATAGGATCTGTCCTAGTTGGCATCAAGGTCAAACAGTTGCATTCGTGGTTTGGTTTCTTTCTCCTTGTCTTCCCTATCAATTTTTTTTTGGTTTTTTGCTTCGGGTATTCTATATTTTTTGGATCTGTTTATAATGTATGCATTGGATCTGAGAAGTTTGGATTCAAATTTTTGGTTGATGTGGTAGTCTTGGAGGCCTTTGAGATTGTTCTAGTTTGGTTTCGGTGGCATCGTCATTATTTCAGCAGTAGAGTAGAAGAGTTTCACTGGGAACACCTCATGAAATTGGCATTGCTTGTAGTTTTCTATGTGTTTATGTTTTTTGGTGTGCGATTTTGGTATGATCTAAATTCAGTGAAGCCGCAAATGAAGATGCAATGTACATCAGACTGTGGATATTCATATTTAATTTCTTATGACTTTGTGAAGTTCGGGTCTTTTTGGGTTGATGTGCATTGAGGATTATTTTTGGTTTGAATTCAGTGAATTTTCATGTGGCACTGTGGCCTTGGTCCATGAGACACTGAATCCAGTTTTCTTGTAAGGGATTGCACAATAGAGGTTTAGAGCAGGGAGCATTATCCTTATCATTTCTTGTAGAGACCTGAAGCATGACATACATGGACATTACATTAATTTTGTAGAATACTTAATAAATAACAAAAAACACACACAAGGACCGTAATAGTTTAGTGTCTTTGGAAACATGGAACGTAATCTTCAAATTGTGGTGAAAGATCTTCAACATCTCCTATAAAGATCTTCCACTTTTTGTTTCCTTACCTAAAACCTTTCTTTTAATCCTGGGCGAAAATAAAAAATAAAAAGGGTGAGCTCAAATGCTCAGTAAGGGTAAGCATGGATAAAATATAACATACCATATACATTTTATCTTAAAAACATGAACATAATGTTTAAACATCAAAATCTTGAGCAAATATATAAAACATGGAAGTACATAAGGCATAGATCATAATGGAATATAAATCATGATAAAATAGCATGGTAATAAAACATGTAATTGTGGCATCCATTAAGCCCATGTAATGATTTCCATAGTAGCCAAGGCATTGCTGCAAAGACCATATTAGTGGACAAAATCCCATTCTGAATCGAGTTCACTCCTCATTCCAGTCCTGTAATACTGAACTGGATTAACTTACCTTTCTAGCCATGTCTATATCATGAGATATAAATATTTACCCAATGCATTGGAGGGAGATATAGGTCCCACCCATCTCATAATGAAATTCTTACTTGTGCCACAAAATAAACATACATCATTTATAATAACCCAATAAATAAAATGGGTTTCATAAACATCATCCCATCATCACATAATCCACATAAAAGAAATTGACATCATTTCATAATAAGAAAAGTAGAACCATGTAAATCATAGAGACATTATACTAAAAACAAACACATATGAAATAGTTTCATCTTAGATGAAAAAAATGGTTTTGATAAAACACTTGAAATGAATTTTTGAGGAAAATATCCTTTCTTCTTCAAAATCAATTTATTTTAACAAAATGTCATGAAATTTTAAAAGAAATGGATTTTGTTGAATATAGTAATGAAATCTTTTGGAGGAAGCTTCATAAAAATAATGCATTATAAAACTATAAAAATCCTTTCATGCCGTATACGTTAAAAAACATTCTTCTCGTACTTTTGCCAGAAAAGTCAAAAAGTACCTCGTATGGTAAACAAAAAATATATTCCTTACATACCATGTAGTAAAAGTCAAAAATAGGTAAAAAGGACTTTAAACATACATGTAAACATTTTTATAAAACTTTGACATGGATGATAAATATAACCCTATTGTCGCTTGTCGTTGATTGAAGTTATATGCATCCCAAATTAATTACTCGTTCTTAGAACTTTAGTAAAGAATAAGTTCGGGGTCGATCAATAGGGAACCGTGGCGTGCATGAATTCAATTGAGTTAATACTTAATTAGGTGAAGTATGTAGAATTTACAATCGATTGGGTTGATTTTGGGTTTTGATTGAAACTAAATTGATTTACTTTGAAGAAATGGATACAGTTTGAAAGAAAACAATGGGTAAATTTAAAGAGTTCTGGAAAATGGAAAGAAAATATGTTTCGGGGCTGTGGTGAATAAGGAGTTCTTATGAAGATTTTTTAAATGTTTGTGTTGTTCATAATAATTCAATCATTCAGGATTTCATTTTGTTACAACATTTCCATGGTCCGGTTCCTCTTGCTTGGAATTAGCGTAGGTGACTCCTTGGTCCGGTAGTCAGTGTTCTTAATTCTTTATTACGTCCAGTCCATTATTTGAATCGATGAAAACCATCCAATGGTCATGGATGTTTTCACCGTTACTTTTCTTTTTTATCGCTGAGAATCCTTCCCTTGGTCTGGCTAAGAAATCTCAGTTATATTATATAGTGGTTTAAGAAGAGTACAATGAATTACAACGATTCAAACACAACTATATAAAACAACATATAAATTATGATCCCATCATCCACATCCCCAACACGAGGGGTTTATTTACACATGTAAAGTGGGAGAGAAATGACACACGTGATACCTGACGGATTCATCATGTAGGTGTTGAGGTACAGTGTCGGAAGGTGGAATGGCGGAGTGACGGCACCTTGGTAGCTTCGGGAATGGTGATAGAAGAGTTTTTATTTCCTCTCAATGGTTCTGAACTCCAAAATCCGTAGGCCAAGGATTCTTTTTATAGAAAATAAAGTACACGGCGTGTATAGAAAGTACACGCCCTGTACTTTTCGTCAACAATCTTTGGCGCCAATTTATCCATGGGTAGGTGGCCTAACATGTTGTCTTTGACTTTTGAACATGGCGCCGCCTAATGGTTGGGTGTACACGACGTTTAGCGCAACCATACACAGCGTGTAGTGTAATACTTTTGGCCTCCAACCCCTTCTAGAATAGCAGACACGACGTGTAAAAGTTCAAACACGTCGTGTCTTCATCAACGGCCACATGGGCGTGTGGACTTTTCTTCGAAAACTACCACTTCTAGAAAGTAGTACACGACGTGTAGCACCGCCACACACGGAGTGTATCTTCTGCCTGGTGACATGGGCGTGTACTCCCTCCTTCGGTCTATGTCCCTGCCTAGATGTACATGGCGTGTATAAAAGAACACGCCGTGTAGTTTCAAAATTTTCACAGACTTCCCTTGATCCGTGTATTTATCCAGAAAGCTCCTGAAAGTAAACAGATTCACCAAAATCAAAGAATATGTTCATAAAACAATAGATATTTTCTGAAAACATGTTTTTATCTTTAATTATATATATGGAAATGTATACACAAATTGGTTTCATCAAATTCCCCCACACTTAGTCATTTTCTTTCCCTCAAGAAAAATCTCAATATCTAATTAAGAGAGCCTATACTTTAAAAGGAAGGCATTTAATTAATCAAACGTATAACTGATAAAGTTACTGAGGAAAAATTCCGAAAGGCACAAACAAATTCCATTCATAAGATATTAAAATCATGCCTCATATATAATGCAATTAACTACTCTCATCCTCTTTCAACACATTTTTCAACCTTTCAAAAATAAGCATGCCACTTGATGATTTACCTTACGAGTTAAAATCACACTCCACACTCAAGATGTTTTTAATCAATGTTATCCTTAATCCAAGGTATATACACTCTATCCATAGGTTTTCAAGATATCTTGTTCTCTACTTCAGAAAAATTGAATTCAAAAAATCATGAGGGCTTTATCAAATAGGTTCAGATGTTTCTGTGGCTAAGGGTTGGTAGGTTCAAATGTGAAAATAAATTCTGAGTCTTGAAAAGGGATGGCTAATTCCTTTAAACAACATTGCATGATATTCAAAGTAAAAACCCACTAAAAATGCATCCTTCACAAGCTCTGTAAAATTATTTTGTAATTTTCACCATCTTCCTTAGGCAAGTAGTGTTCATGGGAAAATAAGCATAAGGTTCCCTTGTTGTTTGTTTTTTGTTGATGTTTTTTTAAACAAAAAAACACAAGGGTGTCCCTTATGAATACAATGAGTAGATGTTTGGAACCTATTCTGCCCCAAATAATCAAGAGGCACTCCCCCACACTTTATTTCATGGTTGTACACAAAAATATGTCATGTATTTCCAACTCCCTCTTTAAAGCTTAAATGAATAATCATGCAAAGTGTAAAAAAGAAATAGGGTAGGAAGGGAAATAGGATTCTAATGTGGCTTCCTATAAAGGTTGTTCATAGCTTCTATGGGATTAATGAAGATTAAATGTAGGGTAGGTCTCAAGATAAAGGGGTTGAAACAATTTAATGCCTCAATCATGTTAAATTAATTAAAAAATTCTTTCACGATTCGAAAAGAAAAACTTGCAAATTCTGGTAGTGATGCATATCCTATGAATCTATCATGAAAGAGGGTATTAGAAAAGAAATATGAAAAAGGGTTTAGAATACCTCTTATGAGTGGAAAAGTAATAAAGGGACAATCAGGTCATGACATGCATACAAATGATTAGCCTAATTAATGTAATTTAATCAAGGATGAATGGTTGCAATTGAAACTATATCAGCAATCATTTTAAAATACTTAAAAACTAAAATAACCATGTAACCTTTCCAAAAGTTCCTATTGATAACTATAGAATTTATAAGATTGATTAACCAAAATTGCTTTAAAATTTTAAATATAGAGTCTAATAATGATGTTTCCTAGGTTAGTTTAAGTGCAAAGACTAATGTGAAAGATACAGATGCTCCCCCACACTTAATACAACACATGGTCCACCAAGTGAAATACTAAGTTAAAGGGTGGGAAATGGAGAGAAATGGGGGACAAAATGAGGGAAAGTAGTGGAAGAAGTAAATACAAAATGAATGAAAATAGAAATGAAAAAATACTACCCTCGAGAAAAGTGATGCCCAAGACGCTCCATGCCCGTACCTGTGACTGTTGAGAAAAAGGAAAACTACAAACATTCATAAAATCACAGCACAGAAAATGAGAGAAGAGATATATAAGATAAGAAAAAATGTCACTATCATGGGGTCACCTCAGGGGAGGTATCATCCTGTACAGAATCGGCCGGTAGAGACGGCGTAGTAGGTGTGGAAGGGTGAGGCTCTGACTCGGAATCTGGAATGGTAGCTAAAGAAGTAGGAGTCGCAGGTACTAGACTCGGGATCGGAAGCTCAGTAGCAGGCCATGGCCGGGAAGAAGTGGTAGTAGCAGAGCTCACCATAGTCATCAAAATGGAATCTGTGGCTGGAACAGGAGACGGCGGTGGAGAAGCAGCAGAAGGGCCAGGAATGGAGGCAGAGGCTGGTGACTGAGGCAGTGGAACACCAAGATGCTGAGCAATTTTCACCAACATATGCTCCATCCGGTCTTGGCGGCCGTCCAGATGAACCAAATGGCGTGCAATGGTGTCCTGGCGGCTGATGATACAGGCTAACTTCTGTTCCATTGATCCTAGGCAGAGGGAAAGGGTCGGATCGACCGAGGGTGCGGGGGTATGTGGGATGGGGGATGGGACAGAAGAAGGAAGGTCAGAAGAAGTGGGGTCAGTAGGAGGTGGGTGAGGTGGAGAAGACGGAGGGGTGGGGAAGGAGGAGTGGGGTCAGAAGTTGGGGTAGGGGGGTTCGCAGGTGGCGGGGCTCGAGCCTGAGCAAGGATGTAGGCACCCCCTGCTTACAGACCAATCCCATGCGAATGAGCATGAGAAAGTCCATCCGCTGTGGTGAACCTATCAAGTAATGAGGTAATGAGGGCACGAATACCCCCAAGTGGTGGCCAAGACGGGTGATGTAAAACCCGCCGTTCAGGTTTCCCGGACGGCCGGTAAACATGGAGTGGAAATAGGAGGCTGCAAGATAGGGGAGGTCCTGGTAGGCGTGTTGAATGACACAGGTAAGAAGCTCCATGTCACGGCCGGTCATGACCCCCATATCCTCATGGATGGGAAAAAGGATGGCGCTGAAGCACCGGTGGGTGAAGCGAAGGATAGGGTCGTCTATAAGTGAGCTCTTCTAGGAAGTGGGGGAGTACTAGTGGTCAGGCCCCACGATCTCCCGCCACATGGAAATAAGGTCAGAGCGCTCGGGCTGGGTCAAGTCAGAAATGGGGGGTGGTGTGATAGGATAGGGGTAGAAGCCGCACCCTCAGCAAAACTCTGTCATCATCAGAGAAAAATGTTGGTCGCCTAGCCAGAATCGAACTACTAGCACCACATCGCTAGGTGTCTCTCGGTACTCCGATCCATCGAACTCAAAGGAGGACACAAACTCCAAAAATAAATCTCGGACCACAGGAGTGCTGACCTGGAAAATCTCGAGGAGTGCAGTGTGCCCGAGAAGTACCTCCAACTCCTCCCAAATACCGAGCTGCTGCGGAATTCTGCTGTCAAGGTACCGGCCACTCAATGGTATCGACCGACGGGAGAAGCATCGGATCCTGTCGTATGTGAGGTTGGTGACCAGGAATACCGTGCAGGGATAGGGAGCACCTGCATGTCCTGGCCCGGGTGCCGGTGCAGTAGCAACATCTAGCTCTGGAGGTGGATCCGCCGAAGAAGATGGTGGATCTGTGGAAGGTGTTCTCGAAGAGGGACCAGCTGCTGAGGATGAGGGTACATGGATAGTGGTAGCTGGTGCAGCAGAAGTAGGCCCAACCTCATCTGAGGGAGTGAGTGGCGGCATAATGGCCAATGGAGGGACCTCAAAGACCAGAGCGTCGGGGTCCGACTGCGTAGGTGGTCAGAGTCGGATCCAAAGATAGCTGGGCCTCTCTCCCTCGGTGGCGGAGGATGGCCGCTTCCCACAGGAAGGATCAAGATCTGCCATATCCTGAAATAGAAATAGAAAGAAAAAAACAAAAGAAGAAGAAAAAGGATGAAAATAAAACAATGAAAATGTGAGAATACTGGAAAACAAAAGTACATGGTGTGTACTCTAGAGTACACGGTGTGTAGTCAGAACATAGAGTATCCCGTGTTCTCTAGAAAGACACGCTGAGGGTGGAAATAGACCATGTAATAGGACACAGCATGTACTGAACATACACGCCGTGTTTACTCAAAGTGCAGGTGGTCGTGTATTATAAATGACACGGCCATGTTGTTATCAATTCAAAGAAAACAATACATGTCGTGTAGGTACAGTCCACGGCGTGTACTTCAGATGATGAACATGTCCATGTAGAGGGTGAGAAACGGGATTGCTACATATATAAATGACACGGAGTGTACCAAACATACACACTGTGTTCTGGAACATGGGATGACAGGACGTGTTATGCACCACACACGAAGGCGCCAAGGGAAATGGTCTACACGGTGTGTACCGAACACACACGCCGTGTACGAAAAAAAACATGTGTGAGGCCGTGTGCAAAGGCGTACTCGGGTATGACAGAAATAAACAAGAACACCGTGTGTACCGAACATACACACCATGTATATTCAAATTTAGAAATATTTTGTGTGTGGCCATGTACAGATATACACGTTGTGTGTTCTTTATTTCACAGCCATGTATAGGCAGAAGCCGAATGGTCGGCCGATCCGATAAACACCCTAAAAGATTCTAAAAACGTGAAATAAAGGGTGCAGATCGGCGTACCTGGACTGTGGATCACAATGTGAGATGAATCAGAACTTGAAATGCCCCAAATCGATGGATCCGACAAAGGGGGTTCAGGTGGTGTTTGGGAGAAGAAACGGGAAGAAGGGGAAGAATGGGGCGGCCATGAAAAACGGCCTCAAGCCGGGTGGCCCGCGTCGTATATAGCCGTATTTCACGGCGTGTATTTTTGGTACACGCCGTGTATCCCAATTTTTTTAAAATTATATAAATAAATATAATTATTATACTAAACTATATAATAATTATTATTAATAATTAAAAATAGATATATCTACAAATTCTAATATACATAAACCTATACACGACGAATATTGGGAAATACACACCGTGTATTTTAAAATGAGAAAAATAGTAGTACAACCTTTGGTCTGGTGCTTGGGGCGAGATTCGAACTGGCGATCGGCCGATTTGAACAAACGCCCTCACCCACTGGAGGAAAGGTTGTTCAACTGTTCATATTTATTTTATATATATATTTATTCTATACGGCCTATACACACGGAACGAAAGAAAAGCACGGTGTGTGGTTTTTATTTAAGAAAGGATGGGGGTGAAGCGGGGAGATTAGCGCGATTCGAAACCGGGTCTTTTGAACCTGGTGCCGAGACTTTGCCAATCCACCAACTTCACCTGCATGTAATTTCTTATTTTTAAAACGTTTCTAATTTATATTAGAAAAATCATGGTGCACACGGAGTATATCGGAGTACATGTCGTGTGGTTTTAGTAAAAGAACAAATGATGGAAATGGGACGGTTGTCTGGATTCGAACCCGGGTCTTTTGAAACTGGATTATGATTCTAGCTAACCGGTCCATCCCAACCATTGGTTTTATTTAAAAAAATTATATATATATATATATATATTAAAAATACCACACACATCGTGTAATTAAAAGGAGGAACCCCATGCCGAAGGTAGGTCAGGAGGATTCAAACCGAGGACGGCTCGAATAAACTCCAGTGACTTTTCCATCTGCTCCGGCATCATCCCTGGTTATTTATTTGTTATTCTATATATGTATACTATTATGTTTATAAATTAAAAAGGATTAGTAAATTCCGTATATATAAGTGGGACACAGCTTGTAACCTCTGGGTTGCCTCCCAGGAAGCGCCTTTGTTTTAGGTCATTGGCTCGACCTACTTACCATGCTACCTAATATTTACGGTGGATAATGGTCTCAATAATGGTCTCCCTATCCATCTGGGAGTTGAAAATTCTCGGGCTCTTCTTTAATAGGAATGTCTGGAATGTTAAATTTATCAGAAATATAAGAATATATCAGATCATCCACAAGGTGATCGTCCATAGTAGTTATTGTCAAAAAATCCTCATGATCAGACAATGATGCATGCTTGATGGCTTTGAGAACATTGTAGGATACTCTCTCGTCTCCTACCCAGAAAATAAGCTCCCCTTGGTGTACATTAATGAGCGCCTTCCCAATGGCGAGGAAAGGTCTTCCCAAAATAAGTGCAGCCTCCGGATCCTCCCCTATGTCGAGGATGATGAGATCAGCAGAGAAAATCAGCCTACCCACATTGACCAGTACGTCCTCTAGTAGTCCCTTCGGGTGTTTGATGGATCGATCAGCAAGTTAAAGGGCAACGCGGGTAGGCATGATCTCATGGAGTCCTAGCTTCTTGAAAACTCCGAGGGGCATGAGGTTCACGCTGGCCCCTAAGTCGCAGAGGGCCTTCCCAAACTCATAGGATCCAATAGTACAAGGAATGGTGAAACTACCTAGATCTCGATGTTTTTGAGGAATGGAAGGTTGAACCACCACGTAGCACTTCTTCGTTAGTGAAATAACGACTAAATCCTCCATCTTCATCTTATTCAAGAGGATTTCCTTCATGAATTTGGCATATGTTGGAATTTGTGTCAAGGCCTACGCAAATGGGATGTTGATATGTAGCTTCTTAAAAACATCCATGAATTTTCTGAATTGGTGGTCCAGCTTCCTCTGCTTCAATCTTTCAGGAAAGTGTAATATAGTCTTGAATGGTTGGATTACTTCCTTTTCTTTATTTTTTAAAGCCTCATTATGCGGGCTTTTGGATGAGGATGGGTCGGTATTGGTACATTTTTCATCAACAGTGGGTTTGGATACTCCTTGCTTTGCTGATTGGTTCTGGTGGAGCTCTTTTCCAATCTAGAGCATGATAGCATTGGCCTCCTCCCTTGGGTTCTTTTCGGTGTTCCCTGGTAGTGTACCAGACTGCCTCCTTGAGAGATGATTTTCCAGCTGGCCAATCTGATTCTCCAAGCCTCGAATTGAAGCTTCCTAATTCTGGAACAGAGAATCAGCAGTATATATGAATTTAGTCATCAGATATTCTAACCTTGAGGTGTTCTCTTGCTAAGGTGGTTGTTGAGCCGGTGGAGGAGGTGGTTGTCGTGGATGCTATGGACGAGGGTTTTGATACCCTTGTTGCTGATAAGGACCCTACTGGAGTTGTTGCGGCCATTGGTATTTCTTCTGATATGGAGGCTGGTTGTAGTTGGGCAGTTGCTGGGGCGGAGGATTCTGCTATTGTTGGTCCCAGCTTGTGTTCTTTTGATCTCTCCATACCGGGTTCTGGTACTTCTGGAACTGGTTGGGCCCTCGATTGTGGGCAACATAACTCACCTCGCTCGTCGAGGGGCCTCCAACCGAACCCGGGCATTCTCCCATGATGTGGTTATCACCATAGTCGCCACATGCTGTATGGTTCGCCGCATGAACTTGAGATGCTCTTTTGAGGTTCAATGCATCGATTTTCATGGATACAACGTCTAACTGAGCAACTAACATAGTGGTAGCGTCAATGTTGTTCATACCTCGCTTTTGAGTCCCCCGCTCAGAGTGCCACTAGAAGCTATTGGTTGACATGTCTTCCAGTAGTTCGAATAGTTCTTCAGGGGATTTATGCATCACCGTACCTCCAGCAGCAGCATCCACCACGGACTTGGTATTCGTGGTAAGTCCTCCGTAGAAGTTCTAGACTTGCATCCAGAGTGGGAGTCCGTGATGGGGGCATTTTCGTAACATCTCCTTGAAGCATTCCCAGGACTCGTACAACGACTCGGAGTCATTCTGCTGGAAGTTATGAATCTCATTCCGGAGTGTCACTGTCTTGGATGGTGGGAAGTACTTGGACAGGAATGCCTGGGCTAGCTCCTCCCATGTGAGGATAGATCGTTGTGGAAGCCCCTTGATCCAGTCCTTCGCCTTATCCCGTAGAGAAAAGGGTAATAGGTGAAGATGAATGGCGTCCTCAGATACGCCATGGTACCTAAAGGTGTCGCAGATCTCCAGAAAGTTGGAGAGATGGGTGTTCGGTTCCTCGCTAGCCAGGCCTCCAAATTGGACTTTGTTCTGGATCATCTGCATGATAACAGGCTTGATCTCGAAGTGCAGGGCCTGGACCGAAGGACTAACGATGCCCGTATCAGCTCCGTGAATCGATGGAAGTCCGTACTCCATAAGGGTACGTCTTGGAGGTTGTTTTTGATGGGGTGGATCTTGCATAAACTGCTCCTGATGGGAAAAGTATGGTCGTGGGAAGGGTTTTTGCGGTGGCCATTGGTAATCCCTTGGGAGGAATTCCATGAAGGCTCCAGGAGGATTCTCTGGTAGACTACCAGCGGGAGGCTGATGATCCTGGTACTGATGCTCAGTCACAGCATCTACGGCTGGTGCTCCCCCTTCCTTGTTTTCCATGGGTTGTGGTTGATGGTTGTGAGTTTCTGTCCGTGTACGCCGATGATAAAGCAAGGTCCGTTCGATTTCTGGGTCAAGAGGAACTAATTCCGAAGACTTGGAACTTCTGGATCATGTAAAATTTCTAAACATACACTTTAATCTCTCCACAACAAAAAAAAAAACCAGGCGTAAAAGGGAAAAAGAAAAAAGAAAATTTGAAATGGGATTAGAAAAGAGATGTTTGATAATTTTTGATTTTTATTTTCACTTAAATCAATTATTAACACAATTTAAATCTTAACACTAAAACCAAATGGTAGTTCCCCAGCAACGGCGCCAAAATTTGGTGTCTCTTGTCGTTGATTGAAGTTATATGTGTCCCAAATTAATTACTCGTTCTTAGAACTTTAATATAGCATAAGTTCAGGTTCGATCCACAGGGAACCGTGGCATGCATGAATTCAATTGAGTTAATACTTAATTAGGTGAAGTATGCAGAATTTAGAATCGATTGGGTTGATTTTGGGTTTTGATTGAAACTAAATTGATTTATGTTGAAGAAATGGATACAGTTTTAAATAAAACAATGGGTAAATTTAAAGATTTCTTAAAAATGGAAAGAAAAGATGTGTCGGGATGTGGTGAATAAAGAGCTCTTGTATAGATTGTTTAAATGGTTGTGTTGTTCATAATAATTCAATCATTCAAGATTTCATTTTGTTACAAGATTTCCTTGATCTGGTTCCTCTTGTTTGGAATTAAAGTAGCTGACTCCTTGGTCTGGTAGTCAGTGTTCTTAATTCTTTATTATGTCCAGTCCATTATTTGAATCGGTGAAAACCTTCCACTGGTCATGGATGTTTTTACAGTTACTTTTCTTTTGTATCGCTGAGAATCCTTCCCTTGGTCCGGCTATGAATTCTCAGTTATATTAAACGGTGGTTTAAGAAGAGTAAGATGAATTAAAATGATTCAAACACAACCATATAAAACAACAAACAAATTATGATCCCATCATCCACAGCCCCGACATGAGGGGTTTTTTTACTCATAGAAAGTGGGAGAGAAATGACACATGTGATACCTGAAGGATTCATCGTGTAGGTGTTGAGGTAGAGTGTCGGAAGGTGGAATGGCGGAGTGACGGCACCTTGGTAGCTTTAGGAATGGTGATAGCAGAGTTTCTCTTTCCTATCAATGGTTCTGAACTCTCAAATCCATAGGCCAGGGCTTCTTTTTATAGAAAATAATGTACACGACTTGTATAGAAAGTACACGTCGTGTACTTTTCGTCAACACGCTTTGGCTCCAATTTCTACACTACTAGGCGGCCTAACACGCCGTCTTTGACTTCTGAACACAGCGCCTCCTAGTTGTTGGGTGTACACGGTGTGTAGCGCCGCCATACACGGCGGGTAGTGTCATATGTTTGGCCGCCAGCACATTCTAGAATAGTAGACACATCGTGTAAAAGATCAAACACTCTGTGTCTCCATCAACGTCCACATGGGCGTGCGGACTTCTCTTCGGAATCTACAGCTTCTAGAAAGTAGTACACTGCGTGTAGTGCCGCCACACACGGCATGTATCTTTTGCCTGGTGACATGGGCGTGCACTCCCTCCTTCCGTCCGTGTCCCTGCCTGGATGTACACGGCGTGTATAAAAGAATACGTCGTGTAGTTTCAAAATTTTCACATACTTCCCTTGATCCGTGTATTTAGCCAGAAAGCTCCTGAAATTAAACAGATTCACCAAAATCAATGAATATGTTTATAAAAAAATAAATATTTTCTGAAAACGTGTTTTTATCTTCAATTATATACATGGAAATGTATACAAAAATTGGGTTCATCAAACCCCCAATAAATACTTCCGAATAAACAATCTCGGAAAAAAACGAGATTGGAAAAGTTATCCCTTACCTTAGGTCTGATATGCTTCGTACGTATCTGAACCTCCTGTACAATGATTTAAATAATTTCATTGACTTATTACAGAATCATATTCATTGTTATTATATCATATATGTTTCACTTATGACTTTATATTACCCGTTCTTTTGTAAGTTCCATGTTAAAGTAGTGTTTTGGGTAAAATCGTTTTATTTGTCATACATGTTTGGACTTGTTGTTCTTGATATTATTACTTATATCCTGATCTACATAAGTATAGAATGTAAAACATGATTTATATGTAATATATATTCAGAATATACATATATATATATATATATATGATATATCGATAAATGAAATACATCATTCATGGAGAAGGTAGGCCGTACGTACGCATGAACGCTGTTTTCGTTTCCTTATTGAATTGAATGGAATTAAGTAGATGACATACATATATATATACATAAATCCAGTATCATTATTATTTCATATATTTCAGGATTTCTTATTATATATACTTTATAATCATTCATGAATGGTTAACATGGAGAATGAATCTCATCGCGTCGTGGAGACGGTATTCCGTACGTACGCACGAGCGATGATATCATTCCCATGATCGTGGGATTGAATTTAAGTGTATGTATAATATTTCATAATAAATATCACTTTACAATAATCATATATAGGTATTATTTACACCATTATACCCATCCCAGTAAGGTGGTGGTGGAAAATAGTTTACACCACGGCGTGGAGACGGTATTCCGTACATAGGCACGCGCGGTGATTTCATTTTCCATAGGATGTATAAATGGTGAAATAGGTTTGTTTCATAATTATAATTACATATCAGTATATGAGTGATACTGATGTTATTACTTCATAATGAAACAACTAATGAAGAATAAGTGGAAGAAGAAATAAAGTTGAAATAATCGGTAACAGACATGACCTCTTCTTTGAAGCGCCTCTTTGAGACCTCCACATAGGGCACTAAAATTGGTCTTTGAAGAAGACCAGGACCTCTAGGATGTTTTAATGGAAGTGTATAAGAGCATTTGAAAGGGTTTGGCCGAGCTTGAAGGCTCAAAGTGCTGTGAGGAAAAGAGGGAGGAGGTGCCCTTTTATAATGGAGGAGATGCGCACCTTTGGAAAAACTAAATATATTATTTTATTATAAAGTCATATTCGGTATTTTATAGCTCCAAATTGATTTATTTATAAGATAATGTGGGGAAGGGTTGAAATACTCTCATCCAATTGAATTTATACAAGTTTAGGTTTCTATTTTAACCTTATCATTTAGATTTAACATTAAGTTAGATAATTTATCTTTTACCGTGTCTTCTTATTTTCTTACACTATAAGGTTAATAAACATACTATAACATTCCAAACGAACCCCACACTATTTATTATTAATATATATAACTTTATCTAAGTAATTTGGCCAAACCTTACATTTTTAAGAATAAAATAAAAATTAATAATATAATATTTGTTTTAAAAACTATTTTATGTCAATTTCGACACTATTTGGTAATTGATTTTTGTGAAAATAATAAAAGAATGATTAGTACAAAAAAAGTTAACTAAAACAATAATAACATGTCATATTAACCTATAAAATTATTATAATTCATAAAAAGTCTAAAATTATATTTATTTGGGTATTTATAACAACAATTATGTCCACATTTCCTTAATAACATAATTAGTACATCATCATTGTGTCATACATAAATTAAATTATTTAATGTCTAACAATTACAAATAAACTACCACTATGTATGAAATCGTTTTATCTTTCTAAGGAATATTTATAGTCGAATTTATCTTATGTATAACACTATATTAAATATTATTTACTTATTAAACTTTGATTTTACCTATTTTAACCCATCTTTAAATAAATTAATAATAAATGTCCTAATATAATAAAAGTGGGAATAAATGATAATATTTTATTTATAAGGTTGTTTTTGATCGAATTACACTTATCCAATAGAATTAGGACATGTGTTCGGGTAATAATAAAATCATTTTTACCCTTAACTATCCTATTTACTTTTAACCGTGGTAAAAAAAGTAAAAAGTTACTATTCACCAAAAATTATTTTCTTCTCATTGAACCACATTTAATCTTTGATATTAACAGTGTCTCTTGGATTTTTTAAATTCAATTCACAGAAGTGGTAAAATGTTATTTAAATGAAAATGCCAGTTGTTTTATCTACCACTAAGTGGTTTCACTATTCATCGAAAATTGAAGTTTCTCAAAAAAATACCAAAAAATCAGCCTAAGAATTATTTGATATTCAGAATTCAAAATTTATGTCTATTCTTGTAAAATCAAAAAATAGAAGTGGCATTAATTAATTTTAAAATTAATTCCTGTTATCAAAACAAATAGCGTGTTTTTTAAGAAACAATAACTATCAAAAGATTGATACTTGTTTATATCCAATTTCAAAGTGAAATTAATTCCAATGACCACCATTGGATTAAATGGTAAAAATATATTGTAATTACATTTTAAAATCAATTAAAAAGATAATCTAACCATATAAATTATTGTGATGAAAAAAGTTGTTTTTAATTAAAATATAACGAGTTTTTACTATTCATTAAAATATGAAAGTTATCAGAAAAATATAAAAACTTTATCCAAATTAAATTTTTATATCCTTCATCCAAGGAAGAATTTTATTTTTTCAAATTTAACTTATAAACATGTCAAAAACTAGATTTAAAGTGGTCGCTCCATCAAAAGGCGGCAAAACTACATTTTTTGAAAAATACTTATTTTACTCAAAAAATTGATTTTGTTCTCATACCATGTTCTAGAAAATGTGTAAGATGAATAATAATGTTATAAAATTCAAAATGTAGTTGATACTATTCATAACGGCTAGTTCATAATAATATTATGACCATATATCGTTGTTTAGTGAAACCTGGTATTGTGTACAACACACGCTATCAAGGAAGGTCGTGATTGCATGTAATGAAAGCCAAGTTATGGTTTTGTATACTGCAAGCTAATACGGTGTTGCTTATAGCACAAGATAATCTTGGTGTAGCATAAAACAGATGACATAAAAAAATTAAAAAGAATACTTATCATAAATTCTCGGGTTGTTACATTCTACCCCTGTTAAAATGAATTTCGCCCTTGAAATTCGTCGGGGTTATACATGGTTTTCTACTTGATTGTTTCTTTAATTGAAACCCACATTGTAAAATGAAATACCAAAACTTAAATTTAAAAACTAAATATGAAACATGACGGTTACCCAAATTAACTAATCCCTGGGTTTCCACATAGGACAACATAGGTGGAAATATTGATATGGAAGAGAAATCTAACCATCAAGTTCTGATGGAGAGTGGTAGAGAACATGGCTATGAAAAAGCCAACAATCACAAATCCATAGATTTGTGATGATCTAATGTACCATCTGATTCATCGGATATAAGAGCACTTGGACAACACTTTTGGTTTTCAATATCATTTCCCTAAAGATGAAAATTTTGAATTAGAATAAATACTTTCTTGATTTTGGTACAATCTCACTATTGTTTGTGCTTTGAAAAATTTCCACTTCATCTCTTAAATAAATGAAGTTGAATTTGTTATTCATGAAGTGATAACTGATCATGTGATAGAATTATGGGTCATTCCATCTGTTTCAAACAAAAGGTTATCAAAAGTTATCAAATATACATAAGTCCATCTATGGTGTGGTTAATCATATGTGATTCCAAAAATGAAATTATTCTTCATATATCATACCGCTTAATAATATAAAACTAGTTTCTACTAACCAGGGACTTCCTATAGGCTAGTGGTAGGCAATAAAGGCCAGCTGCACTTCGGTTGTGGGTTTGATTCCCACAACCTTGTCCGACGCGATGGGTTGTCGCCCGTCCTGCAGGTTATCCTTTTTCTAAAACTACATTACTATAACATCCCATCAATAATATCGAAAAAAGTTCTATCCTTAAACAACACTAAATTATGTCCAACATAATCCATTCCAATCTTTAGGCTTATCTAAAATACTTCGGTCCAAGCTCATAGTATAAAGAAAATGACCAATTGAAATGTCACATAACAATCACGTGAATGCCATAATTTATCCCCCATATATCATAAGAAATATCTTGTTGGTCAAATTACAAACATGTGAATTCCTTAATCATGTATTCTTTTGACGAATGGATACTCATTGAACATTAGTGAAAACATGAATGTTGTTAAATTTTAAGACTTTCCATATACCAAAATCAAAAAATTCTATATACTCAAACCATGATATAACCTTATCCTTGTATCAGTCATGAGCTCATGAATACTATCAAACATTTAATTTTCACCTTATCCCTTCATTATGTGCATATCATCTACTTTCTAGAAATATCTGAGTAACCTTTCATCGTCACTGGTACCATTCATCATATACTTTCAAAACTTAAGGAAAGACAACAGTGTAAAAATCCTTAGATATCTCTTTATTCCATAGTACCATGAGATTACTAATACAACATTACACTTGATAAACATTTAATAATTCCACTACATTTTTAAACCATTGACCGAGCTTCAACAATTCTTTCATCTCACATATTATTTTTAGTCTCTTCTTCATCATCAACATAAATACTACCCATACGACCATACTGATTCTCTTCATGAGACTTTCCCTTAGAGAATTGGGTTGCATAATTCCCGTACATTCCACATTTAAAACATTTAACCATTGTTGATGTCGTATCAATAAGATTATCCTCATCCATGGTGTTAACTGAACCTTTTCCTTTGCACTTACTGGCTTTGTGTCCTTCTTTTCCACACCCAAAGCATCTTCCAGTTCGTTTGAAACATTTTCCATGATGCCTCTACCCACAGGATTTACATGATAGAAATTGAAAATTATTTCCTCTATGATCATCATGAAACTCCATCTTTCTATTATTAGCTGAGTCGGGAAACATACCAAAGTTGAGATTAATGATCATATTATGAGATTTCTGATTAGGCATAATAACAATATGTGGACTCCATATCCAATTTCATTTGGTTTCTCAGGAAGAATATCATTCCATTGTCCATCATTTCCTCCATTATCATGAATCTTCCTGTTCCCATCCATTTTCAAAAACCCAACAAGAATAGTGTGAGAGGCCAAAATCATAATCAAGGGGGATTACCTTCAATATATATCATATTAGGTCAAATTATAAGATCATTACCATAATTCTAGGACTATAACCTATACTTGTACTTAACCTTAGGGACATCCCTAGACATACCGTAGAAATATCTCTAGGGATCTCACTAAATTTCTTGCATCCTAGTTTCAAAAGGTTGACTAAACCATTCACATGATACCAACTGTAGAGACCCGAAGCTTGACGTACATGTAAATTACATTAATTATGCGTAATACTTAATACATAACAAAAACAGACACACAAGTACCGTAATAGTTTAGTGTCTTTGGAAACTTGGAACGTAATCTTCTAATCGTGGTGAAATATCTTCAACATCTCCCATAAAGATCTTCCACTTTTTTTCCTTACCTAAAACCTTTCTTTTAATCCGGGGGGAAAAGAAAACATAAAAAGGGTGACCTCAAATGCTCAGTAAGGGTAATCATGGATAAAATAAAACATACCATATACATTTTAACTTAAAAACATGAACATAATGTTTAAACATCAAAATCTTGAGCAACGACATAAAACATGGAAGTACATAAGGCATAGATCATAATGGAACATAAATCATGATAAAATAGAATGGGAATAAAACATGTAATTGTGGCATCCATTATGAACATGTAATGATTTCCATAGTATCCAAGGCTTGCTGCCAAGACCATCTTAGTGGACAAAGTCCCTTTCTGAATCGAGTTCACTCCTCGTTCCAGTCCTGTAATACTGAACCGGATTAACTTACCGTTCCAGCCATGTCTATCTCATTAGATATAAATCTTTACCCAATGCATTGGAGGGACATATAGGTCCCACCCATCTCATAATTAAATCATTCTTACTTGTGCCACAAAATAAACATACATAATTCATAATAACCCAATAAATAAAATTGGGTTCATAAACATCATCCCATCATCACATAATACTTATAAAAGAAATGGACATCATTTCATAATAAGAAAAGTGGAACCATGTAAGTCATAGACACATTATACTTGAAACATACACTTATGAAATAATGTCATCTAAGATGAAAAAAATGGTTTTGATAAAACACTTGAAATAAATTTTTGAGGAAAATATCATTTCTTCTTTAAAATCAATTTCATTTCACAAAATGTCATGAATTTTAAAATAAAGATATTTTTTTGGATATAGTCATGAAATATTTTGGAGTAAGATTCATGAAAATAAGTCTTTATAAAACTTTATAAATCCTTTCATGCCGTATAAGTTAAAAAAACATTTTTCTCATACTTTTGCCGGAAAAGTCAAAAAGTACCTCGTATGGTAAACAAAAAATAGATTCCTTACATACCATGTAGTAAAAGTCAAAAATGGGTAATAATTACTTTAAACATACATGAATTTTTTTTTATAAAACTTTGACATGGATGATAAATATAACCCCCAGTAAATACTTACGAATAAACAATCTCGGATAAAAATGAGATTGGAAAAGTTATCCCTTACCTTAGGTCTCATGTTCTTCGTACGTATCCGAACCTCCTGTATAATGATTTAAATAATGTCATTGACTTATTACAGAATCATATTCATTTTTATTATATCATATATGGTTCACTTATGACTTTATATTTCCCGTTCTTTTGTAAGTTCCATGTTAAAGTAGCGTTTTGGGTAAAATCGTTTTATTTATCGTACATGTTTGGACTTTTTATTCTTGATATTATTACTTATATCTTGATTTACATAATTAAAGAATGTAAAACATGATTTATATGTAATATATATTCATAATATACATATATATATTATAGATCGATAAATGAAATACAACGTTCATGGAGAAGGTAGGTTGTACGTACGCATGAACGCTGTTTTCGTTTCCTTATTGAATTGAATGGAATTAACTAGATGGCATACATATATATATAAATAAATCCATTATCATTATTATTTCATATATTTCATGATTACTTATTATATATACTTTATAATTATTCAAGAATGGTTAACATTTATAATGAATCTCATCACGTCGTGGAGACGGTATTCCGTACGTACGCACGAGCGATGTTATCATTCCCATGATCATGGAATTTTATTTAAGTGTTTGTATAATATTTCAGAATCAATATAAATTTACAATAATTATATATAGTTATTATTTAAACCATTACACCCATCCATGTAAGGTGGTGGTGGAAAATAGATTACACCACGACGTGGAGACAGTATTCCGTACGTACGCACGCTTGGTGATTTCTTTTTTTGTAGGATGGATATATGGTGAAATAGGGTTGTTTCATACATATAATAACATATCCGTATATGAGTGATACTGATGTTATTACTTCATAATGAAAAAACTAAATAATAAGAAGTGGAAGTAGAAATAAAGTTGAAAGAATTGGTAACGGACATTACCTCTTATTTAAAGAACCTCTTTGAGACCTCCTCTTTGGGCACTAAAAGTGGGATTTTAAGAAGACCAGGACCTCTAGGATGTTTCTATGGAAGTGAATAAGAGAATTTTGTGGGGGTTGTCCGAGATTTAAGGCTTAATGTGGTGTGAGGAAGAGAGGGAGGAGGTGCCCTTTTATAAGGGAGGAGAGGGGCACCTTTGGAAAAACTAAAAATATTATTTTCTTATAAAGTCATATTCGGTATTTTATAGCTCCAAATTTATTTATTTAGAAGATAAGGTGGGAATGGGACTAAATCTTCCCATCCAATAGAATTTAGACATGTTTTGGTTTCTATTTTAACCTTATCATTTAGATTTATCTTTAAGTTAGATAATTTATCTTTTACCGTGTCTTCTTGTTTTCTTACACTATAAGGTTAATAAACATACTATAACAAGCCAAACGAACCCCACGTTGTTTATTATTAATATATATAACCTTATATAAGTCATTTTTCCGAACCTTATATTTTTAGGAATAAAATAACAATTAATAATATAATATTTGTTTTAAAAACTATTTTATGTCAATTTTGACACTATTTGCTAATTGAATTTTGTGAAAATCATAATAGAATGATTTGTTAGAAAAAATTTAATTAAATCAATAATAACATTTCATATTAACCTATAAAATTATTGGAATTCATAAAATGTCTCAAATTACATTTATTTGGGTATTTATAACATCAATTATATCAATATTTCATTAATAAGATAATTATTGTATCATCATTGTGTCATACATAAATTAAATTATTTAATGTCTAAAAATTACAAATAAAATACCATTATGTAGGAAGTCTTTTTAGATTTATAATGAATATTTATAGTCGAATTTATCTTATGTAAAACCCTATATTAAAAATGATTTACTTATTAAACATTGATTTTAACTATTTTAACCCTTCTTTAAATAAATTAATAATAAATGTACTAATATAATCCAAGTGGACCTAAATGGTCATATTTTATTCCTAAGGTTGTTTTTGGTCGAATTACACTTATCAAATAGAATTATTACATGTTTTAGGATAATAATAATATCATTTTTACCCTTAACTATCCTATTTACTTTTAATCGTGGTAAAAAAAGTAAAGAGTTACTATTCACCAAAAATTATTTTAATCTCATTGAACCAAATTTTAGTCCTTGATATTAACCGTGTATCTCGGATTTACTATATTCAATTCACAGAAGTGGTAAAATTTTATTTAAATGAAAAAGTCAGTTTTTTTATCTACCACTAAGTGGTTTCACTATTCATCGAAAATTGATGTTTTTCAAAAAAATACCAAAAATTCATCCTAAGCATTATTTGATATTACGAATTCAAAATTGATGTCTATTTTTCCAAATTCAAAACATAGAAGTGTCATTAATTAATTTTAAAATTAATTCCCATTATCAAAACAAATAGCGTGTTTTTTAAGAAACAATAACTATCAAAAGATTGATAATTGTTTATATCCAATTTCAAAGTGAAATTAATCCCAATTACCAAAATTATATTAAATGGTAGAAATATATTTTAATTAAATTTTAAAACCAATTAAAAATATAATCTAACCATATAAATTATTGCGATGAAAAAAGTTGTTTTTAATTAAAATATAGCGTGTTTTTACTATTCATTAAAATATGAAAGTTATCAGAAAAATATCAAAACTTTATCCAAATTAAATTTTTATATCCAGAATCCAAGGAAGAATTCTATTTTGTCAAATTTAACATATAAACATGTCAAAAACTAGATTTAAAGTGGGCACGCCATCAAAAGTCGGCAAAACTACATTTTTTGAAAAATACTTATTTTACTCGAAAAATTAATTTTGTTCTCATAACATGTTCTAGAAAATGTGTAAGATGAATAATAATGTAATAAAACTTCAAATGTAGTTGATACTATTCATAATGGATAGTTTGTAATGATATTATAACCATATATCATTGTTTAGTGAAACCTAGTATTGCGTACAACACACACTATCGAGGAAGGTCGTGATTGCGTGTAATGAAAGACAAGTTAGGATTGCGTATACTGCAAGCTAATACGGTGTTGCATATAGCGCAAGATAATCTTGGTTTATCATAAAACCCATAAAATCAAATAAATTAAAAAGAATACTTATCATAAACTCTCGGGTTGTTACATTGCTACTTGGAATTGGATGTTTTTAAAGGGTATGAGGTTTCCCATCAGTAATGAGACCGTGCATCTTTGCATGGGACAACAAGCCGGGAAACTATGGGAAGGTGGATACTGATTTTATTGATTTATTTCTAGGGTGGTCCTTTTTCCTACTCATGAATTGGATTTCCATTTTTCTTGATAAACT
This sequence comes from Viscum album, assembly GCA_963277665.1. Lineage (NCBI taxonomy): Eukaryota > Viridiplantae > Streptophyta > Magnoliopsida > Santalales > Viscaceae > Viscum > Viscum album. The sequence continues at coordinate 1,632,227,804 of OY728122.1, forward strand.
TGTCCCATGTATTCATGGTTGTGAATTACGTCTTTGATGTCAATCTGGATTCTCACTTTTTCCTAAAAAGTGTTTTTTAAATAAAAAACTTTAATTTTCAGTTATTCAATTGATTCAAGTATTATTTATCTTAAAAAATGATGATTTTAATTGAAATATATTTTATTAAATTCATAATATATTTCTTGTATAATTATGATCATGAGAATAAACCAAACCATTGTATATTAATGGTTTCCTTTTAATTTGTTTTTATATTAAATTAATGGTCTTGTATTATACATCCAAAAATCATGTAAGGGATTTCATGCTCTCATTTTCTTTGTAAACCCCCTTTACCAAACATTTGGATCCACTCATCAGAGTGTGGATTAAAACATTTGTAATGGAAGGATATCCTAGGAGAGTGGCGGTGGTTCATGATTGGATCCAAGGTGAAACTAATCCAAGAGAAAAATGGGTGATCACGTGGAAAGCTACAACATAAACCAAATCATGGTTCAATGTGCATTCCACTAGGTTGATAGATATTTTAACATATGATATATTAATATACCATTAGAAAAATATTATGATCATAATACTATTATCAGTTTATTTCCATTACATTGTTCTATTTATTTTATTATGGATATTTTTTTAGGATTAGATGAATTAATTAATTAAAAAGCTTGCAATATAGTAATAAAACAAAATCTGATTTCATGTAGACATTATTTAATACATAGTTCATAACTTTAATAATTCCACTTTATATTAACAAGAATATAATAAAGATAAATTGGAAAATTTATGCCTGGAGATAAAAATTCCACAATTATGTATATTTAATCATAAAACCTTCTACTGCTTAAGTTTAAATCATACCATAGGTCAAAGTGGTTAATTATCCAAATTCACAGTGCATTATATTATCAAAGAATTATAACTTGGGTTTTGGGTCGACTTAACCGAGTCAACATCAATGGCTAACTAACAAAATAGATTTTGGTGTAACTGGGAGGTGAGGGATGAGGAAATCAAAATTGAGTATTTTAGGATTTGGGAGTTCCCCAAGAAATCAAGGAACTACATGTTAATATATTCAGGAAAATAAACCCTACAAAAAACCCTTCAAATAACTTGTTAGGACAAGGTATATGTTATAAGATATGGAATATGGTTCTTGCTAAAATAATGACAATGATTTGAGATGTTCTAAAAATGGTGTAGTATAGTGGGGTTTTGATAAAGTGCGGGAATATTAATAAATTTAATATTTATTATCTAATCTTATCAAATAAATAAGTAATATTATTTTTTCCCTTAATGTAACAAAAACACACATCACTTTAACCATATCATTGTTATCCACAATTGAGAAGCATAACCTTCAAATTGGAAATAATTTACTAAAATGGAAAAGGTACATTCATATTATTATATTCCTTGAAATGAAAATATACATTCAATAAAAATCTACTCACTAAGTGCCTAACATTGAGTATAACAAAGAAGAATAATGTCCATATCAGAAACATTTAGATTATGCCACCAATATCAAAGGTTTTAGGATATCATATTTGTAAAATTAGATTCTGAAATAGAATGATTATATGGAAACATATATAATTATGAACCACCTTCACAATATCTCTTAATATATGGTGTGATAAGAGAGATTAGAGATATCCAATACACTGTTCTTGTGCAATATTATGGAGTCAGTGCCAACTGGCCCCCATTTAGTCATGATTATTGGATACATATAGTGGTTAAACATGTTATTTATTAAATTACTTGATAACATGTTCTTATATATGAAAATTTTATTTCCTCCAAAATCATTCTCTTGTATCATTATGAATTACAACATGAGAAATGGTGAGGAGACTCTTTCAGAGCATCTTAACATAATTTTACATGTCTATATGGACAGGGGCCATGAAAACCCCATAAAAATTATGGTGAATTGAAAAGGAACTATAAATGTTTCCCAAGAATAACTATATGTTTTTATATCTTGAGAACTATCCATCTGTGAAGAATAAGACTCACAAGAAGGTGAGTGAAAATGATGTAGTGTGTTTTCAATGTGTCATGCTCACGCACTAGAATAATAACTGCACCCAAATGTAAATGTAAAATAAATGTGAACTCCATATTGAGTGTAATGATTTAATACCAATTAATTTGTTATCAGATAGAGCTTTTGGTTCTCAATAATGTATCAAATTGATTGGACTATGTATATTTCCTAAGAATTCTTGAGTAGAGGTAAAACATCAAGATGCCAATGGGGTATGACTTTCTTCTTTAACTATAAGAAACTACAACATTCCATTTACAAATATAATGATTTTGGTTTTAATGAAATTTTATGTTGTTCTAATATTAAAAAAGTAAATTATCTCTATTTATATATAGATGAGTTTATTTTTAAATTTTTAAATAAATAATTACTGTTTTACATTGATCTTATTCATTAAGGTATGACACAAATAAATAAAAGTCATTATGTGTTAAATTATGTTTAAAAAATATAAGAAATTGATAACAAATCGTATTTTCCAGATTCATAAAACACTGGGTTGAGGAATTAAAATCTTGTTCATATACAAACAAATAATTTGAAAACATTATCTATCATGATGGTTATTTAGCCTCCTTTGAGTTAAGACCTATTAAAATATGTCATGATTGTTTTCAAGTAAAAATAAACAAACCACCAATCAATGGATATGGTGAAAAATCCATTGAGTTTCTAGTATTTTTACACACTTATATTTTTCAACATTTTCATGTGGAATATAGAGGTTTATATTCTTAATTCATAAATATTAATAATTAATTAAGTAGATATGGATATGTTTACTTGAGGAGGTATAAGTCCAAGGATGTTGAGAAATTAAATAATTAAATAATGACATAGAGAATAAACATGTTAAGTAGATAAAAAAATTTATCACGGGGGTGAATATCCAAAACCATTCTTCATCATAGTTTTATGGGAGTCTGAGAATCTATCTCAACTCATTATACCATATACACCATAGTAAAAGAGTCTTTGTTAAAAGTGGAAACAAACCTTAGTACACATATTAAGGTATATAATGAGTCATGTGGATCTTGTATTATCCTTTTGGGGATAGGAATTACAAATTGTGTCATATAAACTAAATTTAATACCATCTAAAATGAAAAAATACAATTTATTTTGATGCATGGAGTGACAAGAAACTCATTTTTCAAATATATATGTTTGGGGTTTTGAAAAATTTTATATGGCCACCTTTGGAAGAAAATATCACTTAGAGGTAGGATGTTTATGTTTATAGTATGTTCTAATAAAACCAAGTGATATTATTTATATAACCCATTTTATAAGAAAGTAACTATCTGTAAAGTATAATCCTCAAATAGGTTCATCTACATATTTTGTGAAAGATGGATGACCCTAGGAAAAGATGTAATTCATTAAATATTCACCTATGAATGAGTTGAATTTATCAGTATATCCTCAACATAGTGAACTCCAACAGTCTCATCACTCACCTATGATGGAAGAAAATGAATACAATTAGTGAATATAGAAACATAGACCATCACAATTTTATTTCACTAACATAGATATATAAACAAAGTATAATTATTATATAATTATATCAAGAAAAAATTCCTTGAAAATTGATATTGGAATATATTTAAAGATATATCCACAAATAGATCATCCTAGAAAAGAATATACCAAATGTTCATCACTGATCCCTGAAGAATATTTATAGAGACGCTCACTTTTCTCTAAACGGGTGTCTCTAAATGATCAAAGATAACCTTTAGAGACTTAATGAACATCTCATTATCAAATTCTCTATCATCTTTAGTAAATATAGGTGGGTGATACATCTAAAACTCCCTAGTAAATCTAGACATATAAGGATCATATCTTTGGGATCCATGTCTCATAAACTAAATAAGTAACAACTCCACCCCCAATAGCCAAAATATTGTGGTTTATTTATTACATTGTATGTTGATACAATTGATCACGTATTGTGGGATCAGATAATTTAGTATCCTTGTAAAATTAGATAAATAGTTGACTATCACATTATAATTGAAAACATAAAAAACATCATAGTATTGTCTTTGAGAAAAGATTTATTCCCTCTAGAAAATCATTTATTATCAATCATATGACACTTCCTATAATATTATGGAAGGATAAAAAATAAAATTGTGAGCTCAAATTCCCAATAAGGGGATGTTTCAAATATAATCGATCGTAGAATTAATAAGAAAAAAATAATATAAAAGGAATAAATTATTACCGAATAATTTCTTATAAATAATCAGTTGATCTTAAAACAGATCCATGTATAACATAAATATTCATAAAATCACATGGACATCAAAAATGGATTTTATTAATATGTAATGCAAAATTTTGTATATCTTAATATTACCATCAAATCCCCATGAGAAGACATATTTCATAAATGGGTATGGTATATGTGAAATACCAAACCTATTTTGTCTCATGAAACTTATTAATGTAATGGAGAGCTATGTAATTGAGTGACCCATCCATCACTTAATAAGTTCAATTTATTTATCATATGAATACGAAATACTTCTAAGTTAACATGCATTAATAATCAATAACTATCTATATTTGAAGAACTATAATATGTAATGACAAAAATTTCCATAGTCAAAATGATAATAAAAAATCTAGAGAAATGGGATGGATAATATAATTTTATTATATCCCCCATAAATAAAAATATCCATCAATGGTTATCAACATAGATGAAAATACTTTTAAAATATAACTTGAACATTTATTGAGGAAAATAGACTTTTCATTTTGAAATTACATATTTAAAATATAAAAATTTATAAAATATTAGGACATAAATTTTATTTTGAATTAAACATCGATAATATTAAAGGATGATTCCAAGAAGAGAGTAATCCTCATAGAAGGAAAATCTGTTAATGTGGTAATCATTAAAACAGTGATTCCTTTCACACTTTTTGTAAAACGTTTCTCGATAGTAAAAAGTAATTAGTATTTATTTTAAATTATTTTTTATAAAGAAAACAATGATTAAATTTAATTTAATAAATCACTTAAGGATATAAAAAACTCTTCAAAACATTTTATAAAAAATATTGACGTCGAATAAAAATATACCCTAAAAATGGATAAACATTGATTGATAGAATTTAGATAATTCATTAGTCCTTTTTCGAGTTCCAAAGAATGTAAAAAATGAACTAACACTTGAAGACACCAAAATAATATCATTAGATGAAAATTAATAGACTTTAATAAGAAAATTTCATATAATTTCTTAATGTAAACATGAACGTAAGCAATCCTGAAAAAGGATGAGATTGTGAAATAAACACTTAATCATGTAACAAAATTATTTTTTTGAAATTTTAGCATTATATACAATAAAATTAACTTATATATATATCATAATAAAACTCATACTTATAATATCATATATGGTCTAATTATTACATTTAATTACTCTTTTAGTAATTATTATGTATTTAAGACACCATTTATGAGTGTTTAATGTTATGTTTTTAATAAAATAATTTGTTTCTTAGTTTCAATACATTTATATTACAAGTGGATTTATCATATAAATTTTTTTATAATTATATAAATATTGAACATATTAATATTTATAATTATCCTAGATAGGATTATATTAATAATGAATCACAATGCTCTATGGAGGCAGTAGTCTACCTATACGCATGAGCAAGATCATGATTTTTTAACGAGGAAAATGGTAAGAAGGTAAATTGTATATATTTATATAATAAACATTATATCATAAATATCATATATAATCATTATTTACATATTTATAACTATCCACTACATCGCTATGTGTAGACGCTAATCTATAAGTACGCATGTGCGATGGATTATTTTTCCTTGCGATGGAAAAGAGATGAATATGGGTTGTGAAAGAGGAGTAATAATTTATAATAACATTAAATATAATAATTCTATTATATTACCAATTTTAAATAGTATTTTATGTATGTAGAAGAGGAAATAAATTGAAAACAATTAGAATACATTTATACCTTTCCATCGGAAAATTGTGTTTGGATTATGAAGGATTCAAGGTTTGTCATCTGATGGGAAAAGAGACTCTAGTTAATGGGGAGGAAAATTGGGAAGGTATTTTTGTAGTTAATAGTCAACATATTTATATCAAGAGGTGTGAATAAGAGGGGTTAAGTGGTTCCCTTTTATATGTGACAAAAATGGATCACTTAGAATTAATTAATAGATTTTAATAATATTAATAAGATTTTATAAGAATGTGATAGAAAATAGTATTTTTTAGTACTATAATATTAATTCCTAAATATAATAATCTAATTATTCTTGTAAAAGTTTATGTAGAATTTATACCCTTATTACTTAGTTAAACCCTTAGGTAAACTTATTTTAACACTAATTGCACTGAATATTTTTTTACTGATTTTAAAATTTACTATAAAAAACATATGATAACATTTTTACAAAATTTTAAATATTTTAATAAGATATATTTATTACATTTAATTTTATTCAACTTTTTAAGTGTTTGAAATTAAATTTAATATAATTTCACAAAACGCAACAAAACATATTTTGTGAAAAATATTTGTTCTGTGAATAAACATAATTTTAAATAAAAAAACATTAAGAAAAAAATAATTAATTGTATTATGGTTATTAAAATTACATTTAAATATATTTAAAAATAAATAAAACCTAAAATAAACCACATAAATACTTTATTAAGAGAGAAGGATTAGTCTTATATTTGGACAAAAGCATTACACTGATTTCTAAAATACTAAGAATATATTTATATGATATAAATTGTATATATATATTATAATAATTATTAAATATATTTTCCCTCTGTTAAATAATTTTTGGATAATTCATATTATTCTTATATCTTCAAAATTTCATTAAATTTAATGTTTTAATAAAATCGGTATTTTTCACTATTTCCCCAAAAACCAATATTTATGGAAAATATCTAAAATTGACCCTAAGATATTTAGAAAATGATAAATTATAAATTAAATTATATTAGAAGTTTAAAATTTTGAAATTTAGTTTTTAACCACAGTTTTAAATTAAACTGTTTGTATTGTGCAATTGTTTCATTAGAATGAAAAGATTACTAGAATTTATGTTTGAGTGTTACATTTTTTCCTTAATAAAAAATTTCTTCCCCAAGATTTCTAGAATGTATTTCAAAAAAAATTGGGTATTTCTTCTTCATATCTTCTTTAGGTTTCCTTATCACCTCTTATTTCTCTGATTTCTCCAAATTTCATTTACCATACATGATATCAAATTCCTCAACAATTGTTCTATAGTGTCCAAAATATGGAAAATATATTGATAATAATAAAAATCATGTTACAATTTTATTTCATTAGTTCTGTGTAAATGAATTAGATATGGAATATAATTACTTAATAGTATGACATAAAACAAATCAAAAAATTTATGGAGGCTGGGTGTCATTACCAAATGATAAGATACAGTTGCAATACATTCCAGAATTTCAATATTCCAAATGTACTTAGATTCTCTTTCTATAATAACAATATTATACACTTTCATTGATATTATTTCATTAAAACGCGATCCCTTATTAAAATTACTTATCTTTGTTTCATTTATGAGTATAAATTTTTTTGTATCTATTGAGTTTCCTTAATATAATTTTGAGTTGTGTTCACATTCCCCATTGTCTCCTCAATATACATGGTCCTAAAAAGTTTATTTCCACAAATTTTTCTCAAAAATTTCGAGTACAAAATCTCATAACATTCAATGATTTGTATGGTTACATTTGAATAATCAAATTGATTTTATTATTATATTTAAATTATATCAATGGTAAATACTAATATAAAATACCTTGAATGTCAAATGATTTGGACATGAAATTATATTTTAATTTATGAATAATTGATGCTGATTGACCATCAGTTTTAGGATGAAATGAAGTCCTCAAATATAGACCAGTGTTAGGAGCATTCTAAAGACTCTATCAAATTTTTGAGGTAATCCACAGATCCCAATAGGATACGCTTAAAATAGGTGCACCATATAGTCCTATAAATTCATTAATATAAAGCCATTTATAGAACTAAATACGATGATCTTCACTTATAGATTTGAAATTTCAGGTCATATAATGGAAATCAATAATAATCCATATGAAATAATTCTTTCTTATAATCTTTTTTAATCCAGTGAAAAAGTCCATATTATTATCATCCAATCTATATATAGAAATAGGAAGAGGTTTCTTAACACCTTTTGGATGTCCTGTCTTAGCCATTACATATTTAAAAACAATGAATCTTAATAAATAGTCTCAATTTATTAGTTTATATTATCCCAAAAAAAATATTCCTTCAATTAATGATACATTATGGTTCATACAGGGTGTATAGAGAAATTTGAGTTATTAGAATCATCTAATAATTCCCTCTTCAGATCACGTATGGATTAAATAAATATCCAATTTCCAAATTTCAATACACTATCATCATAACCTAAATCCTCAAGTTTCTCATCATTAAAAAATTTAATTTATTTTTTTAAATTATTAATATTGAGATGATAAATTTTTATCTCTTCTAATAAGGATTGTCTGGAAACCATATTGAAAAGGAGTGATGTTTCCCATACATTAATAATTCTCACACCAATCTTTACTATGTCCCCAAATAAAGAATCCATGTAGATCCTCATCTTAATTAGAACTCTATGATAATTCATGTTTAATTAATAAACTACCTTTTTATCCTTATTAGAGTACTATTATTATGATAAATCATAACACTTGAGTAATTCTAGCCATATCCTTTTCCCCATGTTGATATATTTTCATGAAAGACATATTTTACCATATAATTAATTATTCCATATCATTAATGAAAAAATTATAGCTACAAACTCAGAATCATGGGTTAGATAGTATTGTTCATGGATCATTAACTCCCTTGATACATACAAAATAATTTTATCATTACACATAAAGAGACATAAATGCCCTTTATTTGACACATCACAATATCTCAAAAATAAATCTCCTCATGATGGTAATTTCTGCACAGGTGACTCGATCAACCTCAGCTTTAATTATTCAAAATATTCTTTATACTAATCTATATATAATATTTTAATCCCAATGAATGTAATATTGGTTAACATATATTATATTAATGAGATTTTTTGAAAAAATCACATATAATTTCCTACTTAACCATGGATATATTTTATTTTAAGGATTAACTAATATTACAACCTTAAATATAATATGGCCAAAAAATGAACTTCTAAATCCAAAATCGATACTTTTTAAATTTCTTATATAATTAATTTTCTCTAAGAGAATCAATAATAATTCATAAATTAATTTTTTGTGCTTCATAAATTCTCGATTATATAAAGATATCATCAAGTAATAACAAAAAAATAATCTAAATATTCCTAGATCCATATTTGTTTCATATCAACAAAAATATAATGACAATTATTTAATCCAAAGGTAATTTAAATAATATGATAATGTTTATACCCTATATAAAATTATGTGTCTTTAATGTTTTCCATGTATAGTCCAAAATTTTAATACCCAAAAAAAAGTTCACTATTTGATAAATTTTGAGATCCTTTATTTGTTTCTGAAATGTTAATAATATAAGATAGATGATACTTAATCATCATTATAATGACACAGATTTCCCAATAATAAATGAAAAACACATAGCCACATCCTTATTTTTCAAAAATAAGATTTTATATCCCCCTAGGAGAAATAGGTGGGAATATGAATCCCTTATCACCAAACCCTTTGAGTTATTTCATTAACTCCACCAGCACTAATCTAGACATTATTTCTAGATCATGGATATTGGATTCACTCTAGTAATAAGTTTAATAGAAAACAAAACTTCACACTATGATGTATTTCCGTGTAGTTTATTATGAAACACATAAATGTGTTCATTATCAATAACAACATCTTTAATCCTGGGTTTATATTTACTATCCATAGGTTTGTCTTCTATTATTATTTTATAATTTCATTAAGGAGGGATATTAGGGGTAGAACATAGAATGATTCAAACGTTGAATTATGTATTCTAAAGATAAATAACTCCATGTCTTCATCAAAAATCCTAATCTTATTCTCATGGAAATATTTATTTTTAATTTTATTTTAAATTAAAATGAAAAATAATTATTATATAAAATTCAAACATAGTTATAATAATTAAAATTTTGCATAGGATACGTTTATGGATCATTATTGGGATTAATTGACATATATCTGTTGAAATAATATTTCCTCTTGGTGTATTAATTTTAAAGTCCCTTCTTAGTCTGCTAGAAAAATATTTAATTTTCCTAGATTCATGGAAGATATAAACTTCTGTGTGGATCCATAATTGAATAAATAATTATCTAAATTTTATTTTTTGAATAAATTACCTTCCACTATATTTCTATGAGCATTAATGTCTATTGTAAAAATTACATAATCTTGAAATTCAACCTTTGGAATATTTTATATTATATTCCATTGATGTTTAGGGAAATATTTTGTATAATTCTAAGTATTATTATAGTTAAATCTCAAAAATTTGATAGATTCTCCATTACCATTTAATTCTTGAGCATTATTTCATATCTTTCCACAAATTAGGAAAACTACTATTTCCTTGAAGCATGTATAAGGCTGTTTCCTTCCACAAGTACCAACAGTTAGAAATTCCCCTTCTATTCTTCCCCTTATCCTTTTTTTTCATCATGAGCCACTCAACAGTCCTATTCATATCATTCTTTACATTTATGTAATAAGACATATATACTAATTTCTTAGTCTTCATATCCCATAACATTGTATCCTCAGATGATGAGAATTTTTAAGGGACTAGTAAACATTAATGTATTGAATTTATCACAGGAAAGAAATTCTCATTCATGCTATTTGGAGAACATATAGTGTTCGAAATATTCCTTACTAAAATCACCAAGATATTTCAAAAAAATCTTCATTTTTTCGTAGACTTGGGAATTGTCTCTCCATATCCACTCATTGTTTTTTAGGAAAATAATTTTCAATGATATGTACCTTAAAATACTTCAAGTCCATACTCTATATATACAATACATCCTGATTGTTTGGAATCAATTTCCACCATTGATCTATATACATTATTATAATGACCCATTATTAATGTAAATATAAAATACATCACTTTTTTGGGATACATAAATAATTATAAAAAATATTCTCCCAAATACCGTATTAGTTAAGTGTATTTGGAAACATGAAATAAAATATTCAAACTTAGTGAAATATCTTTAATGTTTCTCAAAAATATATCCCCCCTTAGTATTTCTACATAAAACCTTACTTCGTAAACTGGGGAATGGAAAAAATTAAAGAGGTGGGATCAAATTCATCATAAGGGTAAATAAATAAATGAATAAGAATATCATGAACATAAGGGTATGAGAACATGATCTTGATCGTTATAATATCATACCCATCATATCAAAAATGATAAACATGAATCATGTCACAAATACATTCTGATAATAAGAGATGAATCGTAACAAAATAAAGAACATGATCTGTGAAAGAATAATATAATAATAAGACTTGGAATTTTGGCATACAATTAGGAATATGAAAACCCTATGTTCTGTAATCCTACCATGGCCTTTGTAACAAGTTATGCTTGGGTTAGTCACCCAGGTACCATATTTGGTATTGAAATTTTATCTCTTTTACCCTCTTGTTTTGGGCTTGGGATTCCCTCCCATGTACCCTCTTATTTCGTCTTGGCATATCCTCCCATGTACAATCTTGTTTCGGGATTGGGATTCCCTCCCATGTACTATTTGAGCACATAAAACATTTCTCATTACCCAATGCATTCAAAGGAGATATATGTACCACCTAAAACATAATGAAATCATACTTTCATGTTCCACAAAATTTTAATCATATCATGACCCATAAAAAGATATGGGTTCTAAAAACATCAAATTATAACTCGTGAAATGAAATCGATATCATTAATATTTCATCTAATTATATCTTCTTGAAAATAGATTGTTTTTATAATAATTCCATCTAAGAATAATTCCTAAAAATAAATCAGTTTCAAAATCATATAACCCGTGAAAATTAAATGGGTGTGATAAAAATCATTATATCAAAACATAAACCATAAAAAAAATATGACTGGATCCCTTGAATAATCCCATAGCAGGAATTGATTAACATAAAAAGATTCCATATTTGATTAAAAATAACATACAAAGATATTTTGAAATAGTTTTTTTAGGAAAATTTCATTTTTTCTATGAAACATGTTTTTAAACATAAAAAATTTAGAAAACCATTTTTTTAAATGCAATGAAAACGTAAAAAAGCGCTTGAAATTATTTTGAAATCATTTTCAATTGAAAACATATAAATCAAACATTATAACATTTTTCCATGAAAACATATAAAATAATCCTGAAAACATTTTGAAAACCATTTCTTTGAAAACACTTTGAAAACATATAAAGAAATCTAAAAAAGGTTTTGAAAACCATTTCCCCTGAAAACATGTTAAAGAAGCTTAAAAACATTTTAAAATTTTTTTTTTGAAAATAAATGGAATACAAATAAATAATTCTTGAAAACCTTTTGAAATAAATTTTTTATAATACTAATTTAAAACATATCAACATTATATTAAAACATTTTTATAAAAAATCATTTTGAAGGAACATATATTTTCGATCAAAAACAGGTTAAAGTGAGGCTTTCTTAATAACACTTTCATAACTATATTATATACTAATGAGTAATAAAATGGTACCAATACATGAATATATTGTGAATAACAATATTATAAAAAAATTCCATAATTTTCATTATATATGGATTATAATATTTCAACAAAGGAAGCATAATCATAAATAATCTCGAAAAACGATGTAAGTATTTCAATAAACTCTCATCACTATGTAACATTGAACCATATAACCCATGTTAGAAAATGAAATTAAATTAATCTTAAAATATAATTACATTATGTATATTCATGATATAATGTTTCAAATTATTTATGTACACCACATATAAAAATATTGGGGCATAACATGGCATGAGTCTCAAAGAAGGTAAATTGAGAGAAAATTATCTTATCGATTTTGTAACTATTGAAACAAAAAACCCAGAAAAGGAATATAATAATATTTATATGTAAATAATCATAAATTTATGAACATGAATCATATAATGCATTAATGGTTAGTATATACACCACTCAAAAGGAAAGAGTGGTGAAGATGGTATGTATCTCATGAAAATAAAAAGAGAGATTAAATCCCCTTACCTTGTGTCTTGACTCTCATCATACTCACTGAATACTCATGTATAATGAATACAAATTTATTAAACATATATCACCGAACCAAATTATTATATATATTACCTTACATGGTCTAATTATGACCTTATATTACCCACATGTTAACAATAATATGTTAAGGATTCACTTCCGGTCATATTCTCTTTGTTCTTCGCATGTTTATTAATTTGTTATATCTTTAGACCTTATACATATATCATGATTTATATAATTTAAATAATTATTTAAATATCATATATATTAATTATATCTGTTTTATAATAATTTATATAATATCTAATTAGGAAATGGAATACAATTTTCATGGAGATGGTATGCCATTCTTATGAATAAAGGATGTTTCCGTCTTTGTTGTCATATAGAAAGAAAAATGTAGATGAAATATGTTTATATATATCTAAATTTATTAATATAATTGTATAATTTTTATATACAATATATCATATATGTTCACTAAAACCATCAATAATTCATTCCATGTATTTTGTGAACGAATTACATCACTTTGAGGGTGCGGTAGTCCACACTTCCTCAAATGAAATTATCATATTGAAACCCAATGGAATATATAAATATACTTCCTGAAAATGGATTAAATAATTTTAAATAAATAATAAATATAATATATTAATTATATAAATATATTTCCCATAATAATTTCCACCTTGAGTGGTAGTAATGAAAAAATGAACAATCATCATTTCGTAAGGCGATAGTTCTCCGTACACATAAACAATATATTTGATACCCATTATATGGAGGTGTGTGTATGTTTAGTAAAAACCTCCTTAAAACGTAATATTGTATTTAAAACACTTCTTTTATAAAATCATGGAATAAAAAACAGTTTATGGGGTGGAAAAATAAAATAAAAAAAGAGCTTTACAGACGTCATTATCCATTAATCGGGTAACTCTTTTTGGTTTATGCCAAAATGATAAATAATATTGATTTATTAAAAATGGGATTATTAAAGGAGTAATGTGGGGTTTTTTAATATATTTGAGAAAATATTTCATGAACCTATGTGGTTTGAGGGTTGTGATGAAGGGGTAGAGTGTTTTCCTTTTTATAGTGGACGGGGAGTGACACTCTTTTAAATACCAAAGGTTATTCAGTAATAGGTGGTCTAATTTACTTAATTTGGATCAAAGATGAATAAATAATAAGTTAATATTAATTTATGGTTGAAACAAATCTAAAAAATAAAATAATATGATCATTTTAATAATTTGGTTCTTTAACTTGTCAAATTTCCCAATTTTATTATTTCGTGTTTTATTAAAGAATCTATTTTTATATCAAAAGTAATTTATCCATTGAAATTAAACAAATGTTAGATTTATTATAAAATAAAGAGGAAATTAATTATAATTAATATAAAAAATTTAAAACATAAAAATATCATGTGGTTTGGAAATTAATTTTTAAATCAAGCCCATCTGACCCGCAAAACACTACTTAAACTCAAACTGTGCTAAAAATTATTTTACAATAAATTGGTAAATATGGTCATTAATCAATACAAATTAGTACATTAATATAACATTTTTAATATTTTTTAACCCCTAAAAACCACTTAGAATAATATATTATTTTATTAATTAGTATAATTTAATAAAATATCATTTATTTTTAAATAACATTAATGTCAATTTGACATCATTTTTTTATTTTTAATATTAGAACATAAAAGTAATATTTGAATTAAAAAAATTAAGGTTATAGATGTGTAAAATGATATAATAATCGTAAAAAATAAATAAATAAAATAATTCATGAAAATCACTTCACTTTTATCATTTATAATATCATTTATTTTGGTTAATTATTAACTAAATAATCAATATGTTGGTGTTTTGTAAGAATTTTAAGTAAAAAAATAATCTCTAAAAATTAATGATAAAATATTATGATATTAATAAACCATTTATATTTCCAAAGGATATTTATAACTGAAAAATGATATTTTTTACATATATAAATGTTTTATAAATGTTAAAGGTAAGCAAAGTTCCTTTTTTTCCATTTTCCTTACAAAACCTTATATATATATATGAATTCCATTTAATAACATCCCAATAAGTCATAAAATTCAATATAAGAGGTTAAATGGACTAATTATAGGAATCTAATGTCTTTTAGACAATTTACCTATCGTTTGGGTCCCTATGATTACAGTTTAGTACATAATTAATCTAAATCTCACCTTAATCACTACGATGAGTTTTAATTAATTTCACTAATATTATTTGTAAAAAATTATGTTAATATTTTTATTATAAAAAATATAATTATAAAAACAATTTGTGTATCTTTTTTAAAATTCAAATAAGGTAATTTTAAAATTTAAGTTTTACCCTAATGCTACAAACATTGGGAGAAAGTGGGTTTTTAAAGTAAAAACATTCAAAAGTGAAATAAATATTTATTTGTAATATAAATATTAAATTAATTTCAATGGAATAAATATGAATAATATATATATAATTGATATATTTTTACATTAAAATTTAATTATAAATATAATTTTAACACTAATCATTATTTAAATAGAGACACCGACTTTAATTAAATTTCAATAATTTATACAATTCGGTTAAAAAAGTTTCACAGGAAAATAAAAAAATCACCCTAAAGTAATTTAAAAAATATAATTTCATAAATGATGTTTATTTTATAAAATTAAATTTATTTGTGTGTCTAAGATTAATTTTATTATTGTTCACAGAATGACATAAAAAAGAATTTTCTTAAAGAAAATATTATTTTAAAACATTTAAAGACTTCTACAAAATTTATATATTTCATTATAAATATTATTATATTATGTTGAACCATTATAAATAATATATAAAAATTATTTATTACTATTCAGGTCACTATGATTGACATCATAGTTATCATTATCTCATTAAAGTAGTTATAACAACAAAATGATATTTCTTAGTAACTCCATATTGCATGTAACGCATGCCTATTCGTTATTGCGTGTAGCACAAACAATTTGGTTCCATGTGAAGGTAATAATTTTTTATGACCCAGACCTATATGCCACATAACAGTTTCCTCGATCCCAGTGGGCCACATGGCCTCAAGTGCATCTCCCAAAATGCCAGAAGTTGCCGACTAGAAGAGAGGACCTTGGGTGTGTCCATGGGAAGACTATGCCCTCATTAGAAGAGTGTATCATAGTATAAGGAATATAATTCATTTTAAATAGTGTAAGAAATATAAATGATATAAATAAAAATCCAAAGAAAACAGATTCAATAAATAAACAAGAATAACAATATCTATATCAATTGATATAATGATGATGTAATGCCATGTCACTAGATAACTAGAAAACATGGATATAAAAAAAAGGCATGAAATTTTTCACAACATAAATAAAAAATAAAGAATACTCTAAGCATCCCAAGTTCAAAATTGGTCTTCTTTTATCAAGCTCTATCCTAATCAACAAGAAATCAAGCGTTGGAATCTATATGGTTCCCCTTTTCAATGCCTGAAACCATGTAATCTACTCTGGGTACCAAACGAAGCCTGGAGAGGGTGTTAGAGAAATATCAGTGGGCCACCACCGGTTTTGTCTATAACATCCATCCCATGTAATAAAATATAATATTGTGAAAGCATGTATATATAAATTAATGCAAGTAGTATAATATAATTAAATAGACATGTACTAGCTTCATCCCTCGGTATGTGTTTGAACATATGAATATTTTGTTAATTAAGAAATTAACATTTAATATTAATAGTCCACATGAGTTATAGCTAGCACAAACATCACATCGTGATAGTATAAGTAGTGTAGGTCCCAATACATGACATGGAAACCTAAAAATAGTATCAAATGAGGGAGTTCTAGGGTAATAAACAAAGTAACACAAATCCCCTGGAATGCTAACCCAGTAGTACCTAAGTCTCTATAGGGGTAAGAGTGAAATCCATGTAGCGTAATCCCTGGAATTCCACAATAAGGAGCCAACTGAGTCCACAGTGATCGACCATGGTATAACAGGGCTAATAAATTATAGGGCCCAATGGGCTTTCACCATGGAACCTACTGGCCAATTCTAAATCCAAGCAGGGTATCAATGGTATCCTTTAATAAATAAAGGGACTCTATGTTAGTATACCAGAAATCAAAGGAATATACAAGAACTGATGTCTAGGTGGGTATCAACCTATGAAAACTACATTATTGAATCAGAATGGGTTTTTTGAGACCCATGGTATTTTCCTCTCCGAATCCATGGTGATCTCGAGTTAGTCCATTCTTATTTAGAATTGTGATCATGTATTAATTCATTTGGTTCAAGTATTTCCTTACATTATTGTGGATAGGTCAAGTAGAGTTGAAACAATTTATTTACTAGTCCAAGCCTTATCTTCCATTAGTGTGGATATACCAACTAGCATTGAAACCATTTAATCAAGTCATAGATAACCATTAAGGTATATTCAATTATCGAGCTTTACTCCACTACCTTCCATCAACATGAAAGGGGTTCTATGGAGATGTAACTTTTTTTCAATCACTTTTAATAAGGCCAGTTCATATATATAGTATAATTCCATTCACATTTCACATTTCACATTTAATAATCATTTGTAAGAACTTAACTTAGGTGGGTCAAGTGGTGAGAATACATAGTACATTCCATTAAGAAATAATAATTAAAAAATGGAATTTAATATAAGGAGTCACACCTTTATAAAGGATATGAAAAGGTGCACCCTAATGCTGGCGCAAACGTGGAAAACACTAAAACCAAATTATGGAATAACCTTCAACATGAGGTGGATTAGGTTGTTGGTCTAACAACTAACAACCAATTACATATTTTTAAAGCCCATAACCAAAATATTTTATAAATAATAATATTTACATGTAAATTTATGAAATGGTTTCCAATGAAACCGATGGACCCCACACAAACATTCCAAAATCAAAAAAAATAGGGATGAGTTATAGACCACCCACCATAGGGTTGTAAGATCCTTCTCCCCTAATATCGGCCCTTGATTTGCCTCAGATTGGATTATATTTTTTAAGAGGTAAAAAACACTCACATGGAGATATCTAGGTAGATATAAGAAGAGAATAATAATTGATAAAGGGAACTTGAGTACTTTCCATTGGGCATCCAACGTGATGAACAGAAGCTCGATTGGATACTAGCCGAAGGAGATCTCTTGATCCCTTTATTTGGCCTTATTAAAACCCAAATGTGTAAAAAATTGGAAAATAACATTTTTTTATGATATGGGAGGAATGATTAGGATTTATAGATTATTAATGGAATAATTGGAAATTTACCATAACGCCCTGACCCCAGTTACCCAGAGTCGGTGCATTAATACACAACATTGGCATGATCACAAAATATCATGTCTCGAAAGACCGATTAGTTTAGTAGCATTGGAAATACAAGATACAATCATATGTTTTAAATTAAATTATAAAATGAAAAAATAAAACAACATAGTCTCCATATTCCACACTCATATCCCATTGACTATCCCTATAGGTCAGTCATAATATACTTCTTCGAATCCTGGGAAAAATAAAACATAGAAAGGGGTGATCTCAGTTGCTCAGTAAGGATAACAATATAGTGAAAAAATTCATAAATAAGCATAAATATTTAAGTCAATGTGTAATAATAAAACAAAAGACTTTTAAACATGAAATTATGCATAATATGGGAATGATAACATCAAATAATGACAATTAGTCTTGAATGGATATGACAGGGAATGAATCTCATCATGTTCGTGGAGATTGTAATCCATACGTAAGCACAAGCGACAATATCATTATTTTGATATTAAAATTGTATATAATTGGTTTTTATATCATATATAAAAAGTAATTATCATGTTATATTTATTGTTTACATCATTTATACATCATTATTATACCCATCCAAATAATAATGTATTGAGTAACAACTACACCACGACGTGGAGACGGTAAGACGTATGTACGCATGCATAGTGACATGTCATTCCAAGGATGGATATAATATTGAGTATAGTTGAACAATATTTTTAATAACATTAAATTAAATAGAATATACTGTAGTTATTTGTTTTAATTGAAACATAAAGGAATGAATAAGTGGATGACGAAAAAACATGAAAGAGGTGGTGAGATATTTACCTCTTCTTTGGGTTCTTCCTTTTTAATCGATCGAAATGGATACATAGGTTGGATTTATGACTAAATTAAGGAATATAGGATGATGGTAGGATATTTTGGAGGATATTTGGGTAGTTTTGGTGGAGACAAATGGCATTGAATGTGTGAATTTGAGATATGGGGAAGTGCCCTTTCATTAGAGGGGTCAGGGGCACCTTACGAAGAGATTGAAATATTATTTTATAATAAAATCATTTTCGGTTTCTACTGGCTCAAAAAATGAATTATTTAATGGATAAGGTGGGTATGGGTCTAAAACCTCTCAACCAAAAGGTTTTTGATAGGTTTCGGTCACTATATTAACCTTATCATTTAGATTTAACTCCCTGTTAAATAGTTTGACATTTACCATGTATCTTTGTATTTTAATATTATATTGTTACTAATCATATTATAAACTTCCAAAAGAACCCCAAGTGGTTCATTAATTATACTCCTATCATTATATAAGTATTTTTGTCGAACCTTATATTTTCTGTATTATTATATCAACTAATAATATTGTATTTGTTTTAAAACATCATTTATGTCAATTTTGAAATTATTTAATAATTGATTTTTGATAAAGTCCTTATATCATCATTAATTAGAACTAAATACATTTAATAAACTCTAACATTACATATTCACCTATAGAATATTTATGGCATCAAAATTTTCAAATTATAGTCATTTTAGCATTTATAATATCATTTATTTGATTGTTTCATTAATAAGGAAAATACTTCATAATTATTGTGTCATATATAAATATATTTATTTTAAGTCTAAAAATTTCAAATAAAATATCTTGAGGTATGAAATTGTTTCAGATTTCTAATTTCTATTTATATTCGAATTAATAAATTACATAACCTCGTATAAAAATTGTTTTACTAAAAGATATTTGCTTTTGTTATTTTTGTGTTCACATTAGATTATTGGATATTAAATGGAATTATCACTCCCAAGTGGCTCTATTGGGTCCCAAACTAGACCCTAGGATTCCCATGGTCAAACATGAGTCATCTAATAGGGTAAGGACACGTTTTAGGGTAATTTTATGTTATTATAATATTATTTTTTAACCTTATTTACTATATTTACCCCTTTAACCACAGTAAATAAAATATTTACTAATGTAAATATTCCTAATGTCTAAAAATAAAAGTTACCTATTTACACAATTTGGACTTCTTGTTTCCAAATATGGAATCCGTTTTTCCAAATTCAAAACATATAAGTGGCAGAAATTAATTTAAAATTAATTCTCGTTGTGAAAATAAAAAAGGGTGCTTTTATGAAATAATAACTAACAAAAGATTGACACTAGATTATGTCCAGTTTAATAGTGAGATTACATCCAATGACTTAAATAATATTAAATATTAAAAATATAATCTAATTATACTTAAAACCCATTCAAATTTATACTTTAAAACTATATATTTTTTTAAAAAAGTTTTTTAGTTAAAATTTACTATTTTCAATATTAGTCATAAATTGAATGTTTTCAGAAAAATACCAAAAAATCACCCTAAGCTAATTTGGATATTCCAAATCCAAAAATGAAGTCCATTTTGAAAGATAAAATTTATATAATTTCAAAAAGTGGGTTTTAATATTTATAATAGCTTTTTTGATTGGTTGTGGTGTGTTTGAACTCGATGTTGCGTACAACACACGCTATTGTATTATTCAAAGAGAAGTGTACCATGGAAGCATGGGTTGTTACATTATCCCATCCTTAAAATAATTTAATCCTTGAAATTTAGAGAATATTACTCCATAAAATGATTTGGGTGGTTCTTCATCATAAGTTCCTCAGGTTCCCACATTGCCTCTTCCATTTTATGGTTTCCCCATAAAACTTTTACCAGACAAGTCGTCTGGTTTCTCAGCACTTGTTCTCTTGTATCAAGAACCTTGATAGTATTTTTTCAATAAGATAGATAATGTTCCAGTTCTAATTCCTCATATGTGAGTACATGTGTTGAGTCAGGAATGTATTTTCTCAACATTGATACATGGAAATCGTCGTGAACTTTGGAGAGACTTGGTGGTATTTCCAAATGGTAAGTTACTTCCCCAATTCGTTCAAGAATTTCAAAATGTCCGATGTACCTGAAACATAATTTTGTCTTCTTACCAAAATGTATAACACCCTTCCAGTGAGATACCTTCATGTAAACATGATCTCTTACCTAAAATTCCAAATCCTTCATTTGGTTATCAACATAGCTCTTCTACCTACTTTGAGCTGATTTGACATGGGTTTGGATTACCTTCACCTTTTCCATCATTTCCTCAACAATTTCTGGGCCTACGAGTTTTCCTTCACCATCATCATCACAATAGGTTGGTGTGCGAAATCTATTTCCATATAACACTTCATATGGTTCCATCTAAATACTTGAATGGAAGCTATTATTATAGAAAAATTCTACCCGAGGTAAATATTGATCTCACATACCATGAAAGTCAACTGATCATGATCTCAATATGTCTTCTGTGGTTTGAATAGTCCATTCTGATTGTCCATCAGTTTGAGGGTGGTAGGCAGTGCTCAAAAAAAGTTTAGTATCCAGGGATTTCTAAAGACTTTTCCAGAATCATGATGTAAAAAAGGATCACAATCGGAAACAATTGATAGGGTACTCCATGAAGTCTTAAAAATTTATTAATATACAGTCTTGTTGAATGTTCAAGTGGTATATCTTCTCTTATAGAAAGAAAATGTGATGACTTTGTAAGACAATCAATAATTACCCATATTCACTCATTCCATCTACGAGTCTTTGGTAGTCCCATGATAAATTCCATCATAATATTATCCCATTTCCACTCAAGTATGGGAAAAGGTTGCATGACTCCTCTAGGAAGTTTTCTTTTAGCTTTCACTTATTGAAAAACCATAAATATTGACTCAAAATCAGCACTCTCCGTCTTCATGTTGTCGAACCAAAAAATTTCCTTCAAATATCTGTACATCTTAGTGCTACCAGATTTTATAGAGAAATTGGAACTATGAGCATCATCCGAAAATTACCTTTTCAGATTATGTATATCAGGAACACAAAGTCTCTTCCCAAATATCAAAATTCCATCTTTATATATGAAGTCAATCAATCTCTCATCATACACATATTTAATCTTCTTTTGAAATTCATCATTATCAACCTGAGAACTTTCTATCCTTTCTAGAAAAGATGGTTTGGAAACCATTTGAAAAAAGCATTGATGTTTCACCCTCCATTGTTATTCCCATATCCATATTTACTAGATCCATGAAAATAGGATCCCTTTCAACTCTCACATTGTTCAAAATTCCATGACCCTTTCTGCTCAAAGAATCCACCACCTTTTTGGGCTTCCCCAGGTGGTAGTGTATTGTGAAATCATAATCCTTGAGTAGTTCTAGCCATTTCCTTTTCCTCGTGTTGAGTTCTTCCTATGAGAAAATATACTTCAAACTCTGGTGATCGGTATATATCTCACATTTTTGACCATAGAGATAATGTCTCCATATCTTCAAAGAAATTATTACAGCTACTAACTCAAGATCATGAGTGGGATTGTTTTGTTCATGAATTTTTAGTTCTCTTCATGCATAGGCAATAACTCTATCATTCTACATACGGACACAACCAAGTCCTTTATTTGAAAAATCACTATAAATAACAAACCCATTATTACCCAATGGTAGAGTCAATATAGGAGCATTGACTAATTTTCTCTTCAGTTCTTCAAAACATTCTTCACGATCTTTTTTCCAAACAAATTTAACCCCTTTACGTGTGAGCTTTGTTAATGGGTTGTAAATCGGGTAAAATTCTAGACTAAACATCGATAATAAAATGCTAAACCAATAAAACTACGTACCTCAGTTATAATTTTTAGTGCTGCCTATTATTGTATTGCCTTTATCTTATAAGGATCAATAGAGATTCCATCGTTAGAGAAAATATGCCCATGAAAAGAAATATCATGAAGCCCGAATTCACACTTTCTAAACATCCCATATAATTTAGGTCATCTAAGAGTCTTTGGAATAATGCGCAAGTGATTTTCATGATATTAGTAGCTTTTGGAGTATACCAAGATATAATCAATAAATACCACTACAAAGTAATCAATATATTAATTGGAAACTCTATTCATTAGATCTATAAATACAAATGGTGAATTAGTCAATCCAAAATCCATTACTGTAAACTCATATTGCTCATACCTGGTTTGAAATGCTATTTTTGGAATGTATTCATTCTTCACACACTACTGATGATATCCAGATCGAAGATAAATCTTTAAAAAGTATTGAGATCAATTAAGTTGGTCGAATAAATCATCAATGCGAGGTAGGGGCTACTTGTTCTTTGTTGTTATTGCATTGATCATTCGATAGTAATTGCACGACCTCATAGATCCATCTTTCTTCTTAACAAAAAGAATAGGGGATCCCCATGGAGAAACACTAGGGTGAATGAATACCTTATTACTCAATTCCACTTGTTGTTTCTTTAGATCCACTAATTCCACAATGGCCTTTCTCAAGGGGTCTTCGTTATGGGCTATTAATGAGGAATTAAGTCAATGGAAAACTCAATTTCTCATTCGAGAGGATGTTCAGGTAAATTATTGGGAAATACATCAACATATTCTTGCACAATAGGTAAATCCTCTATTTGAATATTCCTTTCCTGTCCAATAGTTATTTCATTCTCTTTCTACCCAATAATTGAATTTAGTTGAGATACTAGGGGTGGATCTAGATTAGAATTAGGTGGTGATGTTTCTACTCTAAAGATAAGGTACTCTTTATCTTCATCGAGAATCGTAACCTCCTAGTTCTTACTATAAATATTCACATCATGGTCCGAAAACCAATCCACACTAAGGATTATATAAAATTCAATCATGGGTATGATGATGAGATCAGCAGATAATGAACATTTATATGCCCTAATGGGGACTGATTCAACAAACATTGTTGCAATGATACTTCCCTTAGGAGTTTTTACTAACAACTCCCTTGTTAAATAAAATTGGAAATATCTAATTTTCTTTGCAAACTGGGAAGTCATGAACAAAATATGATGATCCAGAATCAAATAAAGTGTTTTCAAAACTTGAGGAAACCATTAAATCACCTACCACCACATCTTTCAGAGCTTCAACCTCAGCAGTAGTTATCACATAAGCATCACCTTGATCCCTTGGCCTTTTTGAGGTAAGTTTCCTAGATGCTTAGGAAATTCATTTGCATAATTCCATTATTCTATACAATTGTATCATTCAATATTAATAGACTCTCTCTTCCTCTTGCAATCACAAGATTGGTGGCCTTTTTCACCACAATTGTAATAGACTCCCACACTCTTTAGACATGTACCAGGGTGATTCTTCCCACAGTTATTGTAGGATGGATATTCCACTCTTCCCTTCTTCCCCTTATTTCCATTTCCAGACTGTTTAGAAGATCTCTTCTTCTCTTCCTTTTCATTGAAGTTGTATGAGTTAGAGAATTATTTTTCTGTCTTGATATCACATGAGACAATATTTTCATACGATGAGAAGAATTGTGAGACTAATTCTCTATGGATAAATTGTTTTAACCCATCAATGAAATGATCAATCATTATTCATGGGTTATTTATATAATCTACAACATCCCTTGCAAACCTTGTAAAGTTATCATCATAAATTACGACATTATCATCCTCCTTTTGCCTCAGACTCAGAAATTTTTTTCCATATCCGCTCGATGGTCATAAGGAAAGTATTTTTCTAGGAAAATTTCCTTAAACTCTATCCATTCCATATTAGATACTTAATCTTCTTCGTTTGTGTTTTGAATCAATTACCACCATTGATCAACATCTCCGGTGAGGTGGTTAACTACCATGACAACTTTTTCCCTTTCGCTACTCCCCAAAGCATGAAATATTTTCTCTAAGGAACTTATCCATTGATTAGCTACAAAACGGATTTGTACTCCCATTGAATATTGGTGGATGTTTCCTCATTAAGAGGTATAACATTTATCCTCTGCGTTGCGGATCAGGGTGCTCTATATGGGTAATGTAATTATTCATAACCAGTGTGAGTTTTCTCAATATGGTTATAAGATGACTAGCACGAGTTCCATCACCATCTCCACTATAATTATCTTGGGTATGAGGGAAATACCGAAATGGATTACATGCGTTGATATGGCTTCCATTCCTTCCACAAGGTGCCATTTATAAATAATTGCATACACTATATTAGTTTATGAATCTCAATACATAAATCCAAACTTGTTAAGAACATAACATAAATTGAACTGTTTATGGATATAATCCATAATCATAAAAATGTTTTCTTTGAGAAATTATATACTCGTAAACCCTTTTTAATGGTTTTTATAGAAAATAATAATTATTCTATGAATATCCCCTGGGAGTGTCATAACAAAGACTGTAGCAAGGCCCATTATCATGCACCAGTTATGGTTCGAGTCTAGCTCAAAGCAGTGTTTTCAGGTTTTACCCCTAGGTACATTTGAGCCATAACTGCCTCTACCTGCTCGTATCCAAACAGTGATGTATTTCTTGGAAAACTCACAAAATCTCTATATTACCAAAATTATAGGAAGTTCTTTAATGCTAATCCTAAAATTATATCTTAGGGTAATGTTCTATAATCATATTTTTTCTAAATATAGATTCCAAAGTTTGTACTAAACTTCCTCTGATACCAACTATAACGCCCCGAACCCAGTTACCTAGAGTCAGTGCATTAATACATAACATTGGAATTATCACAAAAGATCAGGTCTAGAAAGACCGATTAGTTCAGTAGCATGGGAAATAATATATACATTCATAATTTTTACATTACAATATAAAAATGAAAAACTAAAAAAAAACATAGTCTTCATAGGCCACACTCATATCCCGTAGACTTTCTTTTCATGTAAGTCATAATATACTTATTCACATCCTGGGAAAAACAAATCATAAAATGGGGTGAACTCAGATGCTCAGTAATGATAACAATATAGTAGAAACATTCATAAATAATCATAAAAATTTAAGGAAATTTATAAGACTAAAACAAAAGCCTTTTAAACATGAAATTCAGAATAATCTGGCAGAGGTAAAATCAAATAATTCCATTTACTTATTCACATGTATATTCTACTAGTCTAATAATCACATGTAATATTAATCGCCACTTTCATAATGATAGAATGCATAATGCCATATTTTATAACCACATAGTGAAGGCCATGTGCCAAGACTACAAATAAGATTTTGTTAAGGCCTTTTTCCAAGACACTAGTTTCTCTCATGAGACCTACTGATGCATCGAGGAGCTATAACGGGCTCCACCCATCACTTACTAAGTCCAATGCATTCCTCATATGAAACGGTTTAAACATAACAAAAACATTCGTTTTAAAACTAGCATACGAAATGTCAATACTTTATCCATAAACCATGAATGGTGTAAAAATAACTCATCCATAGTTATACGCATAACAAAACCTTCAATACAATATAAATGTTTTTAATCATAATAAATCAACTTCAAATAAGCATAAAATCCATTAAAGGATGTTGATATAGATGAAATGAATTATTTTTAGAGAAATATCTCATTCCATTTTGGACTCATTTAAAAGTCATAATTATAAAAGAACACGTTTATTTTGAAAATATTCTTATAAGATTGTAAGGTAAGCTTTAATGATGTTATAACTATGGAAAATAGCATCACCCGCTGTATAAGTTAAAAAAACATTCTTACCTTAATTTTTTTGAAAATTTCATAAGGTACCTTATTTGGAAAATGATATAAATATTCCTTTCCATCCATTTTATAAAAATTCCAAAAAGGGTATAAATTAATTTAACCTATAGTCTAGTAAATATTAAAAATATTTTGAAATACATTTTTAAGAAACATGGATGTGGATGATAAAGAGGTCCCAGTAGATACTTACATAAAAACAAACTCGAATAATAAAGAGATTGTGAAATTAACCCTTACATTGTACTTTTCCACGGTCGAGGGTAGGTTAATCTCCTGTATAATGGTGAAATAATTGTTATTAAATTATAAAATAATCATATACATTAATATGATATCATATTTGATCTTTTAATATTTCTTTGTTAATAATATTTTAGTGTTATCATTGTTTTTGGTATTAACTGATTCGTTTCCATTTATATAATTAGTTTTGTAAGTAATGCTTGTTATGGATAGGATGTGAATTATTCATATTAATAATGATATTAAGTCTTTAATCATTTTTTTAATCATGTAATGAAAATTATTCTTGAATGGATATGATGGGGAATTAATCCTATCATGTTCGTGGAGAGGATAATCCATACGTACGCACAAAAAACAATAATATTTTTTGATATTAAAATCATACATAATTGGATGTTATATCATATATACAGAAGAACTATCATGTTATATTTATTATTTACATCATTTATACATCATTATTATACCCATCCAAATAAAAATGTATTGAGTAAGAATTACACCACGACATGGTGATGGTAATCCGTACGTATGCACGTATGGTGACATGTCATTCAAAGGATGGATAGAAAAATGAATATGGTTGTACCATATTTATAATATCATTACATTATATATAAGATAATGCAGTTATTTTTTTAGAATAGAAACAAAAAGGAAAGAATAAGTGGAAGAAGAAAAAAACATGAAAGAGGTGGTGAGATATTTACCTCTTCTTTGGGTTCTTCCTTTTGAATTGATCCAAAGGACTCATTAGGTTGACTTTATGACTAAATGAAGGCCTCTAGGATGATGTGAGGACAGTTGGGAGGATATTTTGAAAGGTTTTGTCTGAGGCAAATGGCTTTGAAGGTGTGAATTTGAGAGAAGGGTGATGTTCCCTTTCAAAAGAGGGGTGAGGGGCACCTTAGGAAAATATTGAACTATTATTTTATAACAAAATAATTTTCAGTATGTAATGGATAGAAAATGAATTAATTAATTTATAAGGTGGGGATGTGTCGAAAAATTTCAAAAAATATTTTCTTATAGGTTTGGGTCACTATATTAACCTTATCTTTTAGATTTAACTCTTAGTTAAATAGTTTGACATTTACCATGTCTCTTTGTATTTGTATATTATATGGTGAATAAACATACTATAAACTTACAATAGAATCCCAAGTGGTTCATTAATTATACAACTATAATTATATATTTATTTTGGGAGAAAATTATATTTTTAGGATTATTATATCAACCAATAATATTGTATTTGTTTTAAAAACTCATTTAGGTCAATCTTGACATTATTTAATAATTGATTTATTTAAAGTACTAAAAAATTTATTAAATATAAATAAATATAGTTAATAAACTCTAAAATTTCATATTCACCTATAAAAGTTGTTGATGTCATCAAAACATTCAAATTATATTCATTATAGTATTTATAATATCATTTATTTGAGTGTTTCTTTAATAAGGAATATATTGCATCATTATTGTGTCCTATATAAATATATTTATTTTATATCTAAAAATTTTAAATAAAATATCATGAGGTAGAAAATATGTTTTTATTTCTAATTTATATTTATAGTCTCATAGACCAATTATATAACCGCATATAAAAAATGTTTTACTAAAATATATTTTCTTTTGTTAAATTTGTCTTTACTTTAGATTAATTAATATAAAATTTCATTATCACTACCTAGTGGCTCCACGGGGTCCAAAAATCGACCCAAGGATGACCATGGATGGATAGTTATCATCCAATAGGGTTAGGACATGTGTTAGGGTAATTTAATATTATTATAATATTATTTTTTAACCTTATTTACTGGATTTACACCTTTAACCACGGTAAATAAAATATTTTCTAATGTAAATATTCCTAATGTATAAAAATAAAAGATTCCTAAATACATAATTTGGACCTCCTGATTCCAAATATGGAATCAATTTTTCCATATTCAAAACATAGAAGTGGAAGAAATTAATTTAAAACTAATTCTCGTTGTCAAAACAAAAAAGTGTTTTTTTATAAAATAATAACTATCAAAAGATTGGCACTTGTTGATATACATTTTAATCGTGAGATTACATCGAATGATTTAAATTATATTAAATGATAAAAACATAATATAATTATACTTAAAACCCATTCAAATTTATAATTTAACACTGTAAATTATTTCGATTAAAAAAGTTATTTTTATTTAAAATTTAGTATTTTCACTATTCATCAAAAATTGAAAGTTTTCAGAAAAATTCCAAAAATTAACCCTAAACTAATTTTGATATTAAAAATCCAAAAATGAAGTCCATTTTGAAATATAATATATATAAAATTTCAAAAAGTGGGTATTACAATTAATAACGGCTAGTTTGATTGGTTGTGGTGTGTTCGAACCCGAAGTTGCGTATAACACACAATATTGTATTATTCAAAGAGAAGCATATTGTGGAAGCCTGGAGTGTTACATTTACTAAAAAAATTAGAATGTGTACGATTTTTCTAAACTGTGTAAAAACTATGTGGAACAGATCTTCCCAATTGTTTTGTTCCGCACAGTCTTTCAAACCATGCCCAACTCATTCATGGATATCTGGAAAAAGGGAGCCTACATGATTAGGCCTCACTACCATGAAAAAATTGTGTGAGGTGGATCTACTCACATGGTTTGGTCTGCCAGGTTTTTCAAACCGTGAAATAACAAGGAAACCAGGCCTGGTCCCCTAGAAAGATGGGTTCTGGGCTCCAAAAAATCCCCAGACACCCTTAGAACCTTTACTAAATCATTAAGTATCCATATTAGGTCCAAAGTAATGATTCATACTGAAAATTAAAGGATCCATACCTGAGTGAAAAATTGGGTTCTTACAGTCTTCCCCCTTAAAATAACCTTCCCTCAGTTCTCCTTCCATGGGAAAGGAAACACTATCGGAGAACAACTCTGGCCATTAAGCACATGCATCAACTTCCCTCTCCAGAGTCTCATCTTGTACCCAGTTGTGTTTACATAGTACCCATCCTTAAGGGATAGAAATTCCTCAGAGAGATGTCGTTCTTTAGTCAATTATGTGTACTAGATACTCCTCAAATGTATCATTGGCTTCCAACTCATATTCCACAGGATTAAAGGTATGATATAGGTCAGACTAATATTAGAAAATCTATGAGACATGAAATTCATCATGCTTGGAATGATACCTCTTAGGTAATAGAATCCGATAGGCTACTGTCCAGAATCTCTCTGGATTTTCAAATGGCCCTACATAACGTGGAAACAACTTTCCATGCTTCAACAACCATCTATGCCCTAACTTGGGCGATACCCAAAGTAAAACATGATCCCCAATATCGAAAAAAAGATGTCTTTGATGGATATCAACATAAGATTTATGTCTAAACTGAGAAGTAGTCATATGATTCCTGATCAGCTGGACATATTCTGATGTCTCCTGAAAATGATGAGGACAAATTAGGGCTTCCTCACTTGCCTCTAGCCAGAACAAGGGTGAACGACATGGCACACCATATAAAGGCTTCAAAAGGATCCATCTGAATCATTGACTAGAAACAATTATTATATGATAACTTGATGAGAGGGATATGATTCTCCCAAGAACCTCAAAAATAATAAACACATTCTCAATGTATTGTCCGTTCTGATTTTCCATTGGTATGAGGGTGAAAAGGTGTTCTTCGAATTGCATGGTTCCCCATAGATTTCTACAGGCCCTGCCAGAACTGTGAAGTAAAATTATCATCCCTATCTGAAATGATAGTATGTGGAACCTCGTGTAGTCATGTGATCTCATAGACATACAGTCTTCCTATTTATTCAACTGAGAATTCCCCTGAATAGGAATTAAGTGGGATGATTTCGTTAGTCATCCAATTACTACCGAGATAGCATCTCTAGCCCTTGACGACCTTGGTAATCCGACTAAAAAATCCATAGCAACATCTTCCCATTTATATTCTTGGACATGGAGTTGCTTTAACAAACATGTAGGTCTCTGGTGCTCTGCCTTCACCTGCTGATAGTTGGAACACCTATGGATTAATCATACAATCTGAGGTTTCATTCTAGGCCACCAATATTGGCGTCACATATCAAAATACATCTTTGAGATTCCTGGGTGTACTACCCACTGAGAAAGGTGCAACTCTTTCATCAAATATTCTCATATCTACAGGAAACCAGATATGTCCACAGTGATACAGAACATTTTCTCCATACATAGATGAATCCGGAGGTGGGTTATCTCCTAATATACTCTAATGGAGAACCAACCCTTCAGGATCTGAAAACATCCTACTCCTCACCTTCTCAATGAGGGAAGAGGTAATTTTTAAGGTTGAGAGGTAAGACTTCTCACGTATATTATGAAACACTAAATAAATCTCATAAAATATGGTCATTTACATCTTTTCATCACTGGATTTTTATACGACAAGTTTTTGATTTTTCAGACTCAGTTCATCAGTGACCACATTGACCTTTCCAGGTGTATAGGCAAGCTCAAAATCAAAGGATTGAAGATATTCAAACCATATAAATTGTATGAGATTCATGTCACATGGTGAAAATATATACTTGAGTATTTTTTGATTTGTACACACCACAAAGTGCTCACCCAATAGATAATATATCCAGCAATGTATGACATGGACAACTGCTGCTAGCTTGAGGTCATGTGTCATGTAATTTCTCTCAAGAGGCCTAAACTGCAGATATAGATATGAAATAACTTTTTCTTTATGAATCAAAAATTCTCCTAGTACAATTCCTGATGCATCATAGAAGACTATATAACCATTAATTGGTTCTAGGAGAATCAGAATAGGTCTCGATTCAAGAATCCCTTTCATCTCTTGAAAGGATTTCTCACAGGCTTCTAATCATGTGAACTCGAAAACCTTCTTTGTAAGCCCATTACCATGTGAAGAAAGATAAGAAAAGTCTTGTATAAAACATTTGAAATATCCAGTGAGCCCTAAGAAACTCATGATATCAAACACGTGTTTGGGCCACTCCCTAAAAACTATAGCACTAACCTTTTCAAGATCAACAGGAACTCCTAATTATGAAATTATATGACCCAAGAAGTGGACCTTGTCGAACCATAATTCACAATTAGCAAGCTCGGAATAATACTGATGCACTCTTAGTGTACACAGAATTGTCTCATGATGTCTCGGATGGTTGTTACGAGTGATAAAATACACCAAGATTTCATACACAAAGAAAAAGAAAAAATATTCCAAATAGGGGTGGAATAATTTATTCATCAATGAAAATAAAATGGAATGAGAATTTTAAAGACCTAATGACATAACCAGATACTCATAAAGACCATACCTTCTAAGGATAGTTGTACGAGGTATGTCTGATGGTCTGACTCACACCTGATGATATCCCGATATCACATCGATATTAGAGAACACCTTTTCTCCTCATATCTAGTCAAAGAAATAATTTATTTTAGGATGCGGATACCAGTTCTTTACAATAAGCTGGTTCAACATTCCCTAATCCATGCATTTTCAAAGAGTTCCATCTTTCTTCTTAGAGAAAATCATAGGGGAAGCCCAACATGATGTATTAGGCCATATAAAGCCTTTGGCCTCTAAGTCCTCTATCTGTATCTTATGCTCCTGAATCTCAGTAGGTTTTATCCTATGTGGAGGAATAGACACTGTAACTGATCCTATAACAAGATAAATTGTAAACTCAACATCTCTCTTAGGAGGTAATACAGAAAAGTCATCAAGAAAAACGTCAATGAAATGATTAACTGCTAGAGGGAAACCAGTTTTTAGAAAACCCTTATCCTTCACAAAATGACTAGAAATATAGGGGTTAGTCCAACTATCCCATGATGCTTCGGTCTAGCTCTCCTAGCATGGACATCCCACTCACCTTTGAAAAGATAACTATTTCCTTCTAGTTATTTAAAGATACCCTAGGATGATATCAGTCTAAAAAGGTGTGATAGTGGACTAACTTGTCCATCCCAATATTGAAATCAAATCACTTCATCTCTATAACAAAGTGATTTCAATAGAAAGGGTAACTGCCAACCTCATGGGAACAGTCCCTACACTAGTGTGTGCCCTTTGTCCATATTCACAATGGTGTATCGAGGGACATTACACCATAGTGATACAGTATCTCTAGTCAAATAATTTCCAAGATTGACACAGAAATAAAATAGTTCTATGAACCTGTATCAAAAAAGGAAGAGTTAATTGTATAGGCTACTAGAGTAGTACCTTATACAGTTGATGGTCCAGTAGCCTAATCCTTGGGGATCGGCTATAAAGCATCCAACTGACCTGATACGCGGCCCTGTGCAACTGATGGACTACCACAATCATGATTTCTCTACTGGTGTTGCTGGTGATCAAGGATTGAACTACCATGGCCACAACCTCCTCCATGACCAGACTAGCTGGTGCTATTCCATCTTCTCACCAGACGCATCACAAAAAAACTCGCCCTTGAAGGAGGATCTAAAATTGATCCTTTCCCACTCCAATATGGTGGAATGGTTTTGAAAAATAACTGAAGATGACCACAAGGCCAAAATATCGGCACTCTATAGGGTCTCTATCAAATTGGTGCTTTTTGTGCCCCAGTGTTCCACACTGAAAACACACCACCGAGCTATCAAACAAGATACTCTGGTTGCCACTTCCCTGATGAGAAACCATAAAGGAGCATTTCCTACCTCCATAAGTGCTACTGGCTGGACACAGCACAGATCATTTAAAAATGGTACTTGTACCATCCCTCAAGTTACACTCAGTGATAAGGGCCTGACCAACTATTGTATAATAGGTAGGAAGGGTAAATACATACACTTGAGTTCAGATGGTGTACTGGATCCCATCCTCAAAATGTCTATCATGTGAATTCTCATCACTGGCTAGAAGTAGTGCAAACACTATAAAGTAGTGAAACATGCTGAATATTAAATAATTGACCAAGAACCCTACTCGAGATTCATGAACAATATGGATATATCCACCCTCAGTTCCTGAGGAATGAATTGATCATAGAATGACGTCCGGTAGTCAACCCATAACATTCCCCGATGACTACCATCCTAGGTAACTACATCCCACCAACACTTGGAAATATCCTGAAGAATTTATGTAGAAAGATTAAATCTATTCTCTGGTGGAATTTCACGTTTCTCAATGATAGATAGAATATTCTCTAGCCAGGCCTATATATCCTATGAACTACCATCCCCCAAAAATGTAGGAGGGTACTACTGATGGAACTCATGGTTCAGACCAGCCATCATTGGTGTAACACATGTAACACCTTGAATGGAATGAATCAGACATAATAAACTATCAAGGACTAGGGAAATAGTTCTTGGATTAGGTGAAATAGGTGTTGCTGGATGTGGCACTCATGGAAGTAAGATTGGTGGCTCAGTGCCCACCATGTTTGGAGCATGGTCGTCACCACCCTCCTGGTGAAAGACTCAAGGATGAAGTGGAGAAAGTGGTCTACAAATTCCAAGAACAAAACTTAGAGCAAGATTATAAGCATAACATGTCATCAATAGAGGAAACCGAATGTATTAAAAGATCACTACCCAAGGCATAATACCCAAACTACCCACTTAAATGGCCAGAAATCGGTAAGTTCTCAAGTATAAATTTCATGTCATTTTGAAGTTAATTTTTAGGTTCAACCATTTACCTTTCATAAAAATGACAAGGCAGGATAATGATGTACAACCAAATCATTTTTTTAATTAAAAATTTACATTATAATGCATAGTAATTTCTAATGAATTAGTTCCCATACACCTATCACTAGAAACAACACCCACTTACTTATAGCATAATGGATCGACTAGGTAAATTATTGATCCTAACACGTGAGGGCCTATTCCTCTCCTGAATTGAGATAGTAAATCACTAATTCAAAAAAAACTAATACATGTCCAATTAACTATCACTATGTAACTCAACAATCACAAGAATATCAAGCAATGAAATGTAGCGAAATTCACCTATATGGCATGGAAATATGCATGACATTAGAATTATAGGTGCATATAATGATTCATATAGAAATACTCCTTCCCATTATATAATTGGTCTAGGGATGAAATAAATTTTCAAAATATTAATAATCAAACACAACGCACAGTATGCGCTTCACCCAATAGTGAAATAATAACAAATGTATTATGAAAAATCAAACAACAATTGACTTTTGGGTAACTTGGCTTTTACCTTGAACATGGGTTCGCGATGCCCAAGAATGGCATATGACCAAGTACGAAGCCTTCCTATTCTCCAATATATTTTATCCAAATAGTAAATAATGAAATGGAACCACCTTTGATACCACTTTGTGACAACCAGGATCGGGATGCCAGTTAACGGGTGCCCCGACCCTAGTGGGCCACAATGCCTCAAGCGCATCTTCCCATATTTCAAAGCCTGCGGACTACTGTTGAGGGCCTAGGGTGTGTCCATGGCAAGACTGTTCCCTCAGTTTCATAGTATAACACATCAGAAGGAATAAAATGAATAGTAAACAAAGAAATAAATATAAATGATATAACTAAATACTAAATCAAACTGATGCAATAGATTAACATGAATAACAATATATGTATCAACAAAAACAACGATGATGTAATGTCATGTCACTAGAATACTAGAATTCATGGATACAAAAAATAGGCCTGACATGATCCACAAGGTAAAGGAAACAAAGACTACTCCATGAATCTTGAGATCCATCTTGATCATCTACAATCACGATCTATCCAAATCAGTAAGAAATAAAGTGTTGGAAGCCATATGCTTCCCTTTGTCAACACCTAAAAACATATTATCTACTCCCAGTTCCAAATTACACCTGAAGAGGCTGTGAGATAAATCTCATTGGGACACCACCAATGGTCTCTATAATATCCATCCCGTGTAATGGAATATTGAAATGTCCATTCATGTATATATAAAGTAAAGTAGTACAATATAACTAAATAATCATGTACCCACTTCATCCCTCGACTACTGAAAGGACATGTAAGTAGTTCATTAATTAAGAAATAACCATTTAATATTAATAGGTCAAGTGAGGAATATCCAACACTAACATCACCTTATGATAGTATAATTAGTGAAGTTCCCAAGACAAGATAAGGCATCCAAAAAATGGTATCTAGTGTGGGAGTTCCAGGGTAATAACCAAGGTAATGTAAATCTCATAGAATTCTAACTCAGTAGTATCTGACTTTAGCTAAGGTGTAAGAGTTTATTCTAAGGAGCATAATCCAGGGCAATCAACAGTAAGGTGAATACCAAGTCCAAGGTGATCGAACAAGGTAAAATAGGGATAACCAATGACAGGGCCCTATGGGCTTTCAACATGGAACCAACTAGACAATGCTAGATCTATGGAGTATATCAGAGGTATCCTATAACAAAGAAAGGAACCCTATGGTAGTATACTGAGCATCTAATGTAAAGACCCGTAAAATTGAAGGGAAATTTTTGTTCTCTTAATTTTCATTGGGATTTTACAAGAACACATTTTCTGATGGCACCTGATTCTGATGCCTAGTGTGCCCAGAATCATTTTCTGAAGATTTGCTCGGGTACGTTCAGTGAACAAACGAGCGGTTTTCCTAACATTTGAACCGGTGCTCGGAATCCAAATCCGAGGACATCGATGGAATCACAGCGCCAGTAATTTTTTAGGAACACCTTTTCTGGAGTTGCATTTTCTCGGGTGTGGTTATTAAAATTTTGGGTCAAGTAAAAGAATAAAATAAAATGGTGCAACCAATTTTATTTTATTTAAATTAGTTTAACCTAAGATAAGTTGTTGGAGTGGGACCCACTATGTCCTACTCCACTAGGTAGGATATTTGGGGGGGGGGTACATGATCCCCACCTTTTCAACTTCCTCAAACCCACTCCTTTATTTAGGTAAGGCACACTCACCCCCCTTTAAATGAAAGTTAGCTCTTGCGTTTAACTAAATATTAAACGCCTCTTTAATTGGGCAGTTTAAACTTATCAATTAATTCAATTAATTGAATGACACAATTTTGAATTTCAAAACATTTAGCGTGAGTAATAATATAAAGAAACACTTATTTTATTAGTGTTGTCTTGGTTGTGCGGGAGAATTTTGGAGATAATTTTGCTCTAAGCCTTGAAGTTCTCCTTCCTCGATGAAGAACACGAAGAACGATGAGCCTTAGACGAAGAACTTTGTCATAACAAAGGGGGGCACATCATATCATCTTCTTCCCTCTCCATAGCCGGTGAGAGACGCCATCCTCAGAGATCGACGACGTGACGCCGACGAATCTTTTCTCCTCGACGCCGATGATCCTCCTTCTGCAACGCCTTCTTCCGCGACGTTCAAATCCACGACGAAACTTCATTAAAAATTTTCTTCAATGTAGGGGTTTGGTTTTATGTTGTGAAAAATTTTGGGCGTTCATCAATAAACTTTTAGCCACAAGCTATCAATTAACGGGAGGGATCCAGACTGCACAAACACGGTCGGCCCCACTCTCTCATTATTGTTGTCCTACATTGCGGATTGGAACGGAGATGGCGCGATTTCGACGCACCGCGCAGAAACGAGGGAACCGCAGCAGAGGAGTGCAGTGATGTTGCGCTGCACCGTTGGGGACGAACAAAGCAGTGGCGCTGTCGCGTCGCACCGCGCCGGTCGGACCACGGCCGCGGCCTTTGGCCGCGGCGGAGCCGGAAGCGATGACCGGCTTCCGGCCGCCGGCGCCGGAGCAGGAGGGCGGGACCGCGGGGTCCCGCGACAGCAGCACAGCCAGCCAGCCGGGCCGGCCAAACAAGGAACCGGGGATCGTAACCCCCCACTGGCAGAAGGAGCGTCCCCCCACATGGGGGCCAGTGTTTTCTAAACAGGGGGGCAGTTCCCCCCCCCTTCCGCTCGGCCGTTTCGTCCGAGCCGCCTGGCCACGCTGGCCAGGCCGAGCGCGCTGGGCCGGGCCGGGCCTCGCAGGACGTGCCGGGCCGCGCCCAAGCGGGCGGGACCCGGACCCGGGTCGGGTCGACCCGGTTCGGGCCGACCCAGGTGGCATCTGACCGGGCCCGAACCCCCTATTTCCGGACCTCTTTCGGCCTTTTTCCCATAACATGGGCTGCGGACCTCCAATCGACGCACAGTCAGCTGCGATGCAATCCTTGGATCGAGACGGTCGTTTCAGTATATTACACTCAAGGTTTCGGAGAACATTATGTTCGGTCGGGTTGGTTCGTACACGAAACCAACCAGGACCTCGGAGCGGAAATGCTTAAAACTTGAGCTCCGGACATCTGATTGACATGTCGTCGACCTTGTTGGATTCCTATTAGTGGGACGGACCTTTTGGCTTACTCCTCTTGAGGTTTGGATGCAGTTGGAGTACTGTCGGGTTGGTTTTGACTTAAAAACCAACCGGGCCCTGGAACGAAAAAGCCAATAACTCTCAGACCGGGCGTCTGATTGACGCGCCGTCTGTCACGTTTAGTTCCTTTTAACGATACAGAACTTTGGGATACATAAACTCCGGTCTTCGTGTCAGTTGATCTATCATCCGCTTGGCTCGTGGAGCGGACCCTCCTAAAATGAGCTTGCTGTGTGCGGGAACCCTAGAGCTGACTGCGACTGCGACAACGATGACGACTGTACATAAATACTCTATGGATTCGACGGTGATGACAACAACACTCAGAGATCCTGTGTGGATCGGTGCTACCGATCCTGTGTGGGTCAAATACCAATCCTGTGTGGATCAGTGCTACCGATCCTGTGTGGTTCAGCGCTCAGCGGTCCTGTGTGGGCCGGTGCATACCGATCTTGTGTGGGTCAGATCCTGTGTGGGTCATTGCGGGGGGTAATACCTATCAATCCTTTGTGGGTCATTGTGGGGGTTAGTACCTATCGATCCTTTGTGGGTATGACGGTTTCAATGAATCAGTGGCCACATCTGATCATCTCTATCGTCTTACGAAGAATTATACTTGTGGAGATGAGTCTTGACTTTCAATCCTTATCTTCGATAAGATTGACTTGAGATCCTGTGTGGATTATGTTATGCTTTCCTGTGTGGATTGGGTTGTGTTTTCCTGTGTTGACTGGGTTGTACTTGGGCTCGGATATTGGAGCCGAATGAGAATTAATGACATAGGTATATATATGGGCATATACCTAAGTAGTGTCGGATGTTACTTCCTGATTGTATCTTTCCTTTGTGGATTATCCATTGTGGATTCTGGGAGACCTTCCAGGGTCTCGGGGTCCCTACTGAGTAGAGTATACTCACCCCTGCACGGGCTATTCCCACACTACGTTGTGTTGGTTGCAGACGACAGACAACGCTGATCGTGGTTGAGGCTTGCGGAGCAGGTCGGTACCTGGAGGTGGACCACTGAGCGGGACGTATTCGGAGCGGATGGCTGGACCCGAGGAGCTGTGGAGGCTATCTGTACCCACCCTTCAGGTGGGACATTTAGCGGACGGCTCGACATTGCGGCTTTACTTTTTAGTTGTTGTACTCCCTTCTCTATTTATACTTTACATTCAGTTTGGGTTTGTATTCTAGCCCACTTACTTTTCTGAACTTACTATTGTACCCAGTTTTACTTAGTGTTTACTTCTGCTTTCTTACTCTGTTTGTTTTTTTACTTCATAAAGGCAATGCCTTCCCTTTTTATCGGGAATTACACCTTGTTGCTAGACGCCAGCCCCTGGCCTATGGGAGGTGGGCTTGGGGTAGTCACGACACGGGACCCGAGGGTGGGTCGTGACAAATTGGTATCAGAGGAGTTTGGTTCTACCGTAGAACTCTGGACTCTGATATTTCTTCTATGTGAAGCAATAGTGTTAAGGGTATTGGGTGTGGTTATCAGTCCAGGGAGTCCAGTGTTGGTGCGACGACTGACGTATCCGTACACCAGGACCATGACTTCTGATTTCTGACTTAATGCACGAAAACATTGATGGCATGTGTGTTTCAACTTTTCTTTGTGATAACATTGTGTCAGCTCACTAGGTATACTGTTTGACCATGGCGCACCTATTTCTTTTCAGGATGGCCCCACAACGGCAGCCACCTAGGGTTCTGATCGTTGTGTGGGATGACAGCCCACCGAGCGACGAGGCCTCGGTACAGGGCCCATTGACAGCAGAGGCACCGACGATACCTCCACCCGCCGAGCTACCGATGCTACCAGCCCCAGCTGCTGACAGTGCACGTCGCCTTAGTGCACTGCATGACTTTCAGCGTCAGCGACCGCCCAGGTTCCGTGGGGAGACGGACCGTCAGGCATCCGAGGATTGGCTGGAGGCGGTTCTATGAGTTTTCAAGTTAGTGGGGACACCAGCTGACCTCATGGTGATCCTTGCGGCGAGCCTCCTGCACGTGACAACAATCAGATGGTGGAGCTTAATTCTCCAGGTGCACGACGAGGTATCTCTCCTCTGGACGGACTTTGAGAGCCTCTTTCGCTCGGAGTTCGTCCCAGCCACCCTCCGTGCGGTGCACATCCAGGAGATACTACAGTTGCGGC
Source organism: Viscum album (assembly GCA_963277665.1). NCBI lineage: Eukaryota > Viridiplantae > Streptophyta > Magnoliopsida > Santalales > Viscaceae > Viscum > Viscum album. The sequence continues at coordinate 1,632,269,119 of OY728122.1, forward strand.
AGGGCAGCTTGACAGTCTCTCAGTACTCAGCGAGATTTACTGACCTCTCGTGCTATTTGATGAACATGGTACGAGACCCATTCTTCCGGGCCTGGACCTTCGAGCAGGGATTGAGGCATGAGACCATGGCATCACTGATCTCCCTCATAATTCCGAAACAGAAAGGAGTATTAGAGCGAGCCCTTCTCATTGAGAGATTTCTTGCTGAGCCTACATCAGTAGCGAGACCTACCGCAGGGCGGCACGTAGAAGAGTCTTCTGTAGCTGGCAGTCAACGGATGGCACATGGATCCAGGAAGACCAGACCCTCAGGCAGACGACGTTAGGACACTGGCTCAGAGGTGCGGGGCACTCAGCACAGAGCCAGTCTTTCCAGAGGCAGACAGTGCAACACATGCGGCAGGCAGGGCCATATGGCTCGTAACAGCCCGACCCGTCGTGCGGAGGAGCAGCAGATGGTTGAGGGACCACCCATGCAGAGGCAGAGGGTCAACTGTGGCGGTCCATAGGGAGAAGGCAGACGAGGCAGGGGAGCTGGCTGAGCAGCAGGTGGTGGGCGACACTTTGAGGCTCTACCACCACCACCACTAGGAGGTCCACCCCGACCGCAGGGAGCTGGTGGGAAGAGATATGCACAGCTTCAGGCAGTGGATTCCTACGACCACGGAGCACCCAAGATGATTCGAGGTAATATCTGTGTCTACTCCACCCTTTCTGCAGTTATTATAGACACATGAGCGATTCATTCTTTCATTACCGTTGCCCTTGTTCGGATCTCGGAGATTCCGACGGAGCCGTTGGATCGATCCTTACGGCTAGAGACTCCTATGGGAGCAGACTCGATGATTATGCACTGGTTTTGGAAGTGTGAACTTACTCTAGGAGGCGAGAGGTTCGGCTGTGATCATCTTGTAGTGGTGTCGAGGCCTTACGATGTCATCTTGGGCAGGGATTGGTTATCGACAGTCCATGCTCAGACTGACTGCATTAGGCGCAAGGTGTGATGTGTTCGCACCGATGGGAGTAGGTTCACCTTCACCGGCGAGAAGGGAGCCTTTGCTGTGCAGGATGGATTCACGCAGAGGAGAGGACAAGACATCACTCATTAGTTGTCTAGCCTCATCCTAGGAGTAGTTGACGTGCGTAGTCTGAGTTTACCTGTAGTGGTGGATCAGTATGCAGACATTTTTACTGACGACGTTCCAGGACTACCCCCTTATAGAGAGGTAGAATTTTATATTGACTTGTACCCCGGGACAGCCCCGATATCCACCCCATAAAATCGGATGGCTCCTGCCAAGCTTCGAGAGCTACGGGTACAACTGGAGGACTTGCAGGGCAAGGGATTCATCCGACCCAGTGTTTCACCGTGGGCTTCCCCGATATTGTTCGCCAAGAAGGTGGACGGGAGCTTGCGACTTTGTGTCGATTACCGTCGCCTGAACCAGGTGACCGTGAGGAACAAGTATCTGCTACCGAGTATTGGCGACCTCTTCGATCAGCTCAAGGGAGCACGGTGGTTCTCGAAGATAGACCTCAGGTCAAGCTATCATCATCTCAGAGTTCGAGACGAGGACGTGCAGAAGACAGCCTTCAGATGTCGGTATGGCCACTATGAGTTCTTGGTTATGCCTTTCGGCGTAACCAATGATCCAGCAGTGTTCATGGGTCTCATGAATAGGATCTTTCAGCCATACCTCTATCGATTTGTCTTGGTCTTCATCGACGACATTTTCGTATACTCGACCACTGAGGAGGAGCACGCCTACCACTTGAGGGTTGTACTAGAAACATTTAGAGAGAACCAACTTTATGGTAAGCTCTCTAAGTGTCAGTTCTGGATACGTGAGGTCCACTTCTTGGGACATGTCATCTCTGAGGCGGGAGTTTCAGTGGATCCAACGAAGATTGAGGCAGTGCTAGCTTAGGATCCACCCAATCGCGTGACAGAGGTGCGGAGTTTCTTGGGTCTATCTGGGTACTACCGAAGATTTGTGCCAGAATTCTCTAGAGTTGTGGCACCACATTCAGATTTGACGAAGAAGGTTAAACCCTTCATGTGGTTAGACAGATGTCAGTAGAGCTTCCAGGAGCTGAGACTGAGATTGACCAGTGCACCTATCTTGAGGTTACCGGAGGAGGGAGTAGGGTACATAGTCTATTGAAATGCATCATGGACCGGACTTGGATGTGTCATGATGCAGGATTGGGCAGTGATTGCCTATGGATCATGTTAGTTGAGGCAGCATGAGCAGAACTACGCTACCCATGACATGGAGTTAGCAGCAGTGGTCTTTGCTCTAAAGATGTGGTGACACTATCTGATGGGTGAGTGCTTTATAGTCTATTCTGACCACCATAGTCTCAGGTACATATTCTCATAGTAGGACCTAATCCTGAGACAGCGGCGATGGCTCAAGTTCCTCCAGGACTATGACTTTGAGATAGTCTATACTCCTAGAAAGGGGAACGTAGTAGTCGATGCTCTCAGCAGGAGGACGAACATTCAGCTACTTGGGGAGGATACAAAGCAGCTAGCCGCTTTGCAGATATCCTTCATAGATTGTGATGGTGCAGCCTTTCTACAGTCACTCACAGTCACTCCTCCACTTCTACAGTGGGTCAGAGAGGCACAGCGTGGGGACGATGACTGTGAGACACAGCGTACACAGATATCCTTATGACAGGCACCTGATGGATTCTCTGTGGGAGGAGAGCACGTCATCTTTTTCAGAGGACGTACCATGGTACCAGCTGCTTTACAGGAGGAGGTGATGAGAGAGTTCCACACTTCTCCTTTAGCGGTACATCCAGGAGTGGCGAAGATGTACCAGGACCTCAGACGACAGCAGTGGTGGCCTAGTGTGCAGAAGGTTGTGGCAGAGTTTGTTTCTCGATTCCTCACCTGTCAGCAGGTGAAGGCAGAGCACTAGGTACTAGCAGGCATGGTACAACCCATGGAGGTCACAGAGTGGAAGTGAGATGGGATATCTATGAACTTCTTGACTGGACTTCCATGCACTTCCAGAGGTCACGACTCCATTTGGGTGATTGTCGACCGACTCGCCAAGTCGGCCCACTTCTTACCCATCAGAGAGCAGGGCTCAGTGGAGAGCTTGGGACGCCTCTACGTTCAGGAGATTGTATGGCTTCATGGTGTACCATCATCTATCATCTCCGATCGATATTCTCGCTTTACTTCTCGGCTTTGGAAGGGGTTGCATGAGGCGTTCGGGACGCAGCTACATTTGAGCACCGCCTTTCACCCTCAGACAGATGGTAAGATGGAGAGGACCATTCAGACTCTCGAGGGAATGCTCCGCGCATGTGTCCTTGACTTTGGTCGCAGTTGGTAGGACCACCTACCCTTGGTGGAGTTCGCGTACAACAACAGCTGGAACTCCACCATCGGGATGGAACCATACGAGGCATGGTACGGCCGACCATGCAGATCACCGTTGTACTGGACAGACCCTGGGGAGTCAGCACTTGTGGGACCGGAGACGGTCCAGGCCACGATGGAGAAGGTCCAGGTCATCCAGGAGCAGATGAGGGCAGCTCAAAGTCGGCATAAGTCTTATGCTGACAGGTGGCGGAGGCCACTAGAGTTCGTGGATGGCGACCACATCTTCTTGCAGGTCTCACCTCGATGGTGATTACAGTGATTTGGCCGAGACGGAAAGTTTTCTCCATGCTTCATCAGACCATTCCAGGTCCTCAGTAAGATTGGCGAGGTGGCTTATCACCTAGCTCTACCACCTCAGTTGCACCGGGTGCACGACGTCTTCCACGTATCTCAGCGGAGGAGATACGTGCACGACCCAATGCATATCATCGAACATGGGAAACTAGACATTGATGATGGGGAGAATATTGTGGAGGTCCCAGTGGAGATTGATGATCGACAGGAGAAGGTCCTACATGGATGGTCGATACCTCTAGTATGAATCAGATGGCAGCATGGGAACCTCTAGGAGAGCACTTGGGAGCGGGAGGCTCAGATGCGTGCACAGTACCCACATTTGTTCCCCCAGTTTATGATGTATCTTTATGGGGACATAAATCCTAGAGGTGGGAGTAATGTAAAGTCCTAGAAAATTCAAGGGAAATTTTTTTTCTTATTTTTGTTTGGGATTTTACAAGGACGTAGTTTTTGACGGCACCTGATTCTGAGGACCGGTGTGCCCGGAATTATTTTCTGAATTTTAGCTTCGGTATGTTCAGTGAACGAATGAGCGGGTTTTCCTAACTTTTGAACCGGTGCTCAGAATCAAAATCTGAGGACACCGATGGAATCGCAGCACCGGTAATTTCTTAGGAACATGTTTTTCAGAGTTGCATTTTCTTGGGTGTGGTTATTAAATATTTGGGTTAAGTAAAAGAATAAAATAAAATGGTGCAACCAATTTTATTTTATTAAAATTAGTTTAACCTCAACTATGTGGTTGGAGTGGGACCCACTATATCCTACTACACTTGGTAGGATATTTGTGGGGTGTGGCCCACACGAGCCCCACCTTTTCAACTTCCTCAAACCCCCTCCTTTATTTATGTAACGCACTTGCATCCCCCTTTAAATGAAAGTCACCTCTTGCGTTTAACTAAATATAAAACGCCTATTTAATTGGGTGGTTTAAACTTCTCAATTAATTCAATTAATTGAATGTTTCAATTTTTAATTTTAAACGTTTGGCGTGAGTAATAAAATAAGGCAACGCTTATTTTATTGGTGTTGTTTTGGTTGTGCGAGAGGATTTTGGAGAGAATTTTTCTCTACGTCTGAAGTTCTCCTTCCTCAACGAAGAATGCGAAGAACGCTGATCCTTCGACGATGAACTTCTTCACCGCAAAGGGGATATCGTCTTACCATCTTCTTCCCTCTCCGTAGCTGGTGAGAGATGCCATCCTCAGAGATTGACGACGCGATGCCAACGAATCTTTTCTCCGCGACGCCGACGATCCTCCTTCCGCGACACCTTTTTCTGTGACGTTCAATTCCACGACGAACCTTCGTTCATGTTTTTCTTTGAGGTAGGGTTTTGGTTTTATGTCATGAATAATTTTGGGTGTTAATCGATAAACTTTTAGCTTCATGCTATCAATTAACGGGAGGCGGCCGGACCGCACAAACACGGACGACCCCCCTCTCTCATTATTGTTGTCCTACGTTGCGGATTGGAACGGAGACGGCGCGGTGCCGACGCACCGCACTAAAATGAGGGTACCGCGGCAAAGGAGCGTGGTGCCATCGTTCCGCACCGGAGAACTTTGAGGAGGCCACGACCAGAGCGGGGCTGCGGCAGAGGGGCGCGACACCGTCGCGCCGCACCTGTCGGACCAAGGCTGCGGCGGAGCAGGAAGTGGGGGCCAGCTTCCGGCCGCCGGCACCAGAGAAGGAGCGTGGGACCGCGGGTTCCCGTGGCAGCAGCACGGATAGCCAGCCGGGCCGGACGAATGAGTAACTGGGGGTCGTAACCCCCGGTTAGCCGATGGAGCGGCCCCCCACATGGGGGTCGCAGTTTTCCAAGCAGGGGGGCCACGCACCCCCCCCCTTTCTGCGCGGTCGTTTCGGCCGGGCCGGGCCGCGCCAGCCAGGCCGGGCCACCCCCAAGTGGGCCGGACCCGAACCCAGCTCGGGTCGACCCGGTTCGGGCCGACCCAGGGGGTATTGGGTCGGGTCAGACCGGGCCCGAACCCCCTATTTCCAGACCTCTTTCGGTCCTTTTCCCATAACTTGGGCTGCAGATATCTGCTCGACGCACCGTCAGCTATGATGCGATCCTTGGATCGAGGTGGTCGTTTCGGTATATTACACTCAAGGTTTCGGAGAACGTTGGGTTCGGCCGGGTTGGTTCGTACACGAAACCAACCGGGCCCTCGGAGCGGAAACACTTATAACTTCAGCTCCGGACGACTTATTGACTTGTCGTCGACCTTGTTGGATTTCTCTTAGTGAGACAGACCTTTTGGCTTACTCCGCTCGAGGTTTGGATGCAGTTGGATTACGGTCGGGTTGGTTTTGACCTAAAAACCAACCGGGCCCCCGGAACGAAAAAGCCAATAACTCTCAGACCGGGCGTCCGATTGGCGCGCCGTCTGTCACGTTGAGTTCCTTTTGACGATATGGAACTTTGGGATACATCAACTCCGGACTTTGTGTCAGTTGATGTATCAGCCCCTCGGCTCGTGGAGCAGACCCTCCCGAAATGAGCTAGCTGTGTGCGGGAACCCTAGAGATGGCTGCGACTGCGAAAACGATGACGACTGTACAGAAATCCTCAGTGGATTCTACGATGACGACTACAGAACTCAGTGATCCTGTGTGTATCAGTGCTACAGATCCTATGTGGGTCAGCGCTCTACGGTCCTGTGTGGGCTAGCGCATACCTATCCTATGTGGGTCAGATCCTGTGTGGGTCATTGCGGGGGTTAGTACCTATCGATCCTTTGTGGGTCATTGCCGGGGTTAGTACCTATCGATCCTGAGTGGGTCCGACAGATTAGATGAATCAGTGGCTACATCTGATCATCTCTATCATCTTACGAAGAAGTATACCTATGGATCTGAGTTTTGACATTCAATCCTTATCTTCGATAAGATTGACTTGAAATCATATGTGGATTACGTTATGCTTTCCTGTGTGGATTGGGTTGTGTTTTCCGGTGTGGACTGGGTTGTACTTGGGCTCAGATGTTGGATCCGAACGAGAATTGATGACTTAGGTACATGTATGGGAATATACCTAAGTAGTGTCGGACGTTACTTCATGATTGTATCTTTCATTTTTGGATTATACATTGTGGATTCTGGGATACCTTCAGGGGTCTCGGGGTCCCTACTGAGTAGCGTATACTCACCCCTGCATGGGCTTTGCCCGCACTACATTGTGTTGGTTGCAGATGACAGACAACGCTGATCGTGGTTGAGGCTTGCGAAGCAGGTCGGTACCTGGAGGTGTACCACTGGGGAGGACGTACTCGGAGTGGGCGGCTGGACCCGAGGAGCTGTGGAGGCTATCTATACCCATCCTTCAGGTGGGACTTTTAGTGGACGGCTCGACGTTGCGGCTTTACTTTACAGTTGTTGTACTTCCTTTTCCAGTTGTACTTTACTTTCAGTTTTGGTTTGTATTCTGGCCCACTTAATTTTCCGCACTTACTATTGTACCCAGTTTTAGTTAGTTTTTACTTCTGTTTGCTTACTCTGTGTGTTTGTTTACTTTATAAAGGCAATGCCTTCCCTTTTTATCGGTAATTACGCATTGGTGCTAGTCGCCATGGCCTATGGGAGGTGGGATTGGGGTAGTCACGGCACGGGCCCCGAGGGCGGGTCATGACATCCAAGGAATAGACAAGAACCAAATTCTAGCTGGTATCATCCTAAAAAAATGAATCCTTGAATCGGAATGGGGTTCTTGAGACCCAAGTTATTCTCCTCTCAGAATTCAAGGTGAGATCAAGTCATTCAATTCCAATTTAGTAGTTTAATAAATTAGTAATTAATTTGGTTCATGTATTTCCTTTCATTAGTATGGATAGGTCTAGTAGAGTTAAAACCATTTACTTATCGGTCCAAGCCTTGTCTTCAATTATTTTGGATAGGCCAATTAGTGTTGAAATCATTTAATGAAATATTAGTTAATTGTTAAGGCATATTAAATTATTTAGGTTCACTCTGCTACCTTCTGTCAACATGAAAGGGGTTCTATAGACATGTAACATTTATTCAATCAATTTTAATAATGCCATGTCATATACTTAGTATACCTTCCAATAACATTTCATATTTCAAATTTAATAATCATTTGTAAGAACTTACCTTAGATGGGTCAAGTAGTGAGCATACACGGGACATGAAATAATTAAATTATCATTAATAACAATCCATTTATTATATGCAGTATCACCTTTAGAAAGGTTAAGAAAAGGCACAACCGAATCATGGCTCAAACAGGATGAAACACTAAAACCCAGTGATGGCATAAATTTTGAAAAGAGGCGGATAGAGTTGTGGGTGTAACCACTAACAACCAATTACATATTTAGATGATCATAACTGTTGTATTATATTATATATAATCATGGGATGTAAATTTAACCAACTGTTTCCAATGAACCTCGTGGGCCCCACATGAACATTCCCAAATCAACGAACATTATGGACGAGTTATAGACCATCCACCTTCGGGTTGTACTATCACTATCCTCTGGTATCAACCCTTGATTTTCCTTATATTAGAGTATATTAAAGAAAAGGTTAAAAATTATCACATGGAAATATTTTGGTTGAGATAAAAAGATAAGAAGAATAGAAAAATGACTCGAGTACATATCGTTGCACATCCAACATGATGAACAGAAGATCGATCTGATTCTGAATGAAAGAGACCTCTTGATCCCATTATTTGGCCTCAAAAAAGATCTAAATGGGTTAAAAGAAGGAAAATCAAGATGTTTGATGAGTTGGGAGGAAGGAGGAGGATTAATAGATCATTAATGGAAAACATAGAAATTTATCGATAAAATATCATGCGCACGATTTCTCAAACCGGGAACAAACCCTATAAAACAGCTCCTCCCAAATGGATTGGTCCATACTGTTTGTCAAACCATGCATAAATCATGCACAGATAGCTGCTAAAAAGTGATCTCTCACATTTAGGATGTACAACCATGCACAAACCATACGAGGTGGCTCTGCCAGCACGGTTTGTTCTGCATGATTTCTCAAACCATTCACTAATCGTGCAACTTGGGCTATTCTCCCATAATAATGGGTTTCATGTTATAAACAATCCCTAGACATCTTCATAACCTTTAATTACCCATTATTCATCCATATTAGGTCCACATTTTTTATTTAGAATGAAAACTGAAGGATCCATAACTAAGTGAAAAAATTGGGTTCTTACATATTTGACTTATTCAGTTGAAATACATAAATAAAAATTAATTCATTCAAAAAACTATCCATAAGAACCTGGGGTGTTACATTCGTCCCCCCTTAAAATGAATTTCTCTGTCGAAATTCAACTCTATTATCAGTGATTCAATACTTTTATGTTACATTAATAGAAACCCACATTATAAAAAGGAACACTAAATCCTACTTTAAAATTAGAATGCTTGAAGCATAATAATTACCTATAGTGACACATATCCGGGTTTCCACATAGGATAACAAAGCTGGAAAGTGAAAACATGCACATGGAATAGAAATATAACTATAAAGTTCTCGAGGAGAGTGGAAGAGAAATTGGTCAGGAGAATGTTAACAATCACAAAGACATAGATCTACGATAACCTAAGGGACCTTATGTCTCATCTAAAATAAAGGTACTATGAATTTGTTTTTGGCATGGAGATACTTTCTCCTAATGTTAAAGAATTTTCAAGAACAGATAAACTTGTATGATTTTAGGACAATTTCACACCTTATTGTTTGTCGATCCACTTCAACTATTTATCTAAAAAGGAATGTTAATTTTTTAATTCCTTAAGTACTAACATATCATGAGACCAATGATATGTCATCCCATCCGTTATCATCAACAAAAAATTGATTGAACTTTCTATCAAACATGAATAAATCCATATATGGATAGATAATGCTTTACTCATAATGACTTAATATAATGTTTAAATTAATCATGTCATAAAACGTTAACCTTATAACCCTTCTAAAATATAAAAATTGAAATATTAAAATATAATTTCATTAAATTAGATTAACAATTATCTGTATATATCATAAAATTCCAATATGTTGTCACATTCCAAACATATGAATACCATCATATTATATTCCCTTAAATAAGATAAATTATTTTGGAAAACACGCATTCATCCTTATTAAAATGAATAATAGATATATTATTTGAATCTAGGAAGTTGTTAATGTCATCCTTGATGTCATATAATACATTTTCAATATCAGTTCTGTGGCAATCTATACCATCCAATTTACTTATTCATATCCACCATATAATTATCCAAAAATCATTTTCTAAACATGAGTTATTAATTAAGGTTTTCATTTCATTTATAAAAATACCACCGTTAAATGAAATAATTTTTTATGTATTCACCACCATTAAACATGTCCTTTTAGATCCTTAATGAAAACATATACTAAAAATACTTTTATATTACATTATTCATATAACCTAATATTTTAATTCAAAAACATAAATAATTTATTCATCCAACATTAATATTAAACCACTAATAAGTCTTCGTCAACTTATTCCATAACCCTTTTCCTAGAATATGAAATATGAATCATTTTATATGGTTCATCGACATTAAGATATCATTAATTCTTATATAAATTTTTTTTATGAACATGACATACCTTTCACATGAAATTTTTGTTCTCTTTATCTTTCGAAGTATAACAAATACTCGTACCAAATTTCTGATTCTCGTTATGATATTTCCACTTAGGAAATTTTTTACCATAATTCACATACATTCCACATCTTAAACATTAAATTTTAACAATGTTCCTTTGAGTTATCCACATTTATTACAACTATAATGGAATGTGTGAGGAACATTTATCATATTGGGATACCATATAATGATGAAAAATTACTTATAGGGTTCCTAAATCATGGATCCTACATCTTTAATATAGGAAACCTTATATTTTTCCTAGGTTTTTAATTTTCATCCTCAATTTAAATCCTACATGATGGTTTATAAAGATCTTGTTAACTCCCAATGGAAATATCTAAGGAGTGTCAAACTAGGTGTTCAGTAAGGCCTATTTTCGAGCAGCAGATTACCCAGAGTGAGGACCATGACATATTGTCATAGTTTTTACCCTAACGTATATATGTTCTAGAGCCTCATCCACTTTTAGTATCCAGATAGGTATTTATTTATAGGAAACCACTCACTCTATCCTTTATTAAAATTCTATGACATTTTCCTAAACATTAACTCAACCATTTATTTATCCTTAGATACATCCAAAGACATATTATTATAAATAAACCTAGAAAAATAAATAATTTTTTCTATTAGAAGTTCCCAAAGGTTATCCAACCCTATGATCTGACAGAAACTATAACAACCTAGTCTTAATGTACATATACATTTCATCACTTGTGTGGAATGCACAAAAAATTAAAAAAAAATATGCTCAATGAAAATATTAGTTTAGTTAACTTGGAAACATGGAAGAAGAATCATACAAGTTAGTGAAATAGCTTTTATATTTCTTACAATGATCTTCCATCAATACATTTGTACATAAAAACACTTCTTCATAATCTAGGGATGGTAATCACATGAAAGGGGTGAGCTCAAATTCTTAGTAAGGGTAAATAGAGGAAATGTGTTATAATATAATTAATTTAAGGGTATGAGAACATGATAATGATCATTAGAATATAATACCCTACATATCTAAAAACCTGAACATGAATCATGAAATAAATAATTTCATATCATAATATATGAATCATACGGAAATATAGAACATGAGTCGTGAAATAATAATTTAATAATAAGAATTCATATTATGGAATACACATAAGAATATAAAACCCTATGTAAAGGTGGCCTAAATATGACTTTGTAACATGTCATGATTGGGTTAATCACTAGTGTGCCTACTTCAGGATTGGGATTCCCTCACATGTACCCTATTTTTTTGGGAATGGGATGTCCTCCATTATTCCCTCTTGTTTTGGCCTTGGGATGTCCTATGATATACCATATTGTTTTGATCTAGGGATTCCCTCCCATGTACAGATTCAGCCCATAAAAATTATATCATTTCCCAATTAATTAGAAGGAGATATAGGACCCACCCATCACATAATGAAATCATTCATTCTTGTGCCACAAAAAATTCATCATATCAGGACCCATGAAATGATATGGGTTCTATAAATATCAAATCATAAACCATGAAATTAATTGAGTATTATTAACAATTCAATCAATAATGACCTAAAACAAAGTGATAGATTTCATAATCATTGCATCAATCCATAACCTATGATAAGAAGAGTGTTTCAAAAGAATATAATCTATGGAAAATAAATAAGTGTCATAAGAATCATTCCATAAAAACATAAACAATTCCACAAATAATACGACTGAAACCATCGAATAATTTATTATAAGGGCTTAAGTGACATCAAAAAATGTCATATTAGATGGTAAATAAACTGGAAATATATTTTGAAAACAAATCCTAAGGAAAATATAAATTATTCATTGAAAAGTCTTTTCAAATATAAAACATATTGAAAACCATTTTCTTGTAAAATGCACTAAATACTTTGAAAGAAGGCTTGAAATCATTTTTAAAACATTTTCACATGAAAACATATAAAATAATAATGATTTTTTTTTAAAAAACACTTTCCATGAAAACAAATAAAATAATGTTGAAAACATTTTGAAACCCATTCATTTAAAAACACTTTGAATACTTATAAATAAATCATGAAAACGTCTTGAAAACCATTTTCCTTCAAAACCTCTTAAATAAGATTGAAAAAGTTTTGAAAACCATTTATTTTAAAACACATTTAATACATATAAAAAATCTTTTAAAAAAATTATGTCATTTTTCATTGAAAATATATTGAAAAGTAATGAAGAGTACTTTAAAACATTTCTAGAAAAAATTATTTTTATGGAACAACGATTTCAAACTGAATTGAGGGTAAAGTAGTGCTTTTATAAAAACAATTTCGTAAAAATGATATTTTTCAATGAGTAGAAAAGGGAAAAAATAAATAAATTTATATAAATAACCATAGGAGATGAAAATTAGTGAATGTTCTTGAGATATGTATTATAAGATTTCAAAAAAAGAAGCAAAATCCTAAATAATCTCGAAATGTGATCATATTGTTCTAATAAAATAATTACACTTAGTAACTTTGAACCATAATACCCATGAAATAATGTGAAATTAAATAATGCATAAAATATCTTGAAAATTAAGGAGACTTATGATATAACATTTGGTGAATATGACATGTATCTTAGGGAAATAAAATGTGAGATGAAATCCTCTTACCTTGTATCTTGACTCTCATCATACTCATTGAAAACCATTGTATAATAAATATAAATTTATTATAAATATAACACATACAAATTTTATTATATATAATATAATATATGGTTTTCTTATGACCTTATATTACCCTCTTGTTAACATTCCTCTGTCAAGGTTTCACTTTGGGTAATATTCACTTCGTTGTGTGCATGCATCTTAATTTAATATATCATTGGTCCATATACATATATCATTATTTAATGATTTTAAATCATGATATAAGGTTCATTTATATTCATTAATAATTTATATGACAAGTAATTATGAAATGGAAGAAATAGTTCAGGGAGATGGTTTGTTGTATGTATGCATGAATGTTGTTTCCATATTCATTTTCGTATTGAAAGAAACAAGGTAAATGAAATATGTGTATATAAATATCATTATTATAAAAAAATTATTATATAATATATATCCTGCAATTTCACAGAACCCATTCTTAATACATTCAATTTATTGTGTTATCGAATGATATCTTTTTTAGGGGCTGTAGTCCACACTCGATCAAACGAAACTATCGTATTTACACTAAATAGAAAGTAAAAAGATATGTCATGAAAATTTATTACAAAAGATTAGATAAATATTAAAAATAATATATAACATATATAAATATATTTTCTATCATAATTTCCACCAAGAGATATGGTAAATCAAAAATTAACAATCAACGTTTCGCGAGGCGATAGTTCACTGTACACATAAACAGTATGTTCGTTACCCATTAGATAGAGGTGTGTATAAGTGTAGGTCAAACCATATTAACAAAAAAATAATATAATATTGAATATAATTGCTTATTTATGCAATAATGGAACAAATATAGATTATGGGGTGGATAAAAAAATAAAATACAGGATCTTGAGAGAAATTATTACCTCTTAATCATGTAACTCCTTTTGGTTTGTGCCAAAAGGATTCCATGGATTTATTTCATCCCAATGATGAGGTTTTATAATTAATTTATAGTTTTTATCAGGATATTCTTATATATTTTGTCCGAACATACGTGTTTTTAGATGTGTGAAGAAGGGTAAGATTTCATTCCATTTTATAGTGGAAGGGGTTGCACTCTCTAAAGAACTTAAAGGTATTCAATAATGGGAGGCATCATTTACCAAATGGGCCTCCAAATGGAAAAATAATGGAGTAATGTGATATTTCGTTCTAGAAAAGCATATAACACCCAGAAATATGTTCATTTAAATAATTTGGTTCCTTAACTTATATTATTCCCCAATTATATTATTTTGGTTTTTATTAAAGCATGTTGTTTTCTATCCAATTTAATTTAACAATTAAGAATAAAATAAAGTGAGATATATTATAATATATGGATCCAACATATTATAAATGTAATACCTAATTTAGAAAATTAAAATATCATGTGTTTTGGAAATTAATTTTTAAGACCAGTGCATGTGACGCGCAAAACACTGCTTAAGCCAAGACCATGATAACAATGTTTTTTCTGTCTATGCATCCTGTTGTTAATTATAAAAGATTTATCAGACCATTAATAGACCATATTTAATATTTAATAACCCTTAAAAATCCATATGTTTAATATAGTACTTTATTAATTTTATATCATTTAATAAAATATAATTTATTGAAAACTAATAATAATGTTAAATTTGACATCATTTATTTAATTTTAAATTTAAAATATCAAAATAATATTGGAAATGAAATAAATTATGTTTATATATGTTTAATATGATATATATATCTCTCTCTCTCTTAAAATATAATTAAATATAATAATTCAATCAATTAACTTTATTTTTAACATTTATAGTGTTTTTATTTAAAAAGTATTAACAAAATAATCATTATATTGGTGTTTAATAAACATTTTAAGTAAATAAATCATCTCTATAAATTATTGAAAAATTATTATGAAAAAGAAAAACCATTTATATTTCAAAACAATCTCGAGAACATTAAATATTAAGTTCTTACATATATCATTGTTTTATAAATGTTAAAGGTAAGGAAAGTTCCCTTTTGATCTTTTTCTTTACTTAACCTTTTATATCAGAAACCTCTATTTAATAATATCCCAAGAACACATCAAATTTGATACAAGAGGGTATATGGTCGTATTATAGTCATCCTAGGAATTTTTGAAAACTTTCCAAGTGATTTTGGTCCCTATGATTAAGATTTAGTCCTTAATTAATCCTAATATTGCCTTGATTACTATGATTAATTTTTATCACTTTCACTAATATTTTTGGTCACATATTATGTTGATCTTATTAGGATAAAAATATTATATTAATTAAATCCATTAATGTCTATTTTAAAAAATTAAATCACAGAAGTGGGAAAAATAAGTTTAACCCTAATCCCGTAATCATGGCTAGAAAACAGATTTTTAAAGAAAAAACGTTCAAAAGATCAATAAGGGTTTATATCAAATGTGAATATATAAATTATTATAGTTCCCTAAATTTGATTATTATATATTTAATTGATCTATTGTAACATTAAAATCCAATTTAAAATATTTTTTATCAATAATCATTATTTAAATGAAAAGGCTATTTTTAACAAAATTTATTTAATTTTTACAATTCACTCAAAAAAAATTTCTCGACAAAATACCAAACTTTTACCCTAAGATAAAATTTGAATTATGATTTCAAAATTGATGTTTATTTTATCAAATTAAATTTCTTTGGGAGTCAAAAATTAATTTTATTATTGTTAAAAACGACAAAAAAGTCATTTCATTAAGAAAACATTGTTTTTAAACATGGAAATAATTTACCAATAAATTTAAATATTTGTTTACAAATATTTTTTAAAAATGTGAAATAATTATAAATAATATATGAAAAATAGATATTACTATGCATATCACTATGCTAAACATCTAGGCCATAATTATCACAATTATATAATTATAACAATAAAATTATGGTTCACATTAACTCATTGTTGTGTGTAACATAGGCCATGTCAGTGTTTCTTAAATCTCAAAACAATTTGGTTCCATGTGAAGGTAATATATTACTCAGTAAGATAAAATATATCAATGAAAATTAATTCAATCAGAAAAAGGCCCATAAAAGAGTGGTGTGTCACAACTGTGAGATGAAAAACTACCATGAAATCCCTCTCCATTGAATTTCTTCACAAATATTGAAATATATTCTCCAGGGAATATAAACATTAATCATATAATAATGGATTTTTGGTTCAATTGAATTAATTTGTTTTTTTCACATGAAATGTTTCAAAATTCTCATACACATTTTGGATCTATAGGATGTTCCATACAGTAGTGGTTATTGGTCATAACATGAGTCATCTGCACCAATATAGTTATAAATTGTTTTTATCTTGATAAAAATATATATTTATTAACTTTACTATGAAGAAAAATCCCTCAAATATTATATGCATTTATAGGGTTTCTAATTTCATATTAAATACATTATTTCTAAACAATTACATACAATATTTTAGATCATAACGTTTTGATTCATTATATATAATTCCAAAACTAATCAAAAAAATAAAATCAATTGAATACTTATAAATATATATTCTAAACATCATAAGATTTGTATCATTAGTGTTACCTTATAATAATAAAAATATTTTCAAATTTTTCTCAATGGTTTCTAAATATCACATGAATAGACTAAATCATATCCCAGATAGTGTCCAGCCAGGTGCGAAGTCTAAGTCTCACACATCATTCACCAATGATGAAAACGTTTATACCAATACAACTCCTTAAATAATTTTAACACAAGTATATTTTTCCCACAATTTCATTCACTTTCCTCTATATAGATAGGGATGCATTTTATAGAAATCCCAAAAATATCAAATTTACCAAAGTCTCATGATATTACCATATATAAAGACTTATCACTAAAATAAATAATTGGTTTTTTTCTAATATATTTTTCTAAATCTAGTTCCTAGGTGTCCTTATAAACTTACTTTGATAAAAAAAGTAACAAGCCTGACACTAGTTTCCTAGATCTGGAGGTTTCTTTTGTTACATTATCACTAGATAAAAGTGATCACATATTGAGTGATAGAATTGTTATGTAGGCTTCCAAAACTAGATAAATTACATAATATCACATTAATTTTTGATAAATATAATATAAAATAGTATTTTAATAGAGAAAGTTATTACTCCTTCTAGAATATCCTTCATACTAATCATTGTACACTTACAGAAATCCTAATTAATAGAAACAAAATTAAAGGTTGATCTAAAATTCATAGTAAAGGAATGCATACAGTGGAAGCTATAAAATTATAAATAGAGAGTAAATAATATTATAGTAATAAATGACGATCAAATAAATCCCATTAAAAAATAACTTGAGCTTTAATCATATGCAAAAATAAACTATATATTCTAATAATCACATGGAAATAAATAACTGATTTCAAAATAATGGAATTAATAAATCAGGATATTTTAAACATACCATAAAGGCCCCATACTAAGACATATATCATAAATGGTTAAATCCTAGGATAAAAAATGAACATTTTTTCACATGATACTGACAGATTAATTGAGGGGAGATGTAATTATGGGAGACACCTAACACTTAATAGATATAATTCATTCAACATTTTAAAAAATAAAAATTAATAAAAATGAATTAATCATCAGTAACTATCTATATTTGAGGAACAATAATACCAAATTTCAATGTATATTTAAAAAAAATAGTATTCATATTTGATTGAAAATTAATTCATGTATTAAATGTTAAGATAATGATTCCCTTAACAGTTTCAGTGAAAATTTCAACATTCATAAAATGAAAAAAATATTAATTTTAAATATATAAATAGAAAGATTAAAAAGTGTAGAAAATAACATTAAATAAAAATTTGAAGATATAAAAAATTTATTGAACATATTTTTATAAAAATATTTATATCGAAGGAATAGATCGTCGATCGAATTTAGAAGAAATGTCAGTTTTCCATTAAAACATTATTTTGGTATTTTTGATTAAAAATGTTGTAAAAATGGAAGTAAAAAATTTAAACCCAATAAATTTACATAGGATAATAAAATAAATGGGTTTTAATATTTAAATATCATATGATTCCCCTAGCAGAGACTTAAATTAATATATCATTAACAAGGATTATATTACTAAATTAACTCTTTACTGAGGTTTAAATTACATTATATGTGATTCTAACCTACTATAAAATAAATTTAAATTTATTATATTTTAATAAAATAACAACATACATAGTAAAAATATCACATATGACACAATTATAACATTTCAATAACCATTAATTAATAATTATTTGACAAAATTTTATTTCCTGAGTGTTTTATGTTTAGTCTTTCTCAAATGTTTTGGTTTTGGTAGTTTAAATCATTTCATCATGGTCCAGGTTTCAAAATATATATATTTTTAGTCATGATATAAATATCATAAATATCATATATATTTATATTTATATTTATGTTTTTTAGGTGTACATAAAAAATATTTACATCGTTTCATGGAGGTGGTACTTCATATGTATGCACTGTCGAAATTTTAAATTTTAACGAGTTGAAGGGTAATAAGGAAAATGATATATTATATTTACATAATCATAATTATTTCATAAGTTTAATATATATTTTTTATTTATATATTTATAACCACCCAAGTAAAATGGTTATGAGAAACAAATCACACTACTATGTGGAGATTACAATTTGTACATACACATGAGTGATTTTTTTGTTTTACCTATGATAGAAATGATATAAATATGGATTTTCCACAAGAAAAATTAAATTTTAGTACATTTAATACAATAATTCTATTATATGATAATATATATATATATATAATAAATTATGTTCATAGAAGATGAAATAAAATGAAAAAACATAGTTAAAAGTTATAACTCTTCTTTAGAAAACTACCTATGACGTACACATTATGCCTTTTAGAATTTTCCTTTGATGATAAAAGATCTTATATATCATAGGGTTAATTTTTTTGAGGTGATTTGGGTAGGTTTTGTTTCAAAATTAGTGTCCTAGAAAAAAAGATCGTTTTAAGAATAAAAAATATTTTAATGAAAAATAAAATATAATTTTGATCCCAAGGGAATTATTTGGATCAATGTTAATAAATTTATATTTAATTTAATATTAAACTAAAAAAACTAAAAATAACCATTTATATTCACGGTTTCTAGAAAATAAATAATAGAAATTTTTATTTGGACAAAAATATTTCCTAGATTTCTATAATATTAGGTATATATTTTTAATTTTGAAAATATATTTTCATATGAATTAAATTTATATTTTATTTAGAAAAAAGGATTCATGATTTTTCATATTATCATTATATCATTATAATTTCTAAAAAGTATTTTTTACTTATTATTTTTTAGTATTGACTCAAAAATAAACTATTTATGAAATATTTCAAAAACTAGCCAAAATATAATTTTTACACGATTAGATAAAAAATAAAATTCATATCAATTTATAAAATTTCTGAATTTTTGTTTTAGTGAATTTATTGAATAAAACTATGTTTATTTTTCAATTTTTTTAGAAATAAAATATAAATATAATTAACCTTTTGGGTGTCAATGAATAACATAAAAAATATCACTAAGATACTAATCAAGAATATAGGGAGAAAAAACCGGGGTATATGAAATAATAACTAAAGTTTCATGCTTAACCCAAAACTCCTGGTGAAAAATAAGATTTCATAATTTTGGTGTGTCACTACAATACTATTATATGACTCAAAACTAAAAGTAATACTTGTATTAATACAAAAAATAGTGTAAGTAGTGATATTAAAAATAATCCACTATACTATACAGACACCCTAGCATACAATGGGAGTTGTATAACATTTTTATATCTTTATATCCTTGGATACACCCTCAATATTTGGGGTAGTATTTGTTACATAAATCATTAAATCTATCAATTAATTAACAATAGACTATAATCTTGTCTTAGTTAAGTATAAAATATGTATAAAGTTATCTAGAAAAAATCTATATAGGTTATTACTGAAACATTAAATAAATGGAAATCATATCATAATCTAGGTGTAGAATCATTTGTATAAACTTAAATTCTATGTGAACACATTGTTTAAATAATTATTAATCAACACAAGCTCTCTTTTAAACTTATCCATGTGTAAAAACCAATAAATCAAAAATCAGAACCACATGTCATTATTTTTATAAAAATTAATCTGAAAATGGAAGAGAAAAAGAAGAATAATAATCCCATCCTTGGTAATCTTAAATACCCCAATACATGAGTTAGCTACGTCCATGCATAAAGTTAATCTTATATTTCTCCCCAACTATTTTATGTGCACAATATCCCAAATAATAATACAAATGAATAGAAAATTATCTTTTACTATTTAATATCATCCGGGTTCTAGTTAACCTTCATTATGATCAAAACGAGTGTTATAAACCTCTAGAGGGACTCCCCAAATGCTAATGGTTTCCAACCAGTGGGGAGGGTACATGTGTATTCTGTTGAATCTATATCCTCTTATATACATATAAGAAAAAATTATAGTGGGAGTAATATAATTAGTAGAAATCAAAACAAAACAAAATAAAGAAAACATCACTTATATAAGCCATCTGTAAATCAGTAAAAAAAATACAATGTTATAATAAAATGAATAAATGTAATGGGGAACTTTCATACATATATAAATAAGATATTATGTGGGATAATCATATAAAAGATAATAAATTAGATAAACAAATTACTTGTGATAATAGAAAAACCAATCTTGATTCCATTCTAAATCCCATACTAGATTTTACCAAAATTCATGAATCATCCCTCAATAGTAGGTCCCTTTTTCCTACCTGGATCAGGAATCATAATTTTAACTAGATTACAAGGGCATTGAAGTGAGGTTTTAGTATAACATAGTACCCCAAGACCATCAGTGTCCCTAAACATATTATGTATAGAATGTTCATGCATAATATGTTATGTGGTGTTTAAATCATATATGTTTCATCTCACTCTGGTGGCATAATCATTTTTAATGTTAAAATATAAATTTAAATGGTTATTTATATTATTTTGGTTATTGTGGATGTAAAATATTGTATGAATTAATTTTATCTTTTAATACATGTTTGTATGTTTCATTTATAAATTATTTCAATCATTGGGTTCATTGATAAATTATAGATTTTCATTTAAATTTTAGTTCAAGGTGTTTTGAATTAATTTTGCAGTTTTTTTAATTTTATTTTCATTTATTAACCTATTATTTTTATTTAATTAAATATAATATGTAATTATTATTTAATTTATAATATATTATTTTTAATATTTTATTATTTTGGAATTTGATAATATGATTTTTAATCCCTTGTTCTAAATAATTTGAAAATTAATTACATTAATTTAAATTTAGAACTGTTTTGTATCTTTTATCATTAAATTATTTTAATTATCAATTATAAAATGTATTGAAAGTTGATTTTTTTTATTTTATCATTTTATAATTTTTATTTAATTGTAACTTCCATATTGGGTTTTAATTTAATTTTAGTAAATTAGTATTAATTTTAATTTTCAATATTTTTAAAATTTTACCTATAAAATTAAATTTAGATATTTTTCATCTTTTATTGTTCGAGGGGAGGAAATTTTGGTAAATTCATGAATCTATCATGACTTTACTCAAAACTACAATATAATGCACTATTCCTTGAAAATTTGATATCGGAAATCAACCATAAGAGAAAATTGGTCAATTTCACCAATATGGCTGGAAAGTTAGTAAAACTAGCATCAACTATATGTGTTTCATTCCTTCAACCACAAGGATCATGTTTAATCAACCACACCACCTATATTGACTGGATGGAATTTTCGGAAGTGACCACACTCACCATTTTTATTCTACCATATATTTTAGGATATTTCAAGGCAATGATGTTAAAGACATTTGTTCCACCATTCTCTATAAGCATGATTGAAACAAAAAAAATGGTTGATGATTGATTACTATGTCGAAGATATGCCATTGTAGATGAGCTGAGTCAAGCGTGAGATTTTCAAATATATTTTAAACCGATGTTAATTGATATCAATCAGTATGGATAGTGGATGCTGGTGACGAAGATATTGGTGGTTGGAAAGTATTAGTGGAGCCTGTTTTTTATATACACTTGTTTCTATAGAAGTATATGATGTTGATGTCATAAGAAAACAAGGTTTATGCTCTAGGGTTATGATATTTTTACATGTTTGAGAGGATTAGGAACTATGAAATTAATTTATGTAATTCATATGTTGATCTCCACCAGTTCATGATGACCCGCTGAAGGATGATGCCTATAATGATTTATAAAATGAAATCGATATTTCTAATATGGACATTTTATAATGAGATATATGTGTAGAACATAACAAAGTGTTTGAGATGATCCATGAAATATATGAGGATCATTAGATGTTATTATAGATTAATATCTATTTTTTTAAAAAATTTATCACGATCCAATGAACATCCTCCAACTAGTTATTTAAGTGCTGATATTAGATAATGGAGTTCGGGATTTTTGGGATGAAAAAGCTATATTAGAAATTGGAATTCATATCTATAGATAATTAACAATGAACCACATATTATTAAGATATATTTATTGTGTTGAATTTACTATTTGAGCCAAAAAAATTAAACATGATTTTATTCTTATTGAATCTTGATAGAATAAAGCCATTGAGGAGGGTAGTTGACTGAACCGAGACACGCTTTTCCTATAAAATTGATTCTTTTTTTTGTTTCATAACCAATCAAAAGAATCTTGAAGAATCCTAGACATGGAGAGAACTACTTGTTTTTTATAGGTGGGTGGGGGTGGTAGATCCAGAATTTCTAGTTGTAATACTATTAATTCACACATAATAAGTGATGAGATAAATTTGTCAATGAAGTCTTCTATTTATGACCTTTGTGATATCCAATGGGTTGTGTGAGGATGGACCACTTTTACGTTTTCACACAATATCCATCACATGAATGATCTGTATTTGAATATTTCTTATTGATTATAAAATCTAATGATTGATCAGGTTTATTCTTTTCTTATTTCTTTTTTCTTTTTTCAATGGATTTAATTATGAATGATAATTAAAAGGTGAAGATGAATTATTTTTAAGAAAATGAATTTTATTTGGTTGAAATAACTAAATTAATCTCTCCTCAACACAATTATATAATTTGATGCTTATTAAATTAAATTTTGGTTGTGAAAGATTGAGATTGATCCACATTTTTTAAAGATTTAAGTATATCAAGACACTTTTAGTTGGCATTACTATGTGACATTTTATGTCATGTGTTGGGAAGATGTTGTGAAATAATAAAGAGTGAATCAAGACAAAAACTCATACGGTTACATTTGTAATATATGATAGTGGGTATTTCATAGATAATTTATGAGATTATATTCCTTCATATGTGGTTGATAGTTGTGGATTAATTAT
This sequence comes from Viscum album, assembly GCA_963277665.1. Taxonomy (NCBI): domain Eukaryota; kingdom Viridiplantae; phylum Streptophyta; class Magnoliopsida; order Santalales; family Viscaceae; genus Viscum; species Viscum album. The sequence goes on from OY728122.1 coordinate 1,632,292,743, forward strand.
ACCATGTGGGATATGATGAGGCAAAGTTTGAGTAAATTCTGGGAAAGGTGGTTGTAAATAACAATTTAAAAAACAATAGCGTAAATATTTTAAAAAAAACTAAATAGGATTGATTAGGGAGAAATAAAATGATAAATCAGAACATAGATTTCAGAGCACACAATTGTATATTAAACAGTTGAGAGTGGATATTTCTACCACAGTTATAGAAATATTATAGGTGTATATAACAGAGGAACCAAGAGCTCAAAGGAATCTTAAAAAAGAATAATTTTTATTCACTTATTTATTTATCCTGTTTGGATGATGTATATAATGAATTTTTTTTCTATTCTAGTAATAATTAGACAAATTAAAGAGGTAAAATTATATTAGAATGAATTTATAATTCAATTTTTTTCTATCCATTTAAAATAATTATTTATATCACTTTATGTTCATTAATTTTGATCCCATTTATTATGAGTAATTTTTTACATTAATGTTTGTCTAATGGGTGACATTAGTGAACTTATACAAATATAAATGTTTGAAAAATTACCAAAAATTGGTAAAGGTAGAAGTCATATTCTCTATAATAGAAAACATTTACTCTTGAGTAGTGATTAAGTGATCATCTCAAGGCAGAAATCTCTAGAATGAGTTAAATATTTATGTGATAGATTAGTGGATCAGCACATTTTCTTTAAGAATTCCAATATTCACAACTAACTTAAGTAGATAATAGAATACATTTTAATAAAAAAATTCCAATAACCCTATTTTCATCAAGATCATGTTCTTTATCTTCTAGTCATTTACCCATCCAACACTATTGTTTCACCTTTTTCCCATTTCACTTTCCATGGTCACAATATACTCACTATATAACTGATTTAGTTTAATTTTTTTGACATAATTTTTGTTTGGAAACACTCCTCACTTAATCCATATATGTGCATTCTATACCCAGTCATGACTATATTATTTAGTCATTGTAGGATTTTATAAATAATTAATTTGGTCTAAACAACAATAATCATGCTACTATTTATTTTTATAAGATTATAAATAGAAGAAAAATTAAATTGAAAGTAATAATAAATTTATTATTTCATCAAGAACTTCAGAACTAAAAGAATGAATCCATTACTTCTTTGTCGAGTAATAGGCTCTCTTTTAACATGTCACATAATAAAAAATCTGGAATCACATAGCTAGTCATATCCCATGGGTTTGTTATCTTTTTATATCATAATTACCAATAAATTGGCAGTTCATCCCAATAACATACCAATTATAATGCTCATATCATCAATGTGAAAAAAATTAAAAATAACATGGTGGAACATCCTGATAACATAGTAACATCCAAGGGAATGACATCCCTATACCCAAAAATTAAAATTGGAATCATGTCCCAACCACGTTATTAAGGGTGGTAATGATGTTCCTTTATATAGTAATAATATCACAGGAGAAGAGAATCCACAACCTTGCCACATTATATAAGAATCACGTCCCATGATTACCATTCTGATATTTCCATCTTATCCACTTTATAAGAAGCATTTCATCTTACGAATTACACACACCATCTGAGGGTAGTAGTCGATAATAGGTCATAATACCCCATCCACATAATTATCGTGGTCAAATGGGAATTTTTCCCACTACCATATGAATTTTTCTCAAAATTTTAACAAACATTACTAAAGGCATAACATCCCTTATCATAAGAAACACAATAAGTGGAAATTACATCCCAACAGAAATCACTATTAAACTAGATGAATAAATTAATATAATTATTTTATTCTATATTTGGAATATCATCCAACCCCAAATATGTAATCTAGGATTCATTACATGTAATTGACCAATACACATAATAATATCTAATGATTTACCTATATAGACATTTGTTGTACTTATGTTAATAGAAATTTTATACCACACAAATCCGAAAAATATAAAAAATGGGATAAAGGGACTGTCTAGTTTCAAAAGACCAAACTTCACATCAACCTTTTCCATCTATATACTACTCCTACATAAAAGGATGTTAAAAGGGAACACAACTATGTCATATATTTTGTAACATAACTCAAGGAAACCATCATGAGGTACCCAAGATAGTGTTCCACCACATTTTAATTCTAGATCATGGAAATTATTTATAATCTCACCATATAATAACAACTATAAGGTTAGCCTTTGTTCATAAAATTCATAAATTACTAAAAATGGTTCACATAAATTGATTCCAACTAAATTTAGGTCAATAACTCATGGGTATAGAAAATATGTATCAAACATTGCATGAAATGATAATAAACTATAGTGAGTTGTTAGGGAACATCAGCCAGGGTTTAGTAGTGTCATGCTCCTCACAGTCCCATAAATGACTCAACCCTAAATGCAAGAAATCATAAAATCTATAAAAACCCCTAAATTGACACATATAAAAAGGAATGAATTGAAATAAACAGAGAGTAAATTAAGAGAGTAATGTGATTGAATCAGATCACTCAAAAAAACTTTTCATGACTAAAGGAACCAAAAAAATCTAAATTTAAAAGGGTGAGATCCTGCCTCTAGGTGAGATGAATGGAAATTTGAAAGGTTCAATTTCAAGTTGTTGTAAGGAATGAGAGAAATTATAGTTTATTAATTTTAAAAACCATTTAAAAATTAAAAACAAAACATTTACAAATATAAGAAGCAACAAAATAGTAATCTAGTGGATACCCACTATAACTCTGATGGGTTATCTAGGGGAACCAAGCCACTAGAATTTTGGGCAAAACTCTAATGGAAACTTACGAAGGTTATGATTGGAATGTTGTTTAAGTAAAAACCCCTACACCATAGGATAATTTAATTAGAGAATTATCTTAAACCTCATATGAACCCTCCAATGCCTATAAAATACCAAAATAAATTAGGTTTAATAGAAATTATATCAATATAAAAAATTAAAAATCTTGTAGTATTAAATTTACAATGATATTTTAAGGTGTTAATAGAGTGCCTTCCTATGTTTACAATGATATTAGTAGATTTGTAAAATTAAGGTAGTATCTCTATGTTTCATTTGATATTTTTTATTTCATATTAAATTATATCTTTTTAGTTTTATGAAATAATATTTTTTCTAAAAGATGATAAATTAATAATGTCATATCATATTTGAAGGAAATATGATATGATAGGGATGATAATACATCATCTTTATGAATGATAAAATTATCATTTTTGATTCATTTTTCACATTGTACTTTGAAAACCATAATATCCTAATGAAAATTAACCCATATCATATGATGATTATTAAAAAAGTCAAGATCATTGGGACCCTTAGACAGAAATATATGTTTTGGATTTCATATTAGTGACACATTGAGAACTTGTATGCATATAGAATCATTATAAGGATCATTCATTCTAAAATTGAGTATATTTATTAGTGTTTCAGAAATTGAAATAATAAAAAACTCATTTTTTCTGGGTAGGTGGATTTAGATGAAATAAGAAATTTAAAAATTTTCAGTAGGATTGATTTTATAATTGAATATTAATGAATAATTTAAAGGCCTGTTCCACATCTATAGGGTGTTTTTGTTAATGTTTGAAGGTATCGAGAGCTGTTTTAGCGGTTCAGGTAGAAACTAGATATGTTGGTAATATGTAGTTTAAAATATATATATATATATCTAATTGGGAACTTGTTAGAGTAGCATAGTAAACCTAGTTGTGATTTTATAGGGAATAAAAAAAGGTTATACACCATATGCACGATGGGAAACCACCGGGTTCCAAGGGGTATATACTTTTTTCTTTTAATTTTATGAAAATTAAATGTTTTATGAAAAAAATCATGCTAACTTTTTTATGCTCTACCTAACACCATTAATTTACCCTCTATTATCCTCCCCACCAAATTCTCTACATCCATGGATCCCATGGATTCATCTATTATCTAATCTATAAGCTATTTTTGGTTTTGGTTTACCACATGTGAGGATAAAGTAATACGTATACTTTTCATTACATTTTCACTAATATTGTATTTTTTGTAAAAAATCATAAATTGAACCCATTTATCAAATTTCAAAAAATTTAATATAAGTGGATCTGAATCATATAATGATTTTAGATAAGATAACATATGTCAAAACTAGATATGTGGTCCATTAAATATTTACTAATATCTTTTCTTTTCATATGTGATTTCATGTGTGTTTACAGGGGTTTGGTTTTGGGAAACTAGAAGAGGGGACTAGAGAAATATAATATTTTGAGTTAGGATGGTTAGAGGATATAATGATTAGAATATAAATTATTTTATAGGTTTAGTGATGCTTTTATTTATTATTTACCATGTTACCAAGTGGTTTAGAAACTAATTATGTCAAAAAAATTTGAAAAAAGTTTTAAGTTTGGAATAAATTGAGTATTGCCAAAGGTGAATTTTCTTTGGATATGAGGTTCGGTCTTGCAGGTTTTTGTCCTTTCAGTTGTATTTTATTGTGAACATATTTTTTAAATGTTGTTTGGAAATTTTTTTTATTTATAATTATATATTCAATGTTTTATTTTGATTTGGACAAGCCTTATGGGGCTTGGTGATTTCTATATAGGAGATCCTCCTTGATTGGATTAGTTGGTTAATATTTGAAAATAGTCTCACTATGAGAGAGCCAATAGAGGTTTCATGATATAAGTATATACCTAAGTTCATTGGTTATATTTTGTAACGCCCCATGATTTCATAGTACGTTATCTTTTCAAAGTAATTCAATAACTTGTGCTACATGCAACACTGAGTTCGAGCGCACCACGAATTTCCAAACTAGCCGTTCAAAAAGCTGTTATGAATAGTATTAATTGATTTTATAATTTTTTATACTTCATATAATTTTATAATCCATATTATGTGTTTCGTAGACATAATATAAGAACAAATTCATTTTTTTCAGATAAAATAAGTATTTTTTAAAAAATGCTAGTTTACCGCCTTTTAATGATGAACCCTTTTTAAAACCAATAGTTGACACTTTAATATATTCAACTTAATGAAATAAAATTCTTCATTAGAAGAGTGATAGAAAATTTTAGTTTGGATAAATTTTTGGTACTTTTCTAAAAACATTCATATTTTTATGAATAGTGAAAAATACTAAATTTTAATAAAAACTACTTTCTTAATCAATATAATTTATAGTGATAAATTATAAATTTGAGTTTTTTTAAAGTATAATTAGATTATATTTTTATCATTTAATATAATCTAGGTCATTTTAAGTAACATTAATATTAAATAATTCATAAACATATGTCAATCTTTTGATAGTTTTTACTTCTTAAAAACAGCTTTTCGGTTTCGACAATGGGAATCAATTTTAAAATAATTTATGAAACATTTGTGTTTGAAATTTGGAAAAAAAGATTTAATATTTGGAATCAGGAGGTCCTAATTTTGAAGGTACGTACCTTTTATTTTTAGACATTATGAATAATAACTTTGTTAAATATTTTATTTACCATGGTTAAAGGGTAAATCTGGTAAATAAGGGTAAAAAATATTATAAAAATTTCAAATTACCTTAAAATGTGTCCTAACCTGATTAGATGATACATGTCCAACCAGGATCATCCTTGGGTAGATTTTGGGACCCCATGAATCCACTTGGGAGTAATAATGACATTTTATATTAAATAATCTAATGTAAATACATAAATAACAAAATCATGTATCTTTTAGTAAAACAATTTTTTATGAGGTTATATAATTGATCTATTAGACTATAAATAGTCATTAAAAAGATAAAAATATTTACAAAATCATGATATTTTATTAATAATTTTTAAACATAAAATATATATATTTATATATGACACAATAATGATACAGTATTTTCCTTATTAATGAGAGAATCCGATAAATGATATTATAAATTTAAATATATATATATATTTCTAAAGTTTTGGTATGATCCCTGAATTTTATAAATGAATATCACATTTTAGTATTGATTCAATGAATTTATTTCTAATTAATCATGTCTTTATGGATTTCACAAAAATAAAATACCAAATATTGTCAAAATTGACATAAATGAGTTTTTAAATCAATTACTATATTATTAAATGATATAATAGCCTCAAAAATTAAAGGATAAGCCAAAATTATTATATAGAAATATATATATATATATCATTAATCAACCAATCGAGGTTATCTTCGAATTTTATGGTGAGTTTGTTAACAATTTATTATAATAATACAAGAATACATTGGAAAAGTTAAACAATTTAACTAAGAGTTAAATCTAAAAGATAGGGTAGATATGGTGAACTAAACATATATAAAACCTATTGGATGAGATTCTTTAGACCCATACCCACCTTATCTTATTAATTAATAAATTTTTATCCATTATGTACTGAAAATATTTTTATAATAAAATAATATTTCAAATTTTTCCTAAAGTGATCATCACCTCTCTTATAAAAGGGTACTTACACTTCCCTAAAAATAACACCTCCAAATAATTTTTTCACAGCCAAAACATGCCCCAATATCCTCCTAATTTCCCTCACTTCGTCTTAGTGTCCTTCTCTTGATAAGAAAACCAACCTAAGGACACATTTTGTTCAAATTAAAAGGAAACACCCAAAGAAGAGGTAATTATTTTATCCCCTCTTTCAAAGTTCTTTTCTTCTTCCACTATCTCTTTGTTTATTACTTGAATAACTAAATAATAACTCCAGAACCTTATATATAAATTGATTTTATTATAAATATGGTACAACAATACTCATTATTATATCAATCCTATGTATGATAATTTTACCATGTGTGCGTGCGTACGACTTACTGTCTCCACGCCATGGTGTAATTTGTTATCCAACACTATGTTCTTTGAATTGATATAATAATGAGTAATATGTATATAAATAATAATAAAAACATGATAATTTCTCTATATAATTAATATACCATCCAATTCCACACTTTTTATTCATTAAGAAAATGATATTTCCGCTCGTGTGTACGTACGGATTAGCGTCTCCACGACGCGATGAGATTCATTTCCACATTCAATATTCAATGATGATTAAAAAATATATATTAATATTAAGTATTTAATATATGAAATAATAATTCTACTATATATATATATATATTTCTGCACTTACATATATCTTATTCACTTACTTCCGTTCAATACGATATGAAAACAGAAACATCTTTTATGTGTACGTACGACCAACCGTCTCCATAAATAGTGCATTCCATTTCTTATATCTATCTTTTATACATATTTATATTCTAAATATATATGATATATCAATCATGTTTTATATTCTGGAAGTATTTAAATCATGATCTAAATGATACGATCAAGAATAACAAGTTAAAACGTGCACGATAAAGAAAGCGATTATTACCCGAAATATAAATTTAACACTGAAATCATTATGAAATGGGTAGTATAAAGTAATAAATGAATCATTTATGATATAATAAATATTAATATGGTTCTTGTATAATTTTATGACAAACTATGTTCATTACACACAAGGTTAAATGTACCTTTGACCATAGAAAAGTGCAAGGTAAGGGTTAATTCCTCAATCTCACTATTATTCGAGATTGGTTATCTGTAAGAATTTTCTGGGAAATATTTATTATCCATGTCAATGATTCATAAATGAAATTTCAAAATTATTATTTTAATGTACACATAAACTAAAACATCATTTTAAATGTTGTAAATATTTATTCTTCTAAATCTTTCGCATTAATTTCCATGTTTTCAAAATGGTTTTAAGGATTTATTTAAATGAACATGATGGTTTTAAAATGTTAATTCCTTTCAAATCATTCAAAGTGGTATGGGACACTTTGATTCAAAAATATCTTTTAAATTAATTACATTATAAATGCATGACTTTTAAAATATTTCACAAACAGGGATATTTCTCTCAAAAAGTTTTATTGATCATTTTCAACGAGGTCAACATTCTTTACTAGATATTATTCTTGATTTAGTATTATTTATTATAATACAATATTACATATCTTATCAAAAGATTTATGATATTTTTTACTGTGGTTGTGCTATTTTTATACCAGTCATGGTTTATGGTTGAATTATTAACATTTTGTATACTAGTTTTAATACGAATATTTATTTTATGTTTCAACATTTTTTATATAAGGAATGCAGTGGTATAAGTATGTTATGGGTGAGGCCCACTATAGCCCCTTAATACATTAGTAGTTATCATGAGACAAACTACTGTCTTGGAATAAGGCCTTGACACAATGTTAATTTATAGTCTTGGCACAAGGCTTTGAGTATGTTGTAATGATGTCCGGCATTTGGAAATCCTCCATTATTAAATTATTTATTACATGTGATTATTAGACTAGTAGAATATCCATGTTCATGTTTATGTGGTAATGTTTGATTTATTTTTTCCATATTATGTTCATTTTTATGTTTAAAAGTTTTTTGTTTTTATTACACATTTTTCATTAAAAGTTTCTAGCTTCCGCTTTGTAATTTACCCTTACTGATCATCTGAGCTCACCCATTTCATATGTTTTGTTTTCCCATGATTCTAAGAAGTGTATTATATTTGATATACAGGGTTAAGATAAAGGAATAATTACATTCTAAACAGATTATTTATGTTGTGTTTAATGATTGAATGTGTAATGTAATGTTCATGTTTGTAATCTATTTTTCAAGACTAATAAATGGATCGATCCTTCGGAACTTGATTCCTTGTAATCATGTAAATGTATTAAACTAATGCATTGGGTCTGGGATTCTGGTGTAGGGTCGTTACAGTTGGTATCAGAGGAAGTTTCGTACAAACCTTGGAAACTGCATTTAGAGAAACTCTAATTATATAACCATACCATAAGATATATTTTGAGAATTAGAATAGAATAACTTCCTAGAATTTTGGTAATATAGATATTTTGTGTATTTTCTAGGAAATAAATTCCTATATAGATACGAGCAGGAAGACACGGCTCTGGCATTGATATACCTAGGAGTGAAAACCCTGACAAGGATTTTAGGGCCTAACCCAGGGTATCTTGGTACACGAAAATGGCCTTTGCTAACTCTTGGTTACAACACTCCCGAGGGATATGCTTAGGATAATTCACATTTTATTTACAAACCATTATGAATGATTTATGAGTAAATACTTTCTCAAAGAAAACATTTTTATGATTATGTATTATATACACAAACTTTTCAAATTTCATTAGTTATTTTACAAGTTTAGAATTAAGAATTTCTATTCATAAAATAACCTAGTGAATTCCATTGTTTAGAAATGAATCTTAATAGAAGGAATGAGAACTCCAACAATACTCATGAATCAAAGAGTAATAAGGATCTAATATTTCATGGTCTTAGGTCAAATTTTATAAGGGAAATAGTCTCCCATGTATTCTCATGATATGAAGAAATAATATCATGTGTTAATAAGATATGTAATTAATTCTTTTAGTCTTATGGCTTTTAAGGGAATCCAAAGAAGAAAATGATGGAAGAGATAAAGTTGGATAAATGGGAGATGGGAAATGTGGATTTTCCCATATGTGATAACAGTGTCAAGAATAACCTTGAAAAATTCATGAAGGAATGTGAGTTTGTTATAAGTGTGGGTGGAAATGACACCAAGTAATTGATTGTAAGGATAATAAAAAGGTTTAAAATGTATAATGCTTCATCTTCAAAGAGTTACGACACTCCACGTATCAATGTCCCAATCATCAGAGTATACCAAAAATAATGCTATTATAAAATAATCAAGTTATGATACTACTAAAGATAAATATTAATGATTAGATTTCAACAATAATTATTAAATAATTGTGTCATTTGAGTTTTTTATTAATGATGTAAAAGTTATAAGAATTATAAAGTATATAAGGATTGTATTGCTGTACATTTTCATTAAGGATTTGGGATTTTATGGTACTAAGTGAAGTGACATAGTATCAAGTTAAACATTTTGGAAAATATATGTTTGGGGGAAATATAAACCTTAATATGTTTCTAAAATTGAGATAATTATTTCAATAAAAGATATGATTTATTTGGAAAAATTGTATTGGATATTTTTACTACCTTGCAACTAATTAATTTTATCTTTATTCCATTATTATTGGAGTTTACAAAAGTTTTATATATAATATGTATATAGAGGATTCTATAAAAAATATGGGAGAATGAATGTAATAAATATGGTTTTATGATAATTCAGGGTGTTACTGTGTTTTAAAATAATTCATGATGAAGGTATTGGAATGTTATTACATGGAAAAAGGATCTTCATTATTTTTACCTTCCTTATACATTTTGGACTATGAGTTTGGACAGAAGTATTTTGGATAAGTATAAAGTTTGAAATGGATTGAGTTTTACAGTGGATACTGTTATTAAGGTTAAATAATTTCATAATAATATTTTTGGATTATTATAAAATGGAAAACTTGGAGGTCGGGTGACAACCCATTGCGTTTGGAAAAGATGCAAGACTTTAACCTACAACTAAAGGGTGAAAAGGTTGAATCACCTACCACTGGCCTACATGATGTCCTTGTATGTATAATTTTGTTTTTTTAATGGTCTCAAAAATTAATTATAAATTCATTATTTTTGGAACCCTGTACGATTATGATAAATAAAATATTTTTTAATTTCATTATCTTTTAGAGTGAATGATAAGATTGTGGTAAAATTTTGTTGAAGGATGAAACTCTACTTGTAAAGTATGTTTTTTTGTTCTTATTCTATGAATAAACTAATTATTAAACATTAGGGAAGGGATCCTAAAACGAAATTTTTTTATCCTAATATTTTTTTTGGTGAACTGGTGATATTCTAAATCATCACAGATTGATGGCTTTGAGGCCCTCAATTTTACACTTTTTTGTTATTGATGACCTCAATCACTCTCTATAAATATTTACATTTTCTGTCAATTATGTGTCTCTAATTTCCACCAATGTTCTTCTAATCAAGATCATAATTTTGTAGTGAATTTTTCATTTCCCTTTCCATATTATTAAGACTGAATTTTATTTACCCAATCTCCGATGTGGGTTTTCCACAAACGTATTTTTCTTTTTTTAACATTTTTTTCAAAGAAAAATTTCAAATTTTGAAGACACAATTTATTGAAGGAGGGGAGAATATAACACCCCATGATTTCATAGTACGTTATCTCTTTATGTAATTCAATAACATGTGCTACATGCAACTTCGAGTTCGAGCGCACCACGACTTACTTAACTAGCCGTTCAAAAGGAGGATATGAATAGTGTTAACTGAATTTTGAATTTTATATAATCCATATAATTTTAGAATCCATATTATGTGTTTCTTAGACATAATATAAGAACAAATTCATTTTTTCAGAAAAGACAATTTTTTAAAAAAAAATGATATTTTACATCCTTTTAATGGAGAAACATTTTTAAAACCAATATTTGACACTATTATATATTCAATTTAATTAAATTAAACTATTTTTTTAAATCTGGAAATAAAAATTTAGTTTGGGTAAATTTTTGGTATTTTTCTGAAAACTTTCATATTTTGACGAATAGTGCAAAATACTAAATTTTAATTAAAAAAAACCTCTTTAATTGAAATAATTTATAGTTATAAATTATAAATTTGAGTTGGTTTAAAGTATAATTAGATTTTATTTTTATAATTTAATATAATTTAGTTCATTGAAATTAATTTTATAATGAAATAGTATATAAACATATGCCAATCTTTTGATAGTGTTTACTTCTTAAAACCCACTTTTTGGTTTCGACAATGAAAATTAATTTTAAATTAGTTTCATGAAACTTCTGTGTTTTGAATATGAAAAAATGGATTTCACATTTTAAATTATGAGGTAAAAAATTTTTAAATATGAAACTTTTATTTTTAGACATTATGAATAATTAATTTGGTAATATTTTATTTACCATGGTTAAAGGGTAAATCCGGTAAATAAGGGTAAAAAATAACATTATAATAATATTAAATTAACCTAACATGTGTTCTAACCCAATTGGACAATACATTTCTGACCATGAGCATTCTAGGGTCTATTTTAAGACCCCATGGAGCCACAGGGGAGGGATAATGACATTTTATATTAAATAATATAAAGTAATGAAAAAAAATAACAAAAGCATATATCTTTTAGTAAAACAATTTTTATATGAGGTTTTATAACTGAGATATTAGACTATAAATATTAATTAGAAATATAAAACAATTTACTACATCATGATATTTTATTTATAAATTTTAGAGATAAAATAAATATTTTTATATGTGACACAATAATGATGTAGTGTTTTCATTATTAATGAACGAATCAAAAAAATGATATTATAAATATTAAAATAAATATAATTTTAATGTTTTTATGCCATACACGAATTTTATTGGTGAAAATGACATGTTAGGATTGATTCAATGTATTTATTTTTAAGTATTAAAGTTGTTATGACTTTATAAAAAAATACGAAATAGTGTCAAAATTGACATAAAAGATTTTTTAAAACAAATACTATATTATTAAATGATATTATAGTCATAAAAATCTAGGTTTCTGCCAAAATACTTATATAATAATATATATGTCATTAATGAGCCACTTGGGGTGATAATGGCATTTTATAGTATTTTTATTAACCATTTATTATAATAATACTAGAATACTTGGAAAAAGTTAAGCTATCTAACTAAGAGTTATGTATAAATGATAGGGTTATTATGGTGACCTAAACTTATATAAAACCTATAGGTTCAAATTATTTCAACCCATACATACCATAGCTTAAAAATAAATCAGTTTGGAGACATTATAAATTGATCATTATTTTATAATAAAATAATATTTCAAACTTTTCCTAAAGTGACATCACCTATATATAAAAGTGTACTTCCCCTTATCTCAAAATCAGACCTTAAAATCCATTTGGATTAGCCAAACCCGGGCTAAATATCCTCAAATTTTATCACAATTCATCCTAGTGGCCTTCCCTTGATCAGAAAGCCAACCTATGGAGCCCTTTTCTTCAAATCAAAAGGAAACACCAAAAGAAGTGGTAATTATTTTATCACCTCTTTGAAAGTTATTTTCTTATTCCACAATCCCTTTCTTTGTTATTTACATTCAAAAATAGTAAATCCAATACCTTCTACATACTATTATGTTATTATAAATATGTTACAACTATACAAATTATTATATCCATCCTATGAATAATAATGTCCCTATGAATGACTACGTATGGATTACCGTCTCCACCCATTGGTGTAATTTTTTATTCAACATCATATTATACGGATGGATATAATGATGAGTAATATGTATATAAATAATGAATATAACCTGAAAGTTTATCTGTATAATTAATATACCATCCAATTCCACTGTAAGAACCCATATCTTCGTTTCCTGTGTGTGTTTCCTTTTTTGGAGTTTTTGAGAAAAGAGGAGTTTCTGGAGAAATTTTGAAGTGCATGCCATGTACTTTATGAGTACACTTTGTGAACTTCCTTGCCACACCAGTCCATGTGCCAGCCGTGTCTAGGAAACACACACGTTGTGTAGGGGTGAAGTAGAGGCCACTTAAAGTGGAGTACAGAAAAATGGAGTATAAGCCATGTACTCAAGAAGTACACGCCGTGTATTTTCTTTTTTTCATTAAACGCACTGGGGTCACACCTGATGAACATAACACCTTTCATCTATGTTTTGTTCATTCAAGAGAAGTCGTATGGCTGCAGATCTTCTCCGAGCTCCTAGGACTCTGTCTGTTCATCAAACCCACTATCGTCGATTGCATTGGAAGCACAGCGGTGAGTTCTTCCTTCTCCTAGAGCCTTGTTTTCCAATTCTTCCTCTTTCTCAAGATATTGTTGGTTGAAATTTTTTGAATTTTTCTCAGATCCTCGACATTTTAAGGAGAATCAATCATTGTGGTTCACGTATATCATTCTCCTAGCATCGAGGTAGGAGGTTTGTGCCATTCTGTAGGATGTCTGTGAAACATTTGTGAAAATTACACCAATACCCTTGAACGGGGTATTGTGTGTTTCCTTTTTTTCCATTTTTGTTTCATGCTTTTCTTGATTGCTTGAGTAGGGGTAATTTCTTGTGAAAAGGGTAGTTTTTACTGTACTCTGGGTGTTTTCCATGCTTGTTTTTCTTATTTGGCGTTTTTCCAGTTGCCATGCCTAGTAGTAGGAGAGAGGAACTATTTTACTGTTATGCTATTGTGCCTTAGAATGATTGGAAAGTAGTTCTTGAGGTTTACTAGGGATGATACGCGCTCTATGCATGTTTTTTTAAATAGGGCTGAGAGAACCTAGTGTATTGGACCATAGTGAGAATGGATGTTAGGGATTCTCTAGAGTGTCTTTAATTTACGATGCGAGACCATATGGGGAGTTGAAGTTGAGTGCTTCTTCAGAGAGTCTGTAGTTCCTCGACGTGGGCCACAGGGCGAACTAGACGTTGAGTGCTTCCCTAGAGAGCCTTTGGTATGATACGAGACTATATGGTGAATTGACAGTGAATGATTCCTCAGAGAGTCTATTATTTAGCTTAACTATATGGGTGAGACTATGTGTGCCTCCCAGAGGGTTTATATTACTTGTAGGTTGAACCATAAGGTTTAGGATACGAGAACAAACCAGGGGGTTACCTATTGTTCTTCTTGTTGTTTGGCTGTTACTTGTGTACCTTGTATGCTAGACTGTGGATTGTATTTATTGTGTGCTTTCCTGTTTACTGGTTCCTATATTTTTATAGCCATGTATTCACTGACTATTAGGCACAGATCTTTGGGTGGTTGCCTACTGGGACCTTTTCTCACACCCTATTTGGCCATGAATGTTTTCCCAAACAGATTATATTGTTTCAGGTATAGATAAGGTCAAACGCCCTTCTACTTTACGTACTTGACTTGCTGTGGAGCTGGAGAGCGTGGGACCAAGCTAGGGCTTGCGATGCTGAGAAGTTTACATGTTTTTCTTTTTCACTTTGGTTTAGTATTTTATTCAGCATTGTGACTTGTTTGGATGCTTTCCTAGACATATGTATCTTGCATCATTTTATATACATCTGTGTGTGCTCCTGTTGTTTACTTTTCGTCTTCCGCTGTGTATCATTTACTCTTGTATGGATGGTTATGGTTTCTACTATTATATATTTGTTTTTCTTCCGTTGTGTACTCTTCCAATGAGGGCATAGCTTCCCCACTATCACACCCAAGGCCCTCACTGCTAGTCGGCAGCCTCTGGCGTTTGGGGAAAAGCCCTTGAGGCCATGTGACCAACCAGGTACGAGCCGCCTCTCGGTGGCTTCAGGAACCGGGAAGTTGCAAAGTGTTATCAGATGGTTTCTTTTCTCATTATTACTGTTTGGAGCCTTTACCAAGGGATAGGATGGATTTTGTACTTGTTATTAACCTTTTCCTGGGAGTAGCTAACCCGTGTATAGGGAAAAGCCAATCTACCTCGCTTATTATAGTTTTCTGGTTTTTCTATGCTACAGTTGATCTGATTTCATATAGAGTCATACACATGACTTGTGTTGTTAATGTTGTTGATATTGTGGTTCTATTTCTGTCGCAACCCAATGAGATGAGGGTATTCCATCTCATGCATCATATAGGAATTTTTTAGAAATCACATGCCATGCATTCTTTCCATGCCATCTAGGGTGAATTAGCGATTGCATGTTGTTGTGATAGAATTTGTGTAGATTATGCATGTTGTTGTGATAGATGCTTTGATAGGATATCTGATGATTGATAGTGGACCTTTGTATTGTACTTTTCTTAAATGAACACCAAATTTTGGTTATTTAGGGATTATGGGACCTCTTGAATCGGAAATTGGTGAATCATTGACATGTTTTTTCATATATGACTGTATTGGATGACAAACTTTGATTCGTGGGGAGTATGGGCACTCACAAATCAGAATTTGGCACATTTATGCTCGTTTTTCAGTGTTTTCTGGGCTTCGGTGTAGTTTTAGAGATACTTCTTGGAAAACCCTAGAATACACTGTGTGTACATTATATATACACACCGTGTAGTTTTAAACCCTGTTACAAACTATGTGAGAAGAAACACAGGTTGTGAAAATCTCCAGGAACACGCCCTGTACGGTAGGTGCACGCGATGTACTATAGTGTCGTGTACCCAGCTGTGTCACTAAAAACACAGGCCGGGGTAGCTCGAGTAGAACACGCAATGTTGGTAAAGAACACTTTGTGTAGTTTTGTTCCAGGTACCCGGCCGTGTCACGAACAATATAGGTTGGTGTTATCTCCTCCTATCCATGTTGTGTTTGTTCGGAACACGCCGTGTAAGTGTCAGCCGTGTACTTGGCCATGTCACCGACAACACGGGTCATGAAAATCTTCAAGTACATGCTGTGTTTGTTTAGAACACGCAATGTACTCTCAATCGTGTAACCGGTCATATAACTAACAACACGGGTCGTTAGAACCTTGTCTTCTACACACCGTGTCCACAGGGAACACACCATGTTGTCTCAGTTTAAGAAGACTGTGTGTGTTAGCCGGGTAAGGGGACACGGGCAGGGGAGTAGAGTTAAGTACACGCCATGTAGAGATATTCATGCCGTGTATTCACATTTTGTAAAACATGAGTGTTTCCTTCTCCTATTTCTGTTTTGTACTCCTTTGTTTTCTGTCCTTCTTTTCCTGATCTACGGTATGATTTTGATCCTTCAGAGCTATTCCACAAAGATGTCCTCCGGTTGTATGTCAGTTTCCAGATGGTGATCAGACACCAGATATGGCTGATCAAGGACTTCCTACCGATCCTCTGGTCGGGCCAGCCTTGGCACCAGCTGTCATACCAGTTGCAGGAAATGATGCGCAGTTTATGTAAGGATTTATGAGGATGACACAGACCTTTCAGGGAGAACCGCCTCCTGCCTCGTCTATGGTAGACTTGACGTGGGTTTTCGAGTAGCAGCATCCACCTAATTTCTCAGGGGAAGTAAGACCATAGGATGCAGAGTCATGGCTGGAGGCCATGCTGACTATCTTTGAGAATATAGAAACACCTCCAGAGAGGCGGGTCAAGCTCGCTACCTACATGCTTCAAAAATCCGCCAAGAGGTGGTGGGATGTGATCTCACAGGTGGGACATCAGCAAGTTATGTCCTGGGAGGAGTTTCAGTGCGTGATTTACGACTACTTCTACCCGTAGACCTTGAGAGATGATCAAGACCGGTATTTCATGAGTCTAGAGTAGGGTACTCTATTTGTTATGGAGTATTCCTCTCGTTTCACTGAGCTGTAGCATTTCACACCTCTACGGGGTGGAGATGGGGTGCTCTTGGCAAGGAAGTTTGAGTATGGTCTCAGGAGGGAGATCCCCTCATAGGTGAATCTCTTCCAGTTAACTTCTATCACATCCATCGTCAACCTGGCACTGATTACGGAGCACAATCTGAGAGACTCCTGAGCTACGAGCCAGCGTGGTTCCGCTTCCAGAGCTAGCGTTCCTCTATTTGAAAGAAGGAAGCACTATAGGGTGTCTACGCACGGTGATCCGATGAGGCGAGATACATCTTCAGGTATCGAGGTAGTATGATACTAGTGTGGAAGGGCAGGGCACATGAGGCCACAGTGCCAGAGAGACCTAGTGTAGTGCCGATCTTGTGGCAAGATGGTCACCTTCAGCATTTCTACCAGGTTTTCTCACCAGTAGCTGGTGACGGGGGTTCTTCTATGACTCCTCATTCAGGAGAATCGCCACCAGTTTCTCACTAGTCGGGGAAATGGAGATCTTCTGGCCATTCAGGCCGAGGTGGCGGTTGAATCCATGGAAGTCAGTCAGTAGTCCTTCAGTGCCAGTAGGGAGGATCAACTCAAAGTGGTCAGGTAGGGTCATAGGGCCGCGGGGCAGGCCAGACTTTTGTGGTGCAGCAATCCTATCAGGTGAAGGATATGGGACATTCTATAGTTTGAGGTACGATTTTAGTAGCCCCAGTTTTATCTTCATCCCTTTTCGATACGCGTGATATGTATAGCTTTATCTCTGTTGCTATTGTGGAGAGCCTTGGGCTCTGTATCTTTTCTTCTGCCGACTTTTTGACACTAGACACACTTTGGGGACGAGGACATCTAGTGTACTTCAGTGTAGAGAGTTCCCTCTCGAGGTTGCAGGGTATAGTTTCTTATGGGATATCTATGTCCTAGAGATGACAGGCTATGATGTCATTATCGGGATGGACTGGTTGGTTCCCTTCCAGGCAGTCGTCGACTGTTATCGCCGCAGGGTGAGTTTCATTCCACCAGAGGGTGAATATTTTCTTCCTAGAGGCGAATGGGATGTTCAAGCGAGTCGAAGAGGACTCGAGCATCATGGGCTAGGAAGGGTGACGACCCAGATTTCTAGTCTTTATCTGTATGACCAGGGGACTTCAAAGTTATACTTCCCTCCTATGGTGGATCGTTTCAGGGATGTCTTTCTAGAGGACTTTTCAGGTTTGCCTCCAGAGCGTGAGGTAGACATCTCTATGGAGCTCATTCCAGGAGCGGCACCGGTGTCCATTCCTCCTTATAGGATGGCTACACCTATGTTGTAGGAGCTCAAGAAGTAGTTGGAGGAGTTGCAGGGAAAGGGTTTCAACCGACCTAGTAATTCACCTTGGGGTTCGCCTGTCCATTTTGCGAAGAAGGAAGATGGTACCCTTAGGCTCTGTGTGGATTATCGGAAGCTGAACTAGTTGACGGTCAAGAACCGATATCCCTTGCCTAGGATTGATGACCTATTTGATCAGCTTCAAGGATCCTGTGTGTTTTAGAAGATAGATTTGTGGTGTGGTTATCATTATTTGCGCCTTAGACCATCAGATATATCTCTGACAACCTTTAGGAGAATGTATGGTATCTATGAGTATACGTTTATGTTGTTCGGTCTCACGAATGTGCCAACAGTTTTCATGGCAATGATGTACAGAGTGTTCCATCCTTACATGGATTCCTTCATCGTGGTCTTCGTGGAAGATATCTTGGTGTAGTCTCACACTCGACACGACCATGCTACCCATCTTGAGATTGTTCTGAGTACACTGAGAGAGCATCAGATTTATGCTAAACTCTCGAAGTGCCACTTTTGGATGGACCAGATTCACTTCATGGGTCACGTCATCTCAGAGGCAATATTATCTGTAGTCCCAGAGAAAGTGAGATTTGTAGTTTCCCAGGAGCAACCGAAGAATGTCTTTGAGGTACGGAGTTTCCTAGGGATGTTTGGATACTACAGACGCTTCATTAAAGACATTTCACGCCTAGAAGAACCATTGATAGGTCTGACCAAGAAGGGGGTGAAGTTCTTATAGTCAGATTCTTGTGAGTCAGCCTTTTAAGAGCTGAAGGAATGGTTGACGTCAGCACCGATACTAGTCTTTCCAGATCCAGGAAAGAGCTATACTATTTATTGTGATGCTTCAGGTATTGGATTGGGCATTGTGCTTATGAAAGGAGACGAAGTCGTTGCATACGGGTCTTGGAAGTTGATGTCACATGAGAGAAACTACCTGATGCATGATCTAGAGTTGGCAGTTTTCGTTCATGCCTTGCACTGTTCGAGACATTAACATCTGGGAGAGCACTTTGTGGTTTTCACCGACCACAAGAGTCTCAAGTACATCTTCACTCAGCGTGATCTGAATCTGAGACAGCGCAAGTGGGTCGAGTAACTTAATTCTTTTGATTTTGATCTTGCCTATACGCCGGGAAAAGGCAACTCAGTGGCAGATGCGTTGAGCAGGAGAACTCAGATTCAGGCAGTTTAGGAGGCCAGCAGTGAGTGACAGCTTATGGCTCTGTTCTCTAAGATGCATCTGGAGGTGCACAATAGATAGGTACAGACTTACCTATCTTATGTAGCTATTATCTCTACACTTCTTGAACTGGTAAGGATGAGGCAGCTATCAGACACAGAAGTCTTAGTCCTGCGGGAGAGTGTGTAAGGAGAGGACCCTCTTCATCGATGGGCAGTGGGTGAGGATGAGTTCTTGCGTTTCCAGGGATGTGTGTGGGTGACATTAGACATACGCGAGGAGCTGATGTGGGAATTTCATTCCTCAGTTTGGGCAGTTCATCCTGGTGTCACCAAGATGTATCAGGATCTTCATCGCCAGTACTCGTGGCTAGGTATGAAGAGGGATGTTTCTGGTTTCTTCTTGAGGTTTTCTACTTGTCAACAGGTGAAGGCGGAGCATCGGCGACCAACATGCCTTTTATAACACTTACCCATTCCAGAGTGGAAGTGGAATGATTTCGCGATGGACTTCATGACCAGATTACCAAGGTCGCCTTGTGGGAATGATGTTGTTTGGGTTGTCGTCGACAGACTTACGAAGGTTTCTCTCTTCTTACCGATCAAGGAGACCTTTAGTGTTGATGATCTGGGACAACTTTACATACGATAGATTGTATGTCTGCATGGAGTTCCACACTCCATTCTTTCGGATAGGGATGCAAGATTTACTTCTCTGTTCTGCCAGGGGCTTTAGAGGGCTTTGGGTACACAGGTACTTTTGAGTATAGCATACCATCCCTAAAAAGAGAGCCAGTCCGAGCGTATGATTCAGGTGATTGGGGATATGCTTCAAGAACGCATTCTAGACATTGGCGGTTCTTGGTAGAAGCATATCCCTCTGGTGGAGTTCACCTACAACAACATTTTTCCGGAAACTATCCGGATGGCACCTTATAGGGCTTTGTATGGTAGGCCATGCTGATAACTTTTATGCTGGCTGGAGGCAGGAGAGGAATCTTTACTAAGACCTCATCTTGTTCAGGATACCTTAGAGTACATAGAGTTGATTCGGAAGAGGATGGCTATAGCACAGTCTCGACAGAAGTCTTATGCTGATCAGTAGAGACGACCTCTGGAGTTATCTGTCGGGGATTAGGTTTTCCTTCCTGTCACACCGAGATTGAGACACAAGAGAATTCGGAGACAAGGTAAACATTAAACGCGGTACATTGGGCCATTTGAGGTACTAGAGAGAGTTGGTCCAGTTGCCTATCAGTTGCAGTTACCTCAGAGGTATCGGGCCATGCATGATTTCTTCCATGTATCTTATCTCTGACGTTACTTTTCAGACCCGTCTCATGCCTTTCAGCCCGAGAAGGTTGAGCTTGAAGTGGATGTATCGTTTGAGGAGCATCCTATCCGGATTGTCGATCGGAGTAGGAATGTTCTCTAGGGGAGGTCTGTTGCTCTAGTATGGATGCTATGGCAGCACGAGTGAGTACATGACGAGACCTAGGAATGTGAGGCTGATGTACGATCACAGTGGCCAGAGCTGTTCGGGGTTTCTTCTTCTCCGCCTCGTTAGGGAAATTTGGGGACAAATTTCTTTAAGGGGGGAAGTTTGTAAGAACCCGGATCTTTGTTTCAGGTATTTATTTCCTTTTTCCGGAGTTTTTGAAAAAATAGGAGTTTCTAGAAAATTTTTAAGTACACGCGATGTACTTTATGAGTACACACCTTGTACTTCCTTGCCGCGCCAGGACGTGTGCTGGCTTTATTCGGGCCACACAAACGGTGTGTAGCGGTGAAGTGGAGGCCGCTTAAAGTGGAGTATGGAAAATTGGATTAGACACTGTGTACTCAATAAGTACACGTAGTGTATTTTCTTTTTTTTCATTAGACACAGCAGGGTCGCGCCTGACAGACAGAACAGTTTTATTCAAGGTTTCGTTCATCTGAGAGAAGTCGTACGACCATAGATCTTCTCCAAGCTCTCGTGCCTCTGTTGGTTCTCCAAAATCGACCATTGTCAATTGCATTGGAACTGAATTAGTGAGTTCTTCCTTCTACTAGAGCCTTGTTTTCCAATTCCTCAACTTTCTCAAGATATCGTTGGTTTAGAGTTTTTTACATTTTCTCAGATCCTCGACATTCTAAAGAGAATCAATCATTGTGGTTCACATATATCATTCTCCTATCATTGTGGTAAGTGGTTTGTGCCTTTCTGTAGGATGTTTGTGAAAATGTTGTGCAAATTCCACCAATACCCTTGAATGGGGTATTGTGTGTTTTCTGTTTTCCCTTGCTGTTGCCTACATTGCTTGATTGCTTGAGTAGAGGTAATTGCTTGTGAATAGGGTAGTTTTTACCGTACTTTGGATGTTCTCCATGCTTGTTTTGTTTATTTGGCGTCTTTCTAGTTTCCATGCCTAGTTGTAGGATAGTGGAACTGTTGTACTGTTATGCTGTTATGTCATCGAATGATAGCCAAGTAGTTCTTAAGGATTACGTGGGATGATACGTGCGCTATGCATGATTGTTTTACACAGGGATGAGAGAACCTAGTTTAGTGGACCATAGGGAGAATGGATGTAAGGGCTTATTCAGAGTGTCTTTAATTTACGATGAGAGACCACAGGGGTAATTGACGTTGAGTGCTTCCTCATAGAGTCTTTAGTTCCTTGATGAGGGCCACATGGGTAATTAGACGTTGAGTGTTTCCCTAGAGAGACTTTAGTACGATACGAGACTATAGGGGGAATCGACGGTGAGTACTTCCTCAGAGAGTATATTCTTTAGCTGAACCAGAGGGGAAAGATAGTGTGTGCTTCCCAGAGGGTTGCTAGTACTTGTAGGTTGAACCATATGGGTTAGGTTGTGGGAAATACCTAGGGGGTTGCCTATTGTTCTTCTTGTTGTTTAGCTGTTACTTGTGTACCTTGTATGCTACAATGTGGATTTTAGCTATTTTGTACTTTCCTGTTTACTGCTTCCTGTATTTTTACGGCCATGTATTCAATGACTATTAGGCATAAATCTTTGGGTGGTTGCCTACTGGTACATTATCTCACGCCCTGTTTGGGCCATTCTTTTGGGCCCAAACAGATTATATTGTTGTAGGTATATATAAGGGC
Organism: Viscum album; assembly: GCA_963277665.1. Classification (NCBI taxonomy): domain Eukaryota; kingdom Viridiplantae; phylum Streptophyta; class Magnoliopsida; order Santalales; family Viscaceae; genus Viscum; species Viscum album. The sequence goes on from OY728122.1 coordinate 1,632,315,735, forward strand.
AAGCGCCCTTCTCCTTCAGGTAATTGACTTTCTATGGAGATGGAGAGCGTGTGACCAAGCTATGTCTTGCGATGCTAAGGATTTTACCTATTTTTCCTTTGAACTTTGATTTAGTATTGTATTCAGCATTGTGACATGTTTGGCTTCTTTCCTAGGCATATGTATCATGAATCATTTTATATACATGTTTGTGTGCTCCGGTTGTTTACTGTTCGTCTTTTTATGTGTATCGTTTACTCTTGTATGGATGGTTATGGTTTCTACTATTATCTATTTGTTTTTCTTCAGATGTGTACTCTGCCAATGAGGGCATAGTTTGCCCACTATCACTCCCAATGCCCTCGCTGCTAGTCGGCTGCCTCTGGCGTTTGGGGAAATGTGCTTGAGGTCAGGTGACCAACCAGATACAGGGCGCCTCTGGGTGGCTTTCAGAACCGGGATGTTACATCCACACCTTTTAATCATTATGGAAATGATATCATCACTCATGTGTACGTACGACTTAGAGTCTCCACAGCGCGATGAGATTCATTTCCACGATCACTATTCAACGATATTATAAAAATATATTTTATTAATAAGAATGGAATATATGAAATAATAATGCTACTAGATATATATATATATATATACTTACATATATCTTATTCAATAACTTCTGTTCAATATGATATTAAAACGGAAACATCGTTTATGTGTACGTACGACCTACCCTCTCCATAAACAGTGCTTTCCATTTCATATATCTATCTATTATAAATATTTATATTATAAATTTATATGATATATAAATCATGTTTTATATTATGGAAGTATTTAAATCATTATCTAAATGATACAATCAAAAATAACAAGCGAAAACATGTACGATAAAGAAAGTGATTATTATTTGAAATGTTAACTTAACATGGAAATCCTTATTAAATGGGTATTATAAAGTCATAAATGAATCATTTATGATATAATAAATATGAATATGGTTCTGGTATAATTTAATAACATACTATGGTCATTATACAATAGGTTAAATGTACCCTCGGCCAAAGGAAAGTGCAAGGTAGGGGTTAATTCATCAATCTCTTTATTATCCGATATTGTTTATGTGTAAGTATTTTATGGGACATATTTATTTCCATGTCCATGATTCAAATAGAAATTTCAAAATTATTATTTTAAGGTACACTTTAACTGAAAGATGATTTTAAATGTTTTAAATGTTTATTCTTCTAAATCTTTCCCATTAATGTCTATGTTTTTAAAGTAGTTTTACAGAATTATTTATATGGACATGATTGTTTTAAAACGGTAATTCCTTTCAAATTTATAAAATATGTATGGGACTATTTTATTCAAAAATATATTTTAAATGGCTTCCTTTATAATTGTGTGACTTTTAAATGATTTCACAAAAAATGATATTTGTCTCAAAAAGTTTTAAAAATCATTTTCACCTATGTCAACATTATTTTCTAGATATTTTTCTTGATTATGGTTGATTAATTATAATAAAATCTTCCATATTTTATCAAATGAGTTATGATATTCTTGATTGTGGATGTTCTATTTTTATACCCTTCATGGTTTATGGGTGAAGTATTAACATTTTGTATTCTAGTTTTATTACGAATGCTTATGTTATGTTTCAGTATTTTCATATGAGGAATATAGTGGACTCAGTAAGTGATGTCTGGGGCCCGCTAAAGCCCCTCGATGCATTGGTAGGTCTCATGAGACAAACTAGTGTCTTGGAACAAGGCCTTGAAAAAAAATTATTTGTATTCTTGGCACGTGGCATTGACTATGTGGCAATGATGATTGGTGTTAGGAATTCTCTCATTATGAAATTAGTTATTACATGAGATTATCATACAAGTAGAATATCCATGTGCATGTTAATATGGTAATTTTTTATTTATTTTTTTCCATATTATGTTCAAGTTTATGTTTAAAAGGCTTTATTTTTTATTACACATTTTTTGTTAAAAGTTTATAGCTTCCACTATGTTACTTATCCTTACTGAGCATATGAGCTCACCCCTTTCTTATGTTTTGTTTTTACATGATTTCAAGAAGTGTATTATGTTTGATATACAGGGTTAAGATAGGGGAATAATGGAGTTCTCAATTGATCATTTATGTTGTGTTTTATGATTGAATTTGTAATGTAACAGTCATGTATGTAATCTATTTTCCAAGACTACTAAACTGATCGGTCCTTTAGGACATGATTCCTTGTAATCATGCTAATGTATCAAAATAATGCACCAACTTTGAGCTTCTGGGGTCGGGGCCTTACAGTTGGTATCAGAGGACGTTTAGAACAAACATTGGAAACGATATTTAGAAAAACTCTGATTAAATAACATTACCATAAGATAGAATTTGAGGATTAGTATAGAAGAACTTCCTAGAATTTTTGTAATGAATAGATTTTGTATATTTTCCGTGAAATAAATCCATGTCTGGATATGAGAAGGTAGAGGGGGATATGGAACATATTTAACTAGGAGTGAAAACTCTGACAATGAGTTTCAGGCCTGACCCATGGTATCCTGGTACATGAAAATGGGAAATTCTTCACTATTGGTCACAACACTCCCGAGGGATATGCTTAGGATAAATCACATTTTTGTTAATGAAGGATTTTTGAGTAAATACTTCCTCAAGGAATTTTTTTTATGATTGTGGATTATATGCATAATCTTTTCAATTTACGTTAAATATTTTACAATTTTTGAAATTAGGCATTTTGGTTTATAAACTAACCTAGGGTATTCCATTATTTAGAAATGGCACCTAGTAGAAGGAATGAGAAATCCAGTAATACACATGATCCATAGAGTAAGAAGTATCATGTCTTTCTTGTTCATAAGCCAACATTTAGAAGGGAAATAATCTCCCAGGTATTCTCATCATATAAAAAAATAGTTTCATGTATTAATAAGATATGTAATGAATTCTTTGAGTCTTATGTCTTTAAAGGGAATCCAGAGAAGAAAAGGATTGTAGAGAGAAATATGGCTGAAGGGGAGAAGGGAAAGAAATATTTTCCCTTATGTGATAATTGTGGAAAGAAACTCCTTGGTAAATATTTGAATGGAATGAGAGTTTGTTATAAGTATGGAGAAAAAGGACACCATGTACATGATTTCGTGGGTAAGAAAAAGGTTTCAAATATACAATGCTTCACCTATAAGGAGTTGGGACACTATACAAATCAATGTCCTAATCATCATAGTATACCCCGAATAATTCCATTAGAGAATTATCAAGTTATGATACTACAACAGTTGAAGAGAAATGATTAGTTTTTTCAGTTATTATTAAGGGATTGTGTCATTTCAGTATTGTATTAATGATTTACAAGTTATAAGAATTATAAAGTATATAAGGATTGTACTGTAGTATGTTTTCATTATGGATTTGAGATTTTATGGAACCATGTGAAGTGATACAGTTTCAATTTAATCATTTTGGAAAATATATGGATGAGGGAAATATAAACCTTAATATGTTTCTGGAATTGAGATAATTATTTCGAAATAATATATTATTGATTTGGACAAATTATATTAGATATTCTTCACTACCTTGAAACTAATTAATTGTTTCTTTATTCTATTATTATTGGAGGTTACATCATTTTTGGATATAAGGAGTATATCCAGTATTCTACAAGGAATAAGGGATAATGAATGTAATCAATAAGGTTTCAGGGTAATTTAGGGTGTTACCATGTTTTAAAAGAATACATGATGAAGGTATTCACATGTTATTTCAGGGGGAAAAGGCCTTTATTGTGTTTACCTTCATTATAAATTTTGGATTGTGAGTTTGGACTGAAGTATTTTGGATAAGTCCAAAGGTTGGAATGGATTAAGTTTGACATTGGATAGAATTGTTAATGGTAAAGCATTTCTTAAGATTATTTTTGGATTTTTATAAAAAGGACAACCTGGAGGTCAGGTAACAACCCATCGCGTCCGACAATAACGCAAGACATGAACCCGCAACTAAAAGGCGACAATGGAGCATCACTTACCAATGAACTACGTGATTTATTGGTTTTTATAATTTAGTTCTTTTTAAATATTGTGAAAAATTAATTATAAATTTCTTATTTTTTGATCCCTTTACTATTAGGATAAATAGAATACTTTTGAATTCTGTTATCTTTTGGAGTGAAAGTAAGTTTGTGGGTGGAATTAATTGAAGGATGAAACTATACTTTTCAAGTATATTTTTTCCTATTATTCAAAAAATAAATTAATTATTGAACTTTAGGGAAGTGATCTTAAAACCAAAAATGTGTTATCCTAATACCTTATGTTTTGTTGAACAGATGATATTTTAAATCATAATAGATTGATGGCTTTGAGGGCTCAATTGAACACTTGTTTGTGATTAATGACCTAAATAAATCCATATAAATATTTATGTTTTCCTCCAATTATGTGTCTCTAATTTCCACCTATATTCTCATAATCGAGATCGTAGTCTGGTGGTTACATTTTCATTTCCCTTTCAATCTTATTAAGAATAAATTTTATAAACCCAATTTCCGATGTGGGTTTTCCACAAATGTATTTTTCTATTTTTAAACATTTATTTTCCAAGAAAAATTAAAATATTGAGGATTGAGTTTATTTAAGAATGGGAGAATGTAACACCCTAGGATTTCATAGTATGTTATTTCTTCAATGTAATTCAATAACTTGCACTACACAGAACACCGAGTTCGAGCACACCACGACTTACCAAAATAGTCTTTTAAAAATTGGTAATGAATAATATTAACTAAAATATGAATTTTATATAATATATATAATTTAAGAATCCATTTTATGTATTTATTATACATAATATGTAAACAAACTCATTTTTTCAGATAAAAAAAGTATTTTTCAAAAAATGAAAATTTTCCTCCTATTAATGGAGAACCATTTTTTAAACCAATATTTGACACTTTTATATATTCAATTTAATGAAATTAAATTCTTCTTTATAACTAGGATATAAAATAATTTTTGGATAAATTTTTGGTACTTTTCTGATAACTTTCATATTTTGATGAATAGTGAAAAATACTAAATTTTTATTAAAAACAAATTTTTTAATCGAAATAATTTATAGTGTCAAATTATAAATATGAGTTGTTTTAAAGTATAATTAGATTATACTTTTAAACTTTAATATAATTTAGGTAATTATATGTAATTTTAAATTTAAATTGTATATAAACATATATCAATCTTTTGATAGTTTTTACTTCTTAAGAACCCGTTTTTTGGTTTCGACAATGGGAATTAATTTTAAATTAATTTCTGAAACATCTATGGTTTGAATTTGGAAAAATTTATTTTATATTTGGAATCAGAAAGTTAAAATTTTGTAAATAGATAACTTTTCTTTTAAAACATTATAAATAAATACTCCGGTAAATATTTTATTTACCGTGGTTAAAGGGTAAATCCAATAAATGAGAGTAAAAAATAATATTATAATAATAGTAAATTACCATAACAGAAGTCCTAACCCAATTTTATGATACATGTCAGACCATCGTAATCATTGGGTCTATTTTAGGACCCCATGGATCCACTTGGGAGTGATAATGACAATTTATATTAAATAATCTAAATTAAAGACAAAAATAACAAAAGAATATATCTTTTTGTAAAAAAAATTATAATATGAGGTTATATAATTGATCTATTCGACTATAAATTGTAATTAGGAAGATAAAAAAATTTCATACATAATTATAGTTTATTTATAATTTTTAGACATAAAATAAATATATTTATATATGACATAATAATGATGCAGTATTTTCCTTATTAAGTAAAGAATCAAATAAATGTTATTATAAATATTAAAGTAAATATAATTTTAAATTTTTTATTCCATAAAATAATTTTACAGGTGAATATGAAATGTTATTATTGATTTAATGTATTTTTCTGAATTAATCAAGATGTTATGACTTTAACAAAAACAAAATACCAAATAGTGTCAAAATTGACATAAATGATTTTTTAAAACAAATACTATATTATTAAATGATATCATAGTCCTTAAAGTATGAGGTACGAAAAAAAGACATATATAATAATATATATTTCATTAATGAACCACTCGGGGTTCTCTTGTCATTTTATAGAATGTTTATTAACCATTTATTATAATAATACCAGAATACATTGTAAAAGTTAAACTATTTAACTGAAAGTTAAATCTAAAAGATAGAGTTAATGTGGTACCCTAAACATATCCAAAACCTATTGGTTGAGATTATTTCAACCAATAACCACCTTATCTTCAAAATAAATCAATTTTTAACAATTAGAAACTTAAAATGACTTTATAATAAAATAATATTTCAAAATTTTCCAAAAGTGACCCTCACCTCTCTAATAAAATGGTACTTACCCTTATCTAAAAATCACACCTCCAAAGCCGTTTGGATCATCCAAAACATACCCAAATATCCTCCCAATTTCACTCAATTAAACTTATATTCTTTACCTTGAGAATACAACCACCCAAATGAGCACTTTTGTTCAAATCAAAAGGAAACACCCAAAGAAGAGGTAATTATTTTTTCACTTCTTTTAATTTTTGTTTCATCTTCCACTATCTCTTTATTTTTTATTTACATAAAAAAATTATATATCCCGAAACTTCAACATAATTTGATGTTATTATAACTAGTTTACAACCGTACTCATTATTCTATCCATCTAATGAATGATACTTTCACCATGCGTGCATACATAGAGCTTACCGTCTCCATGTCGTAGTGTATTTTTTTATTCAACAGTACATTATTTGGATGGATATAATGATGAGTAATATGTATATAAATAATTAAAATAACATGATAATTTCTCTTTATAATTAATATACCATCCAATTCCACACCTTTTAATCATTAAAGAAACGATATCGTCGTTCTTTTGTACGTACGACTTACCGTCTCCACGACGCAATCAGGTTCATTTCCATGTTCACCATTCAATGATGATTATAAAAATATATATTATTAATAAGTTTGTAATATATGAAATAATAATTCTACTGTATATATGTGTGTGTGTGTGTGTGTGTGTCTGTGTACTTATATATATCTTATTCACTTACTTCTATTCAATAGGAAAGGAAAATAGAAACAACATTTATGCGTACGTATGACCTCCCCTCTCCATAAAAAGTGATTTCCATTTCATATATCTATATATTATACATATTTATATTCTATATATATATGATATATAAATCATGTTTTATATTCTGAATGTATTTAAATCATGAAATAAATGATATGATCATGAATAACAACTTAAAACATGTACGATAGAGAATGAGATTATTACCCGAATTGTTAATTTAACATGGAAATCATCATTAAATTGGTAGTATAAAGTTATAAATGAATCATTAATGATATAATAAATATTAATATGGTTCTGGTATAATTAAATAACATATTTTGGTCATTATACAGGAGGATAAATGTACCCTCAACCAAAGGAATGTTCTAGGTAATGGTTAATTCCTCAATCTCATTATTATCCAAGATTGTTTATGTGTAATTATTTTCCGAGACATTTATTTTATCCATGTAAATGTTTCATAAAATAAATTTCAAAATTATTATTTTAAGTTACTCTTTATCTAAAACATAATTTAAATGTTTTATATATTTTTTCTTCTAAATACTTCTCATTAATGTCCATGTTTTCAAAATGGTTTTAAGGATTTCTTTATATAGACATGACTGTTTTAAAATGTTAATTCCTTTAAAATGTTTCAAAGTTAATTGTGAAACATTAATTCAAAAATCTCTTATAAATGACTTCCTTTTTAAATTTCTGACCTTCAAATTATTTCACAAAGGGGGATATTTCTCTTAAGAAGTGGTACTGATCATTTTCAACAATGTCAAAATTCACTACTGGATATTTTTCTTGATTAAGGTTGATTTATTATAATACCATTTCCATATTGTATCGAATTAGTTATGACATTTTTTGACTCTGGATGTGATATTTTTATACTGTCCATGGTTTATGGTTTAAGTATTGACAATTCCTATGCTAGTTTTAATATAAATATTTATGTTATGTTTCAACATTTTCATATTAGGAATATAGTGGACTTAGTAAGTGATGGGTGGGGCCTACTATATCCCCTTGATGCATTGGTAGGTATAATGATACAAACTATTGTTTTGGAAGAAGGCCTTGAAAAAAAATAGTTGTAGTGTTGGCACGAGGCCTTGACTATGTGGTATTGATGACCAGCATTAGGCATTCCCTCATTATGATATTAGTTATTAATTGTGATTACTCTACTCATAGAATATAAATGTGCATGTTTATATGGTATTGATTGATTTAATTTTTCTATATTATGTTCAAGTCTATGTTTAAAAGGATGTTGTTTTTATTACACATACTTCCTTAAAAGTTTATAGCTTCTACTAAGTTATTTACCCTTACTGAGCATTTGATCTCACCCCTTCCTTCGATTTTGATTTCCCAGGATTCCAAGAAGTGTATTATGTTTGATATATAGGGTTAAGATAGGGTAATAATGGAATTCTCAATGGATTATTTATATTGTGTTTTATGTTTCAATGTGTAATGTAACATTCATGTATGTACTCTATTTTCCATGACTACTAAACTAATTGGTAATTCGAGATTTGATTCCTTGTAATCGTGACAATTTATTAAAATAATGCACCAGATCCAAGCTTCTCGGGTCAGGGAGTTACATCATTCAAGGAAATTGTTATTGTTAACTAGGATTTGGTATTGAGTTAAATACATTATTGGAATGAAGTGAAAATTATACAGAATATATAGTTGTTGCATTCTAGGATTCATTTAGTATATATACAAAAAGATAAAAGTGCATGTTTTGAGGTTTTTTGTGATCCCTATTATAAAACTAAATATGTAAGTGGTGGAAAATATCATTATTATGAGTGATTACTCGGTAGGCCTCCTGATATCATATTTTCTTAAAATATTTTATTTTTAATTAACTTGGGGTGATGATAATGGGTTAAGGATAATAGATAAAAACATATGTTAGGTTTTCGGGAACATAGTGAAAATGTTTTTCATTGATCAAGATATGAAATATGTTTAAGTTATATTACCATATTTTATGAGTTAGATCATAGTATAGAAGGGTTACCTTATTATGATTAGTAACTGTAGAGTTTTTACATCGGTATTTAGGGAAGTTCATGAGTGGATAGATACCAGGTTGTGATTATGTACATGGGATACACTAAATTTTCAAGGTCTAAGATGGTGTTTGGGATTCACTTATAATTTACATATACTTTTTTATATAATTTTTGTACTAATATATTATTTAGAATGATATTGGGGAGGTAATTATTATTTTTAATCAATTATTTTGGAATACGAGTTTTTATTGGAATTTCTTGGCCATATTGTGGTTATATTTATAGGGTTTATGGTCTTTTATATATCTCGCTTTGTTGAATTCATTGTGACATGAGGATTTATTCAAGAAGGTGATGATTTATGAGATAATTTCATGTTCTATATAGTCATAGTTTTCTAATCTATTTCTTGTTCAATGGGGGTATTCTTAGAAATCTAGTTGTTTATTTTGGAGGGTGATACTTGTTCATCCAATGAAGTGTTTTTGTGAACGATTACTTTCAATATAGAAACTTTTTCAATATTGTGAGAGGTGTGGTCCTAGTTTTTAGATTCAATGGTTGTGAGTTGTGGACTATTTTAGACTTGGGGTGCCCCATGCTATGTATCCCATGGTATAATTGAAGTTATGTACAGAATTGGCAGTGATACCATCATTTATTTTATTATTTATATAATAGTATATTTTGGAATATATTAGAGTCAATGTCGGTGGCAACCTACTAATTTTTTATTCTCACAGATTGTAGATTCACTTCAATCGGTATCCATATCTTATGTTTGATATACAGGTATGATCATATATTTACTATGTACATGTGATTTTTTCATAAACCTTAGTGGACATTTCATATCATTATATTCTATATTTTTGGATTGATTTTTGAAATGTATACTTTATATATGGTTAATGTCGGAATAAAATTACATAAATAGTTAGAACCCCTTGAGATGATATATAAGGGAATAAGGGGTTCCTTATATTCATGGCTATGTAAATAATATAATGTATTTATGAAAACAAGGATTAAGAGTTGGATCTTATTGATTCGTAGTATAGTTGATCACGCATGATTACTTACTTGGTTTTGTGAGATTATTAATTAAAATTGAATGAGTTAGGTTTTTAGCTAGTTGAAGATGGTGGGCGTGCCCAAAAATATGTTTCCTTCGATAGTTTTTTCAATGAGTTATATCATACACACTTTCTACGAAGGAATGTGATTGAGTGTTGAATGAAATGTGTGGTATATATATTTGTGAAATTTCCTATGGTTCTGAAAGTCAGTATGATTATTGTTTTAAAATGATAAAATGGTGGCATGAGATTATACAATGGATTTTATCATGTCAATTTCTTCAAGAAATTTGGAAATTGAATATCTATTAGTTATTTTTTTAGATATAATGATATGTAAGGTTTGTGTGGTTAGTTTTTTTAATTAGGTGATTCTATGGGGGATAAAAAGGAAATATCTATAGTATAAATTATTTTATACAATAGGAAACATTGGAGATAATAATATACTATATTTTGAAGTTAATCAAGATATAAGATTTATAAGATCCATTAACAGGGTTTATTAAACACACATTGATCTTTGGAATAAATGAGTGCAGTAATTGTGAATTCTTAGTTGAATTTCTGAGTTTTAGTGGACTAGAATGTTGATTACATATTATATATTGTAATAGTGTGTTTTTTTGGAATGGTATATGCATATAATTTTATAAATACTCAGATAGTAGGAATCTAGGAAGTGAAATAAGTTTGCAAAGGTGTTTAATTGTATTTAGTACCATAATAACGTAGGGTGGTTCCATGGGACTCCTTTGTGACTCAATGAATTATCACACATGGTTTTTTATTTAAAATTAGTTTTATCCATTTACGATTCATGATTGGTTATGATTTACTATAAATCAATAATACAATGATAGTAGGGTAGCTCATATTGTGTATTAGAATATCAGAGAGGTTATTTTGTATCTGTAAAAAGGTAAAATATTTTTGAGAATATTACAAATTATCATAGATAAAAATGGGGTCTGATACAAAAGAAAACATAACATTCAGTTAATTATAATTAAATTTTATTAGTTTTGGGATATTTCTATAAAGGCTTGGAATTTGTTTGGGGGTCTCCAATATGAAAAAATAGTGGTTTTATGAAGCACCACCATTTCATTAGTCCCAAGTGTGAGGTAAGAAATATGCCTTTTAAGATCTTATTAGTTTCTTCTATAAGAATTAATTCATACGAAATTGTTATTTCAAGATTCCTTAATGGTTTTGGTGCACTGATATGGGATGTCATAGGTTTGTGAGAAAACCATGGACTATTTAAAATAAAAACTAGAAGGGAAATATAGGTAAAATGGATTAGTCACATCAAGATAGTACAAAAAATGACTTATAATACATATAATTCAAGATTCATGTATTTTTGCTTTCATATAACTTTGGTACAAATAATCCTATAGTGGAAAGTGTCCTCTTAGTTCATTGGGTGCGAAACACTTATGTAGGAAGAGTCACGATATAATGAGCCTTATAATTGGGAAGTAGAAATATTTGATTAGTTTTCGGGGTATAGGTTCAGCACTTCCATCTATTTCATTGTTATAGACATTATTTTTAATTCATCTTCAACATTTGAACAAATTCCCTATGTTATTTGATTGACTCGATATAGAATTTGATGAATGATTTCAGTTGGACTTATACTAGGAGTATGTTGGTAATTTTTGTAATATCATGTAATTGTGTTTACTATGATCTTGTGTGCTCAATATATCACACCCTGAATTAGGATTGAACAAATATGAGGGTTTCAATATATTTTTAGTATTTTACGTTCTCTAACATCATGTATGTAATAGATTGATATTCCTTGGCTATATGAGTTGGGTATTTTTTGGAGGAAGACCAGTAGGGGAAGAGAAAAATTCATTTACATTTTTATTTATGTAATGTGTAATTGTATTCATATATTTCATTTTTAAAATTACCTATTTTAGTTATGGTATAATGTGTTAGTTTTAAGGAAACATAGTTTGGACGGATTAATTGTGTGGAACATATCACCATATCAAATGAAAATTCATGGATGAGTGGTTTTATGGGATTCCAGTTCATGGATTTTATGTTTTGAGGTGTTTTTAGATACTTCATAGGTATAAGGACCCATATGATATAATTCATGCAAATAACCACATTTTAAATGATTATGGGTTTAAAAGGAAATTTAAATATTAATGAATTTGATAATATGTTGTTTTATAATTAAAATTTGGTTCTAATTCATATGGATCATGACATATTTAGTGATTGTCATTCATATTATTTAAGGTTTTAGGTGTTGTTTTAGGTAAATAGGTCGAAAATGGACATGGTGGTAATCTATAATTGAAAATAACATTTACCATTAGGTACATAGTGGAGCCTTATTGAGAACATATCAAACAAGGAATGGAAAAAACATAGGATGTCCATATGATGTCATATTGGAATCCAATATAACCATATGAGATAAGCATATATTTTTATTAAAATTTCATGATAATAATTTCTTTATAAATACAAATTACCTTCCCTTTTTTGGATGATCGATGCCTCTAAGATACAACCTACCTCATTTTTATCCCTCTCCAACTATAATTCCAGGGAACCCCAAGAAATATCTATTTTTCAATAGAAAATATATCTATGATAGTAGTTTTCTTTTTGGGAGGTTAAGGTAATCCATCCAATTTATCTCACTATTTTCTCATATCATACTTTTCTAATAGGAACACTCAAATAGATCATATTTATCTGAATTCAAGATTTCAGTAGAATAGTGACTAATTAGATATAGGTAGTGGATATTGTAAGTTAAATAAGTACAATGAACGTGTCCATTACATATTATGAAATATGTGGTACATTTTTTGTAGATGTTCTGTACATGCATGGGGGTTTTCTTTAGGGAACCCTAAATTTGTCCTTGTATAAAAATGAATGTGAGGGTTTGTTTGGGTAATCGATTCATTGATAAGGAGAACAATTTACTCTTGTTTTTTTGATGTTTGGATTTAAGAAAAACTACTTATCCAAGGTTTGTGTGAAATATATTTGTTATATGGACCCCTAAATGTTATTTAGTCTTGGAATAAAATTTATATATCCTATAATGGATTCCCATAGTCTAAGATGATTAGTCTAATAGGATTTGATGTTTTGGTTGAATGGTAATGTCACCTTGAATCTTGTGTGTTTTTGGGAATTATTAATTAGTAGAAGAATTAAGATACTTTATATTTCATTATGTAGTATTATCTATCTAATGATTACTTATTTCTATTGAGGATAACCTCTTATAATATATTATTTGTTTAGTGTTTTATGATGGTCACACCATGAGTGGACCACCAAATGGGATTTCAGAGATCAGAATACTATGTTTTTTGAGTTCTATTTTAATATAAATGTGATGGAAATCAAGAATTGATTTTAAATTTAAATCTTTGGAAATCTTGTCATATAGGGGCCCATACTTTTTATACATAATTATTAAATACTTTTTGATTAACATTCAATACCTATCATTATGATCCACACTAGGACAATACCAATTTAGTGTCTTTGGAATCAAAGATACATACACATTTGGTACATAAAATATCGATATCATCTACCAAATAGTTATTCACACATAAATCCCTTTGTAACTACCCAAAATAATATAAAACAATTCTATTTTTGATTGAATTAAATTCCATATAATGTATTACTATTATAAAAAACACCTGAAATTCTTTGGTTTTTTAGGAATATTATTTCATGTCACATTTAAAAGACCATTAAGTATTATAAAATTTGATGATATATCCATTTGAAATCAAACATAGGATTCATATATATTATGGATTATGATAAATCCAATTGGCAAATAAAATAGAATTGATGGCCTCAACTAGTAGGATCATACCCTATAGTGCCCATTTATCAATGATTATGTGGGAGATAACATCATTAGAATTTTCCCTTTACCAATTGAAAGGCACAATTAAAAATACAATGTATGATAAAAACCACTTTTGGTATAATTTCAAACTCCTCAAGATCATTACCCAAACTATGTTCACCAGATTACCTCAGGAAAATATCATTGTTGAATACCTTATCCATAGGGCATTATATGGTGTAATAAATGGTCATGTATATCGACCCAAACAACCTTAATATGTATATTTTGTTTTTATGAAATAATTATTATATTTAGAGCCAATTTATTTCACTTTTTAAATGATTAAATAAACATTCTGATAACAATTATATTTCAATACGACAAAACATGAATTTAATTTTGTGTAATAAAAAATTTCATTTAAGACATTCCTGTTAAAGAATTAAAGAATTTTCAAAATAAATAATACCTTAAAAAATATTATTATTACATATTATTTATTAATTTTAGTTGATAATATAATTTTATGAAGTCAAGAATAATTTTATAAGGTTCTAAAATTAATTATTGGTGTAAATTAGTTTTTTTAATAAAAATGGGTATTGATTTAAAAATATATATTCTCATAATTAGAAATTTATTTGGATAAAATAAATTTTGTTTTTGAATCCATCACATCAAAACTTCCTAATGTTTAATTTTTCAAAATGGTCAGAAATTGTGGAATATTTGGGTAAAAATTATATATAGTAAAAAATATATGGTATGTATTATTGCATCATAATTAACAAAAAGTGACGTAATATGATCCATAAAATGTATCCGTGAAAAAATATATATTTCCATATTAAAATAATTTTTTATAGGTTATTTTTTAAAAATTTATAAATCCTCAGAAACCATTATAATAGTTTGCGGTTTCAAAATCATTTCATTATAAAAAATGATACACGTCCACATCACCATGGGTAATGTTTTAATATTATCCAGTCATTGACATATAAAATAATTACAAACATACCTTTTAGGTAGGAACCATGGGAAAATCAATTTTAAGGTTTGTGATTTTGATTTATTTATTATATTGGGTCCAAAATCAATGTTTAGGAAATTATAAATAACTTCATTATTTTTTTTAAAAGCCACAAAATATCTCATTTATATTCACTAAAAAACTTTTTTGAATGACCTTAAGTTGAATGTTACTCTTAGAATACCTCTAACGATGACCCCAGAATCACAAGAAGCCTATCTAATGTTTTGGAAAACACCCCCTCATGGTACAAGATCATGTCCTTCTCTTATTTATTCAAGAACTTCCTTTAAGTTGTGATTTTTTTCCATTGTATAATCTTGGGGTTTGTTCTAAAAGACCCCCTAACTAACCAAATTATTTCAAAGTGATGAGATTAAACATTATCTCTCATTAATATCTCTCACAATCCTTTATGTTCCTAACTTATATTTTTAAAATTATCTTGTGACATTACACGCCAAATAATTTTAAAGTGTAACCTAGTTATACCTATACATAATTGATTAGATAATTACGGGTGTCAAACCCAAATTGTGTAATCATGGGTTTAAATGTGATGAAAAATTTTATAATGTTATATGATTTACATAGCACACCTATTCATGTCCATGATTTTATTATGATGTGTGCACCAAGATAGTTCTCCAGTATAATGGGTATTGTTTTAATCTCATCAAATGTAATGAAAGGTGTATAGACGGTTTTCACCAAAACACTGTGTTATGATTTATTGGTTTTTAACAATAACTTATGATTATGATTCCATGTTTTAACTTGTTTCCACATTCCCATGTTTCCTTTACTGTATAATGTTATACCATGAATCATTGTTCAAGATTATTATTCTCACAACTTATGTTACATTTTTAAACCTTTTAAATCACATAAATTTATTTACCATAGGAAAATATTTTTTTATTTCCTTAATCAGATTAATAGTTCACCCCTTTCTTATGTATGTCCCCATGATGTCCCTTGTAGTTTTAGATGAGGGGTGAAATTTTAATATTATGTTAAGGATGTTTTTAATAATATCATTGTATCCCTGTATTGTGAGGTTATATTTTGTACATAACATCCAATATAAACTATTTTTGTAGATCTTTTGGGTTTTATTATGTCTGTTTTTGGAATAAATCATGAATTAATGTGTACTAATGACAACGTTAATCCTATATGGTATCAAAGAAAGCCTAATTATTTATGTTATTAAGATTAGATAACTCTATATAATGTTAATTTGATAATATGAAACATAGTAATACTTCCCTAAAAGTTTTATGTAGTATGGTTTAATTGGTTTCCAAGAGATTACATCACTGTCTGTATACAACATGTGGATGTGGATTTGATATAGATGTACATAGGTGTAAAAAATGAAAAACAACAAACGAAGATAAAATCATTGGGGAAATGGTGCCTCACAATGGGCCACACTGTACACCTACTTTAATACTCTCAGGGGATATTCTATGGTTAAATTAATTGATTATTTTAAACCATTACACAGGGAATAAAAATTCCAAGAAGAGTTTATTTTATTAAATAAATCATGGATAAATTATCTTTAAGACAATAAATTCATAGGTTAACTAATATATATCATTTATGAGATATTCATTTAATATTAATGGTGTCCCATATATGTGTTCAATATTTGAAATGTACTCATCCCTAATTTTCATGTTATTATAGTCAATGGATAAAAATAAGAGAAATTGAATTTTTATCCAATTTGGTGGGCAATGTGATGACGATGAAAATTGGATGTCCAACATGATTGGAGCTCATGTTTGACATATTTTTATTAAAAAACTAGCTATCAAAAATCATTATTAACAACTAGAACATAGTTAAATGTCCAAAAACATCAATTAATTAGAGGAAAAAATCTTTAAGTATATTCATCTGGTAAAGGTTATAATGGAAGGAATACCCAATTTCCTTTTTGGAAAAAATTTAGAAAGTGGAACCATGGGAAATGTCACAAAGGAATATGGAGGTGTTTTAATTGTGGAAGGATAGGGAATAATGTAGCCAATTTACTTAGAAAAAATGAATATAATTATGGAGGGAAATAAATTTCAATTTTTAGTATGATTAATAGTTATATGTCATAAATGTGGAGAAGTTGGGAATTATCCAATACAATGCTTTATTCCAAGGGCTAATAATCATGATGAACACCAAAAATCTCCTAGAAAAAGTGGACAAAGAATGTCCTATGATGATATGGATCATGATGACTAAATTACATGTAACCTATACCTCAAATATTTTTACATCATTTTCTATTTCAACTCACATCATTTAATCGTATTTTTTATGTTTATTAAGAAAATTGATTCAACACCGAAAATTATAATGTAACATCTAAAAAATTTATATGAATATTGTATCACTAGTTGATGTTTTAGGGAATGTTATTTATGAAAATATTATCAATATACCTTTAGTGAAATTTTATGTTATCCAAGTTATGGAATGGTTTTCCTACTATAATGACAACATAAATTGTCAAGGGAAGGAATTTATTCTCCGAATTGTGAATCGCCCTATGATAATATACAAGTGCATGAAGGATGATGAATATTCATCAATCCCATTCACTCAAGAATGGATATTATCATCCTTTGAGTGAGATTATCTTTCCAAATGTGAATAAGGCTAATGAATTGATCATCGTTAAAGACATGGCCATTCTGCGGGAAAGCATTAATGTCTTCCTCAATGAATTTCATATCTTTATTTCTATAAGGGAAGTTGATTTTTTAAATTATTCTTACACATGGATTTTTATGAATATCCAAGATTCCACATAGAATTTACTTTTTAATTTAGAGTAACTAAATAACAAAAAACTAAAAAATCTGGGTAAATTGTTTTTCCCGAGTGCTTTACCATGGGTTTCAAAAATCATCTTCATCAAAAAGAAGGATTCTTCAAGGATAATTTGAAATTAATATCATGACATCAAAAAACATATCATGACAATTACAGTATATCATATACCATAGATTAAAGATTATTTTGATCAATTACAAGGACCAAAATATTTCTATAATATAGATTTTCGCAAGGGATATTATCATGAAAAGGAGAATGATGATATCTGCAATACTTCTTTTTGTAAATGGTTTGGGCACTATGAGTTTATAATAAAACCATTCAGACTCATGAATTATCCAAATATATTCATGGGAATAGTGAATATAGTCTTTTGAGATTACCTCAAATAGATTATTAGAGAATTTATAGATGGTATTTTTATCTACTACAAAATAGCGGAGGATCATGAAGAGAATTTGAATAATATATTTAGGATATTATGGGATGAAGACATCCATGAAAATTAAAATAAATTCATGTTCTAGTTGGAGAAATAAACTATAGTAGGTAATGTCATCACCATCAAATGGGTATCCAAAGATCCTTTATAAATACACACAATTTAAGGGGGTCCTCGACTAACTTCTATGAAAAAATCCATAGTTTCCCTGGATTATATGGGTGTGATAAAAAAATTTCAGAAAATTATCATTATTTCAAAATTCTATAACAATATAAAATGTACTAGAGTCATGTTTTTATGAAATTTTGAATGTGAGGAATGTTTTATAGAGATAAATAATTGGATAATCCCATCACATATTCTCACTTTACCCCAAAGTGTGGAAGGACATGCGATCTATAAAAATTCCTCTTAAAAGTACTTGGATTGTGTACTCATTAAAATTGAAAAATTAATAGCCTATGACTCTCTATAACTAAAGATGCATTATGAATACTTCCCATCCCATGTTATAAAATTTTCTGTAATGATCATTGTGTTGAAAAATTGGAAGCATTATCTCTAAAGGGATATGTCTGACAGTTATATGTATCATAAATGCCTCTATTATATATTCAAAAATTGATCATAATGTATTCCAATAGAAGTGTTCAGATTTAATTAATTATTATTGTTATTATTATTTATTCCATAACAACCCTGAAGAAGAAAAAAAGTGGCATATGCTCTGAGTAAAACGGATCGTGAAACTCCATCCATCGTGAGGATTGAAGGGATCCAATATTCATATATAGGGAGAGGGTGGTTAGGAGAATAATTATATTTTTTCATACTACCACGCTCAAATAACATATTTTCAATCCATTAATGATTTAATAAAGGATGTATAGAAATATGTTAAATTTATACTGAATATGGTAGTGAATATTCTGGAGTTAAAAATTGATAAAGATAGATTTATATGGTTTGAAACCCAGATGTGTATCCCATCAATGATATAATAGAATATGGATATTTCTAGATGATGCATATATTTTTTCCTTCTATATTTATCTAGGTACCACTAAAATGCATAGAGATTTGAAGAAAGGAATATAGTTTCATAAAATAATTAGAGAGATTGTGGAGGTTCTATCTCAACGATAGGTATACCATAAAATCTATGTGGAATGATAAAATTATAAGGGTATGACAGAGCCATTTCCCATACTAGTATATAAATGGAAAAACAAAATAATGTATTTCATCAATAGAATCCCCATGAAACCTACGGTAAGTAATACCTTCTTGGTGGTATTAGACCACCATACGAAATCATTTCATTTCATTTATATGAATAAATATTTTTCTCTTAACATAACAAGTAGGATATTCCTAATATAAGTGATAAGACTACATGGAGTTCTAGTCTCTATTTTATCTTATTGAGATTCATAGTTTACATGGAGTTTTTTTATAGGCCTTAAATAGTTCTTGAATATAGAACATAGATTGATCACTAATTGTTATCCTCGGATAGATGGTCAATCTAAAAGGACCAATCAAAACCTAGAATATTTTTTAAGATAATGTTCAATGTATATCCTACGATGTTGGGATTTGGTACCTTCATATAGTGGGGTTCTAATGAAACAACTATTTCCACTCGATTGTTAAAATGTAACCTTATAAAAATTATTATGGGAATAAGTTTATGAGTCTGACATTCTAGAATGATGTTGGAGAGGGGATGATAATTTCACCTGATCTTATAAAAGATATGAATAATAAGGTTCAAACCATTCAGTGTCATATTTAATCCACAAAAATTTCGTATAAATATTGTTTAGAAAATCACTGATGAGTTATAGAGTTTGTGGGTGGAGGAAATGTGTTTCTTCATATATCACTATAAATGAAATTCATGATATTTGCGAAGAAGGGAAATCATATTAAATTATAAATTAGAAACTTTTAGATCCTCAATTGCGTCGAAATTGTGGAATATGGACTATTAAAACCAACTAACCTATCAAAAGTACACGATGTGTTCCATATATGCCTCTTGAGAAATTATATACTTCACCCATAACTTATACCAAATATAGAGGTGGTACTATTGGATAATGATCCTTCATACTATGAGTATCCAGTGATGATCATAGATCAACGAGAAATGGTTCATTTAAATAAGACAATTCACCAGTTAATAGTGTTTTGGGGAAGCCACATTCTTGTGGAAGTAATATGGGAATTTGAAAAGTTGATGAAATAGAAGTACCCTAATAAATTCTAATGTATGAAATGAAAATTTTGAGGGTGAAATTTATTATCAAGGTAATATTGTAATGACACTTAATTATATATATATATATATATATATATATAATTGCCTTTTGATTGAATTAAATTACCTATTCCATTCATTTAAAAGTTAACCCCCATTGGTGGCCTTT
The DNA here is from genome assembly GCA_963277665.1 of Viscum album. Taxonomy (NCBI): domain Eukaryota; kingdom Viridiplantae; phylum Streptophyta; class Magnoliopsida; order Santalales; family Viscaceae; genus Viscum; species Viscum album. The sequence goes on from OY728122.1 coordinate 1,632,336,659, forward strand.
TTGAATCCTACAGAAATGGGACCCCCCTCCCAACAAATAGTCACCTGGGAAGGAGTTGTTTCCAAATAAGATGTGTTACAGAATACACATTTGATTTTTCAGTTTTTTTGGAATTTGTTATCTTATAGGATTTAAAATACAACTTAGAATCATAATCATTGATAATATTTACATTTATTAGGATCTTATGGTTTTTATATATTAAATGTTATGAAAATTTCAATAGACATAGATAATGGGATTTATGACATTGACCAGTAGGATCATACACAATGAAGACCATTTTTCAGAAATTATGAGGTAGATAGAGTTTTTGGGATTTTCCATTTGCCAGTATCAAGTTGATATTCAATAATTAAAGCATGAGAGAAACCATTTAATGGAGAATTCATGCTTATTGAGATCATGGACCAAACCATGTTCATTGAACCACCCTAAGAAAATATAATCATGACACACCTTAACCTTATGGAATTCAATGGTGTAATAAGGGGAAATATATCTAGACCCTAATAACATGAATATATATATTGTATTTTCTATGAAATAAATATTATTTTTATTATTTATTAATTTCACATTATAAATGATAAAATTTTGAGTTTGATATAAATTATATTTCAATTCCCAAATACTCGAATTTTATTTGGGTAACAATAAATTTTATTTTGGAAATTATTTTTAAATATTTTATGAATTTTAAGTATAAATTATACTTTAATAAAATGTTATAATTAAATATTTTTTATTAAATATTTTTTGTAATATAATTATAAGAGTAAAAAAATTATATGGGTTAGAGAGATGTTATTATCATAAAAACGAGTAATTTGAACAAAGGGGGATATTGTTTAAAATATAAATCCTCATATTTATATATTTATTCTGGTAAAATAAATATTACATTTTTATACCTCATTTTTAAATTATGTAATCATGAATTTTTCATATTTTACGTGAAATAGTCAACTTTTAAGTAAAAAAATTAAATACAATATAAATATACGGTATGTATTATAACATAATAATGGCCCAAAACTGATTTCATAAATTATATAAATGGAATCCATGATGATATTTATATTTACCAATTAAATTAATTTTTTCATGGTTACTTTCTGAAATTTATAATGCCTTCTTGAATCCTCCAAAAACTATATAATATTTTATGGTTTTACAAACAATTATTTTTAATCATGACTCAGTTCCACAATATAATGTTCATTATTTTAATGAGTTAGATTTTTGGACATATAAAATATTTAATGCCACACTTGTTTTCCAAAAGATATGGGAAATAACCAAGGTATGTTTTGTGGTTTTTATTAAATTATTGTAGAGTGTCCAAAACCTATGTATAAGAAATAATAAAGAACTCCATGATCTTTTCCTATATAAACCCACCCAATATCCCATTTCTCTTTTATAATAAACCTTATAGAATTACCTTACTCAAAAAATTCCACTATAGATACCTACAATGTTTCCCTGAATCTCTAAAGTAGATCCTCCTAAGATTTTGGAAACACCCTCCCAATGCAAGGGATCCTCTCTTGTCCTCTTTATTCAAGCACCTCCATTATGTTGTGACTATTTTTCTATTTTTCCTTATTGGGTATGATATCACACATCAATATTATTATAGTTATGATTTTAATGTTATGAGAGTCCCCTTTTATTTTCATTAATCACTGCCATTAACTAATATATTCCCCCATTATGCTTCCCAAATTTTCCTGTGATTTTCCATGAAAAGTATTTTTGAATTGTATACCCATACCCACATCTACTCTAGTGTATTAACCTAATTGTGATTATTCATAATTTAATAGGTAATTACATATATATGAAACACATTACTAAATTAGGGTATTAAATGTTATGTAATATGTTATTCTGTCATATTATCTGTTTGGGACACTTATACATGTACATGATATGACTTTGTTGGGTGCTCATATATTATGATATAATTCATTTGGTAAGGTTTTAATATCATGATATTATACGTAAGGTGTTTAAGAGGTTATACTAATAACAATATGTTATGATTTATTGGTGGTTAATGTTGACATATACTTATGATTCCACATTTTATATTGTTTCTACATTCCCGTTTTTACTTTATGTTAACATGTTATGCCTTGCCTCATTGATCTGGATTATGATTCCCACCCCATTATGTTAAGTTGTCATGATTCATGGATAAAATTTATTACTTTAACCTTTTCTATGATTTTTTTATTCCCTTACATGTTTTTATGTGTGACTTATTTCTTAAGTTTTTCCCCATGTTATTCAATGCTTTTTCAGGAGATCAGTGTAAATTTAAGAGCATGTTAAAGAAGTTTGAAATAATGTTGTCGTATCCTAGTTTTAAGATATAATATTATATAACTAATCACTAAAATACACTATTAGTATCAATATTTTTGAATTTTATTATGTTTTTTATTTAATAGATATGAATAAATGTGTAATAAAGACACGAGTTTTCATTCCATTTATAGACATATCATACTTATAAAATTTATTCATATCCTGGAGAACAGGGAACATGATAAAGAGGGAGATCATATGCTCAGTGATGGTAAATCAAAGAGTTATCAATGATAATTTATGTATTAAATGAGTATAAGGGTATGATAACTTGAGCTTAACCATTGAAAAACACATCCATAATTTCATATTTTGTAACCGAAAGTTATGGTATAAACATGGATGTTCATCATACATGTAATATAAAGGAATCAAATAACATAAACTACTTGATTATAACATTGGGATAATATCATGTGATAAAATAATGGAATAAAGTGTTGAATAATCATAATCATAGAAATATTATGTCAAGGATAACCACTAAAACATTAATCACATGTTAGGATTGTGATAACTGCCCACGTAGAAATTCAGAGCATCAGCTAACATTCCATGTACCCTCTTTTTTAATTAAATAACCACCATTGTACCCCATTTAAGGATTATTATAACCTCCTGTGTACCCTATATCAAGTTTGGGATAACCTCAGGTGTACCCACTTTCAGGACTGATATAACCTCCTATATACAAATTGATCTCAAAAAACATTATGTTTTAACCAATTAATTGGAGGGCCACACAATTCTCAGTCCACCAATAACATAATGGTAAATCCTTTAAATTATATTCCAAAATAACATAAAGCATTCACCAAAACATCACAATATCACCTATAAAAAATTAATAGGTTTTGTGAACACCTTATAATCATAATCATATACAATATACAAAAATAATAAGGATTATATCATTAGAATATATCCCAAGTAAAACATTATGAACATCAAAGGGTGTTATCCTAGATTAAAAATTCTTATAAAATACCTCTAAAAAATTCCTTGATGTACATAACCTTTAAATTTTTATATAACTTATTTAAATAATAATAATCTCCCTTATAATAGGGAGAGATAGTTATTTTAAAATAACCATGGAAAATATTTATGTAATATTTATTGAAAAGAAAAATCATGATGGTGGGAAAATTCATCCATGCTGTGTAAATAAAATGAAAACATCCATTTAACTCTTTTTTAAAAATTTAAGAGCTACTTATTCAGAAAAAAAGTTAGAATATTATATTTTAAAACATTGACAATAATATAAATTTTAGTGAAAATTGTATTTTAAAAACATTTCAATCTTATGTAATAAAATTCAAAAATCAAATTTGAAATTCTTGGACATAGAAGAAAACATTCACCGACTTATGAGGAAATATGATAAGATTTTATTTAAAAACATTTTTTCAGTCATTTTGAGTATAAAAGAGAGTAAAATTATATCTATACACATATAATTAGGGAATAACCATAGTTGAATAAAACTTAATGGGGTTTATTATATAAAGATCATTTAATATCCCTAATTGGAAATTCAAGAATAATTAATCCCGATTAAAATGAGATTCAAACATAAACCCATTACTAATTTAATACTATTTTAATAAAAAGATTCATAATAAAATAAAATCAAATGAAAGATTAAATATCTTATAAATAAATATATTCTAGGTATAACATCTAAAATTGAATGTATATTCACCGAATAAATGAATACAATTTAATAAAATAACATATATTTCAAAGAATATAATTTGAGATGATAAAACCATACAATTTTTGTAATATCTGAATGAAGACTACTTGAAAGTGATAAAGATATATCAATATTTAATTACCCATAATTTTCATGATAATAATATGAAAATGAATTGATGGGTATTATATACAATATAAAAAATAATCAAGTATTTAATATTGCATGTGTCTCAAATAAATAAAAGTGAGATGAGAAACCCATACCCTTGGTTTTGTATTGATTAATAAAAGATAGAACCTCATGTAGAGTAAATATAGATTCATTATATATATATTTTAGAAACATAATAAAATATACCATACCAAATATTATCTAATTACAACATATTATCACATATTTATTTATAATTCATTAAAATTTCACTATTATAGAAAATAATTTCATCATATCCCATGCTTACATTAGATTGGAAATCCTAGTACATGTACATAGATCATTATTACTACATCATAATTTTTTTAATAAAGTCATTAATATTATATTTAAACATTATATACACTTTTATAACTATTAATATAATTAGGTCATGAAAAACGAATTGCGTCCCATCATGGAGATAGTTGTCTGTACATACACACAAGTGATGTTTCTAATTTTAAATTTATGGAATAAATTAAAAGAAAATTATAATATAAATTTTTAGAACTATTATAATATCCTACATATTATATATATTAATTAAATTCCTTATTATAAACATCACTTTGAAATAGAGATGAAAAACGAAACACGTCACTTTATCTAGGTGGAAGCACACACGTGCGCTTGATTGTGGTTTTATTTTCCCATAGTATGTAAAGGAGGAGGATAATGGTTTTTAAAAATTAATAATACCTTTTTTATATTTATGATACATATATTATTATTTTATAATTGATACCACATTTTTATAGTTAGAGGGGAAATAAAATTGAATGTTCTCAGTTAAGGGTTATACATCTTGGTTGAAAAACCCTAAATTTAGATTTCACCTTAATCATTAAAAGGATGGTATATTCGAAATAAAAAAACATATAATATATGGGGAAATAATATGGGAATGTTTTCTGGTAGGTATTGTTTAAGATATAGGGCCTGTGAAATCTAGAGAAAATATGAGAGGTGGTATCCTTTTATAAGAAAGGTAAAGGATGCACATGGAATTACATAATGGATTAAACAATATATATCATGAATATATCAAGTGGAACCAATGATAAAATTTTTAATATAAGATATTATATAGTATAAATTAAATCAACCAATCATATTTATACAAATTTTTTACCCATCATAAACCATGTATCCTTTATAAACAACTTTAAATCCATTTTATCCTTAATCGTGATAACATGACTAGTTACCATGATAACCTAATTATATGAGAAACAATTAAATGGTAATTCTAAATTTATTTGGAAAATATAATTCTAAATTTTGAAACCATTTTATCAGTTGTAGTTTCTATAGGAGTCATAAATTACATTAAACATATGAACATAGATGACATAGAAAATAGTTTTTAAAAAATAAAAACATTTGGAGTAAAAATAATTTCATATTGAAATAAATAAGTTTTATGTGATGACCCGGACTCTCTTGGTCCTTCCCTTTGCCAAAATCTGGGTCATAAAGGAGTGGCGTCTTGGTCAGACCGATTGGCACGACCGATCGGTGAGACCGATCAGCGCGACCGATCGCTGAGACCGATCGCTGAGAACGATCGGCGCGACCGATCGGTGAGACCGATCGGCGTCACCCGACCTTGTCAAGTTGTTTCCAGTAGCGCTCCTTTTGCGCAATTAGGGTTTTAAACCCTATTCTGACTCGTTTAAGAAATTTTTAAACACCCGTAACGCGCATAAGAGTTTTAATTAAATACTTAATCAATTATTGAGTCGGCATAAACCACCAGACCCCTTTTTGTGACGAGTGGAGCCGCGTGGTCAACCCACGACCCCCGCGCCTTACCCGGTTTCGCGTTTTTACCTCAACCATCCTCGGCTGTTATAAACTAAGGGTTAGTAGTGGTTTCTCTTTCCTCGATCGTGGCTTTTCACAAACAGCTTCTGGTGCATCATACGCATCGTTATCCGTAAAGTTCTGTGCCCCCGGCCTAAACGTCGATCATCTATCAACAAGTAGGGTATTTCTCCTTTTCCTCTCTCTTTTGTGTATCATTTGGGGTGGGTGTGCTTTTGATTCTGTAGAATTGGATAAACCAGACCTAATTAAATATAATGAATGAATTCTATAATGAATGAAGGGGGGCTGTGATTGTTGATGATGTCTTATATTTTGATGATGTTTCTTCTATGACCATCTTGTTGAGTTGTGTTGGCATATGCCTCCTGAAAATCAAGGCCGTTGGAGGTCGTTGTTTGTGCACTAATGAACCCTGCTGATGTTTTAAATGCATTGTTTTTTGTTGTATACACCTGCTGTGAAAAGTGAATTGGTTAATCACATATATCTGGCTGAATAAATTGAAAGCACCAGGATCAACCCTTCTGTAATAACTCCTAGTTAGAACACACAGAATTTGAAATCATGGAGTGTGTTAGGTCGTTTAAATCTGAAAATCACTAACTTGTGTTGGTGGTGGTAGTTCGTTGTTTTCCTTTCGGGTCGATTGTTGGAGATATGGGAGGGGATGGGATCCCATGTTCTTTTATACCCTTAGTGGTTGTGTGAAATTGGGGATGGGATCCCCTGTTGTTATGGATTTGGTGGTTGTGACTTTTCAGACCGGGTGGATACTTGTTTATATCACGAATTGGGTTGGAATCCTCTGTTGTTGAGAACTGGGTGTGGGCGTTTTGGTTGATGTTTGACTGTTTACTTTCCTGTACTTATGCATATGCCTACTAGTTTTCCAGTAGTTCTTAAACATAAACATTAACACTGAACGTGAAATAACAATGGGACAAACGGGTTGTTAGCGTGAGTCGTGACTCGGACTTGAGTGATGTTGTGATCTGTAGGTTTTCTGAAGAAAAACCTAGCTTTGGGTGAGTACTTGTTACCTATATATATATATATACTTGTATCTTTGTGTTTCTTATTCGCACCCCACCCAAGTTGATCACTTAGTGCCGAACACCACCATTTCATGGGGGAGGGTGTTTTTTCCAACACTATTTTTGGTGGCTGGTTAGTAGCTCCTTTTCTGCTCCCTTTCCCAGATAGCACAAGTATCTTTGGGCAGGCTGTGATGGCCTGAGGTCCACTATTAGCCCAAGATCCTTCGGGCGGGGTAGTGTGGTGGTTGGCCAGGTGTGTGCGGTAGGTGGTTTCCCAAGTGTCTTCGGGATGAGGCCCATGTGTCTTCGGGCGTCGCAGTGGATCCTTTAGCCCAGGTGTCTTCGGGCGTGGTGGTGGTTGTTCTGGCCTAGGTTTTTTAGGCATGGTTACATGTGACAGTTGTGTCCCAGGTGTGTGCGGGCGGGATTCAGCAGTGGGACTGGGTGCGGTTGAGGCCCAGGTGTGTGCGGGCGGGATTCAGCAGTGGGACTGCGTGCGGTTGAGGCCTAGGTGTGTGCGGGTGGGTGTGGTAGTGGGACTGCGGTGAGAATGGAGGGATTGGTCCGATGCGTAGGATGTCTCAATAACTAGTGGGAAAGTGGCACGGGGTACCCAAACATCGATGTGCTCTTATTATATATATTACATGACTTGGGTTATTTGGGGATTGTGCCTTGGTGAGGCCTGGGGTGGTTAGTTTGCCTTGTTAGGTGTTTGGTTTACTCTTTTTCTCATGGGACTTTAGTACGTTCCACCACTTGTGCATGAGAGTCTTTGGTTTTCCCTACTAAGTGTACTTGTATGCTCACCGTACGTATATAAAACTACTTTCAGGATTCCAGGATGACTTCGGGGATCACGCAGGACCATACTTGCTCGGACCTTTGGGGGCAGTTTCAGTTGTTGCTTTTCCTCTTTGGTACTTACCTTGTAGTCACCTTTTGTACTTGTGGCTTTACTTTTGGAACATGCACGTGGGAATGGTTTATTTTTGGATTTACTTTTCTTTTACCTTGGTGTTGTTGAGTTTCATTATCTCATCTATCGATCTTATAAAAAAAAAGTGGTAATGCCTTCAATTTGTGATAAATTTCTATACCCTTGGTGCTAGTCTCCACTCCGGGACCTATTGAAGGCGGGTCTCGGGGGTCATTATCTCTCCTTCAACATAACGAAGGAAGGGCTTAGCAATCTGCTGACCATTCCCTCCTTTTGGTGAAGGCGGGTCGTGACAGAATGGTATCAGAGGGGGTTGAGAGATAGAATGGATTTTGGAGTTAGGAACAGTGAGTATTGCATGGGATGGTAAGGAAATAGTGTTGGGGGAGCTTGGCGCGTGAATTAGGCCAGGGAAGACCGGCTAGGACACGGGATTTTAGGGCCCCCCGTGATCAGATGCAAGGACTCTGGACCTACCGAACGACCAAGTGAGGCCACACTGATTGCAGGGTAGATACCCTATGAAAGGTACATCCATCATAATGACTTGTGTTCTTGTGCTTCTAGGATGTCATGGGAATTAAGAATAAATTAAATTTTAAGAAGTATTAAGAACTATATTATGCACTACTTGGGCTTAGGCATTCCTTGTTTACCTTGCAGCTATGGCACCTGGAAGGCGACCATGTGTGGTACAGGCGATCGAGGCCCTGGAGACAACTTTGGCTGATCGGCAGAGAGCTGATCGAGAGGAAGAGGATGACCAGTGGCAGAAGACTCTTCGAGCCTTCCAGCGACAGGCCCTTGAGATGTATGAGGGAATCACCTCCGATATAAAGACGGAAGGCTGGCTAGAGGAGCTAGTTATAGCCTTCGGCCTGATTCGGGCCCCGACCGAGTACTGGGTTCCACTGGCCGTTAGCCAGATGTGGGGAGAGGCACGTCAGTGGTGGATGCTTTACCTGGGGGAGAGGAGACAGTCTGGGGTGGCTTGGGTGGATTTCGAGAGGGAGTTCTGGGTGGAATTCCTCTCCTCGACGATGAAGGCAGAAAAGAGGTAGGAACTACTCTCCCTCCAGCAGGGGAGTATGTCCATGAGGGAGCTAGGGATCAAGTTCAAGGACCTCCTACGTTTTTCTCCAGACCGATTTCCCTTCGAGGAGTCTCGGGAAAGACGTTTAAAGGAGGCACTTCGACCCTCCCTCCAGTATGTTGTTACCCCCTTTACCCTGCCGACGTACTTGGAGGTCCAGAAGAAGGCCGAAGTGGTGGAGAGGATGCATTCTCTAGGAGGAGTGTCGCGAGAGGGGATCCAGCTGGGACCATCAAAGGGGAAGGCCATCAGCACTAGGCCTCTAGCGTCAGGACCCTCTAGGTTCTGACCTGCAGGGAGCAGGCCGCAGCAGTTTCAGTTTCGATCCCCTGGCCCCCGCCCTTTTCCTACGGGTCCGGGACCACGGTGCTTCATCTGTGGGAGCCCTGGGCATCTCCGGAGTCAGTGCCCTGACCGGGTGCAGTACAGCAGTGGCAATCATCCCCAGCACCCGCCCTAGCAGTAGCTTCTAGCTAGACCTTTCCAGCAGCAGCAGCAGGGACAGTGAGTTCCCGCTCCTCCGAGGGCAGACGTAGGAGGAGGAGGCCAACCTCAAGGCGCTCCACAGGGACCTCGACCAGGGCATGGTCGGGGAGGTGTCCGACAGCCGAGGGGCAGGGGAGCTGGGTGTGGACAGTTGCACACCGCAGAGGCAGCAGTTCCAGTAGGTCCAGAGGTTGTTCGATGTACGATCAGTCTGTTTAGAACTCTTGCTTATGCTTTGTTCGATACCGGAGCTTCGCACTCCTTTGTTGCACCCAGTCTATCTCGTGCCTTGGGTCTAGATTCCAAGAGACTTTCAGTGCCCCTAGTGTTGAGGACACCAGTCGGAGGTCAGACCGACTTGTTGTTCATTTTTTGGGGATGTAGACTGATGTTATGGCCACATCAGTCGGTTTGGGATCTTATTCTGCTACAGATTCAGCTATACGATGTCATCCTAGGCATCGACTGGATATTTTCTAAGTGCGCCGTCATCAACTGTTTTCGAAGAAGGGTCGTGTTCTCAGACTTGGACAGCCGGCGTGTTACCTTCACCGGCGAGCGGAGCATTCCGAAGGGAAACATGAGAGAGGAACCTCTCCTATCCTTGTTGACCGAGATGATAGTGGAATCAGTAGATACTGAAATGCTGGAAGTGCCAGAGATCGTCGGTGAGTTTATGGACATCTTTCTTGAGGAGGTGACGACTCTAACCCCTCGACGTGATATCGAGTTTGGGATAGACCTGCAGCCCGGCGCTCGTCCAATCTCGATGGATCCTTACCGGATGGCACCTTCAGAGCTATGGGAGTTGCGGATACAGATTGAAGATCTGATGAAGAGGGGTTATGTTCGTCCGATTGCATCACCGTGGGGTGCTCCGGCCTTGTTTGCAAAGAAGGCAGATGGTGGTCTTAGGTTGTGCATAGACTACAGGAGGCCGAATCAGGTGACGATCAAGAATCGCTACCCTCTTCCAAGGATAGATGATCTTTTCGTCCAGATGAAAGGGGCAGGATGGTTATCGAATATCGACCTGCGGTCTGGGTACCACCAGCTGAGGGTGAAAGAGAGCGACATCCTGAAGACAACGTTTAGGTGCAGGTATGGAAACTTCGAGTTCGTAGTCATGCCCTTCGGTGATACAAACGCCTCAGTTGTGTTCATGGGGCTTATGAACTCCATCTTTCGGGAGTACCTGGATTGGTTCGTGGTTGTGTTCATCGACGACATCCTGGTATACTCTAGATCAGAGGAGGGCCATGCAGAGCACCTGAGGACAGTTTTGGAGGTCCTCCAACAGCACCATCTCTATGTGAAGTTGTCAAAATGCTAGTTCTGGACACGAGAAGTGCACTTCCTTGGGAACGTGGTGTCTGGGCAGGGGGTAGCGGTGGACCCATCAAAAGTTGAGGCGGTTGTTTCTTGGGAAGCACCCAAGAATGTGGCGGAAGTCCAAATTTTCCTCGGGCTGGAGGGTTACTACCGGAGATTCGTACCAAACTTCTCCCGAGTAGCAACCCCTTTGATGGCTCTGACCAAGAAGGACCAGGCTTTCGTATGGAGTGAGCAGTGCCAGTCAGCCATCAACTATCTGAAGGAGAAGTTGGTAAGTTCCCCAGTGCTGAGATTACTAGAATTAGGGGCATCTTATGAGGTGTTCTGTAATGCTTTAGGACAGGGCCCGGGATGCGTGTTGACGCAGCAACAAGGGGTGATCTCTTATGGGTCCAGGCAGCTACGTTCCCATGAGTTTAATTACACCACCCACGACCTGGAGCTTGCAGTGGTCATTTTTGCGCTAAATTATGGCGGCACTACCTCATCGGGGAACTCTTTGTGGTATTCACAGATCACAAAAGATTGAGGTATATCTTCTCCCAGCGAGACTTAAACTTGTGGCAACGGAGATGGGTGGAGTTCCTCCAGGATTACAACTTCGAGATCTCTTATACTGAGGGCAAGGGAAAGGTGGTGGCCGATTCCTTGAGTAGGAGGACGCAGAAGGATGCGGTCCGAGAGTCGGCGGATGCCTGGAAGGCAATGGAGGAGTTGTCCACCTTACACTTGGATGCGAAGATGGATATCGGCATAGGCTGCCTATATCAGATGACAGTGCAGTGATCCCTGTTTCAGCAAGTGGAGGAGTCTCAGTGGGGAGACCTAGAGTGTGAAGTGATGTGTGACCAGGTTGACCAGGGCAATGCTCTGGAAGGATGGATAGAGGATGGTCAGAACTGGATGCTTTTCCAGAAAAGGATGTTTGTCCCAGAGGCGATGCACGGCAAGGTTCTCAGTGAGTTCCACAACTCACACCTGGCGGTAAACCCAGGAGTTTCCAAGATGTACCAGGGTTTGAAGAGGTAGTTTTGGTGGCCCAGAGTTAAGCGAGCGGTGGAAGAGTTTGTGGCCAAGTGCTTAGTGTGTCAGCAAGTGAAGGCTGAACACCGAGTTCCAGGTGGCCTACTGCGTCCGCTAGATGTCCCCGAGTGGAAGTGGGATGACATCTTGATGTATTTCGTCATGGGAATACCCAAGGTCAAAGGAGGGTACAACGCCATCTGGGTGGTAGTGGACAGGTTGACAAAATCGGCTCACTTTCTGGCGATCAGGGAGTCGAGTGATGTGGATGCTTTGGCATGAAAGTACGTGGATGAGGTGGTGCGGCTGCATGGAGTTCTGAGGTCTATAGTTTCGGATTGGGATGCCCTGTTTACCTCGCGAGTCTGGGGAGGATTGCAGCATGCGTATGGCACCCAGTTACGCCTTAGCACTGCTTTCCATCCCCAGACAGATGGACAAACAGAGCGCACCATCTAGACCTTGGAGGATATTCTGCGAGTATGTGTTCTGGACTCAGGAGGATCATGGGTGCAACACTTGCCTCTGGTAGAGTTTTCCTACAATAATAGCTACCACTCTACCATTGGCATGGCCCTGTTTGAAGCTTTGTACAGGAGGACATGTCGTTCTCCTGTGTGTTGGACCGAAGTAGGAGAGGCATGCATCCTTGGTCTGAAGGTGGTGCAGAACACGACAGAGAAGGTTCAGCTCATACGGGAAAGGATGAAGGCGGCCCAGGACCGACAGAAGTCGTATGCTGATACCAGGAGGAGGCCCTTGGAGTCTGAGGTTGGGGACCATGTGTCCTTAAAGGTATCCCCTCGGTGTGGGCACCGGAGGTTCGGCAAAGGGAGTAAGCTTTCTCCCAGATTCATCGGACCCTACTAAGTGTTGCGGCGGGTCGGCGAAGTGGCTTACCATCTAGCATTGCCACCGCCGCTACTAAGGATACATGATGTCTTTCATGTGTCACAGCTCCGTCATAATCTGCACGATGATTCACACGTCCTTGATTGGGGTGAGCTAGACATCGAGGACGACGTGACCTTTGTGAAGATACCAGTAGTGATCGAGGATCGCAAGGAAAAGGTTCTTCGTGGGCGAACCATCCCCTTAGTTCGTGTGTTGTGGAGACATGGTGGGCTTGAGGAGAGTACGTGGGAGAGGGAAGCACAGATGCATACCCAGTACCCAGAGTTGTATTGAGTTTCGTTCCTTGTTGTACCTGTTGTGGTAGAACGTTTTGTCTTTTGGCTATGAAATGTGCTGGTTTTCTTTCCTCTGTTTGTGTGTAAAAAGCTGCGGCTATGGGGAAGGAGAGAACCCGACCCCAAATCAAGACGCATTAAGGTGGATGCGATTAAACCCGTGTGGGCGAGTCAGTGCCGCCCAAAGCAGATAATATCTTGACATGGGGGAGGAGACTCCCCAACCCACATGCACGGGCAGTTTGGCAGGGTATGTTGCTTGGTTCGTGACAGGAAGGTGTTCTTAGTTAACAATGAGGTTCACTCTTGAGAGGTATCTTTCGGGGTGGTTGTTCGGACCCGCCCATTCCTTCTGGTTTGTTTAAATTCTTGAGGACGAGAATAGTTTGAGAGGTATCTGATGTGATGACCCAGACTCTCTTGGTCCTTCCCTTTGCCAAAATCTGGGCCCTAAAGGAGTGGTGTCTCGGTGAGACCAATCGGTGAGACCGATCGGTGAGACGGATCGGCGCAACCAATCGCTGAGACCGATCGGTGAGACCGATCGGCGCGACCGATCGGTGAGACCGATCCGTGAGACCGATCGGCGAGACCGATCATCGTGACCGATCGGCGTCACCTGGCCTTTTCAATTTGTTTCCAGTAGCACTCCTTTTGCGCAATTAGGGTTTTAAACCCTATTCTGACTCATTTAAGAGTATTTTAAAGACATGTAACGCGCATAAGAGTTTTAATTAAATACTTAATCAATTCATGAGTCAGCATAAACCACCCGACCCCTTTTTGTGACGAGTGGAGCCGCGTGGTCAACCCACGAACCCCGCGCCTTACGCAGTTTCTTGTTTTCACCTCAACCATCCCCTGCTCTTATAAACTAAGGGTTAGTAGTGGTTTCCCTTTCCTAGATCATGGCTTTTCACAAATAGCTTCTGGTTCATCGGACGCATTGTTATCCATAAAGTTCCATGCCCCCAGCCTAAACATCGGCCATCTATCAACAAGTAGGGAATTTCTCCTTTTCCTCTCTCTTTTGTGTATCATGCAGGGTGGGTTTGCTTTTGATTCTGTATAATTGGATAAACCAGACCTAATTAAATATAATGAATGAATTCTATAAAGAAATAGGGGGGGTTGTGATTGTTGATGTTGTCTTATATTTTGATGATGTTTCTTCTAGGACCATGTTGTTGAGTTGTGTTGGCTTATGCCTCCTGAAAACCGAGGCCGTTGGTGGTCGTTGTTTGTGCACTAATGAACCCTTCTGATGTTTTAAATGGATTGTTTGTGGTTGTAAACTCCTGCTGTGAAAAGTGAATTGGTTAACCACGTATATCCGGATGAATAAATTGAAAACACCAGGATCAACCCTTCTGTGATAACTCCCGGTTAGAACACACAGAATTTGAAATCATGGAGTGTGTTAAGTCGTTTAAATCTGAAAATCCCTAACTTGTGTTGGTGGTGGTAGTTGGTTGTTTTCCTTTTGGGCCAATTATTGGAGATGTGGGAGGGGATGGGATCCCCAGTTCTTTTATACCCTTAGTGGTTGTGTGAAATTGGGGATGAGATCCCCTATTGGTATGGATTAGTTGGTTGTGAGTTTTAAGACCGGGTGGATACTTTTTTATATCACAAATTGGGGTGGAATCCTCTGTTGTTGAGAACCGGGTGTGGGTGTTTTGGTTGATGTTTGACTGTTTACCTTCCTGAACCTATGCCTATGCCTACTAGTTTACCAGTAGTTCTTAAACATAAACATTAACACTGAATGTAAAATAAGACTTCCAAAAATGGGTTGTTAGCGTGAGTCTTGACTCGGACTTGAGTGCTGTTGTGATCTGTAGGCTGTCTGAAGAAAAACCTAGCTTTGGGTGAGTGCTTGTTACCTATATATATATACTTGTAGCTTTGTGTTTCTTATTCGCACCCCACCCAAGTTGAGAACTTAGTGCCAAACACCCCCATTTCATGGGGGAGGGTGTTTTTCCCAACACTATTCTTGGTGGCTGGTTATTAGCTCCTTTTATGCTCCCTTTCCCGGATTGCCAAAGTATCTTCGGGCAGGCTGTGATGGCCTGAGGTCCATTATTAGCCCAAGAACCTTCGGGCGGGGTAGTGTGGTGGTTGGCCAGGTGTGTGCGGCAGGTGGTTTCCCAAGTGTCTTCGGGATGAGGCCCAGGTGTCTTCTGGCGTGGTAGTGGGTCCTTTAGCCCAGGTGTCTTCGGGCGTGGTGGTGGTTGTTCTGGACTAGGTGTTTTCAGGCATGGTTACATGTGACAGTTGTGGCCCAGGTGTGTGTGGGCAGGATTTAGCAGTGGGACTGCGTGCGGTTGAGGCCCAGGTGTGTGCGGGCGGGATTCAGCAGTGGTGCTGCGTGCGGTTGAGGCCCAGGTGTGTGCGGGCGGGTGTGGCAGTGGGACTACGGTGAGAATGGGGGGATTGGTCCGATGCGTAGGATGTCTCAATAACCACTGGTAAAGTGGCGGGAGGTAACCAAACATCGATTTTCTCTTTTTATATATATTACTTGACTTGCGTTATTTGGAGAGTGTGCCTTGGTGAGGCCTGGGGTGGATAGTTTGCCTTATTAGGTGTTTGGTTTACTCTTTTTCTCACGGTACTTTAGTACGTTCCACCACTTGTGCATGAGATTCTTTGGTTTTCCTTATTGAGTGTACTTGTATGCTCACCCTACGTATATAAAACTGCTTTCAGGATTCCAGGAGGACTTCGAGGATCACGCAGGACCATACTAGCTCGGACCTTTGGGGTAGTTGCAGTTGTTGCTTTTCCTCCTTGGTACTTATCTTGTAGTCACCATTTGTACTTGTGGCTTTACTTTTTGAACATGCACGTGGGAATGGTTTATTTTTGTCTTTAATTTTCTTTTACCTTGGTGTTGTTGAGTTTCATCATCTCATCTCTCGATCTTATAAAACAAAAAGGGGTAATGCCTTCCATTGGTGAGAAATTTCTATACCCTTGGTGCTAGTCTCCACTTCGGGACCAATTGAAGGCGAGTCTCAGGGGTCATTATCTCTCCTTCAACTTAAAGAAGAAAGGGCTTGGCAATCTGCTAACCCTTCCCTCCTTTTGGTGAAGGCGGGTCGTGACATTTTATAACATGAATTTTCATGGTTAGATATACATAATTATGTTTTATTGAATTTCTGAGAAATCCGAAAATAAATGGAATCTTCCGGACATTCTATTAAATTAAATAGCCAAAAAAGATTTTTATTTTGAATTAAATATAACATCTTATCACAAAAGTAAATATTAGGTTACCTGTTTTAAAATAATGTTTTAAAAAAATTATTTAACTAAATAAACACATATTTGTTCTAACACCACTCATCTAGTTGTATAATGTAAATTCTAAGAGATATTTTAATGATTTATTCTATAGTTATAAAACTATTTTATTTTTCTTACCTATGCAAAAAATATTTATAGTGGTGAAAATTTAGAATTACAAAAAATATAGTTGAAGATATAAACTTATATAAAAAATGGTTATTAAAAATTTTATATCCATTTTAAAATACTCAATTACTATATGTCTCAAAAATTAATTTTAACATAAATGCATAAAACATGAAAAAATAGATTTTAGAGAAAATGTGTGATTTTCAACTTCATGGCCACCGACGATCGTACCCCTTCTCCAGCTCCGAGAACCTTCGCTGATGTGGTTGCTGGAAGATCTTCTGCTAACATTGATTCCAGCATATTTGTTGCCGCAGCTCCCGACCAACCGATTTATCCTAAGCATTTCTGTCATCAAGGTCAGCCGACAATTTCCTTCTCAGATAACAAGGTAAACATTCTTGCTTCAGATCTACGATTTGTGCTTGTTGGAAAATTTCATTTTCACAGACCATCTTTGAAATTCATAAGAAATGCTCTTGAAGCCATTTGATTTTCGGGGTTCAATCTTGGTTTATTAAACTCGTCGAACGTTGTTTTTCGCCTTTCCTCTGAAGATGACTACCACAGACTCTAGGAAAGGCGCTCTTGGTTTTTTGGGGGATGTTCTATGATAGTGGTTAAATGGACACCGTATTTCGACCCCTCTGCTGAACCTCCCATTGCCCCAACGTGGATAGGTTTCCCTGGACTCCAACTTCACCAGTTTAAACAAAAAGCCATTTTCCCGATTTCCATGTATATTGAAAATCCTCTTAAATGTGATTCAGCAACGAGGACTCCCTCTAGACCATCAGTCACTAAAATTTGTATTGAAATAGATGTCTCTAAGGAACTTCCATCTCAAATTTGGATTCAAAATGGTGAATATGGTTTCTTCCAGGACATTGTCTATGAAAGACTTCCTGACTACTGCTCTTCTTGCCTTATGGTTGGGCATGATAAGAAAGAATGTGGATTTAAAACTACATGATCTAAGGCCAGAATTATTTCCTTGGTTGTAAAAGGTAGGAAGGGTCCTGAAGTTGATGAGGCCAATGTTTGTCACATAGTTAATGTTGGCTCTTCTACTACTGGAGAGCAGAAAAACGACTCAAAAACAGAAACCATGGTTTATTCTCAGCCTTCTCAATCCAATTTCCAAGCTCCTGATTTGTCAGACTTTATTGATTTTATGACTTCGGCTCCGGGTGACACCACCTTTCCTTCCCCCTTGGTGGAGGAGAAATGGAAATGTCTTGTATCTCAGGATTCAAGAGATAAGGAGCAAGACGAAATTTTCGATTCTAGTGAATCCTTTCCTGAAATTGATGATCACCCTAATAAAATTGAGGAGAATTTCTTAAAATCACGTGATTGGAAAGGAAAAAATCCAATAGTGGATGCTGATGGTTTTATCACCCCAAATTCTAGAAAAAAAAAAGGAAGCACAGATATTATTCTCAAATTGAAAGAACAATAGTCACAAGATCTCTTGATGCCACTGGGAGGGAGTTTCCACCACTCCCAACTGTGACTGAACAATCGAATTACAACAGTGAACTACCTAAGGAGGACTCTGAATCAGATGACTATATTGATGAATGAAAAAAAACCTATGTATAGAGATGCCTACTGCATTGAGGAGCATGTGGGAGATGCATTTGATGCCTGGATGGATGAACAAGATGCAATTACATTTCTGAAATACATGGAAATTCTCATCACCGCTGAGGAATAACTTGACATTAGAAAGTGTATGTTCATTATGATAGTAGAAGAATATAAAAAAATCCTGATTTTGACTTCAAGGCCATTCTGTGGGAGTGAGTATAATTCTGGTCCTTTTTCATGTCACCAGTTTCAGCTTTGATCGTGATTTGCTGTCTCTTTTTGGAATTATGTGGTCCCGTTCTTTTTTTCTGAATGTTTTTGATAAAATTGCTTCAAAAAGCATAGTACATGATCTGTCCATCTGAGTTGTTCTGTTTTTGATTGTCACTAGAACTCTCTGTTTTATTCATGGAGATTTCATCCATGTAAGCATCTGTTACAAAACATTGAGAAATGGGAGGTCTTGGAACGGTTGACTAGCTCCTGTTCAGATTTCCTGGATTCATTTTGTATGACCTCCAAGGCTGGGATGTTGTTTTCCTTTTTATGCTCTTGGTGTATGAATAATGGAGGGTAATGTTGCAATGTCTGGCACTGCATGACCTCCTTTGGTTGCAATTCTTGAACTAGATGTTTCAATGCTGGAATCTTGCACTTCATTATCTCCTTCTGGAAGGTGATGTTGTTTTTCTGGTATCTTGCTGGTATGACCCTATTTTCTCTATGTTATAATCTTGCACTGCATCTTGTGATTATATTGGAAGGTGATGTTGAAATGCTGGTCGACACTCTCAATAGATTTTTGGTCCAAACCTTTACTTAATTTCATTTCTAATTGGTTCTCTCAGTGCTCTAAGGACTTTCTCAGGTTCCTTTCCAGTTTTTTTGCAATTAGACCTGTATAGATGCGTGATGGATAGGGATTGAGTTGATTGAGAAGCCATCGGCATTAGCAACTCTTCAGACAGTGGATTGTTGAAACCACATGGACAATATAGTCTTTGGAGATCATAGAAGAGTTGATAGTAGCGAGAGAGAAGTTTTTCATGTGGATAAATAAGAAACTTCAAGCAGCACTTTAAAAGATCAGTTACAAATAGAATTGATTTGAGCTTCCAGTTTCACCCCTTCCGGATGGAATGGTGGAGTCCCCTCTGGACAGTGCATCACATGACTTTAATGGATCTTTCTTGGTATGTCTTTGTTGGTAATTTTTAAAATTCTAGCTCGCGTAAATTCATTGCACCACGTGTTTCTAATGCTACTTTGGTTTTTAATAAATTCCCTTGGGGCATGAATTGGGTGACCAATTCATGTCACCAATTTTTTCAAAAAATATATTTTAGAAAAAATAATTATTACACCCAAACATGAACATATTCCAAATTCAAGAATAAAGATTAATAATTATTAATTAATTATATTATTTCTATTTAAATGTGTCTATTCTTGATTTAAGATAAATTTGAATCATTATCATGCATTTTCTTTAAAAATAGATGACAATTTTCAAAAAATCAAAATTTTTCGCTATTAACTAAAAATTTATCTTTTCATTAAAATCATAATATTTCACCCTTTTCTAATTTTTATAAGAATATTTCAAAAATTATATCCATTTTTTTAATATAATTTCTATAATTAGTGAAAATTAAATATAATTTTCAAGCTCAAAATACCATAAAAATCATTTTTGAGGAAAAATAAATTTTTTAGAAAAAATTACCTTTTCTGAAAATTGAGTACATATATACTATGAAAAAATAAATAAATATAAACTATGTAAAACAATATATATACAAATATATTTAATTTTGTAAACCCTAATCAAAACATTAAATTTAATGTCTATGATATAATATATCAAGGATCATTTTAAGCTTGATATTTTGAGTCAAAAAATCTATAAAAATTTTACTATTTATTTAATGAGGAATATATTGTATAATATCATGGTGTTACATGGAGGGAAAGATATTAAACTACATTAGGGTTGGTTGAGAATATTTCTTAACATTAAATCGAATAACTTCCATGTGAAAGGATATGGGTTATGGGTGATCTGTGGTATAATACCCATAATGGATATGTTAGGAAAATTTTGGGATGGTGAGTGACCATTGGATATATCTTTTGAGACTAGATTTAGACTATTATACGTGATTTTTAATTAACTAATTTTTTATGATAATATGTTGTGGTTAATTATTAAGAACTTATGTTTGGTTATAATGAACTGAGTATGATGATTTCTTTTTTTGGGTACAGGTAAGATGATCAATTAAAATTATCATATCTTATGATTTTGGTCATGGAGTGGAAGTGTTATCCTATTTGGCTTAAAAACAAGGATTTTTATCCGTATTTGAGCTATGACATGAGTAGCTAAATCAACGGTCATATGTCAAGACATTTGATAATTGAAATTTTTTTCTCATATTGTAGGGATATCGACTGGGTTGTGTATGCCTTAAATTATTTTTTATTTTTTATTCTAAAATGAATGTGATATAGTGTGATAGTATGGTGGAAGTAAAAATTTATGAGTCACGGTTTTGGATACCAATGGTTGACCAATGTTGTGTGGGTAATTCTTGAGGTTAGGGATATGTTTGGAAACTCTCATTTTCAAATTATTTTTATCCTACCCAAGGGTTCTAGAATGTATTGGTTTATGATATAGTGGTAGGATTTATAGGGTGAAATTTTGTGACTTTACTTCATGTTCCATGGGTTGATGCTCTGAGACCCAATATGTTGTTCATGGGGGTGATGCTTTATGATCCAAAAATGTGTTTCAAAGTATGACACATACAACATGGAAATGTATTTGAAAGGGTGAGAGTTTTATAACCCAATTCATTATTATTTAGTGTGACTTTTTTTAATAAATATGGATTCATGATGAACTATTATTTAAAACCTAATGGATGATTGAAATTAATCCATGTAATTTTTTGGAGTAAGTGGGGTTGAGTGTTATGGTGACCTGGGTAGAACTAAAAGACTTGAAATTAACACTTGAAAGATGTGATTCATATATATATTTATTTTATAAATTTGAAAATTTTATATTTTGAAATATATTATATACATCATTGGTAGTGGTGTTGGAATTTTCTAGCATGATCATATTCGATGATGTTGGGATGAATGCTAGTGTCTAGACTACAAACAAGACAAAAAATCCCATTTTTTAACATAAATGGTAATGTCATTGAGGGTTATAGAGGGACACATTGTTCTTATCTAGGAATTATTAGGATAAAGTCACTTATCCCAAATTTTTATAATTTTAAAAATTCTAACCAAATTATTGATGTTTTTACCTGAGACATCGACTTGGAAGTTTAGTAGCGAATCCTTACTATTGCATCATGGAACAAGATACTATTGATGTGTGGGATTTGATATATCGCTATAGTGGGATGTCATTGGAAGCACCATATGGTAACTATAGCTCCATGGGTCTTCAACCACTACTCACTATAGAATATTTGACTTACTATGTCATTGGTTCTATAATTCTATCATCCTCTTTATGAGATCATTCAATCTTTGGTTTATGTGTGCATTTTGGAAGCTTTGAATATCTCCCTATAATTTTTTCACCAAAATAGTTATGCTTTCTCCCTCCCTATGGATGTAGGATCATATCCTAAATTATCTAATTTTTTATGACCAATCTGATATTCTTCTCAAAATTTTGATATATCTTTTATTAATCAAGAAAACAACTATTCACCGTGAATATCATTGTTTATAAAAAATAATTTATCAGTGGATGAGTTTGGAAAAAATACGTTTTATTTTTTTGAGAATAAATCATTTGATAATGAAGAATACATAGTGAATATAGATCACTATGATAGAGTTGATTGAGTTATAGGATTAGGTATATTGGGGATTACCATATGCCTAAAAGTATGCTTATAACACTTCTGGGTGAAACCTAATTAATATTAAACAAATAATAGTGGGAGATACCTTATTGATAGGTTCTAGGTGTTGTGAGAATTATGATATAAAAAATATTTTGTTCCACATCTGATTAAATAGGACTTCACTTCAATTTTTATTGAAAAATCAATACATTCCAACAAAAACAAATAGGAAACACATAAACAAAACGCCTATGGAGGTCTAAAATAGTGAAAACCAAGGGCATCCTCTCTAATCAAATTTATCCCTTCAGGCTTCAAAGAGACAAAATCGTACATCCAGATAGGGTCAGAGCCCAGAACATCCAAAGAAGCCAGTTGATCCGCCACTAGGTTACCCTCACTCCAAACATGACTGATTTTGGTACCGTTAGACAGCATACCTTTGCACTTGTTGATAATATAGAAGATGGCCCAAGGTGGAGGGAAAATGTTTTTGAGGGCATCATGAAGAATTTTCGAATCAGTTTCAACCTCAGCAATCGCAATATCCTTCTGGAGACAGAGGAAAATACTTGTCATCATGGCTTTGGCTTCCGCCTAGAGGGGTGATCCATACCCTAAACGAGTGGAAAAAGCCATATATACTGAGCCCCACTGGTCCAGCACCACACCGCCTCCGCGCAGGGCCCCCGATGAACAAGACCTGTCGGAATTGAGCTTGAGCCCTCCTGAGGGAGGAGACTAGTGAACCCATGAACCTCGAGCAACAATAGACTGGACTCCATGGGAATGTGATCGCATCCAGCTAAAGGATGGAGCATCACTCCAAGAGAAGAAGAGGGAAACCAGATCTGTGAGAATGAATTTTGACCTGCAGATGATGGATCTGCCCGAGGCGTGGGTCCCTTCAAATCTCAGCTTATTTCTAGCTTTCCATATTTCCTAGCAACCAGTAGTTAATGTCATCACACGAGTCGTTCTCTCTGGACCTCTATCTCCCGAACCATGAAACCATCTCTCCAAGAAATAAGGACCTACTAGAGAAGGAACACCAATCCCTGTAAGGTCCCCAAAGCAACCCCAGACTACCTGCTCCCACTCCCCCGAGAAGAACAGGTGATCCGAAGATTGCTCCTATGGAGCTGCACAACAAGAGCACCTAGAGACCAGTGGAATGCCACAGTGTTTAACGTTATCATCAGTGGGAATGTCATGATTCCTAATACTCCATAAAATAAAATTGAATTTTGATGGAACCACTTTAGACCACAGAAGCTCATTCCACCCATCAGACAACACCGGGGGCTCCTAATACCTCGAAAAGCTCGAGCTGAAAAAGTCCTCGAAGTAGAAGTAGTGAAGACACAGCGATCAGGAGACTCGGAAGGGGTGATGAGATCATATAAATCCTTCTTCTCCACATCCAGCACTGTATTAATGAAGCCCAGGTACCGGCTTGCCTCCCAAAAAGAGATGGAGGGAACCAGATAGCCTGGAAATCCCAACACTTTTCATGCCCAGTTATGATGCCAGAAGGAAATAGTCCCCATAACTATTATCCAGTGCCACATCTGATTAAAGAATATGATGGTTGTGTTGATGAACTCTATCATGAAATGTATGAGAAGCCTTTTAAATCTAATAAGGTGTACATAATGAGATGACTATAAAATTTGAAAATGATTGAAGGGAATATTTTTATTGATCACATTAATGAATTTAACACCTTAAAAATTTATTTGAAATTTGTGGTACATGCACTTTATGATGAGTTATGTTCATTAGATTTACTATATTCATTACTAAGTTATTGGGAAAGGATTATAACAACCATGATAAGTTCTTCATGAAATTAAAATCTAGTCTAGAATGATTCATAAGACATGATCATCAGTTGTTATATTAGAAGAAGAGTACTAGGAAGATTCTATTGTTCATAATTGAACCTGGATGAAAGAGGAAGATAATATTAGTTAGATAATTGTAGAGGATGATAAAAATAAAGAGGAAGTTTTTAAAATAAGGAAAGTGGTCCTTGTCCTACTTATAAAATATTTGGATTTAAAGGAAACATCAATAATAGATCAGAAAAAAATAAAAGGTGCATCAAACAATTTCAAAAGGCACAACAACTGATATAACCAAAGAACTATTTTTTTATAATCAATCAAATCCTTATTGAGTTTTATATTTTATACTTAGTGAAATCCTTCCCTTTGATATCAGATAAGGGTTTTCTGAAAAATTATTTGTCTAAATATTATGTAAAGGTGTGTCTTGTTGATGATGAAACCTTATAGATTTTGGGGAGGATAAATTCATATATTATGACAAATAGTGTTATTTTTTTACAGTTATGTAGAATTTATTATATATCCTCAGATAAAAATGAAATCTTATTTCTATAAGAAGACTTGATGATACATGTTTTAATACCACATTCACTATTGGTACATAGAATATTATAAAGGGAGCTATTGTCACATCTTATGAAGTAACGAATGGAAACATTTACAACATGATAGAGAAATGCATGGAATTGATTAGATCTATAAATTCTATCATGAATTCACAACTATGGAATAACAGTCTTGGAAACATGAGTGAGAAGGGGATGAAGGTACTTGAAACAAAAGATATTCTTTTAGTGATGAAGTCGGTGGAAGTTATATTTGATGAATATTGTATCATTATAAATAATAAGAAGGTATGTTTTTGAAAATGTGGTAGAACACTAAAGGCCAATAATATAGGGAGGGGGAACACTAATTTTGGGGGGCCTACACTAATACATAGCCTTAGTAGGTCAAAATAATATTTGATATTAATTGATTAGTCAACAAAGAAGGAATGGGTTTAATTTTTTAAAATAAAAATATGATGTTTTTTAACATGATTCAGATGTGGAAGATCATGGTAGATAATGAGTGACTATTAATGTTGAAATTCCTATGGTTTGATAATGGAAAACGTTTGGAAGTGAGGTGTTGAAGGAATTGTTTGATAATAATGGAATTTTGTGGGAGGATACTCTTCTAGGTACATAAAAATATAGTGATGTATCTAAAATGATAAATAATACAATGAATGGCCATGATAGAAGCTGAGGATGCAGTGAGTGTTACCCAAGACTCCCTAGGCCAATGCAGTGAACATGTCATCATATCTCATAAATATATGTCCATCTATAAAAATTATAGAATTTATACCCAATGGTCTATGGTCTAGAAATGAGGTAAGTATCTCCTATTTACAGGTCTTTGGATTAGTATCTCCACATATAGATGCTAATGTTTGGTAATATATTTATGCTATGTCCAAATCCTGATTCATTGTTGGTTGTAGTGCTAAAGAGTCAGGTTATCGATGTTGGGATGAGAATAAAATGTTGATTATTCCTCTAAAACAGTGTGATATTTAATTATGTTTTCACACAAAAGGCTATTATGCTGGTAATGTCGATAATGGGAATAAATATTTATATTTACATGATCATGTGGAACATTAAAGTGTACCTGAGCTTGTCAAACTAGAACTAGTGGATCCCACTAGAGTGGATTTGAGGGAATCAACTAGGGTAAGAGGGACTTTTTTGGGGTATTCACAATGCTTATATTATTTTCTATTTAGTAATGGTGGAGAAATATAATGTTTTTAAAATGAAATGAAATTTACGGAGTTGAGAAAGTGTTAGTTGGAAATGTATGTGGATATTTCTTCATTACATGACAATAATACAATGTTGTTGACCATCTACGATAAGGGAAAAATAATTTCAAAACAAATGGGTATATTGGATCAAGGAAGAAAAAGATTGAAAGAATAGTTATAAGGAAAATTTTGTGGTGAGAGGCCTTCAATAGAAGGAAGGAGTGTATTTGACTGAAATTTTCTCATCTACAGTAATTCATTCCACAAGCTCGGGTGTTCACAGTATTATTTCATCAAAAAATGTACCTCTTCAGTAAATTGATGTAATGATGTAATTTCATTACATATATCATTAGAAATATATTTATATGAAAAAATTAGAGGAACATGTATAGTTATGGGTGGAAAGCCGAGCGTGCATACTCCATAAGAGCTAATATAGTTTAAAGAAGGAACATGGGATGTAGAGAAAGAATTATATGATTTCATGCCTAAAAATTAATACAAGAGGAGTGTGATTGATCAATTCTACCACATAATGTCTTCTAGTGATGAATATATTATACAAAATATATATGTGGATGAAATAGTCATTTTAGGTTCTTGTAAGTGGAGTATTGATGAGATAAAAGTGAAGTTGGATGAGGAGTTTGAGAAAAACCATCTTATAGAAGAGGTAATGATGTTGGGGATGAAGATTAAGAATGATAGTGTTGTAGGAACATTGATTTTATCACCTACTAACTATGATGGATGTTATTTATAAAAAATTATTATGTTGTATATAAATATGATTTCTATTCCCCTAGTAATACATTTCAAAATATAAATGTTGCAAGAACCCAAGACAATAGTCGTGGTTGAGCATATGGAAAAAAAAATATATATATTAGTTTTTAGAAGTCTAATGTATGTCAGGGTCTATACTAGACCTCATATTTCATAGGTAATGAGAGATGTGGGAAGGTATAAGGATAAACCTATAATGAAACATTTCAAAGCTATGAATTGGATAATAAGATATTTGACGGTAATAATGGAAGTACCAATATGTATTGGAAATGGATAATCATTGTAGGTGTATATGGATGCTGACCACGGAGGTGGTGTTGATAGTAAGAGGATTAACACATGTCATGAGTTTAACTGTGGATGAACTATATTAATTTGGATATCTTAGTTATATATCGTGGAGGATTTATCGACTATTGAGGTGGAAAAAATTTCTGTTAAACAATCTGTGAATGAGATGGTATTGCTAAAGAACATCTTCAAAGAGATGGGTGGAATGGGAGAAGAAAATATATTACTCTATGACATAAATAGATCCATATATATTACAAAGAACCCAATATTTCTACCCCATATGAGGTATTTTTATTTTAATTAAAATTTTATCCAATGTTTCATAAAGGATGGGTTAATTAAATTTTTGATGATTTAGGGAACTAACAATTCGGTAGACATATTGATGATGCCTTTGATGATAGAGAAAGTGATGCACTGTTGTTCCTCTGTAGATATCCAATGATGAATAGAGATATAAATGTGGAATATGGGGGAAAATATGGTAGTAAAAAAGGAAAAATAACTAATATTTCATGAGTCATTATAATGAAATTGTGTCATTAAAAGGAATCATCAACTAGTGGGTGAAGAATAGAAGGACCATTGATTATGTGATTTTTCTAAGTCATTAGCATCAAAGAAAGTTTTGATAGTAGATCAAGAACCATGTGGGATATTGATGAGTGATGTATCCCAATACATTTGGTTGAGGTCAGTCCAAATTATGTTAGATTAGACTATATTCCAAACCACAAATATAGAAGTTTTAACTCAAATAGTGGGGTGGATGAGGGTGGATGGGGATAAACACCATTGATCAAGGGGTTTGGGAGCTAAAGGACCTTGAAAAAAATGTTGGGAGCTATAGAAACATTAAACAGTCTATAAAAGAGCTGATTGGAGACATTGACAAGGAGCTCTAGTTGTGTATAATTACTAATGTAGTAGATGATAGGATAGTATAGCAGCGTGATATTTGGAATGAGATTTCGAAGACATGTGACTAGAGACCCCAACAGGTCATTTTATATCCTCAGGATTCCAACCACACTTCACTAATGAAAAATAGAATTACTATTTTGTTAATTTCACATTGTTATCATCCTCTTTATGTGGTCATTAAATCTAGGGATTCTATGTCCATTTTTTATTGTAAAAAAATCAATTAACAATTATACTCTATAAATATTTAAGTGTTCTACATTTATATGGACATAGGATTTATTTACTGATCCATCTATATCATTGGGATCCATTTGATCTTATTCTTACTTCATTGGTTCATCATTTCATCATCTTCATGCCTTTCTATAACTGATACTCATGGTGTTTCAACAACTGGTGGACTACTGAATTTTTAGTCCCCCATAATGGTTGTGACATATAGTATATTTTTAAACATTATATTTGATATACTTTTCATGACTCGCTATTGATCAGTCTAAAGTATAATAGATGGACTTAAATTAGAGACTAAGAAGTAAATTGGGGTGTTTTATTTTTATTCATTTTGTGGTATATATTACTAGTTTAGTTGGTGATAACCTCATTATGTATAATATGTATGACTTATATAATCAATTTGATATTCCAAGGTTATATATTTACTTGTTAAGAACACCATTTAACTATAATTTCATATTAAAATTATGATAATATACTGTGTATGATATTATAATTAATTTTCTATTAATAGTTTCTATAATATCAAAATTATATTCTATTATTTTTTTATCATAGAATTTCACCTAAAGTTATAAATCTATGGTTCTTGGGATTTTTTACCTGAGGTTATCGAGTTCTCTCAGAATCAATTTTTTTAGGTCGAGCTATGATATAACAGTACTAGATTATAAAGAAAGAGGATGGATAAAAAGTGTGGTAACTCATATGTGTCTGAAATGGTTTCATCACATGTTTTAGAAATTCATTAATTTCTTAGAACAGTGTATAAGAAAACCTGAGGAATGATAAATAACATGAGTAGTGAAGCATTACAATACACATGAATCTATCTAAGTAATTATTTGGATTCATGGTGTTTCATTGCTGATAAAATTAATTAATTAAAAAATATATTTACCTCTAAAAAGGATGAATGTGTTATAAACTATAGAATATGGAGAAGTAGAATCATACTCATTGGATAAGGCTTTTTCCTCAATGTTACATTTATTTTTTAAAATGAAAATGGTTGGATAAATCCTTTAGAAGGGAGAGTGTAATTATTAAATAATGAATATTTTTATTTATTTGAGATTATGAATTTATTCCTAAACCTTTTCTTATTATTCATGTATTATATTACTAATCAATATATAATTATTCTTTTTGGTCTGTGAAGTGTTGATAGTTCATGTCCATACATAGCTCCGAAAGACCACATATCAAAATTGGATAGCGGAAATTTACCATGTTAAAATATCAACATTATATAAGGACATTGTAGTAGTACTGTAGTAACTGAAGAAATATTCCAGTTGTGTCACTATAGTCGGGGTGGTATTGTAGGTGGGATGGTAGTATCTTGGGTTGTAGGATTACAAGTCATTGGAGGGGCCCTTGGGCTAACAAATGGGGTATCAGGACAATAATTCCTGAAGTCAAGTCCCACATACTTTGGGCCATGTTCATTGGACACTTGGAAGTGGGTCTTTGGGATATATAATGAGTTTACCTCTAGCAATATAGAATTATGACTTTATATTTATAATAAAAAAATAATATTCAATGCTAATTTTAAAAAGAACAATTATAGAGGCTCATGACAAACATAGATTATATACTATGTGAAATATATAACTCATAGTTAAACATGATTGGAATCCTTAGAGGGATATTTAGTTCTACTAAAGATCCTAGGATATTGTCATTCTTCAATCTATGGATTGGGTGACTATTCTAATACTGGTTTAGTAATTCAAGTGAAAAGGTGATTAATCGAATAAAAAATACTAATATCATAATTTTTTTCTCATTATCATTTCAAAAAAATTATTGTATTTCCTTCCCAATTTTTACTATTCACTATACATTTATTATTACTTTTAATTGGTTTTAATATCAATAAATAAAATCCAAAACAAATAGATATCAAAATTGTTTTTATATAAAAAACTAAAACAAGTGATAAGATAAAATACTTCCCTTGAAGAGATGATATCAGACCAATAGTTCAATTTGATACAATGGACTTGTGCAATTGAAAATGTATTGTTATGTTTTTCTCCACACTATATGATGTGAATAGTTAGTAATTGATTATTATAATAGGAGGAATACTCATTTGAGTCATGTGGAGTATTTTAAAATTCATTTACTATAACAACCTAGTCTATTTAAAGTGTAAAATCCTATTTGATAGAAAATATAACAAAAAAAATAAGAACCATTTGATTGGTAAAAAAATTCCTAGAAAACATTATTTTTTTATAAGGTGGTTTAGTAATGCTTTGAACACATAATTTAAAATTAATTTGAGAAAAATATATATAATTTTTATAGAAAAATAAAATTAATTTTTTAAATAAAAATTTAAAAAGTATTTTTGGGTATATTTTTTAGAGTTTTCTAGAAAGATTAATTTTTCAACGAATAATGAAAAAAAAATTATTTATTAAAAACTATTTTTTCATCTAAATTTTTTACACAGTTGAATTTTATTATAATTTTTTTACAAGTTCAATATGTTCAATTATATTACTATTTAACTAATTTAGTATATTTAATAAATTTGATTATAAATTATGATATAAAACAATAATAATTCTTAAAAGTATTTCTTTGGAAGAATTATTTTCTTTACATGTCTATAGGTTTAATTTTAAATTGAATTCAAGAACATTTATTTATTTAATTTATAAAAATGTATTCCTTATTTCAAATAAGAATTATTTTTATTATATATTAATTATATCATAATTTTTTGTCAAAATGAACAATATAAAATGTAAAATATAATTATCAGTGTTCGGGATAAAACATGTTTTTAGGGGCTAAACTATGTGATATGGGTTAATAATGACACCAAATTTGGATAAAAAATTTATTGATTTATTTATACCTTATCTCATCCATGGTTCAATAATGATCCATTTTGGAGTATTGTGTCAATTGAAAAAAATGGATCACTTTTTCCATGAAAATATTTCAAATGTGTCATACTTGCCACTAATAAAACGACACACTATCCTCCCATATGAAAACATAAATGGAATATTTTTGTTAGAAAATACCTAAAAAATATACTCATTATATCCATATTCAGAAAATAGAGTTCTTTTGATGATAAATCTAATCTAGGAAGGCTTTATGAATAAACCTAAAGAGGTTTCTGAAAGAAGATGTACAATTACTAACCATGCATTTTAATTTTACATCTCCTTATATGTTCATTAAATATTATCCATTAATAATAATATAATAAAATATGTATCTCATATATATTGATTTATTATTATTTTAATTTTATTACATATATCCATATCATTTTCCACCAAATGGTAAACAAACTCATCGATCGTGGATACCACCTCACAAACCGATGTAACTCATTTTCTATCACCAACATTCACGAATGGATAAAATGATAGATTTAAAATATTTATGTGATATTAATGAAAATTATATAATTATGGAATTACAATATAATATATACTTTATTACCGTCCAATTCATTGGAAGATAATAACCTTTCTCACGTGTACATGTGAACTACCTCCTTTAAATAATGATGTGAATTTTTTGCAATTTTATTTTGTCATGGATGGTAATAATGATATATATAGTGAATATAAATGATATATTTTATATAATATTATTTCTTAAAAGGTTAAACATTTTTTAATTTTATTTTTTCTATATGTTGAAAAATAGAAACAACGTTCATGCATACGTACAACCTACAATTTCCATGAATGGTGTAACTAATTTCCCCATATCTGACTTATATGGACTATTATAAATAAATATTTAATGATTCAATGTGATATTTATATCAAAGTTTAATTTCTTGAATAATTGGAGGCAAATTCAAATTAAAAAGTTCAATATTTCTTAAAAAACCTACATGAAAAAGCATGAAATTATCAACTGAAACAGTTATTTTAACAATTAATTGTTAATATTTGGGTCATAAAATAATATAATTTAATCATATATGGTATGTAAAATAATTTTATGTTTTTTAAGGTATTTATAATACGAATTTAGTTATTATATAGGATTTACTAATAGGTATGACAGAAATCATAACTTAGTTAAGGGTTTTTCATCTCACTTTTACTTCTAGAGGACATATTCCATATTCAACACTTAGTTATTTTATGTGGTGTATATACTACCCCATTTATATATAATGTCTTGAGTCTCTGTGGATTCATGTTATTATGTTTTGCTTTATCTTATGGAGGCTATAATAAAAATCAAACCCAAGCTGTAAGGGTTCATTTGACAATATCATTATTTTTCAAAATTGTTTATGATTAAATTTTCGATGATGGGATATTTTAATATATAACTAAATAAAAACATAAATTATATTATCATTTGTTAATTAATGAAATTTTAATGTAATAAAACCATTTTCCATTATTTTGAACTTAAAATAATTGAGAAAACGAATTTATGAAAAGATAAATTTATTCATCTTTTTGGTCGAAAATGATTTTCTTCCATATCTATGTTTTCAAAAAATATTTTTAGAAGTATTTTAATATTATATAGAGGATTTTTTAAATAAATTTTATCCCATTAATCAATTATTATAAAATTGTTTTATGGAATAATATTTTTTTTTCAATATGGAACTTTTAACATTTTGAATAATAGTGTGAAAAAAATATTTTTTATATGATGTATATTGAATTATACACCATCTTGACCACTAATTAATCTGACTCTTATATAACAAGTTTAACATGATATTTTTAAATAATATTTTCTCTTAATATTATCTAAATTTTTAGTTTTTGAAATTTATTTTAAAATTGAAAAGTATATTATCCTTAAGAATATTTTAATGGAATTTTTATGGTATTTGGATTCATTAATGAAAAATATATCATTTTAATTATTTTGTATTGGAAATATATTATAATGATACCATACTTATTATTTCTCTGGATGGTCTATATCCAACTGACTAGGATGTAATATTTTGATACTATTATCCATATTACTAGAAATGGTATATGATTGTGTTTATTGATTTGGGATAATATTAAAATTTCATATAATATTTTTTAAATTAAAAATTTATATTTATTGGGTTTCAAAAATTCCATATAATGAATTAATTTGACTTATTGAGGCACGAACAAGGCTCTCAATAGTCCCTTGATGCATTTTTAGGTCTTATGATACAAAATATTTTGGGTATTTGGCTGACACATTACCCATTTATATAAGTTTTCTTAGTATGACAAATCAATGGTTTGGTTATGATGTTCTAAATTATGAATTACCACATTATTAGATTAGTTGTTGATATTCTATGTGATTATTCAACTAGTTAGAACATCCATAGATAAGTTTCAAGATCATATGATTATATATATTGTATTTTTTTATAAGTATTTTATTCCAACCATATTATTCATCATGTTCATATTATTGATCAAATGGAATGTGTTATACTTATTTAAAATTTCATGTTTATTATGAATTATTTAATCATAATAGATTATATTATAAAATTTCATTAATAAGCGTTATATCTCACCCATTTATTTTATTTCATTTCATCAAGATATTCAAAAGTGTATTATGATTGATATTCGTATATATGGTAAAGATAAAAATTGTGTTATCAATGTAAATTCAATGTTTCATATCATGTTTTAAAATGTATTGTGAATTATAATTATGTATTATATTTCTTGGAATACTAAGAAATTATGTCGATTGGGATATGATCTCTTGTATCTAACACCAATGTAATAAATTAACCATTGAATCTGGGCTACTATGGATAGGTAATTTATAGATAGTATCACAGAAAGTTTAAAGAAGACCCTGGGAACTGAATTTAGGAAAACATAGATATGATAACATAACCCAATGATATATTTTTAGGAAAGTATAGAAGAAATTCATAATGATTTAGAGAGGAAATATTTATGTGGTTTTTCCTAGTAATACAACCCTATCTCTATACTATAAGTGGACATAGGTCTAGAATAGTTGTACCAAGGGGTAAAAACTCTAAAAGTGGTAATTTTTCATTAAATCTATTATTACTTGGTGTATAAAAATGGTCATTATTGTGAACATTGTTTGACACTACTGATGGATATTCTTGGTAATGTTCACATTTTCTTTGTACATCATTAAAAATTACATGAAAATATATTTATGGTTTGAATATTTTTTCGAAGAAATAGAGTTTAGGATTATGAAATTCTCTATGAATAAATTTTCCAATTAATGTTTAGTGTTTAGTGTTTTTTTGGAATTTATATTTTATATCATAATGTTATTATTTAATCTAGTTTATACTATTGTTTAATAATGGTGCCTAGTAGATGGAATTGTAACTATATCAATTCACATTCATCATTTATTGTTTTTACTTAGGAAGCATGATGAAGATGAAGGTGTATATATAGCTGTAAATGGTCAAAATAATACCATATTTGGGAATATAACTCTGGTTATGATCAGATGCCTTGTTCGTATGGAGATATATATTGATCTACCACATGGTGTAACTAATGTCAGATAACTGTATTCATAAAAAACTATATCATTTTATGGGACTAAAAATCCATTTGTAGATTAGAAATGGATTTTTTTCTATAGAGAATATATTTATCACATTAGGGTAATGTAAAATGGATAATGTTTTCAGGGAGGTATATAATCTCTCAAGAGATGAAGTTAAATTGTGGTCATTGACTCAAAATACTAATTTTGATAAAGAAATAACAAGCATATAATGGATGAATTTTTAAACACTATTATTGGGAAAGTATTTTCATCATGAAAAAGAAGATGATATAGAGATACAAATCACGAGTCTTATTAAAAGGAATATGAAAATGTTTCTATGCTTGAATCCATCTTAAAAGGTTAGAAAGGCATTCTATAGACTACACACATAATCTAAAGAGAAATTTGAATCATTTAGTTGATGTGATTAATATAAATATTTCAATGTATACTAGTCTCCCAAACATTTTCACCATATAGTTACATTGTATGATGTTGTATCAAGAAATAAAAAAATTGTCCAAGTCATACGGATTCAAATGAATGCAGGAGAAAAATAGGATGAAAAATAATTATATGGATAGAGGGAATAAGGGAATGAAGGATTTTCCGTCATGTGATAATTATGGAAATAAACAACTAGTTATTTTAATGATGTGAAGGATTTTTTTTCTTCAAATATAGAGATAAATTCTATCAGGCATGTGAAAGGATGGGTAAGAAATGGAAATCTAATTTTCACTATTTCCAATGTAAGGAGATGGGGTACATTGAAAATGAATTTCCAAAGTGTCAAGAGAATACACCTTTGAATAATATGAGGGATAGAAGTCAATATTATGATATTTATACTACTAATGCAGAATGATTAAAGTGGTTTGGTATTTATATTCAATAATTAAGTTGTATATTTATTTTTACCAATGGTATCTTGGTTATAATAATCATCAAACATATAAGTATTATACTGCATTAATTTTTATTTATATATATGAAATAATATGATGAATGGTACTGATAGGAAAGAAAAATAATTTCACGACTAATTATATTTTTGAGGATATTAATTATATTTTATGGAATATTATAGTTGTTATATTAAAATAGTTTATAAAGAGGAAAAACCTCATTTTAGGTTATAACATGTCGCATCTAGTATGGCTACAAAGCATAAACCCACAACTGATAGGAAAAATGGTGAAGCACCTACTGTCGGCCTATGATATATTTCAGTTAATATGAAATTGTTTTTACGTAAATTATTTAATGGTTAAAAACTTATGAAATGGATTGTGTTAATCAATGGTTTCTACTATATATTATTATAAATAAATTTATTATTATGGATAACTAATTCTAACTAATTTGGCTTTTGAAAATATTTAGATACTTATATAAAGGATTGTCATTATATTAAAAATCTTATGATCTATTAAAAGTTAATTTTAGTGCATTAGGAATACAAAAATTAATTTTTACATTAATGTTTCGGAGTAATACATGAAGTGGAATTTTTCAAATCCCAAGAAAAGGATAAAGTTGAATAGATGATGTAATAAGTTATTATTTAAGTATATTTCTTGGTGTTTTCCGTCATCATAGTCTTATAATACATAAAATCTGAGAAAAAGACCAATAAATCAAAGTGTTATCATATTACCATCATTTCCATCATATATTTATGTTTTTTTCTTTATCATTCAGTTACTTATGATCAATTATCTCGATTAATCTCCATAATTATTTACACTTTTCCTTATTGTCTATATTTTAACATCACGCTAATTTTTTGTTACATAAGAACCTAGTTATGTATAATTTTGGATACCCTTAGTACTTCCATTTCCTTATTATTATGATTAATTTTTATAAACCCTTTTTATGATGTGGTTTTCCAACAATGGTTATTTCTAATTTCAAACCATTTATTACCATGATCAAGATCAAATTAATAGGGAACAATTTATTTAATGGTCTAAAATGAAACGCTATAAGATTTTAATAAAGTAAAATCATGTTGGATAAAGTATATCACACACAAAAACAAGTTTATAAGATATTGTGACACCCTTATACTTTATGAAATATTTAATTTTAAATAAATCCAATGTCTTATTTAGTATGGGATACACACAAAACCATGTTTAAATGGAACATTTTACTCTATTGTTATTTACACATGACCAATATAACTAGTCGTTAAGTTGGAGGGTACTAATTGGAATAAAAAACTAAAAAATATATATTATTTATAAATTTAAAAAAAAATTTGCATGATTATATATTGATAAGAAATAAAATAATATCCATTTTAATTAAAACAAAATATTTTCTAAAAAACTATATTTTCCTATAATGAGGTTTAATCATAGATTGATAACATTATTTAAAATTTACATTTACCATGTTCTAAAATATTTTTGAAATATTTTTTTTCTATATCTACATTTAAAAATTATATTTGTGTGAAATTTGTAAAACTTTCAGAGAATATTATGTTTCTTGATGAATAATAAAAAATAAAATTTTTAAAAACCACATTATTTTAAATTATTTACAAAGAAAATTTATATTTTAATTTGGTTTTAATGTAAAATCATATCAATTGTATTAAAATTTTAATAATTTAAGTCATTTGAATCAATATAATGTTTAATTTCGATATATAAATATTTAAATCTTCTGAATGTTTTTTTGAAAAACCAATATTTCAACGCATATGTATGTTAAGTATTTAATTTAATTATTCCAATTATATGAATTTAATTTGTAAAAATGGAATCCATATTTTGAATCATAATAATTTATATTATATTGTAGTTTTAACTATATTTTTGGTCTTAATTAATAGAAAAAATAGAAATAGTTATTTCTAGGATAAGGCTTTAAATGAGTTTATCACAAGGTAAAACTAATTGATAAGAATAAAAAATGACATACAATTGTTTAAATACTTGCTTATAGAAATATTTCTACCTTATCTATTTCATGGTTTAATTATGAGTGAATTTGGATGTCATAAACCATCCCTCCAATGATAATCCAATGATGGAAGAGAGATAATGACCCACGAGTCCCACCTCAAGTAGGCCACCGGTTAGTGATTGGCACCAGGGGTATAAAAATATCATAAATGGGAGGCATTATCATATATACTAAAATATGATTGTTATATAGGGTATTTAAAAAAAATAAGAAAATCCATAAAATAGTATAAAAATAAATAAAACCATCCCCCGTGAATGTATAAATAAAATTGATACCAGTAAAAGTCTACAAAGGTAAATACCAACGATGAAAAACTAATTATGTGACACAGTAAATATTCCATGATCTGAAATAGTAATTCCTATAATAATCTACACATTACATCTAGAAACCTCAAATTTATTATATATATAGGGTTAGCATACAAATTTACTCAATAGAGAAAAAAAGTCTCTTGTGAACATGTGAGAAGAGAATAATAATGTATCTATTAGAGAAAAGGACCCAAATCACCTAAAAAGGTAAACTAAACAAACCCCAAAATCACTAGTAGTAACCCACAAAATAATACATCCAATTATATTCACTACTAAAAATACCCCTTTTATCAGCACTCAAAATAGCCTTTAACAGCTCTATAAAAGCGATGTTAATGATGGCGTAGATAAAAGGGGCCCCCTTTATCAGCGCTCCAAAAAGTGCTTATAAAGACCCCTTTTATCAGTTCTAAAAAAAGCACTGATAAAAGGCGTCTTTTATTAGCGCTAAAATGAAGGGCTGATAAAAGGGTCCTTTATCACCACTTTATTTTTAGCACTGATAAAAGACCCCTTTTATCAGCACTTATTTAGCACAAATAAAAGTTAAAAAAAATTAATTTTTTTTAAAAATCTTGGCAATCTCGGGGGGGGGGGGTTTACAACACTTGAGCACCCCTTTATCAGCACCTTCCCGCACCTCCAGCTCCTCCACGCACCCCTCCACCCATTATCAGCGCTATCCCCCACCCATTATCAGCGCTAGATCCCATATTCCCCCATGCGCGCATGCCCCTGCCTCCACCAGGTTTTGAACTCGAGACCTCCCCCCTGCACGGCTAATCCCTTACCACTCCTCTATTTTGAATTGTTTTCCATTTTATGATATCTATATATATATATAGTTATATTTATTCATATATAAATATATATATATATTAATATATATATATATATTGTTATATAAATATATAAATAGTAATAGTAATATATATATTTATAGTGATATTAATATATATATTTATAGTTATATTAATATATATATGTAGTTATATTAATATATATATATAGTTAGATAAATATATATGTATATAAATATTCATATATGTGTTTTTTAAATAAAATGGATATTAGTTATTATTTAGATAAAGCTAATATATTTTAAATGTAAATATATTTTTTTATTTATATTTATAATTAAATTTTTATGTGTGAATATATAAAAAATATGTATATATTGTTATATATTTGATTATAAATAGCAGTGAATTATAAAAAACGATAAAATTTCAATGAAATAATATCAATATTAATGTAATACCTTGGAATAAATTCAGTCCCCACCAAAAAAAATCCAATAATACCCCCTTAAACGTGGCTGAAAATCAACAAAATGTTAAAAAATCGGTGTATCCCAACAAAAAACTCAGTTTTGGAGGCCTTCGGGCCTTTTTTGGCCTTGAGAAATCCTTAACCTGGTTTTTCCTAATTCACAATGGTGTAGAGCTCGTCGTAGGCTTCGATTTGATATATGGTAGAGCTCAAACGGAGACACGGATCAAAAGTTATGGTCGTTTGAAGTTCGAGTTGCATTTTAAACATATTTCGGATCTTTTTTAATTTTTTTTAATTTTTAGTCTTCAAATTTTTATTAAATGACTATTTCTCCATAATAATTAGCCAATTATTAATTAAAAATATTTTTTTAATTTTTTATAAGCCATTTTCACTAATTATCTTATATATTAAGTGTAACTGTATATTTATAGTTATCAAAAATATATTTAAAAATATATTTTAAAAATACATATTATATTTATATCAATATAACTATATCAATATATTTAAATATTAATATATTTTGTTTAATTAATTTTTTTGGAAGTATAACCTTTATAAGAGATTTTCAAAAAGCGCGGATAAAGACCCACTTTAGCCATGCTACTAAAAAAAGTGCTGATAAAGGGGTACCCTTTAACAACACTAAAAAAAGTGCAGTTAAAGGGGGTACCTTTATCAGTGCTAAAAAAGCACTGATAAAGGGTGGCGCTGGCCTTGGCCCGTTTTGTGGTAGTGAATATTATAATTTGAATCATATCAAAAAAGGTAACCTTACAACACTTTCCCACTATGATGCCACTCTTACAACTCAACGACATATATATCGGCGGTTGTACCTCTTTTTTATATCACAACATGAGATGAACCCCACATGATTCTAATCATCACTTCACATCACCCCCGAAGATAGCTGGGACCAAGCACCCCATGTGATACTTACCAACACATCACATCCCATATGAAAACACAAGGTCACAAGCACCATGTGTGCTTCAAACCATCACATAAATAGAGATGTTGGGTATCAAGAACATGTAGTACATAAAACTCCTTTCCTCCTCCTACCAAGAACAAACCCCACCATAACACCCCATGAGAAAATAACCATCAAATCTCAACAAAAATACTTTTTATTTTTGGACATCAAAGCCATTACATGTCACTATCTCCTGGAAGAGGGAGAGGGGATGCGTTGGTAGTCAGTCATCCATTAACACCACCTAGAGGATTGGGAAAACACCCTCAAAAACATTTTGTTTTTGGAATGAGGTTCTAAAAATGGTGGCATAAGTATATAAAACTATAATAATATATTATATATATATATATATAATCCATACACACAATCCCATATCAGGGGTTCACAAAAAGAACAAAAAAATCACAACATCATAAACCACACTCAAAACATCCACCACTTTCATCACAAATAATAAAATCATAAAACAACACAACAATCCATAAACTAAAAATAAATTTTCATTAAACCCATTTACATATTCAGCCCATTATTATTCATTTATAATCCATTCACATTCCATTAACCAAAACGAACACCATTCCATTCAATTTCATAATAATAAATTTATATTCCATTAATAACAATCCAATTAACACAACATAACCACACATCACAAGCATCTCCACATCCCCAAAACAACTACCACCCCACAACCGCACAAGCACTTCCACACATCAATTATAATCACATCACCCCAAAATCATGACCACACATTAACCATAACTGCACCACCTAAAATGTGAATATCGTGGGATGTGGAAAAAATATATATAACCTAAGTTAAAATTCATTATAGGGGGTTACCTAGGTTGTCTCTAGAGACGAGTGCTCAACAATATTGTTTATCACTTAAAATAAGAGAAAGAAATGATGTTGTTTTTGAAATCGTTTGATTTGGGAAATACATGAAAGAAACTAAATAAATTAAAGAAATTAAGTTAATGTTTTAAAACAAATAGACAAATGATGTGATTTAAATTAGTTATATGAAATGGTGATCAGGTTAGGGTCGGTTTTCCATTTGTAATTCTCTCATAGTTCACTTTACGCAATTCTCTTCTGCTAAATCATTAAGAGTGAGAATCCACAATCATTTCTTCTCACTAATTTGGTCAAATAAAAATGTTAGAATAAAGCTTACTAAAACCTCATATTGGTCTACTCTCCATCCAATTTGAAAAATATTTGTAGCGATTACCCCCAATTAGTCTAGGAAATTTCCTATCGGGTCTTGTTTATCCCAAGCAATCTAGAACATTCACAACTCCTCACACATGTACTGGTGATCACTGAGTACTTCACCAATAAGTCACAGTCTATTACATAGTTTATAAACCAGGACCTAGTGGTGGGAGATATTTATCATTTTCCAAATATAAATATAAAACAGAGTCTAAAATCAGATACAATCGTACATGATAATAAAAACTGTTATAAGAAATTGATACTCATTCGCAAAAGATAAAAAAGGATATTAAAACATTACATGAAAGAACTCAAGAATTAAAAAAGGTAAACCTACCCTTTCCCAATCACTCAGAAGATATACCCCACCATGGTAACAGTAACTGAGTTGAAGGGGGAAGAATAAGTCATTACAAAGATAAGAAGAACAAAAGAAAGAAAAGCAAGAACAGAAATTTTGATCCTCCAGAATCTGTCCTCTAGAAGTTTTCCTCTCTTCTACACACCATTCGGCCAAAACTCACTGAAGTCCCTTCTTATAGAATGATGGAAATGAAGTTGGATATCGACCCTAAAAATTTGAGAGTCATTGGATAGGTGTAAATAATTATATGGCTGAATAAATGACCATTGCGTTTCCTGTCCACCAAGAACTATTTCACCCACTCCACTTGGACATGCACAAAATATGGATTTATGAAATTCATATTTTATAAAATTTATTTTTAACCTTCCTTTGAGTTACCTCTATCAACACCAGCTAGAATCACCTCATTATAAGGTCTTCGGAATGAGATATTACTGATTTAATATGGTGGGGTCCATTCTGCCAACCAGACAGAGTTCTCTACTTGATTGATTTTTCTGTACAATTGGGTTTCGAATTGGGTCTTGGTCGAGAAGACAAATTTAAATCCCTAGAGCATATTAAGCCTATAAAAAGTATTCACTTAAATTTGACCAATATTATAAATCTTATGCCTGAAACATAGAAGCTATATAAAACTGTCAATTTTACAGAATTACCCCATTTTCACATTTAAGCCCAAAATACAACAAAAACACATAAATGATTCAAATACACTCAAATTGAATAATTGAGAGCAATTAAATAATATAAAACATATTAATAATATTGAAAATATTAACTCTATCAATTCCCCAACACTTATCACTTGGACTCCTAGACAAGTCAGAATCAAAATAAAATCTAATTAAATTCCAAACACATATCCATGAGATCCACCAATTTGAAAACAAGAAACAAAATATATCATGCCTCCTCAGACTCTATTATTTAATATTCTCAATTTAAGATAATTTAATATATTTACTCTTAATTTCTCATCCCATGCACACAAAACACTTAACTAACTTTCATTATATCTCATGACACAAATTTCAATTTTTTAGAAATGTCTTTCTCATCCAAACTCTTACAAGGGTCACTGTAGTCTTGATAAATTCATACATATCCACCATATGTGATTCAAATACATATTTTTATCATGATGAATTTTCATGGTTGTTTGTGGCTTTAGGTTGGTAGGATTTAGAAGTGAAAATTTTGAGGCTGAATAAAGAGGGCTTGGCTATTTTTGAGGCAAAATTTCATTAATCTAATTTTCACACAAGTATGGTCTCCTATTAACTCCCCTTAGTAGAAAATAAGCTCATTATTCATTTAATATAAAGGAATGTTCTCAAAGTTCGTTATTTTAGTAGAAAACATTTCAATATTTTCAAATATTATATTTCTTGAAAGCTCTAGAGAAGGCACAACTTTCATTCTTCATTAAAAGCTCTAGAAAGGGACAACTTCTCTCATCGTGAAAGCTCCAGAAAAGGAACAGCTTTCAGCAGAATGATTTTTTCCGATAAAAATTACATCTCTTCAGCATTTTATTTTCCACCCAATGTTTCAGAAAATGATCTAGCACAATACAATACATCTTCCACCACACTTAAGTTCAACTAGATCATTCAATTTCACTTCAAGATCAGGTTAGATAGGGAAAATTGGCTTGTAATGTGGCTAACCTAATAGGATGTTCATTGCTACTATGGGATACAAAAATTAAATTTACAAGGAAGGCTAGAATTAAAGGGATTATCTTGAAAAGGGGGCTTTCAAACCAAAGAAATTCCCCAATCATTTAAAACACATGTACCCCAAACACTTATGTTTTGAAAGGAATAAATCAAATGCTTGTTAAAAGAAGAATGGTTTGGTTCTCTAAAGAAGTGAGGTGAATGTAAAGAATATGAAAATAATAGGTTTAGAAGCCTCACAGGAATGTGATTCCAAATATAAAGATTGTGATATTTGGCATGGGATTCAAAAAACAGAGTATTTTTCATGAAATTCCCAAAGAATTGAACTTGGAACAATGTTATTTCCAGTATTAATTTAAGC
Source organism: Viscum album (assembly GCA_963277665.1). Taxonomy (NCBI): domain Eukaryota; kingdom Viridiplantae; phylum Streptophyta; class Magnoliopsida; order Santalales; family Viscaceae; genus Viscum; species Viscum album. The sequence goes on from OY728122.1 coordinate 1,632,380,415, forward strand.
TCAAATTCATGGAATAAATTATTTCTCCCATAGAAATGGGTTTAAAAACTGTCAATGATAATCATTTCAGTACAAAAGTATCAAAAATACATAAAAAGTAAAAATAAACACACAAAAGTTAAAACACACACATGTTTTTTTGAAACAAATATGAAAACAAACAATACATTAAAATCATAAACTACAAAGGTTCCCTCCCACACACTTAAATGATTTAGTGTCATTAATCCATTCAAATGGATTTAACACATAAGAAAATTTGAAATTGAATCACAACAATCAAGAAAATATAAAGGAGAGGTATGCCCAGATGATGTTTATTGATAAATAGGTTGGAGGAGTGTGATCTCCTAAATTAGCTCAGATGGCATGGTCCGAAAGAATTTCTACAACCTGTTCCCATTAACAGTGAATGGATCCTTCGATCCATCCTTCGCAATCTTCAAAACACAAAAAGGATATTCATGAGAAACTATAAATGGACCTTCCCACATAGAACAAGGTTTACCCGACATTAGCTTGAGTATTCAATTGAATAAAAACACTTTATCTCCAGGATGAAATTATTTTGGTTGGATCAGTTTGTCATGAGCTACTCATGTTCTCTCTTTGTAAATCCTCGAATTTCCAAATGATTCACTTATAATTTATTCCATCTCCTGTAACTGGAGTCTTCATTCATTCCAAACACTTTAATGATCCAGATTCATCTTCCTCATAGCCTAGTATGCCTTGTGTTCCAATTACATTGGTAGGTGACAACTTTTCCCATAAATCAACCAATAGTGACTCATTCTAATTAGGGTTTTTAGGTCTATCTTGTAATCCCATAATGTGTCTTCCAACCTTTGGATCCATTCCTTCCTATTTGGATTAACAGCCTTTTACAAAATTACTTTAATTCCCATATTGGACACTCCAGCATACACATTAGTCTGTAGAAGATAAGGAGTTGATGTTTTATGATGCACCCCATACTTTTTCAATAAAGCCTCCATTATCCAATTGAAAAAGTGATTTCCTTGATCACTGATGATGGATCTAGGAACTCCAAACCAACAAAATATGTTCGCCCTGACAAAATTGCAAACAACTTTAGCATCATCAGTTTTGGTGGATTTTTCTTCCACCCATTTGGAAACATAATCAACAGAAAGCAACATATATGAATTTCCAAATGGAATTTAGAAAGGGATCATAAAATATATCCCCCAAACATCAAAAATTACACTAATATTAAGTGGATTTTTGGGCATTTCTTATCTCTTTGAAAAATTTCCTATAAACTGACATTTTTCACATTGTTTTCAAAATTCATTAGAATCTTTGAAAAGTGTTGGCCAATAAATTCCATATCTTAAAACCTTCCTTGTTATCCTCTATAGTCCAAAGTTGCCTCCAAAAGATAATGTGTGATAACAATTAAAGACTGATTCAATTTCCATTTTAGAAAAACACCTTCTTATCATTTGGTCATTGAAAATATTACAATGAAATGGATCATCCCAAATGTAATATTAAGATTCAGATTTCAATTTTTGAATTTGGTGAGAATTTAAATGATATGGGACCTAAGATGTTACCATATAATTTACCATGTCTGCATACCAAGGTACTTCTCCTTCAATCAAGTACAACTACTCTTTTGGAAGGCGATCATTCAGTGGTTCAGTGTCTATAATTTCAACTTCTGTAGTGTTGGGTAGTCTACTTAAGTGATCATCCACTTGGTTCTCAGATCCCTTATTATCTTTTATTTCTATGTTGAACTCATGCAGTAGTAGAATCTATCACACTAGCCTCCGTTTTCCTTTAGCCTTCTTCATCAATTACCTAAGAGCTCCATGATCAGAAAACACAATGACTTTAGTTCCAAGAAGATATGATCTAAATAATTCTAAAGCAAATAAACTGTTAAAAACACTTTTTATGTTGTTATGTAGTTGAATTGGGCCACATCTAAGGTTTTTGAGGAATATGAAATGACTTGTATCCTTCCATCAATTATCTGAGAAAGTACTATTTTAACTGCTTGGTTTGAAGCATCACAAAGTAGCTTGAATGGTTCTTCCCAATTGGATGGATGCATTAATGGTGGTGTAATCAATGTCATTTTCAACTCATCAAAGGATTACCTACATGAACCATTGAAATTGAAATCAGCATCATTAAAAAGTAATCTAGAGATAGGGAGACAAATATTACTGAAATCATTGATAAACCTCTTATAGAATCCTACATGTCCTAATAATGATCTAACATGTTTCAGACATGTTGAGTAAGGTAAATAATTTATCACTTCAGTTTTTGATTTATCAACTTCAATTCCTTTCTGAGAAATGACATGCCCAAGGTCAATTATTCTCTCAACCATAAAATTATACTTTTCAAAATTCAAAACAAGGTTTTTTTCAATGCATGTTTTCAAAACTTTTTCAAGATTTTCCAAACAATGGTCAAAATAATTTCCAAAAACTACGAAATCATCCGAGAAAGACTCCAATAAATCATCAATGTGATCAGAAAATATCCTTATCATACGCCACTGAAATTTACCTGGGGCATTACACAATCCAAATGGAATCATTTTGTATGTAAAAGTACCGCAAGGACAAGTAAATGTAGTCTTCTCTAGATCCTCGGGAGCAATGGGTATGTGAAGATAACCTAAAAATCCATCCAAAATGCAATAATGAGTTCTACCTTACAACATCTCTAGCATCTGGTCAATGAAGGGGATAGGGAAATGATATTTTAGAGTGACCTAATTCATCTTCCTAAAATCTATGCATGCTCTTTAGCTATTCGGAACTCTCACAGGGATTAATTCATTATTTTCATTCCTCACAATGGTTTGGATAGTTTTCTTTGGGACTACATGGATGGGGCTAACCAATTGTGATTTTGATATTGGATAGACGATCCCATCTTCTAATAGCTTCTCAATCTCTTTTTTCACAACCACCATCAGGGTGGTGTTCAGCCTCCTTTGGGGTTGTCTGACAGGTTTGGAATGTTCCCCAAAAACATTTATGTGAGCAAATTATTGGGTTTATTTTTGGGATATCACCTAAGCTCTACCCTATTTATTGGACATTCTCTCTCAAAACCCCAATGAATGATTTTTCTTGTGTTTCAGATAGATTATTAGAAATTATTACTTGTAATTTCTCTCCCTCTATAAGGTAAACATATTTTAAATCAGTGGGGAGTGGTTTTAATTCTAGATCAAGAGGATTCTCAAGGGATGAAACTAAATTTAGGTTCTCCAATTCTAATGGTTTGACATCCTACACACATCAAATAATGACATCTTCATCATAATTTAACAAATTATGAGTGAAATTATATTTTACCTCTTCTTCCAAAATGAAATCAGAACCTCCAAGAGTTTATTCATCCATATGTTCAGTGACATTTTTAATTGAAAAATTATTTCATAATGATAAAAATTCATGTAAAATACCCGATTATTCTATTGTTTATTTACCATCTTCAAGGGAGAGTTAACATGGGGAATTATCATCTGATGGGTTCCTCATGGATTCAAAAATATTGAGGTGGACAGTGTTGTCTCCAAACTCCAGGGTAAGTGTCCCTTCATGGAAATTAATGATGGTTTTGGACATCCTCAATAAAGTTATCTCCAAAATTATTGGTGAATGTGATGGGATCCTATCATCTTCTATATTCAACATATAAAAGTCAGCAGGGAATAAAAGATCATTGAATTTTACCAATACACCCTCCAAAACTCTTGCTGGGAAAAATGTGGATCTATTTGAAAGCTAGACCACCACTCTTATGGGCCTCAAGTCTCCCATATTCAAAGAATTATATATTGAGTGAGGAAATACATTAATTTATGCACCTAAATTTATCAAAGTATAAGAGAAATTTAATGAACCAATTGTGCATGGAATAGAAAACATCCCTGGATCCTGATATTTGGTTGGAAATTGTGGTGTGATAAGGCTGAGACACTTCTTCCAAAACTGATCCTCTCATTCCCTTGAAGTCTCCTATTTTTGGTGAAAATATCCTTCAAAAATTTAGCACTCTTTTGAATTTGTTTTAGTGCTTCAAGTAGAGGTATGTTGATTTCCACTTTCTGGGAGGTGTCCAGAATTTTTTTTGCATTGTTTCTTCTTGAAACCTCTTTGATTACATAATCCTTGATGGAAATGGTGATGGTATATATTTCATCTCCATTTGTTTCCTTTGAAATGGTGTTTCTTGTTTCTTCTTCCTTGGCCTATCCTTATCCTCCCACTCATTCTTATATTCTTCTCGATTCATTTTTGTAGAATTTTCATCATTTCTAACTTCATTCTCTCTCAGATCAGTTATTCTTGTTTCAGGTTCAATGGTGGATGGTGGTGGGACTTCTTTGAAACTTATTTTAGTTATAATAAAAACATTTTCTTTTGGGTTTGGGATTGTTTGGAAAGGCATTTTACATAGATTGTTTGTCAGAATTTCCATGGGATTTTCAAACATGTCGGAAAAATCTTTAACAGTGTCTTTCAGTCCTTAAAACATAGATTTGTGTTGGTTTTGAATTAGAGGTTGTGAATTAGAGGATGGATTCTAGTTTGGTCTTTGGATAGTGGTTGGTTTTTGGTAATAATTCTGGTTATAAGATTGTTTCTATTGAAATGGTGGTGGATTCTAGATTTGATTTTGGAATGGTGGTTTGTTTTGAAACTAGTTTTTGTATGGGGGTCTACCTTGATTCTACTAATTTTCAAAACCATATTGGACTTGGTTAGGATCTCCCCATACTTTATTTGGTTAAAACTACCTTGGTCGAAAGGTTTCTACACATGTTTCTATTCCCTGTATTTCATAACATTGTTCATTGAAATGATTAGGTGATGAACATAAACCACCTACCTTAGCTTGTGCTTGAAGGTCAATAACTTGCTTCAAGGCCATATTTCTCAATAAACTAGTAAGATCTACAATCCTAGTTTCAAATTATCGTGATGTAGGGAAGTGTTTACCTCATGAATACCTCTTTTTCTAATACCTATTGTTCAAAACTGTTGTGAGTTTTGGGAAATCTTCTCAATCAATCCCTTGGCTTCTTCTGGTGACAAGTCAATCAGTGCACCTTCAGATGATACATCAAGAAGGTTTTTGTCATTTTCCACTAGTCCTAGATAAAATAAGTCAATAAATTTATGTTCCTCAATGGATTGATGTGGACATCGGGCACATAGCGTCTTAAATATCTCCCAAAACTGGTAAAGGGTTTCTCCAGATGATTGTCGTATGGTGTAGATTTCCATTCGAATGGTTGGGCTTCTAGGGGTGGGGAAGAATATTTTCATAAAACATCTTACCAAGTCATTCCAGTCTTGTACATCTCCTTGTATTAGGCCTTAAAACCATTATTTAGAAACACCATCCATTGAAAACGGAAATTCTTTCCACTTAACCCGCTCCTCAGTAACTCCATGGGGTCTGAAAGTTGAAAACATTTGTGAATTCTTTAATGTGTTTGTTTGGATCTTCACTTGCCAAAATATTAAACTTTCGAAGCAAAGGAATCATATTAGGTTTCATTTAAAAATCATTTTGTATCACTAGCATGACAAGTTGATTATATTGACTAAGGAATTGTGGGGAACAGAGGTCTCTAAGAAATAGGTTTTGATTTTCAGCCATGATGATAGGCTCAGAGTGACCACTAGAAGTTTCAATTGAGTCTCCAAGGGGAATTTCTTCAAACTCAGATTGAAAATTAATGTTTCTAATTCGATTCAAAAATGTTCTTTAAATTTAAGGATCTATGGGTAAAGGTTCAATTTTTGAGTTTATCGTCATGTAATTTTTAAGAGAATAGATAAATAGAGAGAAATGAAAAGAAAAGAAATGTTAGTGCTACCTTCCCAGCAATGACACCATGTTTTGACATGTTCCTGTCATGGGGTGTGGAAAAAACAAATATAACCTAAGATAAAATGTATTATAGTGGGTTATCTAGGTTGTCTCCAGAGAGGAGTTCTCAACAATAGTGTTTGTCACTTAAAATAAGAGAAATAAATGATATTGTTTTTGAAATTTTTTGATTTGGAAAATACAAGAAAGAAATTAAATAAAGTAAATCCATTAAGTGAATGTTTTAAAATAAATTGACAAATGATGTGATTTAAATCAGTGATATTAAATGGTGATTAGGTTAGGGTTTGTTTTCCAATTTTAATTCTATCATAGTTCACATTTCCCAGTTCTCTTCTGCAAAATCATTAAGAGTGAGAATCCAAAATCGTTTCTTCTCACCCCTTTGTTAAAATAAAAATGTGAGAATAAACCTTACTTACAACTAAAATTGTTCAACTCTCCTTCTAATGTGTAAAATAGTTTTAGCAAATACCCCCAATTATTCTAGGAAATTCACTATCAGATCTTTTTTTTCCCAAGCAATCAAGAACATTCACTTCTCCTCACACATGTACCGGTGATCACTGAGTACTTCACCAATAAGTACCGGTCTATTCCATTGTATATAATCCAGAACCTAGTGGAGGGAGATATTGATCATTGAAAAAACATATACAATAGAATCTAAAATCAGATACAATCGTACATGATAATAAAAACTATTATAAGAAATCGAAACTGATTCGCAGAAGAGAAAAAATGATATTAAAACATTACGTGCAAGAAATCAAGAATTAAAATAGGGTAAACCTACCCTTCCCCAATAACTCATAAGATATACCCCACCATGTTAAGGGTAACTAAGTTTAAGGGGGAAGAAGATGTCATTACAAAGCTAATAGGAACAAATGAAAGAAAAGTAAGAACAAAAATTTTGATCCTCCAAAATCTATCCTTTTGATGTTTTCTACTCTTCTTCCCACCATCCTGCCGAAACTCACTGAGGACCCTTCTTATATATTGTTGGAAATGAAGTTGGATGTCGTCCCTAAATATTTTAGAGTCATTGGACAGGTGTAAAAAAAGATATGTCCAAATAAATGACCATTACTTTTCCTGGTAGCCAAAACCCTTTTCACCCACTCCACTTGAACGCACAAAAATGATTCCATTATGAGCTTCATATTTTATCAAATTTATTGTGAACCATCCTTTGAATTTCATCTGTCGACACAAGCTAGAATCACCTCATTCTAAGGTTGGATGAATGAGATATTGCTGATTGAATGTGGTGGGGTCTATTCTGCCAACCACACTGAGTTCTCTAATTGATTGATTTTTCTGTACCATTGGGTTTCTAATTGGGTCTTGGTCCAAAAGACATATTTTAATCCCACGAGCATATGAAGCCTAAAAAATTATTCACTTCAATTGGACCAATATTATGAATGTTATGTTCGAAAATAAAACTATATAAAACTGTCAATTTTACAGAAAACACGTCCCTAACTGTCATTATCTCTCATTCAATATATTTACTCTTAATTTATCATCCCATGCACAAAAAACACTTACCTAACTTTCATTATCTATCATCACAGAAATTTCAATTTTCTAGAAATTTCTTTCTCCTCCAAACTCATACAAGGGTCGCCATAGGCTTGATAAATTCTTACATCTCCACCCGATGTGAGTCAAAGACATATGTTTATCATGAGGACTTGTTAAGGATGTTCTATGGATTTAGGTTGGTAGAATTTAGATGTGAAAATTATGAGGCTGAATAAAGAGGTCTTGGCTCTTTTTTAACCAAAATTGCATTACTCTAATTTCCACACAAGTATGGTCCCTCTTCACTCCCCTTAGTAGAAAATACGCTCCTTCTTCATGGAATATCAAGGAATGTTCACACAGTTCAGCATTTCAGTAGAAAACATTTCAATCTTCTCAAATATAATATTTCTTTAATGTTCTAGAAAAGGCATAGATTTCTTTATTTATTATAAGCTCTAGAAAGGCACAACTTCTCTCATCATGAAAGCTCCAGAAAAGGCACATCTTTCAGAAAAATGATTTATTCCCGTAGAAATAACATATATTCTGCATTTTATTTTCCACCAAATGATTTAGGAAATTATCTATCACAACAAAATACATCTTCTTCCACACTTAAGATTAACTAGATCTTGGAATTTCACTTCAAGAGCAGGTTGGATAGGGAAAACTTGATTGTAATGTGGCTAACCTAACAAAATTTTGATGGATTCTATGGGCTAAAAGGATTAAAATTACAAGGTAGTCCAAAATGAAAAATATTATCTTGAAAATGGGGATTTCGAAAAAAATAAATTCCCCAATAATTTAAAACACATGTACACTAAACCCTCAAGTTTTTAATGTAATAAATCAAATTATGGTTAAAACAAGCATGGTTGGGTCTCAAGAAGTGAGGTGAATGAAAATAATATGTTTAAAAGCCTCACAAGAATGTGATTTCAAATATAAAGATAGTTATATGTGGCATCAGATTCAAAAAACAGAGTTTTTCTCATGAAATTACTAATGAATTGAACTTGAAACAATGTCATTTTCAACATTCATTTAATCTCATTTTCATGGAATAAATTATTTATCCCTTGGTAATGGGTTTCAAAAATATCAAAGATAATTATTTCAGCACAAAATTTTCAAAAACAAACAAAAATTTAAAAATAAACACACAAAATTTGAAATAACAAATGTTTTTTTAAACAAATTGGAAAACAAAAAACACATAAAAATACTAAACTACAAAGGTTCCCTCCCCCCACACATAAATGATACAGTATCCACAATGAATTCAAATGGATTTAACAAATAATAATATTTGAAATTTAATTATAGAAATCAAGAAAAATATAAAGTAGAGGTACGACTTGATGGAATTTATTGATAAATAGGTTGGAGGAGTGTGATCTCCTCCATTATCTCAGTTGGCATGGTCCCAAGGAATTTCATCAACCTGTTCCCATTAACAGTGAATGGATCCTTTGATGCATCCATCACAATCTGCACAACACCAAAAGGATATACATGAGTAACTTTAAATGGACCTTCCTACCTGGAATAATGTTTACCTGGCATTATCTTGAGTATTGAGTTGAATAACAACACTTTGTCTCCAAGATGAAAGTCATTTGGTTAGATCTGTTTATCATGAGCCACTCCGATTCTCTCATTTTAAATTCTGGAATTTTAAAATTCTTCCCTTCTAATTTCTTCCACCTCCTATAACTACAATCTTCTCTCTTTCCCAGCACTTTCAAGATCCAGATTCATCTTCCTCACAGCCCAGTATTTCTTGTGTTCCAATTAAATAGGTAGGTGACATCTTTCCCCATAAATCAACCTATAGGGACTCATTCTAATTGGGGTTTTGTAGGCTGTCCTATAATCCCACAATGTGTCTTCCAACCTTTTGCTCCAATCCTTCCTCTTTGGATTAAGAGTCTTTTCTAAACTTCCTTTAATTTCCCTATTGTACACATCAACTTTACCATTAGTCTGTCGATGATAGGGAGTTGATGTTTTATGATGCACCCCATACTTTTTCAACAAATCCCCCATTCTCCTATTGAAAAATTGAGTCCCTTGATCACTGATGATTGATCTAGGAACTCCAAACCAAAAAATTGTTATCCCTAACAAAATCGCAAACAACTTTAGCATCGTCTGTCCTGGTGGCTTTTGCTTCCACCCATTTGGAAACATAATCAATAGCAAGAAGAATATAATAATTTCTAACAAACATTCGGAAAGGGTACATAAAATCTATCCCAAAAACATAAAACATTTCACAAAAATTATGTGGATTTTGGGGCATTTCTTGTCTCTTTGAAATATTTCCTATAAACTGACAATTTTCACACCATTTTCAAAATTCATTAGAATATTTGAAAAGTATTAGCCAATAAAGCCCAAATTATAGAACATTCCTTGTTGTTATTTGAGTTCCAATGTGGCCTCCACAAGCTAATGTGTGAAAAAAATTAAATACTAATTCAATTTCATTTTTAGGAAAACAACTTCTTATTATTTGGTCATTGCAAATCTTCCGATGAAATGGATCATCCCATATGTAATATTTAGATTCAGATTTCAATTTTTGAATTTGGTGAGACATTAAATGATATGGGACCTGAGATATTTCTAGATAATTTACCATGTTAGCATACCAAGGTACCTCTCATTCAATAAAGTACAACTACTCTCCTAGAAGGCGATCATTTAGTGGTTCAATGCCTATAATTTCAAATTCAGCAGTATTGGGTAGTCTACTTAAGTGATCAACCACTTGGTTCTCATATCCCTTTATATATTTGATTTCTATGTTGAACTCCTGCAGTAGTTGCATCCATCTCACTATCCTAGGTTTTTCTTTAGCCTTCTTTATCAAGTACCTAAGAGTTGCATGATTAGAAAACACAAGGACTTTAGTTCCAAGCAGATATGATCTAAACATTTATAAAGAAACAAAACTGCTAAAAACTCATTTTCTATTATTGTGTAGATTAATTGGTCCACATATAAGGTTTTTGAGGCATATTAAATTACTTGTGGACTACCCTCAATTCTCAGAGAAAGTATTGCTCCAACTTCTCGGTTTGAGGCAACACTATGTAGCTTAAAGGGTTATTACCAATTGGGTGGCTATGTTACTGGTGGTGTAATCAATCTCATTTTCAACTCATCAAAGGCTTCTCAACATGAACCATTTAAATAGAAATAATCATCTTTCATAAGTAATATATAGAGAGGGAGAGAAAACATACTGAAATATTTGATAAACCACGTGTAGAATCCTGAATGTCATAAAAATGATCTAACATGTTTCACAGAAGTTGGGTAAGGCACAAGATTTATCACTTCAATTTTTTATTTATCAACTTCAATTACTTTCTGAGAAATGACATGACCAAGGAAAATTCCTCTCTCAACCATAAAATGACACTTTTAAAAATTCAAAACAAGGTTTTTTTCAATGCAGTTTTTCAAAACTTTTTCTAGATTATTCAAACAATGGTCAAAAGAATTTCCAAAAACTCTGACATCATCCATGAAAACCTCCAAAAATTATTCAATTTGATTAGAAAATATACTTCCCATAAACATATGAAATGTACCTAGGGCATTACACAATCCAAATGGCATTCTTTTGTATGAAAAATTACCAAAAGGACATGTAAAGGTAGTCTTATATTGATACTTGGGAGCAATGGGTCCTTGAAAATAACATGAAAATCCATTAAAAAGCAATAATGAGTTATACCTACAAACCACTCTACCATATGGTCAATGAAAGGGATAGGAAAATGATCTTTTAGAGTGACCTGATTCAACTTCAAAAAAACTATGCATACACTCCAGCTATTCTGAATTCTCACAGGGATTAATTCATTATTTTTATTCCTCAAAATGGTTAGCCTGTTTTCTTTGGGACTACATGGTTTGGGCTATCCAATTTCTCTCCCCCCATAAGGTAAAAATATTTCAAATTAGTGTGGTGTGGTTTTAATTCTAGATCAAGATTATCCTCAAGGTATGATACTAAATTGAGGTTCTCCACTTACAATGGTTTGATGTCCTGCACATAATAAATCCTGTCATCTTCATCATCATTTAAAAAATTATCAATGAAATCAGATTTTACCTCTTCTTCTAATAGGAAATCAGAATCTCCAAGAGTTTGGTCACACATATGTTCAGGGTTATTTTAATGGAAAAATTCTCTCCAAATGAAAAAAAATCGTGAAACTTACCTGATTCTACAATTTTTTCTAAACCATTTTCATGGGAGAGTGAGAAGAGTGAATGATCATCTAATGGGTGCCTCGTAGATTCAAAAATATTGAAGTGAACAATATTGTCTCCAAAATCCATGGTAAGTGTCCCTTCATGGACATTGAAAATGGTTTTGGTTGTCTTAAAGAAAGGTCTCCCCAAAATTATGGGTGAGTGTGATGGGATCCTATTATTTTCCATATTCAATACATAAAAGTCAGTAAGGAATAAAAGATCTTTGACTTTTCCAAAGACATCCCCCAGAACTCCTGCTGGGAAAACTATGGATCTATTTGCAAGCTGGACCACCACTCTTGTGGGCTTAAAGTCTCCCATCTGTAAAGAAATATATACTATGTGAGGAAATAAATTAATTGATGCACCAAAATCACACAAAGCATTAGAGAAATTTAATGAACCAATATTGCATGAAATAGAAAACATCACTGGATCTTGAAATTTGGTTGGAAATTGTGGTGTGACAAGGGTTGAGACACTTCTTCCCAAATTGATCCTCTCATTCCCTTGAATTTTCCTCTTCTTGGTGTAAATATACTTCAAAAATTTATCATTCTTTGGAAAAATATTTAGTGCTTCAAGCAGAGGTATATTGATTTCCACTTTCTGGACGGTGTCCAGAATTTCTTTTTATAGTGTTGTTTCTTACAACCTCTTTGATTCAATCATCCTTGATGGAAATTGTGGTGTTATATCTTTGTTATCCCTTTTTTTCCTTGGATATGGTGTTTCTTGTTTCTTCTTCATTGGCCTATCCTTATCCTCCTCCTCTTTCTTATATTATTCCTGATGCATTTTCATATAATTTTCATCATTGCCAACATCATTCTCTCCCAGATAAGGTATTCTTGTTTTAGGTTCAATGGTGGATGGTGGTGGGAGTTCTTTTCCACATATTTTAGTTATAATACTAACATTCTATTTTGGGTTTGGGATTGTTTGGGAATGGATCTTACCTATATTATTGTTCATAAATTCCATGAGACTTTCAAAAATGTTGGACAAATCATTAGCAGTGTCTTTCAGTCCTTCAAACTTAGATTTTTGTTGGTATTGAATTGGAGGTTGTGCACTGGGGGATGAATGATCACATGGACTTTATATAGTGGTTGGTTTTTGGTAAGAATTCTGGGTATAAGATTGTTTCTATTGAAATGGTTGTGGATTCTGGAATTGATTCTGGAATGGTGGTTAGTTTTGAAACTAGTTTTGGTATGGGGGTCTACATTGATTCTGATGATTTTCAAACCCATATTGGACTTGGTTAGGATCTCCCCATCCTTGATTTTGTTATAACTGTCTTGGATGAAATGTTTCTGCTCATGTTTCCCTTCCCTGTTTTCAGAACATTGGGCTATTAAATGATCAGGTGATGAGCATAAACCACATACCTTAGCTGGTGCTTATTGGTCACTAACTTGCTTCAAGGCCATCTATCTCACCAAAGTATTAAGCTCTCCAATCCTGGTTTCTAAAAAGGGTGATGGATGAGAAGTGTGTACCTCATGAATACCTCTTTTTCCAATACCTCTTGTTCCAAACTACTATGAGTTCTGGGGAATCTTCTCAATCAAGCCCTTGGCTTCTTCTGGAAACATGTTAATCAGGGCACCTCCAGATGATGCATCAATAAGGTTATGTCATTGTCCAGTAGTCCTTGATAGAATAAGACAAGAAAGTGATGTTCCTCAATGTCTTGAAGAGGACAGCGATCACATAGCTTCTTAAATCTCTTCGAGTACTCATAAAGGTTTTCTCTAGATGATTTTTGTATGGACTAGATTTCCATCTGAATGGTTGTGCTTCTAGAGTTGGGGAAGAATCATTGCAAAAAACATATTACCAGGTCATTCCAGTCATGTACATCTCCCGGTTGTAGGCCCTAAAACCATTCTTTAGCAGATCTGTCCAATAATAATGAAAATACCTTCCACATCACCTGCTCCTCAGTAGCTCCACGAGGTCTAAAAGTTGACGAAATATGTGGGAACTCTTTAATGTGTGTGTTTGGATCCTCACCTGCCAAACCATTAAGCTTTTGAAGAAAAATATTCATATATGGTTTCATTTCAAAATCATCTTGTAACACTGGCATGTCATGTTGATTTTTTTGATTAAGGAATTGTGGTGCACAGAGTTCTTAAAGAGTTAGGTTTCGATTTTCAGCCATGATGACTGGCGTAGAGTGAATGCTATAGGTTTCACTTGAGTCTGCAGGGGGAATTTCATCAAATTCATATTGGAAATTTATGATTCCATATCTATTAAACAAGTTTCTTTAAATTTCAGGATTTATGGGTAAATGATCAGTTTTTGTGGTTCTAGTCATGCAATTTTGAAGAGAAAAGATGAGAAGATAAAAAAGAAATGAAAATAAATGTTTGTGCCACCTCCCTGGAAACGACACCATATTGTGACACATGCCTATTGTGGGGTGTGGAAAAAACAAATATAACCTAAGTTAAAATGGATTATAGTGGGTTACCTAGGTTGTCTCCAGAGAGGAGTGCTCAACAATAGTGTTTGTCACTTAAAATAAGAGAAATAAATGATGTTGTTTTTGAAATTGTTTGATTTGGAAAATACAAGAAAAAAATTAAATAATGTAATGCAATTAAGTGAAAGTTTTAATAAAAATTGACAAATGATGTGATTTAAATCAGTGATATGAAATAGTGGTCATGTTAGTGTCTATTTTCCAATTTTAATTCTATCACATTTCACATTACCCAATTCTCTTTTGCTAAATCATTAAGGGTGAGAATCCACAATCATTTCTTCTCACTCCTTTGGTCAAATAAAAATTTGAGAATAAACCTTACTAAAACCTCAGATTGGTATACTCTCCTTCCAATGTGTAATAGTGTTTTAGTTAATACCCCCAATTATTCTAGGAAATTCCCTATTGGGTCTTGTTTATCCCAAGCAATCAAGAACATTCACTACTCCTCACACACGTACCGGTGATCACCGAGTAATTCAACACTAAGTACCAGGGTATTCCATCGTTTATAAACCAGAACCCAGTGAAGGGAGATATTGATCATTGAACAAATATAAATATACAATATAATCTAAAATCAGATATAATCGTACATGATAAAAAAATTGTTATAAGAAATTGAAACTGATTCATAGAAGAGAAAAAAGGATATTAAAACATTACATGCAAGAACTCAAGAATTAAAAAAGTGTAAACCAACACTTCCCGAATTACTCAAAAGATATACCCCACCATGGTAAGGGTAACTAATTTGAAGGGGGAACAAGAATTCATTACAATATTAAGAAGAACAAATGAAATAAAAGCAAGAACATAAATTTTGATCCTCTAGAATCTGTCCTGAAGATGTTTTCCTATCCTCTTCCCACCTACCAGAAGATACAAACTAAGTTCCCTTATTATAGAATGTTGGAAATGAAGTTAGATATCGACACTAAAAATATTAGAGTCATTGGACTGGTGTAATGAACGATATGGTCGAATAAATGACCATTACTTTTCCTATCCACTAAAAACATTTTCACCCACTCCACTTGGACGCCCAAAAAATATGCCTTTATGAGCTTAATAATTTATCAAATTTATTTTGAACCGTCCTTTGAATTTCATGTATCAAAACTACCTCTAATAAGCTCATTCTAAGGTCTACTGAATGAGATATTGCTGATTTAATGTGGTGGGGTCCATTCTTCCAACCAGACTGAGTTCTATACTTGATTGATTTTTCGAAACCATTGATTTTCAAATTGGGTCATGGTCTAGAAGACAATTTGAATCCCACAAGCATTTAAAGCCCAAAAAATTATTCACTTCAATTGGACCAATATTATAAAACTTATGCCAGAAAAACAGATGATATATAAAACTGTCAATTTTACAAAATTACCCCATTTTCACATTTAAGTCCAAAATACACCAAAAACACATAAATGATGAAAATACAGTCAAATTGAAAAATTTATAGGTATTAAATCACTAAAAACATATTAATAATATTGAAAATATTAACTCTATCAATGCCCCACAATAATAGCCTCACAACCATCACCCCACACGACACAACCATAAATTACAATAACATAACATTTTCAGATCTAAGAAAACTTAATTTTATCACATTGCACTTATTTATTTAAGGGAACTTTCACAAAAACCATAAATCACAAAGAAACACTTTTATTAAAATAATATAACTGATTAACCAATTATATTTAAATTAATTCCAACCAATCACACCACTCATGGTTCCACAACACATATCAAATTAGCATAAATAAAGTCTTCCAACAGTCATGAGTTTCTACAAGGCATAAAACATGTATACTATTATATAAAATATTATAACCCAAGAAAAAAATTCAGATCTTCCTTTTTATAGAAAACAATAATAATTAATTCTTGTGATTATCACTATCTCTCTCCATGATAATCATTCCATTATTCAAATTACAACAACACTTGATAATGAGAATAAAAATTATCCAGGCATGTGATAATGGTTTCATTGGAAATAATTATCCACAACATGATGAAATATTATAAAATACATGTGAAATTACATTATTCCCCCATTAATTTTAATTAATCAATTAATTACATTTCTTAAGTAGATAAAGAAAATTTTCTTAATGAATAAAAAATGGAAATATATTCTACATTTTTCAAAAATAAGAGAGATTAAGGAACCCATACCTCAATTTGTACACACAAAAATGATGAAAACGAATTATTATAAGGTCTAGTGAGAGGCCATAATTGAATGATTCTCTGTATTTGATAATTTAAATGTAAAAAACTATATTTAACTATATATTTATGTTATAAATGTATGTATGTAAATGAAACTATTATATTACCTTCTATACATCAAGAAAAATCAAACAGAACAAATATTGTGTTAATCCGAATTGTATAGAGTGAGATATGAGAGAAAGAATTTGAATAATAGATAGTATTTAATTACCCAATTTCTTATTTAGAATTTTTTTTTCATTTTAGCCAAGTATTTATTTCAAAAATTATTACAAAATTTGGTATATATGTTTTTTTCGGTTTTCACCATCTATTATTGTTAAA
Source organism: Viscum album (assembly GCA_963277665.1). Lineage (NCBI taxonomy): Eukaryota > Viridiplantae > Streptophyta > Magnoliopsida > Santalales > Viscaceae > Viscum > Viscum album. Next base: position 1,632,397,222 of record OY728122.1, read on the forward strand.
TTTAATACATCAAATTCCAGTTAAAATCGATATATAGAAACCCAACATTTTTGAATTCCCAAACTCATTAGCATTAGACACATTAAAAAACTTATAATTTATTTAATGATCCCATTTTTTAAGGAACCATTTTTAATCAATGTATCATTCCCTTTTTTTAATGCCCAAAGTTTTTCACATAAATGTATCTATTTTTTCCTTCATAATTTTTTTGAACATGTTTTTCCTTTTTTGTTTTTTTTTCGATAGAATGCTCCTAATATATATATATATATATATTCATATTTCAATGATAAATATATATATGTGTGTAATATAACATCACCCTTTATTTTTTTTTTCTGTTACTATATATATATACACATATGACAATATATATATATATATATTCTCATGTGTATATACATATATATTTACAAACATATACATATACACTAACACTTATTATTCCTATAATATTATTATATATACAAACCCAATTATTATATAATTATTTTTTTCAATGTTTAATATTATGATAACTCATGTGAAGATATATTTACAAATGTATATAAAATGTCACATGATGTATGAATCAATTTTAATTAACATCAAAATGTTTTGGATCTTCCAAAACCCTATAGACAAGGTATTCATTTTATATATAGTATATTTTAAAATTTTCTACGAAAAAAACATTTAAATATTTAAGAAAAAAAATCATTAAAAAATTAGTATTTTTAAAATGGTTACTTCAGAAAACTCATCTATTTTGTTTCCTTTTAACAACCATCTCTATTATATATTCATTCATAATGAAAACCCAAAAAGGATGGAATCGTGACTGCTGGAGAAAATTCTTCTGGGTGACCAGTCAAGAAACCCTAACACTGATGCTCAATACTTTTTGAATGTCGTTGTTGGCCATGTTTTTGTCTTGGAGGAACCTCCTACAGACTGAAATACTAATCTTTATAGGTAAATAAAGATTTTTAGGCATCGAGGTCACATTTAAATAACATTATTTTTGAATGAGGTAATCCTACTCTCATTATGTTTTTGATTCATGCTTATTGTTTTGTTTTAAATGTGTATTCCCTCTATTAACTACTTAAAAAAATGAAGATGTTGGGTTTATTAGTTTTCACATTGGCTTGTTCAAGTCCTCAAATTTTATATTTCAACTTTTTTCTGATGATGAGTACTATCATTTCTGGATGAATAATTAATGGGTGTTTAAGGGCTATCCCATGAATGTTATTAAATAGAACCATGATTCCTATCCTAACTTCAAACCACCCAACATTCCAATCTGGTTAGGATTTATTGGCCACCCACTTCACATGTTCCAATGATCGAATCATTTTTAAATATTCATCTCAATAGAAAAGACAATTAAAATGGAATATGAAACCAAATATATTTTGAGGACCTCAATTTTGAGGATTTTTATAGAAAATGTCATATATCAACCTGTTTCATCCATTTTTTGGATACAAAATGGAGATTCATGCTTTTATCAAGAGAAAAATTATGAAAACCTACCTACCTAATTTTAGAAATTCTACAAGACTGGTCATTACTCTCACGTTTCAATCATGAATTAACAATCCCAAGTCCTCTCACCCATATTAAGTAATTATATGTGAAAAAAGGTAAGGTGAAATTAGATCCCAACGAATTTAAGGATAATGATGAATGGAACTCAGCTAATCATATGGCCCTAGCTAGATCTATTGATGCCCAAACACTTAAGGAGACTATGTTGATAGATATTTCCCAAGAAAACCATAATGCGGTGGATAAGGTGAGTCCAATGAGACTCACACCCAATAGGCTTGTGGATGGTAATTCTAAATTGTCCCATCCTCGGAGTCCTATTGTTGATGCTTTATCAAGACTTATAGATACTGTTAATAATTCCCATCCCACTTTTGTTACATCATAAGATGAACCTTCTATTCAAAATGAGAAAAATGAGACAAAATCTGAATCAAGTTAGTCCAATCTAGATTTAAATTATCTTGTTTTCCAAATTGTTGAGGACTACCTACACTCATGTGCTAAAAAGGTAAGAAGATTATTCATAACCTGAATGGATTTATTACTCCACCACGAAGAATAAATATACACATATTGCGTATTATATGTTGTAGTGAACTATTGTCACCTTATCCTATGGGTTTAAATTGAAAAATTCATTATTCCTCCTCATCCAGAAGTTTTCATGGATCCCTATTCCTCATCAAATGAATAGGATTCCTCGTCATCCACAGATTCAATGCAGTTAGATTATTTCATTAAGATCATGAATTTCAAATGTTTTATTAAGGAGGGTTGTAGGGAGTAATTTTATCCATAGATTGGGGGAAAAGAGAGGAAGTACTTTGGAATGTATCTTAATAAGGGGATAACTATATATGATTATCTATGTATCATAGAGGGGATGTTTGATAGGGTGGTATTTTAACATAATAGGGCCTCTGATTTTTTTCAATACCCTTACTATGAATAGATTTATGGTGATAGTGTTTACCAGGATGTTGATCCATAGATATAGTTCATATTTAATTACTTGCGAAGTTTTTGTCGCACTTTTTCCAGTTTCCTTTTAAATTCTAGTTGAATTTTTTATAGACCATTTTTTGGGGTTTTGTCTTATAGTTGATGAATTTTAATAAACTAAAAATGGTTACATTGGATTTCAAAATTGTTTAAAGGAATTTTTTTCCTTAGAGATAATGTGTGAAGATTCTATACAGTACTAAATTCATGATCATGTCCTTGTGAAAAAGAAGGGATGGTGTATTATTAAATGTTTTTTGTCTTTCTGGAGTTTTTTATTGTTTTTATAGAGAGTTTCTCATATATTTGACCTATGAAGTAGTCCAAAAACATTATGAGTGGCTGATCATTTCTTTTGAAGATGTATGATTGAAGTTGGTTATAGTGGATACATTTCGATAGTTGTTTTATTTTCATCATAACTCATCGCGTATAATATCTTGAGGTTACAGTTCCTCCTGATGTCCAATACGATGGACATGAGTTATCTTTGTGTGAGAATGATGCATGATGGTGTCTGTAAAGGTTGATTTAATAAGTAGATATTTTATTAACTTGAAATTCTTAATACCTCATCACCTATAAGTGGTAATTAGATTACGGTTATTTGTAGGAACACTATTGGAGAATACTAGAGGCCACTTTTTATCATTGAGTTATTGTATATATGAAAAATAAAGCACCATTTTCAGTAAATTTTCATGAAGAGCTGCAAGATGGTCCTTTTGCGGGGATGTTTTCCATATTTGAGGATTTCTAATAGACTTAAGGGTTTTTCTTCATGTTTCTATATATCTCTTATTTGAATGAATCTATCTTAATTACTATTTCTGGTCCTTTTATAAGGGTGTCTATTGTATATATTTTGTATGGTCCGTTGAATGATTTTTGGAAATGTCTAATTGGGTAAATATTGAATGCTTGTACCTTTTTAAAGGAGGGAGCTGAGACTATTTAATTTACTAAAGGAACCCATTTTTATATTAAGGTTGATGGATTTATGATTTTTATGATAAATATTCGATCAATTCTGTGGGAAGTATCAGAATTATAGGTGAAGCTTCCCTGATTTCTACCCCATTTTTCAGGCTCTTTAAAATAAAACCATGAATCCTTTTTTGAATATTCTAAAGATGGTGTTTTATGTCATAGTTATTGATGATTCATTAATGATATTTTGGTGTAGTTATCATTGAGTTAAGTTAATATATTAAATCTAATATTGTTTTACAATATTCCATTTACTTTTTTCATTGACTTTTTGTTGGTATAAGATTATTGTACCTCATGAAATCATTGTGAAATATTTTTTTAATTATTTTTGTTATCATGATTTTTCTTTCAACCCATGATTCGATCTATTCTAGGTATTCATTGAAAAATACATCTCCTATTAAATCATAGCTCAAACACACACCCACCATTCATGAGTATCACATTTAATTTATAATATATATCTCTTCTATTTAATCGACACACATTTAAATCCCAAAAAATTTATTAATGTAAAAAACAAAAACTATATTTACTTGTTGTAGGTATTTTAAAAATATAAACCACCAATTATTTAACATATAAAATTTTCGCACACATAGACACACACACACACATATCATTTGTAACATGAACATTCTAAAACATTTAAATACAACACGACACATATAAATATACATATTTACATATGTGTATAATGTATTTTAAAATGTTTAATATATCATAGATTATTAAAAAATTTAAAAACACATCTCAATTAAATAATATTTAATTACTTATAATTAAAAAAATCTTCAAAAATTATATCATTTTAAAAACACCAAAAACAAATTTCAAAATAGAAAAATTAATTTTAATAAATTATCAAACCCATTAGAGTACACTTTTAGTTTTTTCCCCAAAACAAAAAAAGTCAAAATAACTAAGAAACAAACTATAATGGAAAAAATAATGCATAAAAAAATCCATAACATTTCATTAGATAGATATAAAACTATTATCTTCATTGAGAATCAAAAAAATCCAGAAGAAAATGGAGTTGGTGGTCCAAACAAACACCCCATGAGCTACCTCTTTAAACCATTTCATACAGCAAATGCTACCACAATCCAAACATGCCAGACCAAATGGACACAAATCATCTCGCACAACCCCATCTTTACAAAACCACATCACCACAGAAATAAAACCTCCATACTGCTCAAACCAACAATTGTAGCAACCAAATTACCACACTATTCTGAACACATGAATTTGGGAATTACATCCTCCATGTCAATATATATTCTAGTTTCCAGGGAACTAACTCGAACCCATGTTTTTAATCGCATCAATGTGTAATGAATCTCGATTATGAATTATATCATCCCATTTTCACATGTAAAAACATTATCAATCATAAAAAAATAAATCTCATAAAGAGACCTGACCCAACATATCACATCACTGGTGGAAATACCACCTATACCAACACCATATTCTAAACAGTTTAAAAAACTATTGGTAAAAGAATATTATACCAATGGTTATATAGAACTATTTGTATTTGAATGTTTTTTTAGTATTCCCAATTGTTTAAGGAAACCTTTCATTATAGTGTTTATCAAGAGGTTTTTTCCAATGGTTTAAACAATCCATTGGGTATAGTTGTGAAGAGATTTTTCCCAATGGTTCTAAACTGTTGGGATGACATTACATTCCCAATGGGGTTTTAAAACTATTGGGAAATAAAATCCCCAAATATTAATGCTTCAAGGGCTCTCAAACTCCAGAGATCTCGAAATGTTTTCCCTAAACGAGATCTCAATGCACATTCTCGAATATTTTTCCCTAAACCTCGACCATCTCAATGATTTGTCCCTAAATCTCAACAAGAACGCTACTTCCCAGCACAACAGGTCTTGTTTCCAATGATTTGTTCTTCCTCCTTAAATCTGTACGTGTGAGATCATTTATTTTAGATTTTTTTCATTCCATTTTACTTCAATGTAGTGTGTATTATGATCCCCTTATGAAAAGAAGGCATATATCATTTTAAGTTTCAGTTCAAACCCTACTTCCCAACCTGCTCTCAAGTGTGTTAACTCTAATTTCCAACCGTGCATCTATCTTTGATTCAAGTAATTTTTGTTCTTCCATTTTAAATAGGTACATGTTCCTTCAATTATTTTATATTTTTTTATTCCATTTCACTTAAATGTACTATTTAATATTATCCCCTTATAATCCCAAGGAATATATCATTTTATGTTGTGGTTTTGTTGTGATTTATCTATATAGAATATTTTTAATTGATATTTAAGAGTTCAATATGACACTGAGTTATATATTCCTAGTTTATTTTAAATTTAAGGTCTATTGACATGATTTCGTTGGTTAGTCACAATATAGATATATAATTTTTTATCCTAAGAGGAACGATAATATACTCAGGCATTATGAATGTACCCCGAAAAGTTTTCTTTGAAATATCACACTCTAACTTTAAGATGATGATACCCACACTATAAGTCATTCAATGAATTGCACCTTCCACCTGAACCACTAGAGTAGGTTTGGGGTCATTTTCATGTGTGAATGGTGATAAAACCAAAATTTACTCTATTACATGATCATTTATTCTTACTCCACCAAGCGCTTCGGTCATACACTTGTAATATTTTTTGAAATTCTAAATGAGTGTTATGAATTCATGTCACAATTATCATAGGTAGTTATAAAGAATTATTAAGGTATTTAAATCATTTTCTTTTTTAGGAAGGAACCCATAATAATACAGTATAACCATCACAGAACTCACCAATGTTGTTCATGTCTACACATTATTTACTCATTGATATATATCTTACGAAACAAAATAACATTGCCATGTGCACGTAATTATTCACCACTTATTGATAGTATTAGAAGTCTGCAGAGGTTCACCTAAGGTGTTGTTGTGCACTTTCTTGGATTATATTGATTTTCTTTTATTCTGGGCATTAGGAATCAATATTAGAGTGTTTAATTTTTCGTAATATTTGTGGACAATTATATGGTGATATGTTTGTGTTGGAAAGGTGACTCATAAATGCATCTCCAATGGTAATTATAGGTTAATAGGGTTATGAAATTTCTATTCTTGATTATCAATGTTACCTGGACACCCTCACCCCCTGGAACCCCCTACCACCTTGGACAATAACATCAACCCCCTGGATAGTCCCCACCCCCTAGAAATCCACCCAACCCCTGGTACACCCCCACCCAGGACACCCCCACCCCACCCCCATGGACACCCTTACTCCCTTTGACAACCACCCCAACACCCTGGACAACCCCCAATCCCCTAGACCCCCACCCCCTGGACACCACCCCACCCTCATGGACAGCCCCCCCCCCACACACACACACCCAAACCCCTAGACAAACCCCACCCCCTGGACACCACCCACCCCCTGGACACACCCAAACCCCCTGAAAATCCCTACCACCCCCATGGGTAGTCCTGCCACCCCCGTCGACAGCCCCTAACCCCGGGGATAGTTCGCCCACCCCTGGACACCCCAACCCCCTGGACAGCCTCACCACCCGCATGGACTACCCACCAAACCCATGGACACCCCTGCCCCCTAGACAGCCCCACCCACCACCATGGACACCCCATCCCCCGTGGACAGCCTCACCATCCCAATGGATAGCCCACCCACTCCCTAGACACCCTTACCCCTTTGACAACCACCCCACCCTATGGAATTCCCACCCACCCCATGGACACCCCCATACCCCCTGGATAGCCCCGCAAACCACCGTGGATAGCTAGACCACCCCCCTCGACACCTCATACCCCCCTGGACTACCACACCACCCCCATGGACTTCCTACACACCACCTAGACACCTCATACCCCTTCGACATACCCCACCCCTTGGAAAGTCCTCCTGACCTCATGGATAGCTCCGCCACCCCCGTGGATAACCCGCCAACCTCTGAAAACCCTATACCCCCTGGACATCCCCCACCTAGGTGTATAGCGCGCCCACCCCCTAAACACCATGTACCCCCTATACATCCCCACCACACCCATGGATAGCCCACCCACCCCCTAGACACCTTGTACCCAATGGAAAACCCCCACCCCCTGGAAAGCCCCACCGACCCCCCTGAACAGCCCCACCACTATGTGGATAGCCCACCCCATAGACTCTTCGTACCCCCTGGATAGCCCCCACCCCCTGGAAAACCCCCAGACCACCCTGGATAGCCTCTCCACCCCTATGGTCACCCCCCCCCCCCCGGGACACCACGTACCCCCCTAGACAAACCCCCTATGAATTGCCCCCACCACTGGACACCCCATACCCCCTTGATATCCCCGCCACCTCATTGACAGCCTGCCCACCCACTAGACACGTCGTACCCCCCAGACAGCCCCCACCCCTAGAAAGTCCCTTCGACACCTTGGATAGCCCCGCCACCCTTATGGATTTCCCACCCACCCCTGGACACTCGGACCGCCCTGGATAGCCCCACCACCACAATGAATTGCTCACCCACCCCCAGGACACTTCAACCCCCCATGGACATCCACACCACCCCCGTGGACAACCCACCCTCCCCTGGACACCTCGTACCCCCCTAGACAACCCCCACCCACTAGAAAGCCCCTAGACCCACCTGTACAACACCTCCATCCCCGAGGATAGCCCTGCTAGCCACTGGACACTCCACACCCCCTGGAAAATCCCCCACGCCCATGGACAGCTCGACCAACACAGGGATACCCCTGTACACCCTGGACATCCCCACCAGCCCTCGTAGACAGCCTACCCACCCCCCTTGACAGCCCTCCCACCATTTGGACACCTTGTACCCCTAGACATCCCCCACCCCTAGAAAGTCCCCTGACCACCCGAGATAGCCCTACCATCCCCATGGATAGCTCTCCCACCCCCTGGACACCCTGTACCCCCCTTGGACACCCCCACCCCCGTGGACAGCTCGCCCACCCCCTGGACACCCCGTACCACCCTGGAAAACCCTACCACCCCCATGGACAACCCACCCACCCCTTGGACACCTCCTACCCCCTGGAAAGCCCCCAGCCCTAGAAATCCCCCGACCCCCTGGACATCACCTCCACCCCTGTGGATATCCCACCCACCCCCCTCGACACCTCGTACCCCTGGAAAGCCCCCCACCACCGTGAACAGTCCGCCCAACCCTAGACACCCCATACCCCCTCGACAGTGACACCACCCCCATGGATAGTCCACCCACCCCCTGGACACCTCGTAACCCCTCGGACAGCCGCCACACCCTAGAAACCCACCCCCAACCCCCATGGACATCCTCGCCACCCCTTTGGATAGCACACCCACCCCCTGGACCCCCCCCCCCCCCCACCCCTGTGGATAGCTCGCCCACCCCCTAGAAATCTCGTACCCCCCTGTACCAATCATTGTGGTAGAAATATAATAAGAATAAAAAGATTTGATGGTTTACCAATAGGGACCATCATCCATGGGGGGACTTTGGAATATAATGATGATTTGTTTTCTAGGTGTATCATACTACCACCAAATCCACAACCAAATAGAGGTGAATTGGAATGTACGATTCCACAAGGTTTTGAAACCCATAATTCTTTTTAAAATTATTAACTTCCAAATGTTTAAATTTATTGAGTCTATGAACAAAAACATTTCCCCATATGTAGGGAGTTATCTTCATCATTCATTAGGACGCATTGAAAATATGTGGCACACCAATTTTATGAGATATGTATAATGAATTTCTCTCTCCATATTCTATGTGGGGTGATGCATATAGGACCCCTCCCATTTCTAGTGAGCTGATAAAAATGGTTGAGAAGGCCCTTGGGAAGGTACTATTTTCTAAGAAAACATATGTTCAAGAAATTGGATGAGTACATTGTCAAGAAAGGTCGTTTTGAATCCATATCCAAAAATATGAAGGCCTACCCATCATAAAAATCTCATGGGGATAATGATTCTTATTAACCAATTTTTAAAGAAGTATTATTCTATAAATGGGGGAGGAAGGTTGTCCCCAACATCAAACCACCCATTCAGATGGCAGTCTTTATTTTAATATACTTAAGTGGGTCCCTACTCCCAATGTCGGAAAAGGGTGAAGTAAATGTTTATACTTTTATAATAATAGTATCTATGCAAGGAGGAAGTCTTATCAGTCTGTTCAATAAAATTTTGACCAGACTATATCACGTACTATGCCATTTCTATAAGTTATGTTCTGTATATATAGTCTTTGGCCCCTTCTTACCGGTGTGGGGTTGGATTGGAGATCAGTTGAGGGGATATGGGTATCTGAGTGCATATAATACACATATATTATATTTTAAACCCTATTTAATATGTATATGTGGGGTTAAGACTACCATTTTGAACGTATGGGATATCAGGTCTCTCCTGGATATATATGATCACTATTCTTTCCAGAATTATATAGTTCCCATAAGTAGTATAGTTGAAAACGGTGAAGGAATAAATATATATTAGGCTTAAATAATTTCAATTCATAAGGGAATCCTCTCCATTAATATCTATATATTACGTTTATGTCAGTGTTATGCGCCATGTTGATTCAGGAGTCAATTTTCATGCATTCAGATGATTTTTCCTACTTTTATTCATGTTCTGTATAAATGGAACCCCATGGTGGATCGCCAATCTTGGATGATGTTCACCAGGGAGGAGGATCAGTGTCAATTATACCTCCCTATAATCAAAATTTTTATTGGTATAACCTAACACTATTCCATCACTAGGATCTTCATCAATGTGAATGGGAAACTATCTCTATTAGCACCTAAAATCATAGGAATCCCATGATTTTTTTAAGTCAACCTAATACCTGTAATGAATTCTCTTCCACTAATCGAACAACATAATACATACCTAATAATGAATTGATTCCTCATAAAACCCTTTTATGCTTTATAGGACTCTAGATAAAGTTTCTACAATAATTGAAGTGTGTATATGTGAAGTCTCGACCATGATAGCATTTAAAATTATACTTCAACAGTGAGAAATTTAGAGGGTCAAAAAATAATCTCTTAAATATGTGGTTTTCTATGTAATGTGAAAGTATACATGATGGGGTTTGAAAAATTCAATACCCTCATGGACGTCACCTTTCGATACCAACCTACCAAAGTAAACGACTTCTTTTGAGATCATGACATGATATTAAAATGTGTGAATGGATGAGTCCACTACTCCCATTAGGTACAATGAATAATAGTTCCTCACATATTTTTAGTTTCCATAGATTATGGATTCTAACATGTCCCTAAATAATAGGTTTCATTGAGTCCATGCCAATCATCAAATGAATATATTGTCTTAAAAACTCTATTTTAACATGTATTTTATCTCATTGGCTATAATAGGTGGTTGAAGTAGATCAATTATTTTTTCAATGTATGGTGTAATCCCCTGATGGCGTGGTAGTTGGATCAGAATGACGTGATTACAAGGGGCCACTGATGATGGATAATTAGGGAAAATGGAGCTAATGATATCATCAATTTCTATTTTTGAGGCATCACAATCAACACATCCATCTTCCCTTACTCAATACATTCAATGTTGGTCCTTTTTGGGGCCCCTTCCATAGAGTGCAAAGGAAAAAATTAATCACTTCAGTTTATCATATCCCTTTCACCATGAATCCTTTAGTAAGTATTATAATGTACTTATTTTTCCATTAAAAACACATTTAGTAGCTCATTTAAATCTTTAAAAACATGAAATTACCTATTGTTATCGCCTTGAGGAATATAAATCTTTTCCCAATAAAATGATTGGGGTATAATTCATTAAAACATAATATTTAACCTCGAACATGGTCCATTAAGAAGTGGCAATGAATGATGTTCCAACATGGCCAAACCTAGTTCCCACCTCTTAAGCTCTAGTGGTTATTCCATTTGAACTATCATTAGAAAATTCACTTCTAGTGGTGGATGATGCTGGTAACTATTCCGCTACTAATTCAGCCTTTATGGGGGTGTCTCTGGGTAAAGTGGTCCACTTTTTCAAAGAAGAAACGTATTTTTTTTCTTTGAATTGTGTCACCTAATATTTATTTTATCTAATATCCCTTATATAAAGTGACCAAAATATATCAAAATAGAAAACATCAATGGCCGCACCATGTCGCTCTTCACAAGAGGTATTCACATCATCCACTAATGATGGGGTTGGGGAGACATATGTTTATAGCAATACAACTGAGAAAGGTATATTTACTACATTGACCATGGACATTGACTATCTAGTCACATTATATTATTCACCAATAGACTAATAAAACATTTTTCCTCTTATTAAAGTTCATTCAACTTGTAGATCATAAGTTCTATTCACTTCTATTTTAGGATTTATCCCTGTTATGTCAACTACAATGCATTCCAACTCTATACTCAACTCATTGAAGGTCATGAGTTCGAGCACCTTATTTAGTGACATAGTATCTAAATATATTCATATTCCTAGATTGGGAATGATTAGAGGTCTGGAGTTCATGATTATCTATTAATAAATTTGGTTGAATGTGTGGGTGGATATTTGGAAACTAATATTGGATGACCTTTAGAGGATTTGGAGGACCAGCTATGTTATATCTTGTATTTTTTTTACCTCCCACAACTATTTTGGATTTGACTATATGGCTCTTTATACCACGTTGGATGAAGTGGTTTACCTATTATAGAAGCGGAGGGGCCTTGAATTAATTGTATGAGTGGAAGAAGATTCATCTTCAGTCAAATGACGTTATGATGAGGCCCGAAAGGAGGCTTCCTAACACTAGATAGAGGAAAAAACTCACCAAAACATGATTAATTCCTGGAAGGTCAAGATTGGAATATTGTAGTCCAAAATAAAAAATCACAATGAATATATTTCAATATTGTAGAATGAAATGAAAACCTCATAGAAACATGTTTCCTAGAATCATGGGAACTTTAACTGGGAGTATACGTCTATAAATAATTATTTTTCTTCGGAAGAAGCATTTTAGTAGGTAGAAGATGTGAGAATTGAATCAGTTGATCAATTATGCTAATACATTCCCACTCTGTAGTAGAAAATAGTAGAACTCATGGAATTAACTATGAAAATTAGTTATTAATACCATAGTTTCAAGAACCATAATTGGGTTTAGGGTTCATGTGAGAGACTCTAGGATATAGATATTACTCCTTCTTATTATATGCTGTCAATGTAAAATCCTTCTTTGAACATTACACATCACTATCGGGATACCATGCATTAATTATTTGAATGGTATTTCATTTAATTGATATCATATGGAATGTTTAGTGCATATTTAGTTTTTATAATATCTAGTAACAAAAAATTCCATGATTTAAATGTTTGAAAAATAACATATTTCTCTTCATAATTTTAGACTAATGACTATTGACATGAGATTTCTCATTGATGTACCTTATCTATTTATTCCATGATACCCTAGTTCATAAGGGTAACATAGGTAAATATATATACCAGATGGAAAATTCTCTAATTCATGCCTACATCAGTGTACTTTTCAAGCATATATTGACTTTCTCTAAGGATATAAAATTGTCTCTATATGCTGTGTATATTTTTTTAGTGATAACACTTGTATAAACTTTATATGGGTAAAGAATATCAGGAATAGTCCTATATTTGTTTCTAGAATCCCTCTTATGGGTTTTCAACCTAACATGTTTTATTCCTTTTCCATGTTATATGAGCTCAATATTTCCTAGATCATACAAAATACATGTCTAGTGAGCAGAGACTTGTCTTTTACCTTGGTAATTTTTCCTAGGAAACCCTTTTCATGCTTTCAGCCTAGTGAGTATAGTGACTTTTTTAATTGGATACATTAAGGTCCAAAAATATAGACCATTTTTTAGTTTAGGGTCTTCACACATAGACCATCTATTTTTGTTGTTGTGTTTATTTTAGCTCAGACATTATGCTGTTTTAGTTTATGGTTTTCTAGCACAGAATATATAATGATATAATTTAAGGTCTTAAAACTCATACAACCATTTACTAGTAATAAAGGAATGGTATTAATGACGGGTTAAATATCCCGACATCTTAGAAGGTATTTTGAAGAGTGATTGATCAAAAAGGGTCATGATGCCCTATATTCATTATTTATATTCTGCAAAATGAATGTTTAGGAAGGGTTATAGAAACCTTTATTCGTGTATAAAACATAATGGATGAATATCCATGATGGGTTGTGACATCCTTAATCCTCAATTGTATTCAGTTTAATGTATATATTAATATATGTGATGCTAATTCCACATTGATTACTGGAATATGGGTTTTATAAACCATTTATCTAGGAGACTAGACAAGTGAATAAAGAATGGGGAAGAAATGTTAGGTATGATAAAAAACTCATATGGTGATGAGAAATTTAGTGGTGTTCTTGGGGATCATAATGATTGATGGTTCATTTTTGTAAGAAGGATACTCCACTAGTATATGGGCTAGCGGCCCTTATTCATTAGCCCACAAATCTTACATGCATAGTTAAGAATAGGTATACCTATATATTTCCATGGTATATGAATGATTTGTTATGGTTCAAGTGTTTACATGATGAAGTGGGATATGGAGTAAAGAGATATCCAATAAGGTATATTGAACTACAGGGTAGGTTAGTGTTTGGTTGGAAATCTCAAGACCTAACCCATGTGGTTTCAATTCACATGGAATTGTCCATCAAATAGTTTAGGATTGTAAATCCCATTTATTCATTGAGAATGAGTAAAATAAAATGTGATGTAATTTTGAGGATGTCAAATCCTCGTGAATAGTTAGGTCACAGGAAGTGTTAATCATGGACCCAGAATATCTGATTCAAATGGGGGTGGAGACTAGTTGTTACAGGTCATCCATTGATAATGTCCAAATCCCATAATCCATGAAGACATGATAATAACTATTGGGTTTAGGTGGGGAATTTCCCCTGAGGAAAAATATCAAATAATTCCATGCTTTGGGATATTATGTTATTCATGATCAAATAATTATGTCAACCCATTGGATTTACCCTTTATTATTACTAGTTTTCTATAGGGGGAATGAGGAGTAAGGGATCCAAAGGTCATTCGGGTACTATGAGAATAATATCACCTCAATTAATTTCTTGTTATTTCCTTATGTATCAATTATATAAAGGTGATTTGTGGAGATCATAATATTCTAAAAGGGTTAAAGATCCTTGAAATTTCTGTCATTTCCTAGTGAACACATTATCATGGTTAGGATATGTAAAAAATATTTCTCTTACATTTTCATAGATCAAGTGGTCCAACAAACATTAATCATCTCTCACTAAGTCTACAAGATAAAACCCAAGAGCTTCATTCCCTTGTTTATTTATGCTATACATTTTTTCTAAAATAAAGTGTTGTTGATTTTAGTGTGTGGAGACATGAATTTTTCACAGACCTACCTTCGTGGGATTTCATCATGGCAATTTTTATGTATATTTCAGTAGTACGTTAGGTTCATGTGATTTCGACCATCAAACGCTATAGATTAAGGTCGTACAAAAATGAAAAAAGTGAATAAAATATTGTTTAATGAAGTATGGGGACCTGATTTAGCGGGGATTCTTACCCAACAACATAATTAGAATTACCATGGATAGAACTACCCCAACATCTATTGAAAAAGAGTATAATAATATGGTAAATCATGGATCATGTTTCTCTAATCTGGACTAACAGAATCTAACAATCATTCATAAGATGATCGTGAATCACACTAGAGTAATGAGCTCTACTCTGATGATTTTTGGGATCACAATGATCATAATACCTTCCTTCTATGAAAATATATATTTGTTTGATAGATAGGATCTCATAAACAATAAATATTGGTATGTATGAATAGTAAATTATAGGGTCCCTTGGTGAAGAGTTATCTTTTCCAAGGGTCATAAAAGGTTTAGGGAACACTACAGTTCTCAACAATTATGTATGATTTATTGATTCTGGTGGTCCAAACGACGTAGGAAGAATCATGTCCATTGGTTTACTAGGGTCAGGCTATTATGGTACCTTGGTGTGGAGTAGTTATTAATTATGGTATTCACATTTCAACATCTAGTAGTGGGGACATATATAGAATGCAGTTTTATGTCCTGTGATGAGGATGTATTCCTTCAAGTTTTAATGTCATGTGGTAAGGATGTCAGGGCCAACATAAATTTTGGAAAGATAGATTTAGGGAAACCATACACTAGTTTTTGTAATGTAGATATAGAAAAAGGATTTTATCTACGCATAATATTATTGATGGGTTCTCGTATTCTAGAGCCCTTCCTTTGAAAATTTTTCTCATGTGAATGAAATCCAAACATAGATCTTACTCATAAATAGGCATGTCGAGTCTGTATGAATTTCATATATATAAGTAGATGTATATTAAATAGTTATTATTGGGATTATCTAGGATTATCTATTAATATTTTAAGGCTAGGAATCATGAAATATTTAGATCCTTTATGTAGATCCCTCCACATAGATCTAACACAAAATCAGGGGAGTGGGGCATTCTATCTTTTTATTATAGTGAATATTTCCAACATGGTTAGTTGGGTTTCCTCTATAATGACTTGGATCATATGTGGGGATAGGTAATTTTCATAAATAATTCTGGTATGGAAATTAAATATTCATCCTAAGAATAAATTCATAAATGGGATGGCATGTTCTATGAAGTTTCTAATCATTCAATATGAACCATAAGTCATTATGTTGAGCATCATGTGTAATGACCAAAAGTTTAATCAATGGAATTACTCTATTATAATTATATCTTATATTCTTAAAAAGGACAATGATATATTATGATACTAAATACTCTCTTACCATTAAACATAATATTTCCAGTTATGTGTTTTGAATTTCGAAAATATGACATACACAGTTGCGATCAGTAAGTTATTTGGAGTCCAATAGGAAAAACATAACTTTTGGAGAATAGTAACCTACCGATAAGAATAGTAACCTACTTTTATAGATAGTAAGACAACCCTTATGAATAGTAAATATTCTGAAATAAGAATAACCTTACCCATGAATGAATAAATAATATTTATGAATCTTATAAGTTGCAATTTGGCCATAATAAATGTATTGGTATTTCTGTAAGTCATAAATAATTAATAAAAATGAATTATTTTATAATAAAATTTATTTTCCTAAATGTGTTCATAAAATGAAAATTCTTTGTCTTCTAGTTTGAAGATAATTTTATAAGACCTGATGTAATTTTTCAAACCATTATATAGTCAGTTTTAATTTTAAAAACTGTATTTTTCAAGTAAATTTTGATTCTAATTAAAAATTAAATTTATCATATATAGAAAATTATTTTTACAAAATGGACATCATTTTTGGATTCTAAATGTTCAAAAATTATTAGGGTGATTTTTTGGGATTTTCTTTCTAAAATACTTTAATTTTCGAGTGAATAGTAAAAATACAGTTTTTCACATTACTGGTATATCCTAAATTGAATCATTCATGATGTAATGATGGAATAAACTTTCTAGAACATTATATTCGTTCATTTTATATTTAATTTCATAAATTATTTCTTAATATACAATAAACTAAATTTCTAAACATAAAAAGAAGTTTCCAAATCCTAAAGTCCAAAAGTAATTCCATAAAAATCATTTTCTCATTCATTTCACATTCCATTTAATAAATTAATAAATTCTAATTATAAAAATGATTTAAATTATAAAAATAATTATATTATATTAATATATTATTTAGGTTTTAAAAAATCTTCTATTACAAGTGTATCATTTGATATATTACTTTATTTAATATTTTCTTCTAAAAACATCGCCTGCTCCAGTATAAATAACCCCTCTCCCTCCCCTTTGGTATCCACTCATATAATACTTTACTAAGTATAATATTTGCCTAAATTTTCCCTCTAAATACTCTTATAATACTTAAAGAATTTATGTAGCCCTCCAACTCCAATCACTAAGGGATTTATAGTTTCATGCAAGAGGAGCTACACCAAGGAGAAAGTAATACTCAATTAAAGTTTCTCTCTTTTATTATTTTTTTTTTACCATATCCCTTTCAAAACGTATGCTAAAAAAATTATTCTGGAATCTAGCATTATTTTAATGATTTTAACCTCATGTAATTATCATATTATTGAAAAATATAAATGTCATACTTCCATATCCCACAATATCGTCAACGTCCCGTTAACGGTCAATTAACCATATTCGGAGATGTTCCCAAGATAATTATTATAAAAACCATAATTTATGGACAATATAAATTATATAAAATATTTTAATATCAAATTAAATGTATTTTATGCTTCTATAATTAATTATAATAATTTATAAATTAAATTATAAAAAGTGAAATTGTCGCAAGATGGAAAATTTTAAGTAAAATATAAAATCATAATTCTTCAATTTCATCAACAAAAATTATGAAATAAAATTGAATGAATACAATTGATAAATATTTTTAAAAAATTACTATAATTCAATTTTATTTAATTGTTTTAATAATCATATATTTGTTATTCCGGAGGCATAGAAGAGTTGAAATTAAATAGAAATTAAGGTAAGGTATCCTCCCCATTTCACTCTTAATTAAGATTGTCCTTTATTCTATGCCTTTTAGGTGTAATAGAAAATGATAGGTATTATTTATCACCTACCCCATACTTCCCTCTTTATTTATAAGTGATGATAAACCCCTTTTATATCTCATGAATCCCTTATGGGTACACCTGATTCCATGCATATAATCCATAAAGAATTCTACCCAAACCACCTTTACTCCTTTAGGTTTCTCTATCATTCTTTTTACCCAAATTAAGTTATCTTTTATTTTTATTTAAAACGTATAAATACTTTTTATAAGAACCAAACTCATGTTCCAAGATCAATCCCTCATTAACTTTTGGGGATATACTGGTTTTTATGTGGTTCCCACCATGATACTTCCCGATAAGCAATATTTTTTAAGGGAAATTCCCAAACATTTACCCAATTTCAAGAAAACTCTATCCTCTATTTTAATCCATAATGTTTATTATAAAATAATAAGTTTTATTATGAAAATATTAGTGGTTCACTTCTGGTTTTATATAAAAAATTGTTCCATTTTCTATTTTAAAACATCTATTGTATTTTCCTTAAAACCACACAAAAATGTTTTAATGCTAATGTCTCTCAAATACATTTTTTAATTCTTTCACTTATTTTTGAAATCAATTTCCATTTTATATGCCAAGTATAATTTATTAACGTCCATGTATTACCACGACCTGTCCTCGGGGCCCGTGTCGTGACTACCCCAAGCCCGCCTTCCATAGGCCAGGGGCTGGCGACTAGCACCAAAGGCGTAAATCCCGATAACTGTGAAGGCATTGCCTTTATAAAAGTAAACAAAACACCACAGAGTACAAGTGGAAGTAAAACACTAAGTACAAAGAGATGTACTGAAAGGTAAAAGAGCCAAAATACAAACCAAAATGAAAGTACAACTACAACTGAACAAAGTACAAAGAAAAAGGCAATAGCTGGAAGAACAGAAGCAACTCCTGGGTCATCCTCCTCGGACCCTACCTGAAGGGTAGGTACAGATGGCACAGCTCCTGGATCATCCACCATGGATCCTACCTGATGGGTAGGTACAGATAGCCTCCACAACTCTCTCTCCCGTCAACCTCCTCCAAGTGTCGTCTCGCTGTGAATTCCACCTCCATTAATGACTCGTCGTGTAGTCCACCTCTGTTACTGACTCATCATGTAATCCACCTCTGGGTACTGACTCATCGTGTAGTCCACCTCCGGGTACATTCTAGTCCTCGAACACTTGGCCTCCGTCAGCACAGCCCGTCGCCTGAAACCAACACAACGAGGTGCGGGCATAGCCCGTGCAGGGGTGAGTATAACGTTACTCAGTAGGGACCCCGAGACCCTCATGGTCTCACTAAAACCAACAAGGATAACCACAATGAAGATCTCAACAGATAACCTCTACTTAGGTATATGCCCATACATATTCCTAAGTTATCAACTAACTCATCTCAATCATGAGGAAACACAAAGATTATGAAATCAACGGATAACCACTACCCAGGTATATGCCCATACATATACCTAAGTTATCAAGTGACCCATCTCAATCATGTGGTAAACACAAAGGTCAGAATTCTCGGCTCAAACCAGGATTTTTATTATCGAAACCATAACTGCTGAAGAGCCCCGTCTCTAGAGTGTACAGTGTTCCTGTCATGACTCCGAGGTACTGCTCACTAACCTAAGACTCCTGAGGTACTCCTCTTGTCGAGTACCGCGGGCCAGCCACCCAAACACATTAGTGCTTCCCGCCGGGGTATGCCACCCAAACAGAGTAGTGCACACCCCCTAGTAGCATGCATAGGTACTCTCCTAATGAGTACCGTGGGTCTGCACTGTCACACAGGTAGTGCTCTGTCTGCCATGGGTCTGCACCCAAACAAAGTAGTGCTCCGTCCACTGGGCTAGTCGACTCACTCCAAGTCGAGTCGGTCAAGCAGTCGTCAGGTCTCTGTCGGCTACACGGTCTCCGTACTCCGCACGCTCATCTCTGGGAGGGTCCTCTCCACGAGCTACAGTTCAATACTCCATGTATCTCAAAGTCCCATGAAGAAGTATCTCAAAGAACCACCTCGTCATAGGGGTCTCAACGCAATAGACGGCGCGTCAATCAGACGCCTGGTCTATGAGTTATTAGCTTTTCGTCCCAGGGGCACGGTTGGTTTCGTGTGCAAACCAACCCAGCCATATCTCAAATGTACCCCGAACACTTATAGTGTATACTCATAGGGACAGTTTCCCAATATGATCACCAATGCCGCTGTCGGTTCATCAAACGGACGTCCGGTCTGAAAGATATCAGCTTTTCTGTTCCAGGGGCCCGGTTCGATTTCGGGTGCAATCCAACCCAGCCACTATCCAACTTCATCCAAAACTCAAGTGAAGTAATCCAAAATTTCTGTCTCATCAAGAGGAACTCAACGAGACAGATGGCGCGTCAATCGGACGCCTGTTCTATGAGTTATTGGCTTTTTCGTTCTAGGGGCCCGGTTGGTTTCGTGAGTGAACCAACCCGACCACACTCCGACCGCATCCAAACCTTGAGAGGAGTAATCCAAAAGTTCTGTCTCATCAGGAGGAATTCAACGAAGTTGACGGCACGTCAATCTGAGCTCAAGTTACAAGCGTTTCCGCTCCAAGGGCCTAGTTAGTTTCGTGTACGAACCAACCCAGCCGAACCCAAAGTATTATGAAACCTTGAGTGCGATATGTCAAAATGACTGTGTCGGTCCAAGGATCGCATCGCCACTAACGGTGCATTGATCGGAGGTCCGTAGCCCAATATATGAGAAAACGACCGAAAAGGTCCGAAAACGGGGGGTATGGCCCCGGACCGACCTGGCCCAACCCCCCCTGGGTCGACCCGACCCGGGTCTGGGTCTCACCCGGCCGGCGCGGCCCGGCGTGGCCTGGGCTGCCCGACGCGGCCTGGGCGTGACCCGGCCCGGCCAGCGCGGGCGCGGCCCTGTCGCCTGGCGGCTCGGCCGTAACGGCCGAGCGGTGCGCCATAGGGGCGCCACCCCCCTTGAATGGTCCGCGGCCCCGCGTGGGGGGGCTGCCTCTCGCCAACGGACGTGACCGGGTGGCTATATCCCGCCTTCGCCGGTCCTGGGACGGCCGGCCTGCCACCACAGCTTCAGTCATGGCCGTTCTCCATGGCGGCACGCCGGGCGCTTCCGTTCCGGCGTGGCGCACCGACGGTTTGTTCCGCGGACCACCAGACGAGTTCCGGTGGTCGGAAATTCACGCCGTCTTCGCCAAAATCCATCCCGAGACCCGACCTTCACTGAGGAGGCCTCAAAATTACCTTGCGGCCTCGTTTGTCGTCACCCGTCAATCTGCGCTCAACAATCAAATAACAAAACACGCTGTCTTCATAGTTCTCTGGCACGACACGATGGCGCAGCGCCCCTTTGCCGTGGCCCGACTCCGTCTGCGGATGTCTTTGGGTTTCTCAGACGTGGCGTGACGGCGTTGCGTCCTTGTTC
Source organism: Viscum album (assembly GCA_963277665.1). Taxonomy (NCBI): domain Eukaryota; kingdom Viridiplantae; phylum Streptophyta; class Magnoliopsida; order Santalales; family Viscaceae; genus Viscum; species Viscum album. Next base: position 1,632,418,938 of record OY728122.1, read on the forward strand.
GTTTTCACGGCGCGGCGCGACGGCGCCGCACGTTCCTTGCCACACGATTCCGCGCGGTGCGACGGCACCGTGCCATTCCCGTTTCAATCCACAAAAGAAACCAACATGGATAAGGAGGAGGGTCGGCTGTGTTTGTGCGATCAGGCCCACACTCGTTAATTGATAGCAATTGGTCATATTTCACGAAGAACGTCAAGGTAATAATCACGAACAAATTAAATAAATAAACCCCTACAGTTTTACTGCAAACAAGAATTTCCAACCTGCAACATATTCTTCACGGATCAACATGATGTTTAGTTGATCCGCGTTCTTTGATTTAGAAGGAAGTAACATGGGGTTCATTAATATTCACAAAAAAATTCCCTACCTCGACGTTGCTTGAATGGAGGTTCTTTGAACGAGGATTCATCGCGGAAAGAGAAGTCGTGAATGAAGACGTCGTCGGCGTCGCGGTAAGAGGCGTTGCGGAAGGAGACGTCGTGGAAGGAGACGTCGACCTCCGAGGAATCCGGCGTTCTTCGTGTTTTTGCGTTCTTCGTGTTCTTTGACGAAGAAGATAAAGAAACTCAAATCTCCCTTAGCTTTTCTCCCAATGCTCTCAAGCAACAAGCCTCCAACCCAAAATAAAATAAGCCCCATACTTATTTTATTAACACAACTTAAGGTTTGAAATTCAAGAGTTTGAAATTCAAACACTCACATTAAACACACTTCATTAATATCATAAGTTATCAAAACATAAGTTATCAAATTAAAATGTGAGTTGAGGGAGTTAAGGAATGTGAAGGGGTGGGGTTCGTGTGGGCCCCACCACTCTCATAACCTTCCATGGGAAGTTGGGTAGTTACCCAACTTCCACCCAAATCTTAAATCCACTTAGGGAAAACAAAAATTGTAGTTAAATTTTTATTCTATCTTCCACAATTTTTATCAACCTCTCTCGTGAAAACGCAACTCCGAAAATGGTGTTTCTATGCAATTACCGGTGATGTGGTTTCATCGTTTCCCTCAGAATTCGATTCCGAGTACCGGTTCAAAAGTTAGAAAAACTCGCTCGTTCGTTCACTAAACGTACACGAGCCAAACTTCGGAAAATTATTCCGGGCACACCGGGCCTCGGAATCAGGCGCCGTCAAAAACTGTGTTCTTGTAAAATTCCAAAGAAAATTAAGAAAAAAATTGCCTTGAAATTTCTGGGTCTTTACATTACTCCCACCTCAGGGCTTTACGTCCCTGTAAATCTTTAACACTAACTAGGGCGACAGAAGCGGTACTGAGCACGCACCTGAGCCTTCTGCTCCCATGTGCTTACCTGGAGATTCCCGTACTGCCAAAGAAAGCGCACCCGAGGAATTGACCGTCCTCGTAGGATACGCTCCTGTCGATCCTCGATCCCCACTGGAACCTCCGTGGAAGTAACCCCAACACCATCGTCCTGCTCCTCATGATCGATGATATGCGAAGGGTCGAGCACGTATATCATCAGTTGAGATACTTGGAAAACATCGTGCACCTGGTGCAACTGAGGTGGATGGGTCAAGTGGTAAACCACCTCAGCTACCCAGCTGAGGACTTAGAAAGGTCCGTTGAACCTCGGAAATTACTTTCCGCCTTGGCCACATCTCTATAAACCTCATCGAGGTGAGACCCGTATAAGGACGTGATCGTCATCCTCAAACTCTAGAGGTCTCCAATTCCTGTTAGAACTGAAACTCAAACGAATGATTCCATGAGGGTAAGGTTGACCGACTCAAGAGTGATCGGTCGCACCCTCCTGTGCAAGATTTTATCCTGTACTGCCTGGGGTTTCCTTTTCGCCGACCAAGGAAAACCCATCCCGACGTTTTCCAAGAACCATCAATTTGAGTATGAACAGTTATTGCCCATTCCATACTCAAACTAACGTCGTAAGGCCTCAATGCTACCACCAAGAGATTCCAACCGAAACTCTCACCTTGAGGGTCTGACCACACCATGGGCGTAAGTGTGATTATCGAGTCTCCTCCAAAGGTATCTCCAGACGTGAGGGTCATGTCCATGGATTACCGGAAACTCTAGGTCTGGAACAAGATTTGTGAAAGCAAGGAATGATTCATATCGAAGTCTATTACTACAACAGCTAGTAGTGGTCATAGATTGTCCCTTGAATCATTTTTAGAGCCAATGGGTCACACTCCTTGACTGCATGCAGCCGCACTCTTCCTCCGCCCTCCAGCTCCCTAAGCCTGGCGGGGATAACTAAGGTGGGTGGTTGTTGCATGTTAAGATGTACACCACCTCATGCTGCTCTCCTAGCTCTGCCTCCACATCTGTTGCTCCGCAGACTCATCTCTCCTTAAAGCTTCCTCTTCTTGAGACATTTAACAAGCTCGAGTCTCTAAGACTGGAGCCGGTTTCTTGTTTCTTACTGCACTGTGCAGTCTTCATCCGCTCCTGAATTATTTTCACCTTCTTTTCATATGATCTGAAAGAGCTGGTAAAATTTCTCCTTTGCTGAAAGGAGAAACTCAGTCTCATCCCCTGGATGAACCACGCCCATTGCCTGATACAGTCAATGCTGACATGAATGATGTATTAATTCCATGGATGACGTCGTAAGGCCTCGACGTAACTACCAAGAGATCCAACCACCACTCTCGCCTCCAAGGGTCGAGTCACGCTGTCAGCATCAGTGTGAGGTCACTGGGTCTCCTCCAGTAGAAATCTCGAAAGTGAGGGTCAAGTCAACAGTTTTAATCGGGACCTCTCAGTATCAACAAAACAAAAGTACAGGAAAGCAAACATCAAAAAGATAAGTGTATTTTTATTATTGCAGCTCGTAGTACAAAGACACGAAAACAACAGAAACATGGAACAAGAAGTACAAGGGACATATCCACTAGTTCCGCTCCTGTGCACCTACTCCCGGAGCTCTACTACCTTGTCCACTGCTCGACTGTTGCTCAAGCACTCGTCGCTGCTTCTGCCTCGGTGGCTCCTCCAACGTCTGCAGATCGACAGTGCAAAGGGTCGGACAGTCACGTGCCAGGTGATCCTTCCTACTGCATTCATAACACTTCCTGCTTCTCGTACGACTGGCTCTGGTCTTCTTGGACCTCTGCATCATCTGTCTACTACCAACAGATGACTCGTCTACTAATCGAAAATCCTGTGGCAAAGGCAGCAGCTCCTGAACACGCTGGGGGTGCAGAGCTACTGGCACAAACTCCACCCTGAAGAAGGTCTCGAAGTCTTCCCATTTGAAGGTCATCTCATCACAAAACTGGAACAAGTGGCTCCACCACCTGCCTGCTGCTTCCTGAAGAAGGCTGGCATCAAAGATCACCATGAAGTCTGCTGGCATCCCCACTAGCCTAAAGACTCTCACCACAGCCTCCAGCAATCCTCAGTCGCCTGCGGGTCCGTCTCTCCCCAGATCCTGGGTGGCCTCTGGTGCTAGAACTCATCCAGCGCACTCAAGTGGCATGCATCGCCTACTGCTGGGGCTGGTGGCATCGGTGGCCCAACGTATGGTAGTACCGCTGGTGCCTCAACTGCAAGAGGGCCGTGTACTGAAGCCTCGTCGCTCGGTAGGCTGTCAGTATGCACATCCCTCTGGGCTCTAGCTGGTCGTCCGTGAAAAGGAATCTTGAAGAAACAACGTGACACGGTCAATTGATTATACCTGGTGATCTGACCTAGTTTGAGCTGACATTTAAAAACTTCTTGAAACACACACGTAATCAGTGTTTTTGTGCACAAAGTCAGAAATCAGTTGTCAGGGTCTTGTTGTATGGATACGTCGGCCGCCCGCACCAACACTGGACTCCCTGAACTAAAAACCACACTCGGTACTCTTAACAGTATTTCTTCACAGAAAGAAAATATCATAGTTATAAGTTTTGCGGTAGAACCGACTCCTCTGATACCAATTTTTCACGGCCCTTCCTCGGGGCTCGTTCCATGACAACCCCAAGTCCGCCTTCAATAGGCCAGGGGCTGGAGACTAGCACCAAAGGGGTAAATCCCGATAACTGGGAAGGAATTGCCTTTATAAAAGTAAACAAAACACCACAGAGTAAAAGCAGAAGTAAAACCCTAAGTAAAAAAGAGAAGTGCTGAAAGGTAAAAGGGCCAGAATACAAACCCAAATGAAAGTACAACTACAACTGAACAAAGTACAAAGAAAAAGACAACAGCTAGAAGAACAGAAGTGTCTCCTGGGTCGTCCTCCTCAGATCCTACCTGAAGGGTAGGTACAGATGGCACAGCTCCTGGATCGCCCACCACAGATCCTAACTGAAGGGTATGTATAGATATCCTCCACAACGCTCTCACCCGTCAACCTCCTTCGAGTGTCGTCTCGTCGTGTAGTCCACCTCCGGGTACTGAGTCGTCATGTAGTCCACCTCCGGGTACCATCCAGTCCTTGAACACTCGGCCTCTGTCATCACAGCCTGTCGTCTGTAACCAACACAATGAGGTGCGGGCATTGCCCATGAAGGGGTGAGTATAACGATACTCAGTAGGGACCCCGAGACCCACAAGGTCTCACTAAAACCAACAAGGATAACCACAAGGATGATCTCAACAGTTAACCTCTAGTTAGGTATATGCCCATACAAATTCCTAAGTTATCAAGTAACACATCTCAATCATGAGGAAACACAAAGATTATGAAATCAACGGATAACCACTACCTAGGTATATGCCCATACATATACCTAAGTTATCAAGTGACCCATCTCAATCATGTGGTAAACACAAATGTCAAAAGTCTCAGCTCAAACAAGGATTTTTATTATTGAAACCGTAACTACTGAAGAGCCCCATCTCTGGAGTGTATAGTGTTCATGTCACGACTCCGAGGTACTGCTCACTAACCTAAGACTGCTGAGGTACTCCTCCTGTCGAGTACCGTGGGCCAGCCACCCAAACACAGTAGTGCTTCCCGCCGGGGTATGCCACCAAAACATTGTAGTTCACACCCCCTATTAGCCTGCAGAGGTACTCTCTGAACGAGTACCGCAGGTCTTCACTGTCACACAGGTAGTGCTCCATCCGCCATGGGTCTACACCCAAACAAAGTAGTGCTCCGTCCACTGGGCTAGTCGAGTCACTCCAAGTCGAGTCGGTCAAGCAGTCGTCAGGTCTCTGTCGGCTACACGGTCTCTGTACTCCGCACGCTCGTCTCTGGGAGGGTCCGCTCCACGAGCTACTGGTAGATACTCCAAGTATCTCAAAGTCCCACGAAGAAGTACCTCAAAGAACCGTCTCGTCATAGGGGTCTCAACGCAACAGACGGCGCGTCAATCGGACGCCTGGTCTGTGAGTTATTAGCCTTTCCGTCCCAGCGGCCCGGTTGGTTTCGTGTGCGAACCAACCCGGCCGTATCTCAACTATACCCCGAACTCTCATAGGGTATAATCATAGTGACATTTTCTCAACGTGATCACCAACGCCGCTGACGGTTCGTCAAACGGACGTCCGGATTGAAAGATATCAGTTTTTCCGTTCTAGGGGCCCGGTTGGATTTTGGGTGCAATCCGACCCGGCCACTATCCAATTGCATCCAAAACACGAGTGAATTAAGCCAAAAGTTCCGTCTCATCAAGAGGAAATCAACGAGACATACGGCGCGTCAATCGGACGCCTGGTCTGTGAGTTATTGGCTTTTTCGTTCCAGGGGCCCGGTTGGTTTTGTGAGCGAACCAACCCGACCGCACTCCGACGGAATCCAAACCTCGAGAAGAGTAGGCCAAAAGTTCCATCTCATCAAGAGGAATTCAATGAAGTCAATGTCACATCAATTGGACGTCCGGAGCTCAAGTTATGAGCGTTTCCGCTCTGAGGGCCTGGTTGGTTTCGTGTACGAACCAACCCGGCCAAACCCAAACTATTCTGAAACCTTGAGTGTGATATGTCAAAACCACCGTCTCGGTCAAAGGATTGCATCTCCACTAACGGTGCATTGATCGCAGGTCCGTAGCCCAAGATATGGGAAAAAGGCCGAAAAGGTCCAAAAACGGGGGGTCTGGGCCCGGACCGACCTGGCCCAACCCCCCTGGGTCGGCCCGAACCGGGTCGACCCGACCCGAGTCCAGGTCCGACCTGGCACGGCCTGGGCGCGACCCAGCCCGGCCGGCGCGGGCGCGACTCGGTTGCCTGGCGGCTCAGCCGTAATGCCCGAGCGGTGCGCCAGGGGGGGCGTCGCCCCCCTTGAATGGTTCGTGGCCCCGCGTGGGGGGCCGCCTCTCACCAATGGACGTGGCTGGGTGGCTGCATCCCGCCTTCGCCGGTCCTGCGCGGTCCTAGGACGGCCGGCTTGCCACCGCGGCTTCAGCCGCGGTGGTTCTCCATGGCGGCACATCGGGCGCCGCCGCCTTCTGCCGCCGGTGCCGCCGTGCCGGCGTGGCTCGCCGGTGGTTTGCTCCGCGGACCACCGGACGAATTCCGGTGGTCGGAAATTCACGTCGTCTTCGCCAAAAGCCCTCCTGGGACCCGACCTTCACTGCAGAGACCTCAAAATTACCTTGCGGCCTCGTTTGTCATCACCCATCAATCTGCGCTCAACGATCAAATAAAAAAACACGCCGTCTTCGTACGTCTTCGGCGCGACGAGATGGCACCGTGCCCCTTTGTCGTGGCCCGACTCTGTCCGCAGATGTCTTCTAGTTTCTCTGACGTGGCGCAAAGGCATCGCGTCCTTGTTCATTTTCACGGCGTGGCGCGACGGCGCCGCACATTCCTTTCTGCACGATTCCGCGCGGTGCGACGGCACCGCGCCATTCCCGTTTCAATCCACAAAATAAACCAACATGGATAAGAAGGAGGGTGGGCCGTGTTTGTGTGGTCCATCCCCCTCTCGTTAATTGATAGCAATTGGTCATATTTCATGAAGAACGTCAAGGTAATAATCACGAACAAATTAAATAAATAAACCCCAACAGTTTTCCTGCAAACAATAATTCCCAACCCGCAACATATTCTTCGTGGATCAACATGATGTTTAGTTGATCCGCGTTATTTTATTTAGAAGGAAGTAACATGGGGTTCATTAATATTCACAAAACAATTCCCTACCTCGACGTTGGTTGAACAGAGGTTCGTTGAACGAGGATTCGTCGCAGAAAGAGACGTCGCGAAAGAAGATGTTGTCGGCGTCGCAGTAAGAGGCGTCGCGGAAGGAGACGTCGCGGAAGGAGACGTCGACCTCCGAGGAATCCGGCATTCTTCGCGTTCTTCGTGTTCTTCGTGGTCTTCGATGAAGAAGATGAAGAAACTCAAGTCTCCCTTATATTTTCTCCCAAAGCTCTCAAGCAACAAGTCTCCAACCCAAAATAAAATAAGTCCCTTACTTATTTTGATAACACAACATAAGGTTTGAAATTCAAGAGTTTGAAATTCAAACACTCACATTAAACACAATTCATTAATATCATAAGTTATCAAAACATAAGTTATCAAATTAAAATATGAGTTGAGGGAGTTAAGGAATGTGAAGGGGTAGGGTTCATGTGGTCCCCACCAATCTCATAACCTTCCATGGGAAGTTGGGTAGTTTCCGAACTTCCACCCAAAGCTTAAATCCACTTAGAGAAAATAAAAATTGTAGTTAAATTTTTATTCTATCTTCCACAATTTTTGTCAACCTCTCTTGTGAAAATGCAACTCCGGAAATGGTGTTTCTAAGAAATTACCAGCGATGCGGTTTCATCGGTGCCCTCGGAATTCGATTCCGAGTACCGGTTCAAAAGTTAGAAAAACCCGCTCGTTCATTCACTGAACGTACACGAGCCAAACTTCGGAAAATGATTCCGGGCACACCGGGCCTCGGAATCAGGCGCCGTCAGAAACTGCATTCTTGTAAAATTCCAAAGAAAATTAAGAAAAAATTTTACTTGAAATTTCCGGGTCTTTACATGTATGTTCTAATACCTTTATTTCAAGAAAAAATTTATGTTGAGGCCATTTGTTATGATTTATGTCATGATTGTGGTACCTAATTCTTCCAATGGGAAACCCTTATGTAAATGTGAGATTGATTATGTATGATTCATTATATGGAAAAAAGTTTCATTAAAATTAAGATAGTTCCACCCAGATAGCTCTCCAATGCATTTGGTAAAGTTATGTCTCATGAAATTCTATGTGCAATGGTCATAACAATTAGCCTTGGCTGTGCTGCTAAGGGAAATGGGAATGGTGGTTAGCCTTGACCCATACCACTATGGGAAACGATATTGGCGGTTAGACATGAATTGTACTAAATAAATGTTTTATGTTTCTACCACATTTATATTATTCCATTTTTATATAATCCCATGTATATATTTTATGATTTCGTATGTTCTATGCTTTTGGTATCTTTATGTTTTCCCTCCTAATTAATGTGATTAAGTTTCTTTATTATATTCATTCCCCTACTGGGATTTTTAACTCATAACATTTTTCATGTTATCCCCAGGATATCCTAAGTAGATGTAAGGGATCAATGAAATTTAGGAGATCTTTATGAAGATTAAATAAAGATGTTTTTTTAATCCCATGTTTATGTACTATGTGCCTAATCTTCCAAGACACTAGACTTAACAGTCCTTGACATATACTCTAAGGTATAATTATGCTTAAAATCTTGTAATGATATACGTAAAAGGATAGGGTTTCTATAGTTGGTATCAGAAGATGGTCGAGTTATTTTTGAAGATTATGAATAAGGAACCTTAGTGAGAAACTTAAGTATGATACTAAGTATAAAAAAAATCCCTAAATTTTGGTGACTATTGAGTAAGTAGTTTATCAAAAAAATACATCCCTACCTGGAAACGATCATGTAGAGGTGGTTCTGGCACAAATATATCTAGGGGTAAAAGTAAAAAACACCTCTTTGAGGTAGGCTCGAATGGGAACTTGTGCACGAAAATGGGCATCACTTCACTCTTAGTTACGACACACCTGGGGGATATGAATTGGTGAATTCATGAGCATTGTAAAAACCATTATTATGGGTAAAATCCTATAAGATTATATGGTAAGAAATATATCATGGATAACCTATATTTAAACATATGGAATTACATATTAGGATATACTTCTCCCATACATTCTTATCCACTTACATTAAAAGTTTTCTTTTTTAGTATCAATAGCTAAGAATTCAATCCGTCTAATTGTATGTTCTTTTTATTGGTTATGGGGGGAATAAAAGAACATTTTCAAAAAACCAATGTGATATGAAAGGTAAATATTTCCAAAATTATATTCTTGATATGGTGGGAACATGTACTCAAAAAATCAGGATATAAATTTCTCAGTTGGCCCATGTTATCAATAATTACTTTTATCATGTGGAACACCCTTATCCTCTAAGGAAAGAGCATGTTGTCGTAGAATATTTCATGTAGAAACGGTCTCCCATGATTAATGGATCTTATAAACCCTCCTCCCTAAACAGTGGATTAAATCCACTGAAAATATATTCTCTATCCTCAAGTGCTCGAAAGAAGAGAAAGTTGTACAAGTAGTCTATCATTTTTATGGGGAAGCTGATTTGTTGTGGGACTGATCAAGAATGTAGATCCCTAATAGAAAACTGATTTTATAGATTGGTAGGAATTCAATAGGTTGTTTTTCAATAAATATTTTCCTTTAACCCTCCATCTCAAAATGAAAATATAGTTCCTCGGACTCCAGCAGAAGGAAGATGAGCCCATTGGGGAGTATGAAGAAAAAATTAGAATGCATGAAAGGTACTAAAATTTCCTTGTCATGAACATTGAAATCAAGATGGATCTCTTTTTTAGAAGAATAAATTCATGTCTACGAAATGGGTTGGAGATTTGAGACATTGATGGTTAAGAGGAGATTTTCCGTTATACCATGATGGTTGAAATGGAGATCAAAGACTCTCAGTGGTCTTGTGGGCCTAGTGTTAAGAAGCTAAAAAAAGATAAAAACATGGGTGGTTCTGAAAAAACATCCCTTTATGGGAAGAATTCTGAATAAACAACTTGTAATACTTGTGGGAAGAAGAATCCTAGTAATTGTTTAAAGGGATCCCATAATTTCTTCAAATGTCAAAGGTTTGGTCATCTGGCCAAGAACTGTCAAAGGTATATAGAAAATCCAACTAATTTTGAAGATGAAAGGAAGGTTCAGATCAACTCTCAGCCAATGGTGAAGTGTTACAAAAACAAAGATCATGGGAATTATTCTAAATACTACCCTAAGCTATGTGTTAGTGGAAGAAATCGACAACAACCTCTATGGAAACAAGTAAGGGATTATGCTATCACTACAGCTGAGGTGGAGTTGGACAATGATGTGGTGATAGGTACACTAGTTATTCATTCAAGAATAAAGAACATATTATTTGATTATGGTTCTACACATTATATCCTAGGCATGGATTGGCTATCTATATAAAAATACAATATCAACTATTGGGAAAAGGAAATATATTTTATCATTATGAACCATACCATTCTCTTATAAAAATGAAAAGAATATCATGAATCTCATTTGATAAATCCATCAGTGGTGTTGGTGATAAGATACCGAAAATGGAGAAAAACATGGGTGGTTTAGAAAAAACATCCCTTGATGGGAAGAAGCCCGAATATACAACTTGTAACACTTGTGGAAAGAATCATCCTGGGAATTGATTAAAGGGATCCAAGAATTAATTTAACTATTGAATGTTTGATCATCTAGCCCAGAACTATCAAAGGTATATGAAAAATCCCACTGATGTTGAAGAATAAAGGAAGGTTTATATCAACTCTTAGCCAATGGTGTATTGTTAAAACAACAAGGATCGTGGGAATTATTCCAAAAACTACCCTAAGATAAGGGTTGGTAGAGGAAATCAACAACAACCTCCAAGGAAACAAGGAAGGTCTTATGTCATCACTAATGATGAGGTGGAGTCAGACAATGATGTGGTGACAAGTACACTAGTTACTCATTCAAGAGTAGAGAACAAACTATTTGTTTCTGGTTCTACGCATTCTGTCATATCACACATGTTTAGTAGAACTATTTAAACACTACCTCAAAATATATACTAAAAGTTATTTTTTAGAATATAGAATGGGGAAATTATTGTTTCTATGGTTTATAACTCATCCCCTATTAATTTGTGTGGACTAAACCTCCAAAAAAATCTTTTCATGCTTCCTTCAGTGGATTTTGAGGCTATCATGGGCATGGATTGGATATCATTAAAAAAAGTCAACATCAACTGTCGGGAAAAAGAAAAATATTTTCTCATTATGAACCATCCCATGATCCCATAAAAATGAAAAGAATATCTAGAATCTCATTTGAAAAATCCATCAGTGGTCTTGGTCTTGATTCCATGACATTGGAATGGAAAATCACGGTGCAATTTCGGCAGCATAACGACATGACATAAGAATTCAAAAAAAAGGTTGATGGGAGATAAATGGGTGTCTCCTAATATATGAATGAAATGTACTGTATGGGGTCATATAGACACATGTCCCAACCATGGTAATGGAATTTGGATTTATAATACAAAATAATTACTTGAATGTAAATGAGGAGGGAGAAATGCCTTATGAAATTTCAGCATGCAAACGAGTGTACATAGGAGGAATTGATGAGGGAGAAATGGGTCTATCATCATTAAAACATACAGCGTGTAGTATGGAGGAGGTGAAAAATTATACCCCCACATTTTTATTTGAAAATAAAAGGGCATAATAACTTAAATAAAAATGGAAAAAATTAGAAACTAAGAAATCCCTTACTCGGAAGTGTGATCCAAAACGCTTGGGAGAGGCTTGAGAGATGCTTATTGGGAGATTTTGGTGCCTTGGGAGGATTATAGAGAGAGGAGGGAAGAGAATTTATGAACTTAAAAGGCTTTAGTGAAGAGGAAGTGGGAACATGGTGGGTTTACATTGGAAAGGAGAAGGAATTAATTATTATTTTGGTTTGGGAAACCTCACATTAAACTAATCAAAATGACAAACCAGCCCACGGTTTTTGCCCATGGGTTTTTCCAAAGGGGAGTGGAATAAAATATTTTATAAGTAAAATGGAAGTAAATCTTAAAATAATGGGGTTTTTTATTTAGAGGTGAGTCACACTCTCAACGAAATTCTTTTAAATAGTGAAAATGTTTTATAACTCTTAGAGGGTCCACAAATGTTTTGTAAAAAAAATAAAACAAACCTAAAATCACATTATTTTAATGAAAAACATATATTGGATGAAAATAGCATTTATTTCAACACTATTTGTTCATTATGATGTCATAAAATAGATTATAAATTTAAACGGTAAAAAATTGTTTTACCCAAAAATTTGACTACCATAGAAATTTATCAAAAATTCACCATTGGATAATTTCAATGTCTTAATTCCAAAAATAATATTTATCTAATATCATAATTTTCTAAATAGCTTAATTTTTTATGTTTAAAATAAAAACTGACATTTATAAAAAAATCATGGGTTTTGACAAAAACGACTTTCAAACCATAATAATTTTTTTAAATTAATTAGTAAAAATTATAATATCATTTATATTTAATAAAACTTAATTTGATAATAAGAATATTTAATTAAAATGTTGTCTAATTCAAAAAACCATTAACTCATCAAAATATATTTCTTAGTTGAATATCAACTAAAAATACTATTTTTCTTTTAAAAACTACTTAAAAAGTAATAATAATAAAATGAATGTATATTCATTATTATATACAAAAATAACGAACATATTCATCGTGATAAGGTCTTGTTACATAACCCCTTAAAACACTAGCATAATCCCTTAGGGTAAGGTTGGCAATGGTGACAGTCTCTTGGGGTGGCTCAGATAAGATTTCTTGAGTGGTATTCTCTATAAACATCCACTTCTCTTATAGGCAGTTCCTATCAAGCATAACATATTCATGCTCGGATTTGGCTTGGTCACGAGCGAAACCCAAAGGTGACACCTCCTTTCTGAGCTCTGACCAATGGTCTTCATATGGGGCAAGTCTACTTGATGAGGGCATCAGTTCCTTTGTTTGAGAAAATTGTATTTGTTAAAGGCCTATATTTATACTAATCATGTCAACTCTAATCAATGACTATATAAGAAATGGTAAAAATTATTAAGGGTATTTAAAAATCCAAAACATAAAACCAAATAATTTCATAGGTTGTACATAACAATAAGAATACATTTAAAAAGACAAAGAGGAATTTTCATTAATGAATTTTTGGGTCGTTACAGAGCATGAGTAAACCCTCATTTCACATTAATCATGAGTAGACCCGTGTTTCACAAGAATTATAATGATTAAAAACTCATTTAACATGACTTATCATGACACTGTACTTCACCCAATGCATTGGAGTGCTATCAGGGTGCACCCTTCTTAAAAATTTCATTTCATGCATAAGTGTGCCACATAGATCATACAACATGGATTCATCAAACATCATCATTTATTCCATGATAAAAGAATGTATAATTCATACATGGAACTATATAATCAATAATTAAATGTGCATAAATGTGAATACCCTTGATTGAGAAATGTGCATGGTATTCACTACACAATGACTTTGGCTTGGAAAATGTGGTGCAATTTCGGAAGCATAATGACATGGCACAAGAATTCAAAAAAATGGTTGATGAGAAAGAAATGGGTGTCTCATAATATGTACATGAAATGTATAGTAAAGGGGTTATATAGATAATTGTCCCAAAAATTTTAATGGAATTTAGATTCATGATTCAAAATAATTGCATGAATGTAAAAGAGGTGAGAGATGATCCTTATAGAATTTCAGCACGGTAACAAGGGTACATGGGAGGCATTTAATGATAGAGAAAGGGGTATATCATCATTCAAACATAAAGGGGACAGTATGGGTGAGGTTCTAAATCATACCCTGACATTTATAATTGAAAATAAACGAGAATAAATATATTAAGAAACTATGATAAAAAGAGAAAAGAAAGAATCCCTTACTTGGAATTGTGATCCCAAAGGCTTGGGAGAGGCTTGAGAGAGACTTCTTGAGAGCTTGGGGAACATTAGGGGGATTATAAAGATAGTAGGTCAGGGGTTGGTAAAACTCCAACGGCTTTTAGTGAAGAGGAAGTGGGAGCTTGGGTGGGTTTATATAGGAAAGAAGAGGGAATTATTTTTTATTTAGGTTTGGGACACCTAACATTAAACTAATCAAAACCACAAACCAGCCCATGGTTTTTCCACATGGTTTTTTTCAAAGTGGACTAAGAAAAAATATTTTATAATGCCAATCAATGAACTTCTGAGAATAATGGGGTTTCTTATGTGGAAGTGACTCACACTCTCAAGGAAAACAATTTAAAAATACAAAATGGTTTATAAGCCTCGAAGGGTCCACTAATGCTTTGTAAAATAAACAAACCAAACACAAAATTACATTATATTAATGGTAAAAATATATTGATCAAACATACTATTTATTTTGTTTTATTACATCACTATTGGGTCATTATGATGTCATAAAACACATTATATATTTAAACGGTTTTTAATTTTGACGCAAAAATTCAATTTGTCTTAGAAAATTATGAAAAATTCACCATTGAAATATTTTGATGTCCTGATTCAAAAAATAATATTCATTTTATCTGAATAATATTCTAAATATTGGAATTTATTTTCTTAAAATAAAAACTTACATTTATAGAAAATTCATGGGTTTTGACAAAAACATCTTTCAAACCTTAATAAAATTTACAATTGATTTCATAAATGTATACAATAATTTATATTTAATAAAAATTAATTTAATAATAATAATAATATTTTATGGAAATATTATTTAGTTAAAAAATTCAATAATTCATAAAAATAGATTTCATAGTTTAATATTAACAAAAAATACTATTTGTGATTTAAAAACTATTTACAATGTAACAATAAAAAAATTATATTCCCTATAAAAGAATAATGTAAATAATTTTAGTACTAGGGTATTGTTACATAACCCCATAAAATACCCGCATAAGACCTTAGGGTATGGTGTGAAATGGTGACAGACTCTTTGGGGTGTGTCGAATAACATTCCTCGAGTGGTAATCTGTATCAAATTCCACTTCTCTCGTGGGCGGTTCTTCTCGAGCTTAATGTATTCAAGCTCAGCTTGGGATTGCTCAAGAGAGAAGCCAAATGACACCACATCTTTCTGAGTTCTAAAAAATGGGCTTCGTATGGGGAAATTCTAGTGGATGTGGCCATCGATTCCTTTTTTAGAGTAAATTGAATTTTTTAAATCCTTATATTTATACTAACCATGTGATCACTATTTAACAACTATATTAGAAACGGTTAATATTCATAATGGTATTTTAAAATGCAAAACATAAAACCAATGAACTTCACATTTTATATAACAATTTTACATAATAAGTCATTTAATTAGATCAAGAGGAATTTTCATTAATGAATGATTGTGTTGTTACCATATTCCCACCTTAAGAAATTTATCCCTCGAAATTTTCTTTTACCACACTAAAACATATGTGGGTAACTCTTCTTCATCACTTCCTCTGATTCCCATGTTTCTTCTGGAAACTTGTGGTTTCTCCACAACACCTTGATGAGGGGCATTGTCTTATTTCATAGGAATTTTCCCTATGATCTAAGATCTTTACTAATTACTCCTCGTAAGAAAGATCGTCATTTAATGGTACTACCTATGAAGATAGTACATGTGAAGGGTATGATATGTACATCCTTAAGAGGGATACATGAAATAAATCATGTACTTTGGCGATGGTAGGTGGAACTGCTAGTCGATAGGGCACCAACCCGACATGATCCGGAATCTTGAAGGGGACGATGTACCTAGGAATTAAATTCCGTTTCTTTTCAAACCTCACGAACTTCTTCCACGGAGATATGAATTGAAATACTATGTCACCAACTTTCAACTCATGGTCTCATAGATGGTTATCTGCATAACTCTTATGTCGAATCTTGGATGCCTTGATATACTGCTGAATTGTTTTCACCTTATCCACTATTTCTTCGACCATTTCTGGATCTAGAAGCTTATGCTCACCGAATTCATCCCAACATGATGGTGTTCTTCACCTCTTCCCCTACAGGGCTTCATAAGGTTCCATTTGGATTCTCGAGTGGAAACTGTTATTATAAAAGAATTCGACCATAGGAAGATGTTGATCACATTCTCCTTTAAAGTCCACTGAACATGATCTTAACATATATTCTAGTGTCTGAATAGTTCGATCTAATTGACCATCAGTTTTAGGATGATAGGTCATACTAATGTTCAGTTTAGTATCCAGAGCATGTCGAAGACTCTTCCATAACATAGAGGTGAATCTTGGATCTCGATCGGATACACCAGATAGTGGTGCTCCATGCAACCATACCACTTCCCGGATATACATCTCTTCCAGTTGATCCAAGGAGAAATCATCCTAAATTTCAATGAAGTGTGCAGACTTTGTAAGATGATCCACAATAACCCAGATTGCATTATTTCATTTAGATGTCTTCAGATTTATGGTGACAAAGTCTATGGTGATGTTCTTCCATTTCAATGCTGGTATGGGAAATTTCTGCCTCATCCACTTAGACTTATGTCTCTCTACCTTCACTTGCTGACACATCAGGCACTTTGATGAATACTCAATGATCTCCTTATTCATATTATCCCAACAATAATGATCTCATAGATCTCGATACATCTTTGTATTTTATAGGTAAATAAGGAAATTTGAAATGTGTTCATCATCCAGAAGATCCTTCTTCAGCTCCAGACATGATGGAATACATATTCCATTCCCTAATCTCACAATTCCTTCTTCATTAACATTGAACACTGAGGATTTCCCTTTTCTGATAGCTTACACATTCTTATGAATTACCACAACATATTTTTGAGAATCTTTTAACCTTTCCAAAAGTGACGGTTGAGAAATAATTAGTGAAATGATTGATGATGTTCCCTTCATTATGATTACTATGTACATCTTCATCAAATCTAATTCGATTGGATCCTTCTCAATTCTCATCAATGATAGAATCACTGGGTCCTTTCTACTTATAGCATTATCCACCTTGTTCGATATCCCAGGGTGGTAATGGATTGAGAAGTCATAGTCTTTGATCAAATATAACTATCTTTGTTGGCGCATGTTCAACTCTTTCTATGTGAATATATACTTGAGGATTTTGTGGTCTATATATATTTCACACTTCTCCAAAAAGAGATATTGCCACCAAATTTTAAACCTAAGATCACCGTTGCCAACTCCAGATCATGTGTTGGATAATTCTTCTCAATAACTTTCAATTCCATTGAATCATAGGTAATGAATTTATCATTTTTCATCAACACACAGCTGAGGCCCTTCTTCTAAGCATCACTGAATACGACAAAAAGTTCTCCACTTGTGGGTAAAGTGATAACGAGCACAGTGATAAGCCTCGTTTTTATCTCCTTGAGGCAATATTCACATTAATCATTCCATGAAAACATTACTCCCTTTAGAGTTAGTTTGGTTAGAGGGTTGGACAATCATGATAAATTTATCACAAATCGTCGATAATATCCAGCTAACCCCAAGAATTTATGGATATCCATTACCAAGGTTGGACTAGGCCATCTTTCAATTGTAGATGTGTTGTGGGGATCCACATATATCCCATTTATTATGATGATATGGCCCAAGAATGAGACCTCCATCACCCAGAACTCACACTTGTTGTATTCTCATAGAGATTATCCTTCCACAAGGTTTCTAGTACAGTTTTTAAATTATCCTCATGATCCTCCTTGCTTTTAGATTATATTAGAATATCATCTACAAAGAATACCACAAATTTTTTGAGGTAATCTCTAAATACACTATTCATCCTGACCGTGAAGATTTATGGAGCATTAGTGAGTCCGAAATGCATTATTATGAATGCATAGTTCTCGTATCTTGTACAAAAATTAATCTTGGGGATATCTTCCTTCTTCACCATTACTTGATAATATCACAACTGAAATTCTACCATGGATAAGTATTGTGATCCACGTATCTGATTGAACAAGTCATCAATTCATGTGAGAGGATACTTTTTATTTATCATGATTTTGTTAAGATCATGATAATTGATGCAAAGACACATTGAACCATCATTCTTCTTAATGAAGAGGACTTGTGAACCTCATGGTGAAGCACATGGGTGTATAAAACCATTTCTATATTATCCTGTAGTTGTTTCTTATTCTCATCATGATCTACAAAAACCATTCTATAGAGATTCTTGGATATTGGCAACACCCCAGTTATAAGATCGATTGAGAATTCAAAATATCTTCTAGGAGGAAGACCAGGCAATTCCTCAGGAAATACATCAGCGAATTCCCTCACAATTGTAATGTTTTCAAGGATGGTTGCTTCCTCGGAATCAATCATCTGAGACAGATACATGTGCTCATAGTGCAGTAATAGCCATGATTTAGATGATGGAACTAAATAAGATTCATCCTCCTCTTTTCACTTGTACAGATTCGGGGGTCGATTCTCCATATGGAGAGTGATTTCCCTCTCATGGGAATTTATGTTGGCTATATATAAGGAAATCCAATCCATGCCAATAATTTCATCAAATTCCACTAGAGAGATTATGATGAGGTTTTTCAGAATTTTCAATGTACTGTTTATGACAGGGGAGGAGTTAAATTCATGGGATACAATGATTGACCCATTTTTTGTACTCACTGACATATTTACTTCGATGATTTGTGATGGAGTTGGGATTTTTCTACTATAAATTTGAGATATAAAAGAATGTGTAAAACCTGAATCAAAAAGTAAATTTTCTATTCTTGAATGAATAACTAGCGTACCAGTCACCACTTCATTGTCGGGGCTTACTTCAGCAGTAGTGATGGAAAAATCTCGCCCTTACTGTCTTGGAGGTGGTTGGTTGCCTCAGAAAACACATGGATTAGGGAACTAATTTGCAATATTCCCTAGTTCTTTGTAGTTGTAGCAATAGACAAGGCATTGAGAGTCGAATGGAGCATTCCTCTACTCTGTCGCAACCACAGGTTTTTCTTGTTGGTAGTTAATGGCTAGCTGCCCTTCTCTTCCACACCTTAAGCATTTCCTTGTCCACTTCATGCAATTTCTAGGTTTCTTCATTCCACACCATTGGAAATGGAGGGTGCTAGACTTTCTTAGCACCGCTGTATTTATCCCTTGAACTACTAGAATTAAAGTCCACCTTACGCTTCTTCTCCCCATGATACACAAGAGATTCATTGATCTTGATTTCTAACTTGAGGGCACATCAGAAAATTTCTTTGTAACACCCCAAGCTTCCACGGTATGTTTCCATTGGAATAATTCAATAGCTTGCATTGTACGCAACATCGAGATTCTAACACACTATGACCAATCAAACTAGCCATTATGAAAAGTAATACCCAATTTTTGAAATTTTATAAATTTTATCATTCTAAATGGACTTCATTTTTGGATTTGGATTATCGAAATCATCCTAGGATGAAATTTTGGTATTTTTCTGAAAACATTTAGTTTTTGATTAATAGTGAAAAACACTGAGTTATAGTTTAAAACAAAATTTTTATTTAAATAATAATTTATTTTATTTAAATTTATTTTAGGTCAAAATAGATACATAATACCTATATAAGTTCAATTCAATTCATTGGACGCAGTTTATAATAATTTTAGATATATAATCATTTTATTAAACTTTTCACCGTCTTTTACCCATCTCCAAGAATAATTTTCAAATTCACATAAAAAATAATTTTACAGCTTTTGTGAGTTGAATATCGAAAATATGAGACACATGGTTAAGATCAAGGAGTAAAATGTGGTTCAATAAGATAAAATTAATTTTTGGTGGATAGTAACTTTGTATTTTTATTTACTACGGTTAAAAGTAAATAGGGTAATTAAGGGTAAAACAATATTATTATTACCATAAGAAATGTCATAATTGTATTGGATAAGTATAATTAGACCAAAAAAACATTAGGAAGAAAATATTAACCTCTTTGTTCCACTTGGATTAGATTAGAACATTTATTATTATTTAATTCAAAGAAGAGTTAAAAGAGTTAAATTAAAAGTTTAATAACTAAAACATCTTTAATATAGGGTTATACATAAGATAAATTCGATTATAAATATTCCTTATAAATATAAAAAATTTCCTAAATAATGGATTCCTATTTATAATTTTTAGACATTAAATAATTTAATTTATTTATGACATAATGGTGATGAAGTAATTTCCTAGTTAATGAAATATTCAAATAATTGATATTATAGATATCCAAATAAATTTAATTTGAGACTTTTTATGAATTACACTAATTTTAGAGGTTAATATGACATATTAGGGTTGGTTAGATAAATATTTTTCCAACTAATAATGCTGTTATGAATTTAGAAAAAATAAAATACCAAATAGTGTCAAAATTGACATAAAAGAGTTTTTAAAACAAATATTATATTATTTATTGGTATTCTATTCCTAAAAATATTAGGTTCGTCTAAAGGACTTATATAATGATAGGTGTATAATTAATTAACCACTTGGGGTTCGATTGGAAGTATATAGTATGTTTATTAACCATATAATATAAAAATACAAAGAGACATGGTAAATGTCAAACTATTTAACTAAGAGTTAAATATAAAAGATAAAGTTAATATATGGACCCAAACCTATATAAAACCTATTGGTTGAGTGGTGTTAGACCCATCCCCACCGTAGCCTTTAAATAATCCATTTTAGTGCCATTAGAAACCGAAAATGATTTTATTATAAAATAATATTTCTATCTTTTCCTAAGGTGCCCCTCACCCCTCTTATAAAAGGGCACTCCCCCTTCTCTCTAATTCACACCTTCCAAGCCATTTGGCTCAGACAACCTCTGCCAAAATATCCTCTCAACTTCATTCACTTAATCATGGAGGACTTCGTTTAGTCATAAATCCATCTTAAGGAGCCCTTTTGATCAAATCAAAAGGAAGAACCTGAAGAAGATGCAATAATTTCATCACCCACTTTCAAGTTCTTTTCTTCTTCCACTTCTTCTTTCTTTGATATTTCCATTATAAAATAATAACTTCGGTATAATATATATAATGTGATTTTATTATAAATATTGTACATCCATATACATTATTCTATCTATCCTTTTAATGACATGTCACCATACGTGCGTACGTACGACTTGCCGTCTCCACATCGTGGTGTAATTGTTATTCAATACATTATTATTTGGATGGGTAAAATAATGATGTTTAATTGATGTAAATAATGAATATAAAATTATAATGATTCTGTATATATCATATAACATCAAATTATATATTATTTTAACATCAAAACAATGATATTGTCGCTCGTTCGTACGTACAGATTACCGTCTCCACGAACACGATGAGATTCATTCCCCATCGTATCCATTCAAGACTAATTTTCATTTGATGATTGAAAATAATGTTTAAAGACTTTATATCATTCTAGATATGAATAAGATACATCCCATACATAACAAATATGACTCACATAACAAAGAATATAAAGGAAAACGAATTCGTTAACACCCAAAACGTCAATAATTCTAAGATATTATTAACAATGGAATGTTAAAAGATCATATATGATATCACATTAATGTATATGATTATTGTATAGTTTAAAAGAAATTATTTCACCATTATAAAGGAGTTTAACCTACCCTCAACCAAAGAAAAGTACAAGGTAAGGGTTTATTTCACAATCTTTTCATTATCTGAGGTTGTTTATACGTAATTATCTACTCGGACCTCTTTAACATCCACATCCATATTTCTTAAAAATGAATTTCAAAACATTCATACTATATTATAGAATATGTGTTAATGTAATTTATTCCTTTTTTTGACTTTTTATAATATTTTTATAAAGGAATCTTTCCGTCGTTTTCCAAACATGGTCCATTTCATCCTTTTCGACAAAATTAAGGTAAGAATGTCTTTTTTTAACTTATACGGCGGGTGCGACTATTTTCCACCATTATAAAATCATCTAATCTTCCCTTACAAGATTATAAGAATATTTTCAAATTTAATTTTTTTTATAATTATGCGACTTTTAAATGATTTCAAAAAAAGAGATATTTCTCTCAAATAGTTGTGATTTCATCTATGTCAACATCCCTTAATGGATTTTAAGCTTATTTGAAGTTGATTTATTATGATTCAAAACTTCCGAATTGTATTGAATGTTTTGTGATATGTTTGACTGTCGATGTGTTATTTTTATACCATTCATGGTTTATAGAGAATGTATTGACATTTCATATTCTAGTTTTAATACGAATGTTTGTGATATGTTTAGACCTTTTCATATGAGTAATGTATTGGAATTAGAAAGTGATGGGTGGAGACCACTATATCTCCTCAATGCATCAGTAGGTCTAATGAGACAACTAGATGTGGAATTGGCTGAGGCCCTTTCCCAATTTTGATATATGGTTTTGGCTGAGGCGTTAATCATTTTTAGACGTCTTGGGCGAGGCCTTGAAAAAATGTTTCAGAATGTATAGCCTTATAAATTCCCTCATTATGAAAATAATATATATGGTTCATGTGGTCATTCATCTAGTAGAATACCCACGATTATGTTTTATTATGTTATTATTTACTCATCTCATATTCCTGCCATAAAACTATTCATGTTTATTATTGTTAAAGGAATGTGGTTTCATTTATTCACTAAGATTAATATTTATTTCATTTTCCGCTATATTGCATACCCTTACATAGCGTTTGAGCTCACCCCTTTCTTATGTTTCATTTTTGCAGGATATAAAGAAGTTAATAATGAGTGACCTGCATGCATAATCTAGGAGGCATGGATGTTTCTAATGAAATATATTCGTGTTTTATTTATCTTCAAGTTGTAAAGTAGAACTTTTGTATGAATCTTGTTTCCAATAATACTAAACTGATCGGTCTTTTGAGACATGATTTCCTTGTGATCATTCCAATGTTATGTAATAATGCACCAACTCTAGGTAACTCGGGTGGGGGTGTTATAGTTGGTATCAGAGGAAGTTTAGTAAAAACCTTGGAAACTAGATTTAGATAAACTCTGACTAGAGCACATATCCCTAAGATAGACTTTGAGGATTAGTATAGAAGAACATCCTAGAATATTGGTATTAT
The DNA here is from genome assembly GCA_963277665.1 of Viscum album. NCBI lineage: Eukaryota > Viridiplantae > Streptophyta > Magnoliopsida > Santalales > Viscaceae > Viscum > Viscum album. The sequence goes on from OY728122.1 coordinate 1,632,442,162, forward strand.
AGAGATTTTGTGAGTCTTCCAAGAAATACATCCCTGTCTAGATGTGACTAGGTAGAGGCCGCTCTAGCACAGATGTACCTAGGGGTAAAACCTGAAAACACTGCTTTGAGCTAGACTCGAATGGGAACTGGTGCACAACAATGGGCCTTGTTGCACTCTTAGTTATGACACTCCTAGGGGATATTCTTAGGATAATTCTCATTTTCTTTATAAACCATTATGAAGGGTTTATGAGCATATACTTGCTCAAAGAAATTTTTTTTATGATTATGGATTATATCCATAATCTGTTGAATTTAAGTTAAGTCTTTTACAAGTTTGGATTTAATTATTGTGATTCATAAACTAATCTAGTGTTTGACATTGTTTAGAAATGGTGCCTAGTGGAAGGAATGAAAACCATATTAATGAATGCACTCCATGTAGGGATTTCGATCCTATTCAGGATAATTATAGTGGAGCTGGTGATACAACTGGTGCTGAACAACTTATCACCATACTAGTAGAACTCACACAGGTTATGAATAACAACCTTACCCGTATAGAGCACCCTGATCCACAACGTGGAGGATCAATATGAGACCGCTTCAGGAGGCAACAACCACTAAAATTTAATGGGTGTACAAATCCATTAGTAGCTGAGCAATGGATAAATTACTTATAGAAAATATTCCACGCCTTGGGGAGTAATGAAAGGGAAAAAGTTGTCATGGAATTTTACCACCTCACTGGAGATGATGATGAATGGTGGTCATTGATTCAAAACACAAAGGAAGATGATGAAGTATTAAATATGGAATTGGGGGAGTTTAATGAAATTTTCATAGAAAAATACTTTCATCATGACCATCGAGCGGATATGGGAAGACAATTTCTATGTCTGAGGAAAAAGGAGGATGAGAATGTCGCAAAGTATGAAGAGAACTTTACAAGGATAGCGAGGCATGCAGCAAATTATATATGTAACCCAAGAAGAAATAATGATCATTTCTTTTATGGGTTAAAATAATTTCTCCAACGAGCATTAGTATCGCAATCCTTCTCATCTTACGAAGACATTGTCTCGTGTGCTATCAAGACAGAAAAGGAATTCTCTAAGTCTTATGAATTTAAATCAAATCAACAGAAGAATAGATCTTCTGAACACTATAGGAATGGAAATAAAGAAATAGGGAAGAAGGGAAGAATTGATTTTCCACCCTATGATAATTGCAGAAGGAAGCACCCTGGTGCCAGTGTAAATGGAAAAGGAGTATGTTATAAATGTGGATAGAAAGGCCATATTGCTGGTGATTGTAAGGGAAAGAAAGGTGCTACCAATGTTTAATTCTATAATTTCAAGGATATGGGACATTATGAAAATGAATGTCCTAAGCATTAGGGAATCTTACCTCAGAAAACACAAAGGGATCAAGGCCAAGCTTATGTGATCACTATTGTTGAGGTTGAAGCCCCAAAAGACGTAGTGGAAGGTAATTTAATGGTTTTTTCAAGTTTAGAAAATGATTTATTTGATTCTAGATCATCACATTATTTCATATATTCCCATTTTGCTAAGAAAATTAGATTTTTCCAATTTGATTTTATAAGGGAGTTGTCAGTCAAAACTGTTAAGTAAAGTATCATGGCCACAATGTTTTGTGAATTGGTCCCCATTAGAGCAAATAAATGTTCTTTATCTGCTGATATCATCATCATACCCATGATTGAATTTGATATAATCCTCAGTATGGATTGGATTTCGGACCATGATGTGGGTATTTATTTTAAGAAGAAGGAGGTTACGATTTTTGATGATGATGATAAAGAACACCTTATCTTTAGAGCAGAATCGTCACCAACTGATTCTTATCTAGAACCACCGCCATTAGATAAAATAAATTCAACTATTGGGGAGGAAGAGAATGAAATAATTGTGGGTGAGGAAAGTAATGTTCAAATGGAAGATGTACCGATTGTGAAAGAGTATGTTGATGTGTTTCTAGAAGATTTACCTGGACATCCTCCAGAACAAGAAATTGAGTTTTCCATTGAATTAATTTCTGGTTCAAGGCCCATATCAAATACCCCTTATAGAATGTCCACTGTGGAATTAGTGGAATTAAATAAACAACAATAGGAATTGAGTAATAAGGGATTTATTTTCCCTAGTGTTTCTCCATGGGGAGCCCCTATAGTTTTGGTTAAGAAGAAAGATGGATCTATGAGGTTGTGCATTGACTATAGGGAGATCAATTCTATAACGATAAAGAACAAGTATCCCCTACTTCTCATTGATGATTTATTCAACCAACTTCATGGAGCTCAATACTTTTCAAATATTTACCTTTGATGTAGATACCATCAGTTGTGCGTGAAGAAGGAATACATTATGAAGACAACATTTCGGACTAGGTACGGGCATTACAAGTTTATAGTAATGCCTTTTGAATTGACTAATGCACCCTCTGTATTCATAGATAATATGAAAAGAGATTTCAAGGAAAATCTCGATGATTTTGTAGTGGTATTTATTGATGATATCTTGGTATACTGCAAAATCTATGGAGATCATGAAAATCACTTGCGCATTATTCTAAGGACTCTTAGAAGACATGAATTATATGGGAAGTTTAGAATGTGTGAATTCCGGCTTTAGAAAATTTATTTTCTTGGCCATATTGTCTCCAAGGATGGAATCTCCGTTGATCCTTCAAAGACCAATGCAATCCAATAATGTCTAGCACCGATGATTATAACTGAGGTACGAAGTTTTATTTGTTTAGATGGTTATTATCGATGTTTCTTCGTGAGTTTTTCTTGGTTGGATAACCCATTAACCATGATCACATGTAAAGGGGTTAAATTTGTTTGGACAAAAGAGTGTGAAGAATTTTTTGAAGAACTGAAGAAAAGTTTATTCAATGCTCCTATATTGACTCTACAATCGAGGAATGATGGGTTTGTTATTTATCATGATGCATCGAAGAAAGGACCTGGTTGTGTCCTTATTCATAATGATATGGTTATTGCTTATGCATCACGATAGCTGAAAATTCATGGGCAAAACTATCCTACTCATGATCTTGAGTTAGCAGCTGTAATCTTTCCTTTGAAGATTGGAGACACTATCTCTATGGTGAAAAATATGAGATTTATACTGATCACAATAGTTTGATGTATATTTTATCACATAAAGAACTCAACATGAGGCAAAGCCGATGGCTTGAACTAATGAAGGATTATTATTGCGCGATACACTACCACCTGGGGAAGGAAAATAATGTGGAAGATGCTTTGAGGAGAAAGGATCATGTAGTTTTGAACAAGACTAGAGTTGAAATGGATCCTATTTTCTGTGATCTAGTAAAGATAGATATGGGAATAACAATGGAAGGTGAAACATCAATGCTTTTTCAAATGGTTTCCAAACCATCCTAAATAGAAAAGAAAAAATGTTCTCAGGATGATAATGAGGAGTTTCAAAATAAGATTAAAGCTGTGAATGATGGGAGATTGGGTGACTTTGTGTATGAAGATGGAATTTTAATGTTTGGGAAGATGATTTGTGTTCCCAATATACCTGATATAAAAAGAGAATTTTTGGATGATGCTCATTGTTCAAATTTCTCTATACAATCTGGGAGAACCAAATTGTATGGAGATTTGAAGGAAAATTTTTTGTGGGACAACATGAAGAGGGAAATTGCTGATTTTGTGTCAAGATGTGTGGTTTTTCAACAAGTGAAAGCTGGAAGACAACATCCTGGAGAAGTCATGTAACCTCTTTCCATACCTGAGTGGAAATGGGATAATATTACGCTGGGCTTTGTCATGGGACTACCAAAGACTCCTAGAAGGAACGATGAAATTTGGGTCATTGTTGATCATCTTACCATGTAATCACATTTTCTTTCTATAAGAGAAGATTTACCACTTGAACGATTGGAAAGATTATATATTAATGAAGTTTTTGGACTTCATGGAGTATCACTATTGATTGATTCTGATCGTGATTCATGTTTTACATCAATATTCCAGAGAAGTCTTCAAAAATCCCGGTATAATCAGCTTCATTTGAGCATTGCCTACCACCCTCAGACAGATGGACAATCAGAACGAACTATTCAAACCATAGAAGACATGTTGAGATATTTCTCACTTGACTTTTAGGGTATGTGTGATAAACATTTATCTCTGAAGAATTATCCTATAACAATACATTCCATTCAAGTATTCAGATGGCATCATATAAAGTGTTATACGGAAAGAGATGTCGCACACCAACCTGCTGGGAAGATGTTAGTGAAAGAACAATTATAGGCCCAGAACTTGTGGAGGAAACGATGGAAAAGGTGAAGGTAATCCAAAACCACATCAAAGCAGCTCAATGTAGGCAGAAGTGCTAGGCTGACAACTGAAGGATGGATTAGGAATTTCAGGTAGGAGATCAAGTTTTCTTGAAGGTATATCCATGGAAGGGTGTTGTACATTTCGGTAAGAAGGGAAAATTTAGTCTTAGGTACACCAGAACTTTTTGAAATTATAGAACGAATTGGGTTTGTAGCTTATCGGTTGGCAATGCTTCAAATATCTCCCAAGTTCACGATGTGTTCCACATATCACTGTTGAGAAAATTCATTCCCGACCCAATGCATGTACTCACCTATGAGAAAGTAGAACTGGAACCTGATCTGTCTTATTGAGAAGATCCCACCAGGATTCTAGATACCCAAGAACAAGTGTTGAGACACCTTACAACTCGTCTAGTAAAATTTCTATGGAGAAACCATAATATGGTAGAAGCAACGTGGGAACCCAAGGAACTTATGATGACGAACCACCCAATTCTTTTTTATGCAGTAATATTCTTGAAATTTTTGGGAAAAAGTTATTTGAAATAGGGTAGAATGTAACACCCCAAGCTTCCATGGTCGTTTCCCTTTGAATAATACAATATCTTGCATTGTACGCAACGTCGATATTCTAACACACCGTGACCAATCAAACTTGCCATTATAAATAGTAATAACCACTTTTTGAAATTTTATAAATTTTATCTTTCAAAATGGACTTCATTTTTGGATTCAGAATATGAAAATTAGCCTAGGTTGAAATTTTTGTATTTTTCTGAAAATTTCAATTTTTGATGAATAGTGAAAACACTGAGTTATAGTTTAAAACCGAATTTTTATTTAAATTATAATTAATTTTATTTAAATTTATTTTATTTAAATTTATTTTAGGTCAAAATAGATACATAATACCTATATAAGTTCAATTTAATTCATTGGAGTCAGTTTATAATAATTTTAGATATATAAAAATTTTATTGAACTTTTCACCGTCTTTTAACCATCTCCTAGGAGAATTTGCAAATTCATATAAAACATAATTTTACCGCTTCTGTGAGTTGAATTTCAAAAATCCAAGACAAATGGTTAATATAAAGGAGTAAAATGTGGTTCAATAATATAAAAATAATTTTTGGTGAATAGTAACTTTTTACTTTTATTTACCACAGTTAAAAGTAAATTGGGTAATTAAGGGTAAAAATGATATTATTATTAGCCAAACACATGTCCTAGTTATATTGGATAAGTATAATTAGACTAAAAACAACCTTAGTAATAAAATATGAACCTCTTTGGTCCACATGGATTAGATTAGGACATTTTTTATTATTTAATTCAAAGAAGAGTTGAAAGAGTTAAAATCAATGTTTAATAAATAAAACATTTTTAATATAGGGTTATACATAAGATAAATTTGATTATAAATATTCATTATAAAGATTAATAATATTTCCTACGTAATGTTATTTTATTTATAATTTTTAGACATTATATAATTTAATTTATTTATGACACATTGGTGATGCAGTAATTACCAAATTAATGAAATATTAAAATAATTGATATTATAGATATCCAAATAAATGTAATTTGAGACTTTTTATGAATAAAACTAATTTTTTAGGTTAATATGATATATTAGGGTTCATTATATGAATTTTGTTCGAAGTAATATTGCTGTTATGAATTTATAAAAAAAATACCAAATAGTGTCAAAATTGACATAAATGAGTTTTTAATACAAATATTATATTATTAGTTGATATTATATTTTGAAAAATATAACGTTCGTCCAAAGGACTTATATAATGATATTTTAACCATTAATGAATCACTTTGGGATATCTTGGAAGTACATATAATTTTTATTAACCATATAATATAAAAATACAAACAGACATGGTAAATGTCAGGCTAATTAAATAGGAGTGAAATCTAAAAGATAAAGTTAATATAGTGACCCAAACTTGTCAAAAACCTATTGGTTGAGTGATATTTGACTCATCCCCACCTTATATTTTAAATAATCCATTTTGTAGCCATTAGAAACCTAAATTGATTTTATTATAAAATAATATTTCTAGCTTTTCCTAAGATTCCCCTCACCTCTCTTATAAAAGGGAAGTCGCCCTTCTCTCTAATTCACACATTCAAAGTCATGTGTCTCGAAAAACCTCTTCCCAAATATCCTCTAAACTTCCCTAAATTTATACTAGAGTCTTTACTTTATTCAGAAAGCCATCTTAAAGAGCCCTTTTGATCAAATCAAAGGGAAGAACCTGAAGAAGAGGTAATAATTTCACCACCCTCTTTCAAGTTCTTTTCTTCTTCCACTTCTTCTTTCTTTGTTATTTACATTATAAAATAATAACTAAAATATATTATATATACTATGATTTTATTATAAATATGCTACAACCATATTCATTAATCTATCCAGCCTTTAAATGACATGTCACCATATGTGCGTACGTACGACTTACTGTCCCCACGCCGTGGTGTAATTGTTATTCAATACATTATTATTTGGATGGGTATAATAATGATGTGTAATTTAAGTAAATAATGAATATACCATGATAATGATTCTTTATATATGATTTAACATCCAATTATATATTATTTTTATATCAAAAGAATGATATTTTCACTCGTGGGTACGTTTGGATTACCCTCTCCACGAACGCGATGAGATTCATTCCCCATCGTATCCATTCAAGACTAATTTTCATTTGATGATTAAAAATAATGTTTAAATAATTGATATAATTCTGGATATGAATAAGATACATCCCATCCATAAAAAATATGTCTCACATAACAAATAATATAAAGGAAAATGAATTCGTTAACACCCGAAACGATAATAATACTAAGATATTATTAATAAAAAAATGTTAACTGATCATATATGATATCATATTAATGTATATTATCCCAGTATAGTTTGATAAAAATTATTTCACCATTATATAGTAGGTTAACCCACCCTTGACCAAGGGAATGTAAAAGGTAAGGGTTTATTTCACAATCTCTTCAATATCCGAGCTTGTTTATACGTAATTATCTACTGGGACCTCTTCATCATCCACATAGATGTTTCTTAAAAATGTATTTCAAAACATTCTTACTATTCTATAGAATTTGGTTTAAAGTTATTTATACACTTTTTTGAATTTTTATATGATGTCTATAAAGGAATATTTTTGTCGTTTTCCAAACAAGGTCCTTTTTAACCTTTTCGACGTAATTAAGGTAAAAATGTCTTTTTTAACTTATACGGTGGGTGCGAATATTTTCCACCATTATAAAATCATCAAAGCTTACCTAATAGGATTATAAAAATATATTCCAAGTAAATATTTTCTTTTATAATTATTTTCCATTTAAATGATTTCAAAAAAAAGTTATATTTCTCTCAAATAGTTTTGATTTCATCTATGTCAACATCCTTTGATAGATTTTAAGCTTATTTGAATTTGATTTATTTTGATACAAAACTTCCATATTGTATTGAAGGTTTTGTGATATGTTTGATTGTGGATGTTTTATTTTTATACCATTCATGGTTTATGGAGAATTTATTGACATTTCGTATGCTAGTTTTAATACTAATGTTTATGATATGTTTAAACCTTTTCCTATGAGGAATGTATTGGACTTAGTAAGTGACGGGTGGAGCTAGCTATATCTCCACAATGCATCGGTAGGTCTCATGAGACAACTAGACGTGGAATTTTCCGAGGCCCTTTCCCAATTTTTATATATGGTTTTGGTCGAGGCCTTAATCATTTTTATATGTCAGGGCCGAGGCCTTGACAAATTGTTTCAGAATGTCCGGAATCATAGATTACCTCATTATGAAAATAATATTGATGGTTCATGTGGTAATTCATCTAGTATAATACCCATGATTATGTGTTATTATGGAATTATTTACTCATCTCATATTCCTACCATAAAAGTATTCAGGTATACTATTGTTAAAGGAAGTGGTTTCAATTAATCACCATGCTTAATTTTTATGTCATCTTCCACTGTATTACATACCCTTAATGGGCGTTTGAGATCACCCCTTTCTTATGTTTCATTTTCCCAGGATATGAAGATGTTAGTTATGAGTGACATGCAGGAAAAATCTTGGAGGCTTGGATGTTTCTAATGAAATATATTCGTGTTGTATTTCTCTTCAAGTTGTAAAGTTGAAGTTATGTATGAATCGTGTTTCCAATAATACTAAATTGATCGGTCCTTCAAGATATGTTTTCCTTGTGATCATGCCAATGTTATGTAATAATTAACCGACTCTGGGATATTAGGGTCAGGGTGTTACGTTCCTCATAGTTGTCGAAGTCACAGATCGCAAGGGATTTCCGTAGGCTAGGTTTCAGCACACCAAAGAAGCGGTCAACCTGGCATTCGTGGGTAATGACAAAGCCAAATGTGTATCGTGAAAGCCTTGTGATATTTTCCTTATACAATCTAAAGCATTCGTTGTCTATTTTCTTGAGGGCAAGGAAGTCTCATTCCATCTTAAGCCAGAGGGTTCATGGAAAATATTTATCAAAAAAATCTTCTTGAAATCCTTACATTCCAATTCCTTGATCTCTTCCTTAGGCTTCATATTTTTTTTCAATATCCACCATTGATCAGCTTCACCCTCCATATGATAAGTATCTAGAAGAACCATCACTTGTTTAGAACATTGAAGGATCGAGAAGATATTTTCAATGGAGTTGATCCATTGTTCGGTTATTTAGGGATTATATGATCCATTAAAAGTTGGAGGACATTGTCTCATAAAGCTATCAATAGAAACTTTTTCTTTCTTAGGGGGGGTTGAACATTCCTATTGACCCATGTTTCTATTAACGGTTGAGTTAACTGAGAGAGAATCATGACAAAGTTTGTAATTCTTGCTCCCATAGGATTGTGCATCTCATTAACAGATTCATCAAATTGATCTTCACATCAGTTGTTAGCCAAAGTCCTCCTATTACCGGCCATTGGCTGGAATAATATGAACGTTAGGGGTAACCCATAAAGGGTAATCAAGGGGAAAAATGGATGAATTATAAATATCTTTTATTTCCTTAACTTACGACTATATAGGCTTCAATCTATGTTATCTATGATCTACTTTCTAACATGTATTCTTAGAGATATTTTTTTAAATCCCCTTAGTAATGGTTCATACTAAGCTTGTTAATTTACCAAAGCCAATCCCCTAAGAGTGTCGTAATCAAGAGTTCACCAAGTCCTGTTTTTGTGTACCATGATACCTTAGGTCAAGCCCAAAACTCCTTGTCGGTGTTTTCACCTCTAGGTACACCTATGCCAGAGCCACCTTTACCTGCTCATATCCAGACATGGATGTAATTGTTTAATAAAACACTTACTCAATATCCACCAAAAATTATGGATGTTTTTATTCATATACTTAGTCTAGTATATAAGGCTTAACTAGGGTTTTCTAATCCTAATCCTAAAAATAACTAAACCTATACATTGATACCAACTCTAACCACCCTTTTCATTATTACATATATAAAACAGATTTATTATATAAACATTAACTTGATACAACATAGATTATTGAGAGGTATAGTGTATTTGGGGATTAGTAAAATTAAATAACAATTAAAATTATTGAACACAACATCTTATTGAAAACATCCTTTACATGACCACTACATTTCCTCGTACTTAGCATTGTATAGTATAACCTAAGGATGTGCATAAGAAAAGGGTGATCTATAAATCCCAATAAGTGATTAAAAATGGAATAACATGAAGAATACAATACATGTTACAAAATAGGAATATCAATGGAGCATAAGAGAAACATGAAAATGAAGGCATGATAAAGTAGGATAATCATAACATGGAAATATGGCACCAACGCTTAACATCGAATTAGCATGATCCAAGGATCATTCCACATGGTGCATGAGTAATACCTCATTGCACATGAATCATGAGTAAACCCTCATTAAACATGAATTTTTATAATTCAACACTCATTTCACATGATTTATCATAATAATATACTTTACCCAATTCATTGGAGCGGTATGGGGGCTCACCCGTCTTAAACATTTCATTTCATGCATTAGTGTGTCACAACAGATCATAAAACATTGATTCATTAAACATCATCATTTATTCCACAATACAAGATTGTGTAATTCATACATGAAACTCTATAATCAATAAGTAAATGTTCATAAAGTTGAATACCCTTGATAGAGAAATGAGTATGGTATTCTCTACATAATGACTTCGACTTGGAAAACATGGTACAATTTCGATAGCATAAAGGTGTGATATAAGAATTCATAAAAATGGATAATGAGATAGAAATGGGAGTCTCATAATATTTAAATTAAATGAAGAATATGGGGTTAATATAGATACTTTTCCCAACAATTGTAATGGAATTTAGATTCATGATACAATAAAATTGCTTGGGTGTAAATGAGGTGAGAGAAATTCCTAACGGAATTTTTCATGGTAATGGGTGTATATGGGAGGAATTTAATGAGAGAGAAAGGGGACTATAATCATTAAAAAATATAGAGGGAAATATGGGGGAGGTGAAAAATCATACCCCCAACATTTATAATTGAAAATAAAAGGGCATAAAATATTATAAAACTTGCATAAAAAGAGAAAGGTATGAATCACTTACATGGAAGTGTGATCCCAAAGGCTTGGGAGAGGCTTTAGAGAGACTTATTGGGAGCTTGGGGCCTCTTGGGAGGATTCGAGAGAGAGGAGGGTAGGGTTTGTTCAAAGAACAAAGGCTTTGTGTGAAGAGGAAGTGTGAGATTTTTTAGGTTTATATAGGAAAGGAGAAGGAATTATTTATTATTTAGGTTTGGGACACCTCACATTAAACTAATCAAAAACACAAAACATCCCATGGTTTTACCCTTTCTATTTTCAAAAGGGGAGTGAAAAAAAATATTTTATAAGGCCATTGGCCGAGCTTCATGAAATAATATAGTTGCTTATGTAGAGGTCAGTCACACTCTCAAGGAAAACAATTTAAAAGGAAGAAATGATTTATAAGGCCAGAAGGGTCTACTAATGCATTATAAAATAAATCAAATAAATCCAAAATCACATTATTTTAATTTTTCAACATATATTGGTGAAACATAATGTTAATTTTATTTTATTACATCACTATTGGGTCATTATGATTTCATAAAACACATTATATATTTAAACGTTATTAATTTTTTATCCAAAAATTTGATTGTCTCAAAAAATTATGAAAAATTTGTCGTTGGATAATTTTGACATCCTGATTAAAAAAAATAATATTAATTTTATCTAAATAATTTTCTAAATATGGGAATTTTTACTTTTAAAATAAAAACTAACATTTATCGAAAGTTGATGTGTTTTGACCAAAACATATTTCAAACCTTAATAAAAATTACAATTGCATTCATAAAATTATATGATCATTAATATTTAATAAAAATTAATTTAATAATAATAATAATATTTTATTGAAATTTTATTTATTACAAAAATCCATTAATTAATCAAAATAAATTTCTTAGATGAATATTAACTAAAAATAATATTTATGCTTTAAAAACTATTTACAAATTAACAATAATAAAAAAAATGTATATTCTCTAGACAAGAATAATTTAAATAATCATAGTACTGGGTTCTTGTTACGTAACCCCTTAAAACACCCGCATAAGACCTTAGGTTAAGGTTCGTGATGGTGACAGACTCTTAGGGTGGCTCAGATAATATTGCTCGAGTGGTAATCTCAATCAATTTACACTTCTCTCGTAGGCGATTCCACTCAAGCATATCATATTCAAGCTCAGCTTGGGATTGGTCAAGAGCAAATCCCAGTGACACCACCTAATTTATCAGCTCCAATAAATGGGCTTCGTATGGGGAAAGTCTACTTGATGAGGTCATCTCTTCCTTTTTATGAGTAAATTGATTTTATTAAAGCCCTATATTTATAATAATCATGTGATCACTGTTCAAAGACTATATTAGAAACTCTCAAAATTCTTAATGGTATTTTAAAATCCAAAACATAAAACCAATGAAGTTGACATTTTATATAACCATTTTACATAATAATTCATATAATTCGATCAAGAGGAATTTCATTAATGAATATTTGGTTCGTTACACATATACCACATATAAATCCCCCCTACAACAACACATCTCCATGCCAGACTCTAGATGTATCTTGAAACAATTTATAATCCTCACATTTCTTAGTTAGGATCATAATTGGTGAAATAGTGAAAATCTTGTTTGACTCCTGGAAGGAATTCTCACAAGATCTAGACTAATAAAAATTGAAATCATTCTTGGTCAACACTGAAAGTGGATCTTACAAATAGAAAAATTTCTAGATAAACATTCAATAAAAATGTACCAATCCCAGAATTCATTGGATATCAAAAACATTATTTTTATACCCCCTTGTAAAAACTTCCTGAGAATTCCTTGGGTTCATTGATACACCTTCCTCAGAAATTATGCTTCCCAGGAAATGTACCGAGTCATTCCTATTGGAATCCTCATGTATTAATAATGTTTTAGTGATCACAAATCATATTCAGCCTATAAATCTTGTTAACTCTATGTAATCTATCTCACATAAAGTGTATAGTTGTTTGATAAAAGCTATCCAAAACTCTTAAGTGTTATAAAATCGTTTTAGTTACTGTACACTATCTTTTGATTTACATTATAATGATATCTTTCAAAAATGATTAAGTCTAGCCAATTCTATTAATATCTCTTCTTAAGTATTAATACAGATATTTTTCTAAGTCTGAGACATCATGAGTCTACAACTGGTTATGTTTTTCTTGAAAAGTAATGAGACACCGTGAACATGAGACACTGTGAAATAGACACTGTGAATGAGACATCGTGACCATGAGACACCGTGAATCAGACACCATGAATGAGACATTGTCACAATAAGACATCGTGAAAAAGGCACCATGACCATGAGACACTGTGAAACAGACACCCTGAATGAGACACTGTAACCATGAGACACTGTGAACAAAACATCGTGAATGAGACACCGTGACCATGAGACACCATGACTAGACACCATGACTAATCCAAACACCGTTTAAAGGAGACACCATTTCCAGAAAAACTGTGACACAGTTTTTTAATCTGTTTTTTCCTTTTTCAATTTATTCTCTAATGGTCATATTTGAAGATTTTAAATGCACTGAAATAAATAATGTTCTTTATATACATTTCACCTGATAGTATGAGGTACGAGTTGGAGAATACATTCAACCTATCTTCTCCAACACATGCACTCCAAAAATAATAGAGAAGTTCTAACATGAAAAATGAGTCAATGCAAGCAGACATGAGCATGACAATGAAAAACACACTAAGAGAATTTTTGAAGAAATAATTGTCACATAAAACTCGATGCTTCTAAAGAACACACGAAGCATAAGTGAATCCTAGAATTGAGAACATCTTCATACTATCAAACATCATGTAGAACACAAGCTAGATCTTTCTGACTTGTGAGACTCTGTTTTCTATACAAGAACTTGATTTCTGCATCTGCTTTATCTTAGAAGTCTAGATTTGGAAAGAATAATACACAGATCACTTCTAAACTTATCTCAAAATTTCTACTATGTTGTGTATAATTTTATTAGTTTTTGAGCAGTGTGTGTATCTGTATAACAACACACTCTGTATCATGCATTAAACTCAAGGATATAATATATTATTTCTCAAAAAACTTTTTACACTTGTGTATACCCACGGATAAGTGTGGAAGAGATCCATGTTTGGCATGGTAGTTTGTACCCACAATGAACTGTACAAGAGGTCTAGTGACCTGGAAAGTCTTGTGTACTATTGTTAACCCCGATCCAAGGTGTGGATCATGTTTATTTATATAAACTTCTTGGTGGTAGGTGATCACTAATTGGAGTGGATTAGGTCTTTTCTTGAGAATTAACCACTTGTTTTATATCCACTATGATACTTTATTTAGTCTTCTCTATTTTAATGCTTTATTATATAATTCAGAAATCACTAAATTTACTCTGATAGTTAATCTTGGAAAGAAGTTATAATTGTCATTCCTTAATATAATAACATTAAAAGTAACATTAATAACTGATATTATTGTTACTGAGAATTAATAAATCTTCTATGAAGTTATTTAAATAATAAAAATTTCATAACCATATAACCTTGATTATCTAGGTTGTATTTAACATTATTGGGGAAAATTTTTAAGAATACTTTTAAAACAGGAATTTTTCAAGATACTCAATTCACCCCCCCCCCCCTCTTGAGTAATCTACTCTGACCAACATTTGATATCAGAGGAGTTTATTAAAGACAATGTCTAACCTTATTTAACTGTGATTGTAGTTGTACTTTAAAGATTTGTAAATTTATGTTAATTAAAAATTTATACCTCTTTAAATTTATTTCTTTATTATGGATAATATATTGGAAGGATTTGTAACCAACATACCATCATTCTTTAATAGAAACTATGATCAATGAAAAATTAAAATGAAAATGCAATTAGAAAGTATGGGTTTTGAAAATTAGTCTTCCATTATAGATGAATATAATATTCCTACTACTGATATTATCACATGGGATGAACTTATCAAAACATCCTATAATAAAAATTTCCAAGCTATGAATTCATTATATTTATCTGTAGGAGATGATGAATTGAATATAATTTCTACTTGTAAAATTGCCCATGAAATTTGGGATACATTGTTTGTTTCGCATGATGGAACATCTAGTGTGAATGAAATGGGACTTAATACTTATTCAATTAAATATTATAACATTAAAATGAAATCTGATGAGCCTATTTCTGACATGTATCATAGGTTCAATGATATTTTTAACAAAATGATTTCTTTTGGAAGAGAAATCACTACCATGGATCATATCATGAGAATTCTCAGATGTCTACCTGACAGATATAGAGGAACCTCTATCTCTATTAGAGAATCATGTGACATCAAACAGCTACCTATAAAAGAACCCATTGGGAAACTGATAATGTATGAAGAGGAGCAGAAAGTCAACAAGGAGGAGGAGGATGAACCCAAAAGAAATTTTTTTGCATTCAAGACCACCACCTATAAAAAAAAGACAAAGGGAAATTGAAAGCTTCTATAGAAAGTTCTAGGAGTGAACAATCATCGCATGATAGTGATGAGGATATGGCTCCATTATCTAGAAGATTTAAAATATTTTACAAGAAGAAGAACTTTTTTAGAAAGCCTAACTTAAAGGGAAGATGTGACAAAAAAAGAAGTTAGAAGAAGAATTAGAAAAGTAGTGATAAGAATGTTGAGATTGACTGCTATGAATGTAAGTGCAAAGGACATGTCAAGGTTTGGTATCCAAAGATCATGTAAAAAGGAGATATGAGGAATAAGACAAAAAGTATAAAAAGTTAATTAAAATAACCTCGAGTGCTTCTGAGGAATGGTCATGTGACTCAGAAGCATCACATGATGAACATGATAACAAAGAAAATATTTCTTTTATTACAAACACATCTAAGGTAACACTGGACTCTATAGATAATTCATAAAATTCTAGAGATGAGAGTGAATCAAAAAATATAAATAATGACAAAATTATCGAATACTGTAACATGATTCAAGAAACATGAAATGAACTAAAAGCCAAATATAAATCTTTAAAGAAACAATATGCTCTTCCTGTGACTATTAAGTCTGAAATCACAAATGAAAAATAGAAAACTCCTCAACTGTTCAAGGAGAAAAATAAATTAAAAATCTCTAATGAGAAATTTAACAAGGACTTAAAAGATTTTACCAATGGGAAGAATACTCTTACTTAAATTCTAGGTAACCAAATCGCCCCTAATTACAACACTGACATTGGTTATTAACCTGGAAAAAGAAAACCTGGTAAAATAATCATTGTTTCTAAATCTAGGACATATATTTTTACTCCCAGTTTTGTACACAAATCAACTAGTTCAAGTTATGATACAATTTCTACTATTTCATGTTTTTATGGACCGAATAAAGTTTATTTTTCAAATTCGTTACACAATGCTTATAAGAAACCTATGAGGAATATTTTGGTTCTTTAAGCACTTATCACTAATGTTACTAGACCCAGAAAAGTATGGGTACCAAAATTTGTTTTGTTTGATCAAATTTTAAGAAATATGCTTAAAGAGTTCCTATAAATGTTTATTATACTTGGACAGTGGGTGTTTAAGACACCTGACTGGAGACTACTTGTAACGCCCTGACCCTAGAAGTCCAGAGTCGGTGCATTATTATGTATCACTGGTATGATCATAAAAGATCAAGTCTCGAACGATTGATTAGTTTAGTAGCATTGTAAGTACTAGATAAATTCAAAAGGTTTACATTACATCATAAAATGGAAAACTATAACAACATTGTTTCCATAGACAACACTGAGATCCCATAGAATATCCCCGGTGGTAAGTAATAATATACATATTTGCATCCTAGAAAAAATAAAACATAGAAAGGGGTGATCTCATATGATTAGTAAGGATAACATTATAGCAGAAACTTTCTTAAATAAGAATAAACATTTAAGGTAGTGTATAAGACTAGAACAAAAGCCTTTTAAAAGTGAAATTTAGCATAATATGTAAAAGATAAAATCAAATAATTTCATTTACTTATTCACATGGATATTATAATACTCTAATAATCACATACAATATAAATAACAACTTTCATAATGATGGAATGCATAATGCTAGACTATCATAACCACATAGTCAAGGCCTTGTACCAAAGACTAAAAATAATATTTTGTCAAGGCCTTGTGCTAAGACAATAGTTTGTCTCATGAGACCTACCAATGCATCGAGGAGATATAGCAGGCACCACCTATCACTTACTAATTCTAATTCATTCCTCATATAAAATGTTTGAAACATAACATAAACATTTGTATTAAAACTATCATACGAAATGTCAATACTTTACCCACAAACCATGAATTGTATAAAAATAGCACATCCAGAATCAAAAAAAAACACATTCACTACAATATTGAATATTGTATTGCAATAGATTAACCTCAATTGAGAATAATGAAGGATATTGACATAGATGAAAATAATCATCCGAACTATTTGAGAGAAATACCCCCCCTTTTCTTGAAAACATTTCAAAGTCACACAACTTTTCACGAAGACGTTTTAAAAAAAGATTTGTGAATCAAAGTGTCCCATACCACCTTTAAACTTTTAAAAGGAATTTTAATCTTGATACATTAATGTCCATATAAATAAATCCTTAAAACCATTTTTAAAACATGGACATTAAACAGAAATATTTATAAGAATAAATCTTTAAAACATTTAAAAAATTATATTTTAGTTAGAGTTTCTAACCAAAAGAGATACACTTGAATAGAAATAATGAAGGTAATCAAAACATTGTAATATCATTATAATAAAGGGATTCATGATATACTATGTAAAATTACATTATATACAAAATATAATAGTGATTTGGTGTATAACAAAGAAGTCTCAATGTAATGTAAATTGAGATGAAACTTCTTATAAGGACCATATATTTAGGTTAAGGATAAATCAATGAAATAATTATGTGTGAAAAATATAAATACTCTAAATATGATTGAATATTCAGTGTAAATCAACCATAGTACATTCACACATATTCTTGTAAAAACATCACCAATGAATTGGATATTAAACTCAACAAATGGAGATTGAGTTAAAATTACTCGTATCAAGTTCATATTGAGAACTAGAGAATTTATAAATGGAGTGATTATGTGTGTCAAAAGTATATCTATAGAATGGGGAGTGGAAATTATGACATAAACAAATGAATAGTTATTCCACTCATAATCTTGGAGTAAAATAATCAACGAAGTTTGCGTAAAGCCGAATGAGTGGAAATTGAAATTTCGAATTCCCTTATTGATTTGGTAAATTACGAAACATAAACCCATGAAAGAAGGATAATACATTGATGATGTATATATCAATAAATTAAAGTATATTACACAATGAATATAATCATGGGAAGTACACACATCACATGCAATAAATAAGTTGTGAATAATGGAAGTCTCACAAGAATTAAAAGTGAGATAAGAACCCCCTTACTTTGTACATTTCCTTGGTAGAGGGTAGGTTAACCTCTTTTATAATGGTGAAATAATTTTTATTGAATTATAATTTAATCATATAAATTAATATGATATCATATATGATCTTTAAACATCTATTTATTAATAATATCTTAGTATTGTCATCCATTTGGGTGTTAACGAATTTTTTTTCCTTTATATTCTTTTATATGTGAGCCATATTTGTTATGGATGGGATGTATCTTACTCATATACAGAATTATATCATGTCTCTAAACATTATTTTTAATAATAAAATGAAATTTATTCTTCAATGGATACGATGGGGAATGAAGCTCATCACGTTCGTGGAAATGGTAATCTGTACGTACGCACGAGCGAGAATACCATTCTTTGGATATTAAAATAATATATAATTGGATGTTACATCATATATAAAGAATAATTATAATGTTATATTTTATTATTTACATTAATTAGACATCATTATTATAACCATCCAAATAATAATATATTGAATAACAATTACACCACGATGTGGAGACGGTAATCCGTACGTATGAACGTATGGTGAAATGTCATTCAAAGGATGGATAGAATAATGAATATGGATTTAAAATATTTATAATAACATCAATGTATATATAAGACACTAGAGTTATTATTTTAGAATGGAAATAACAAAGAAATAATAAGTGGGATAAGAAAAGAACTTGAAAGTGGGTGGTGAAATTATTACATCTTCTTCGGGTTCTTTTTTTTGATTTGATCAAAAGGGTTCCTTATGTTGGATTTATGACTAAAATAAGGCATCTAGGATGAATTGAGGAATGTTTAGAGGATATTTGGGTAGGGTTTGGCCGAGCCAATAGGCTTTGATGGTGGGAATTTGAGAGAAGGGGGAGTGCCCTTTTATAAGAGGGGTGAGGGGCACCTTAGGAAAAGCTAGAAATATTATTTTATAATAAAACTATTTTCGGTTTCTAATGGATAAAAAATGGATTATTTAAAGGATAAGGTGGGGATGGGTCAAAACCCAATCAACCAATAGGTTTTATACAGGCTTCGGTCACTATATTAACCTTAACTTTTAGATTTTACTCTTAGTTAAATAGTTTGACATTTACCTTGTCACTTTTTATTTTTATATTATATGGTTAATAAACCTACAATATACTTCCAAGATAACCCCAAGTGGTTAATTAATGATACACTTATCATTATATAAGTCCTTTGGCCAAACCTTAGATTTTTATGAATATTATATCAATTAATAATATAATATTTGTTTTAAAAATTCCTTTATGTCAATTTTGACACTATTTAATAATTGATTTTTTTAAAGTCTTAACAAAATTATAAATTCGAAACAAATTGTTAAAACATAATAACTGGTCATATTAACCTATATAATTCGTGTATGGCATAAAAACGTTGAAATTATATTTATTTTAACATTTATAATACCAATTATTGGATTCATTAATTAATAAGAAAAATGTTGCATCATCATTGTGTGATAAATAAATTTAATTATTAAATGTCTAAAAATTATAAATAAAATACCATTACGTATGAAATATTTTTATATTTATAATTAATATTTATATTTTAAGAGATAACATGTATAATCCTATGTAAAATTTGTTTTACTAAAAGATATATGCTTATGTCATTTTTGTATTTATTTTAACATCATTAATATAAAGTGTCATTATCACTTACAAGTGGCTCCATGGGATCCCAAAATCGACCCAAATATGTCCATGGTCTGACATGTATCATACAATATGGTTAGCACACATTTTAGGGTAATTTAATATTATTATATTATTATTTTTTACCCTTATTTGACCGATTTACCCTTTAACCAAGGTAAATAAAATAATTACCGAAATAATTATTCAAAATGTATAAAAATAAAAGTTACCAATTTACACAATTTAGACCACATGAATCTAAATATTGAATCCATTTTTCTAAACAAAAATCACAGAAGTGGTAGAAATTATTTTAAAATTTATTCCCGTTGTCAAAACAAAAAAGTGTGTTTTTAGAAATAGAAACTATCAAAAGACTGACAGTTGCTTATGTCCAGTTTACATGTGAAATTTTGTCCAATGACCAAAATTGGATTAAATGGTAAAAATAATATCTAATTATACTTTAAAACCACTCAAATTCATAATTTATCACTATTAATTATTTCGATTAAAAAAGTTGTTTTCAGTTAAAATATATTATATTTCACTATTCACCCTAAATAGGAAAGTTATCAGAAAAATGCCAATAATTTATAGAAACTATATTATTATTTCCTAATCCCAAATAAGAATTTTATTTTTTCAAATTTATTATAAAAAAGTTTAAATTATTGGATTTAAAAAGGGTTCGCCATTACAAGGCGGTAAAATTGAATTTTTTGAAAAATACTTCTTTTATCTGAAATAAAAGAATTTGTCCTTACATTATGTCTATGAAACTCATAAGATGGATTCTAAAATTATAGTGGTTATATAATGTTCTAAATTCAGGTAATACTATTCATAACCACTTTTGAACGACAAGTTTGGTAAGTCGTGGTGTGCTTGAACTCGATGTTGCATGTAGTGTATGTTATTGAATTACTTTGAAGAACTAACATACTATGAAATTTTGGGGTGTTACACTACTAATGCTTCAAGAACCTAATAATGATAGGTGGAGGACATGTCACATTTGGTGACAATTCTAATAGAAATATTATTGGCCTTGTCCAAATCGGTAACTCTAACTCAGTTTTGATTTCTAAAGTACTGTTTGTTGATGGTTTGATATATAATCAGTTTAGCACATCCCAATTATGTGATGATGGATTTCATGTTAGATTTGAAAATTATTCTTTCAATGTCTTTAATTATAGAGAATATTTAGTTTTTTCTACATTGATAAATGAAAATTTTTATTCTGTTAACATAGATTCTTTAGTTTCTCAAAATTCTTAATGCATAAGTGTATTTTAGAAAGAGTCTTGGCTTTGGAATAGGAGACTTGGAAACATTAATATTCACTACCTTTGAAAGCTAACTATAAAAATCTTAATCAAACACCTACCCAAACTTCAGTTTCTAAATACTAAAGTGTTTAATCCCTATCAAAAGTTAAAACAACACAAAATTTCCTTCAAATCAAAGAAAGAAGTTTCAACTTCTCAACCTCTCAAACTGGTTCCCATGGATTTTTTGGACCATCTAGAGTTTCTAGTTTAAATGGGAATCAGTACATTTATGTTCTTGTAGATTAATTTTATAGATATAATTGGACATTCTTTCTATCTCACAAAAGTGAAGCGTAGTCTTACTTTACCAAAGATGCCAAGTCTGTAGAAAATCATAGTGGACATTGAATTAAGAACTTGAGAAGTAGTCATGGTCATGAGTGTGTAAATAAAGAGTTTGAATAATTTTTCTCACAAAATGGCTATAGTCATAATTTCTATACCCCTAGAACATCTCAAAAAAATGGAGTTGTAGAAAGAAAAAATAGAACCTTATAATAGATTGCTAGAACAATGCTTAGTGAACATGACCTACCTATACATTTTTGGGTTGAAGCTATAAATACCGCATGATACATAATCTATAGAGTGTTGATCAGAACTATTATTAAAAAAACTCCTTATGAGTTATGGAACAATCCAAAATCAAATTCTAACTACATCAATGTTTTTGGTTGTAATGTCTATATCCTTAATACTAAGGACATTCTTGAAAAATTTTCATCTAAGAGTGATGATAGAATATTTTTAGGATATTAAATTTCTAGTAAAGATTATAGAGTGTTCAATAAAAGAACTAAATGTGTGGAAGAATATGTCCATGTAAAATTTGATGAAGAAGATCCACATGACCCAAAAACAATTATGGAGAACCTAGAAGATGATGTATCAAATCTGATCATTAATTCCAAATACTCAAACCATCCTGTAAAGGAATCCATGAAAACATCTAGTTTTGGAAATTCCTTAGACTCAAATCACAATGAACCCATACCTGTTGATGAACCTAAAGTCACTAATCCTTCCTTTTCTTGAGCTGTTAGAACTCTTAAGAACAATTCCTTTGATGTTGTTGTAGGATACCTAGACAAAGGAACTCAAACTAGAGCTTCTCTTAGGAATCAAGTTGAACATCAAGTCTTATTGTCACAACTTTAATCTAAAAACATTAATGATTCTATTAATGGTTAATTTTGGGTGATGGATATGCAAGAAGAACATAATCAGTTTGAAAGAAACAATGTTTGGAAACTTGTCGTAAGACCCATAGACACATTCTCCATAGGAATTAAATGGGTGTTTAGAAATAAGTAAGATGAATTTGGTAATATAATTAGAAACAAGGAAAGATTGGTTGGACAAGACTATAGTCAAGAAGAAGGAATTGACTATGAGGAGGCCTTTGCACCAGTAGCTACACTTGAAGCTATTAGAATTATTCTTGCTTCGGTTCCACATGTTAATTTCAAAATATATCAAATGGATGTTAAGATTGAATTCCTAAATGGTTATATAGTTGAAGATTTATTTGCTGAGAAACCTGCTAGTTTTACATATCCTCATTTTCCAAATCATATTTTTAAATTATCAAAAGCCTTATATGGTTTAAAAAAAGCTCCAAGAGCCTGGTATGATAGGCTGAGTACTTTTCTTATTTCCAAAGTTTTTACAAAAGTAATTGCGGATCCTACCCTTTTTATAAAATGAATTTCTAATGATGTTTTTGTTGTTCAAATCTATATCAATGACATTATCTTTGTATCTTCAAGAAATTCTTTATGCATTTATTTTTCTAAAATAATGCAAAATAAATTTGAAATGAGTTTAATGGGTGAACTAAAATTCTTTCTCAGATTTCAAATCATTCAAAATAATGATGGTATTATTTTAAATTAATTTAAATACACCAGAGATCTTCTAAAAAGTTTTGGATTGGATAGCACTAAAATTAGTGACACTCCAATGAGTACCACATGTATGTTGGATCTTGATGAAGATGGAAAATCTATTGATCAAACCACTTATAGAAGAATTATTAGACGTTTACTCTACTTAACGTCTAGTCGACGTGATATTATGTTTTCTGTGTTTTTTTTGTGATGGTTTTCAAAAAAATCCTATGGAATCTCATTTAAATTCTATAAAGAGAATTTCCAAATACCTCAAGTATACACCCAATCCAAGACTGTTCTATCATAGAGGATAGTCATTTGAATTTGTTAGTTATTAAGATGCTGACTTCGGTGGCTATAAGTTAGATAGAAAATGAACCTCTGGAACATGTCACTTTTTAGGAAAGTCACCTATATCATTGTTTAGTATGAAACAAAATTATATAGCATTATCTACTTCAGGAGCTGAATACATAGCTGCTGGTAGTTGTTGTGCACAAATTTTGAGGATGAAACACACATTATTAGATTATGGATATCAATTCAGGAATGTACCTATAAATTGTTACAAAACAAGTGAAATTTATACCTCAAAAAATCCCGTTTCACAATCTAGGACAAAAAATGTTGATGTAAGACATCACTTTTTGAGTGATCATTGTCAAAAAGGTGATATCACTTTGGAATTCATTGGAACTGAATATCAGCTTGCTGATATATACACCAAACCATTAAATTATGAAAGAATAGACTACATCATACATGAACTAGGCATGATAAACCTTAAGTAAATGAATTAATATTTTATATCTTACTATTTTATATCTTACTATTTTAAATCTTACAGTCACTAACAAGACAGTCACACGGTCTAGAAACCAAACTTGTTACGGACTCACCGTAACAACTTGGTATTGTCTCACCATGAATAATGGTTACAGTATCACCATAAAACAATTGGTATTGTCTCACTGTAAGAATGCATTGTTATTTTATTTACAAATTAGAACCTGTATCACGGTAATTACTTATTTCATTCCAGCGGTTTTGTTTTTTGGACAATTTTTATTCCAAAATTATAAAATAAAAGAGGTTTCACTCCTTCATTACTCAAGCACTCTTATATTCTATCAAATTTTAACCCTTCTTCAATCATTCAACCCTTCTCTCTCTAGAACCATCGGTGAATGCCCATGATGAAGTGTCCTTCATCATGGACTCCTGAGAAATGTAGTTCAAAGAAGAAGAAGACCGTTCCTATGTTAGCACCCGAGGGTGCTTCAAATCCAAATCTGGTGAACATAATAGTCATACCTGAGAAAGAGATATTCCTTAAGTGGATTTTATCATGTAAGTTTCTGGTTGTGAATGTATTGAAAGAGAAAGGCTGGTTATATTATTTTGAAAAGGAAGATATATCTATGTAGCCAAAGATAGTTGCATAATTTTATCAGTTTATGGAATTTTTGTTTGATTCAGAAAGTGGCTATGTTGTAAGGAGTTGGATAAATGGATAGAGATGAACTTTTTCTTCAAGTTTATGGGCTACATGCCTTATGATACCTCAATAAGGAATTTGTGAGGACTATTAGAGAGTTCCTGCACCTCAACATGATTTATTTATTTTGGAAGATACCTTGAAATGTTTTATTGGAAATGGATCTAAGAGGAGTGCCATCGTTGCTGAACTGGATGGAGAATCTAGACTTATGATTAAGATTATTCAGAACTTGATTAGCCCCAAAAAGGAGATTTTACTGTACTCAAATATCAGGATGTATTTTTTATTCATCTTTTCAAAAATGGACATAAGATCAATCTTTGTAAATATTTCATACAACATATGTGTGAATTGATCAAGACCACATCCAAGTCAACCTCCCTATTCTATTATCGACTTATCTCAACTATGTTACATGTCAATGGATTGGATAGACCAAATGAAGAAGTTATCAAGGATTATGAGTTCTGTCTTTCAAAATTTATTATAAAGAGGATAAAGATAAATTGGAATCTTTGAAAAAAAGCATGGGTGGAAGACAATGAGAGGATCTATGAAAAGTTAAATCTATTGGAACATCCTTCAAGAAAAAAAGGTATTTCTAATCCTGGTTTGGAACTAGATGATGTTATTGAGTAATCTGAAGTAGAAGAGGAAGAGGTTGCTGAACCGTACAGAAAAATAGTTCTTGATGAGGAAGACAGTACACATGTTCCTCATGTAGTAATTGAAAAATAAATCCCTGCTCCTAAAGATGATGCAGATCTGAAAGATCCACACGAAGTTGAAAAAGAATCTTTTTCAAAAGAAACCTAAAAGGATACTGTGGAAGAACATATAGTCGAGGAAATTCTTGTTATGCAAGAAGCTGAACTTGAGTAACTCCAAGTAGAACAATCTATTACTCAAGTCATTCCTTTGGCTGAAGCGAGGATGGATCTAGTTTTCAGTTGGATAGATAAGAAATAGGTGAGGAGCTTAGGGATGAATTTGTGGAAATAGATCAAGATCCAAAGACTCTCAATACTGAGAAGGATTCACCAATTGAGGGGGAGTAAACTAAAAATCTGGAATCTATTGAAGTACCAAACCCAATTGATCCAGGCTCTGTAGACACTTGGTATAAATTTCCTAGTTATTTTGGTGTGAATGACTCTCAGGAAATATTAGTCAAAAATCTTTACCTTTGCTTCATGTTTCAGTTGAAATTGACATCTGGTCCTAAAGATATCTCTTCTAAATAAATTGAGCATGTCTCAGTCTCTATCTCTGACCCTTCACTAGGACAACCAAACTTTGTGAATAATGATTACCTAATAGAATTTGGAGCTACCCTTTTGGCTGGGGTTGAAAAACTCCTGAATACCAAAGCAGCTCCTGTAAAAAATTTATGTGAGATAGATACCTCTCTGTTATTGGAAAATTTCATTTGGCAGATTCAACCAAAAATGATTCATGAAATACAGGAAGTGAGAGTTGATAATAGACTGCTTAGTGGTGAAGTATAGACTCTAATAAGTATGGTTGAAGAAATACAGAAAGTGTTCAATTCAAGATCATAACTTGCTTCTCATCCTGTTGATCCTTTTGTTTCTCAATTCCCAAAGGATATTACCTCTCTGATTCAACCTCATTTAACTTCCTTAGCTAAAAAGGTAGTTAAAAGAAAAAAAACAAATAGTGCAAGAGACGTGTGAGCTTGTTGTTGGTCTTAACAAGATAACCGATGACTATAAGGGGTGTATTCAAAAAGTTCTCAATCAAGAAAAATCTCTTACCTCAACAGTCACTACTTCTAAAGCCTCTGTACAATCACCTCAACCTTCATTAAATAGATAACTGCTCTAAATAGTGGTCAATGAAGAACTTCAAACTGTGCTTAATGGTTTCAATAATGAATCTCTATCTGAAGTTATTAAGAACAGTGACATGGTTCTTGATCTAGTCCAAATCCATTCCAAAATTGCAAATGATGCCCGGAAAGAAATTTCCAATAAATTGGATTTCTATTTAAACCAAATATTCTCTAAGACTGACATGACCGATCCTTTAAATTAACTTGCTGAAAATATGAGGATGCCTCCTATTACTCAAGACTTCAAGACTCAAGTCCAAAAGATCACCGAGTTCACTCATCTATTGAAAAAGTTTATGGAGAACAAGGATGAATTTGAGAAAGCCATGTAGTATGGGGGAGAGATAATTTCTGATTTTATCAAGCTTATGAGGCCCTATATTCATGTACATAGTACTTCCGTAGTGGCTCTTATTGTTGCACCTCTGAGACCTGGTTTTCCTACCTTTACCTATACCCTAGCCTCTACTTTTATGTTTGTTAGTCAGGAACTGAGTCAGATTAGGACTGTAATCCTTGATAAAAAATTGCATCAGTCTTCTTCTACTCCTACATTGGACCCTTCTATCTTCGAAGGTCTTCCGTTTTATTCTCTTTCAACCAGATCACTCCCTTCTTCTACCTCAACCTCTTCTCCAATGTCTTCTTCTTATGTTGCTGCTGCAAAGTGAAAAGAGAATACTAGCCAGCAATGAAGAATAGTGATTACTCTGTTTTGATAGGAATGTTGTTGTCTTTGTTTTATAGTCTACTGTTTGTACTACAACTCTTTTTCTCTAATACATTGTGAAATTTTCTTGTCTTTTCATATTAACTCCATTTTATTATTCATTGACATAATTAATGTTTCTTTGTAGACATGTCACCTGACAGTATCTGATATGAGGTGCAGAATACATGCAACATGTCGAATCCAACACATGCACTCCAAAAATAAAATAGAAGTGATGTTGAGAAAAATGAGTTGATGCAAGGGGGTATGAGAACAACAATGAAGAACACATTTAGAGATTTTTGGAAGAAATAATTGTCACATAAAACTCTACCCTGCTGAAGAACACACGAAGAATACTTGAATCCTAGAATCTGGAACATCTTTGCACTATCAAGCATCACAGAGAACATGAGTTGGATCCGTCTGACTTGCGACACTCTGTTTTCCATTCAAGGACATGTTTTCTGCATCTGTTTCATCATAGAAGTCCAGAGCTACAAAGACTAACACTCAGAGCACTTATAAACTTATCTCAATATTTATTCTCTGTTGTGTATAATTTTATTAGATTTCGAGCAGTGTGTTTATTTTTATAACAACACACTCTGTCTTCTACATTAAACTGAAGGATAAAAGATATCATTTCTCAAAAATCTTTTTAAACATGTGTATACCCACAGATAAGTGAGGAAGAGGTCCCTATGTGGCATGTTAGTTTGTACCCACGAAGAATTCTGGAACTGGTCAAGTGACCTGGAAAGTCTTGGGCAATGATGTTAACCCCGATCCAAGGTGTGGATCAAGTTTATTTATATAAACTACTTGGTATCAAGTGATCACAATTTTTAGTGGATTAGGTCTCGTATTGAGACTGATCTTGGTGTTTTATATCCACTGGGCTGCTAAATTTAGTCTTCACTGTTTTACTACTTTATTGTATAATTAAATAATCAGTAGATTTACTCTGATAGTTAATCATGGAAAGAAGTAATAATTGTCTTACCTTAGTAGAATAGCTTGAAAAGTAATATTAATAACTAATATTATGATTACTAAGAATTAATCAATCTTCTAAGAAGTTATTTAAATAGTCAAACATTCATAACAGTATAACCTTGACCAACTGGGTTGTATTTATCTTTATTGATGAAACTTTTTAAGAATACATTTTAACTAAAATTTTTTGTATATACTAAACTCACCCCCCCCCCCTTTGAGTAATCTAATCTGACCAACAGTTCCATAATTGAATCTTTATATACCATGTCATATGGATGATTTTCACTTATTGTACTCAGGATGATATTAAGATTTTGGTAATGATCACCATGATCCTTGGAATACACCATTATTTCACCCATAAAAACAACAAAAAAAGTCATCTGAGTATTGGAGGATGTTGCAGCTAATAAAATCCATAAATAAATTTGAAGCATTCACCAGTCCAAATAGCATCATGAAGAACTCATATAGGCTATAACTCATTCTAATAATGGTATGCGATATCTTAAAATTTCTAAATCTCAACTGATGATTCCCTGATATCAACTTAATAATAGAGAATACACAAGCTACTGTCAGCTAGTCAAATAGATCATCGATATATGGGAGAGGATCCCAGTTCTTCACTATCATAATTTTCCACTTCTCATAATAAAAACATTAATACAACATCCCATCAACCTTCCTAGAAAGAAAAACTATATATATCCCCATGGTGACACCCTCGTATGGATTAATCCCAAATCTATCAACTCCTCTAGTTCAGTCTTTTATTCTATAATCAATTTTGGTTCCATTTGTTGAGGTGGGATGGAAACATGTTATTCATAAGGAATTAACTGAATTATATAATCAAAATCTATCTTAGTTGGAATCCAGGACATGTCTATATGAAACACTGATATAAATTGTTCCATTATGGGTGCAAAGACATCATTCTTTTCACCCCACTGGCAGGGGGTTTGCTTTGATGCAGGACAGTTCTAAACCCGTGGAACTGGTGTCTGAACAGAGGAACACACCTGATGTCATGGTGCAGGTAAATCCTAATGAATTGTTTAATTATTCTATAAACATATTTGTAGCACTGGTTGATGTTGAAGCAAATGAGGAAAATGAGATTGATATGGCAGAGGAAGTTAGAGAGAAAGAGGGCAATGTTAGCCTGGGCGGATTGAGTGAGGAATGTAAAAGCCCCTGTGATGATGACACAATCATGATACCTCAAATGGAGGGTGGGAAGGATGGAAATTTCAGTCCTCCTTTGGCCCATAAAAAGAAGTGGGGGGATAGATCTGAATATGAAGAAGATCCCCATAGTAACAAAACATCCTACATGGATGCTGTTAAGAATGGAATTCATGAGTCCCTAAGCAAGGAAGTGGAGGAAAAAACTCAGAGCAGGAGGAATCCATGGAGAGGCTATACGGACCTACCCAAATCAATGGTGACACGGTCTGAACACAAGAATGTAGGGTCACAAGAAACTGTCATTGTAAATGGGTACAGTGGAAAATGAATAGGAGGGTCCCCGAAGAAGGACAAAGGGCCCAGTGGGAAGCGGCCAATCAAGGAGAATTTTTCTGAAGAAATGCTTCAGAAGAAAAACATGTATCTTGAGATGATGCACAAATACGAGTCTTCTGAATGGGATTCAGCTAACCCTGATGATGATTTATCTGATGATGGGGAGAGGGTTGCTTATGGCTTTGATGTAATGTAACGTCTATTTTTTCTACTGTCTTTACTTGCACTTTTTCATCAATAAATTTGCGGGATCAGGCTTTCACCTGGTTCAGACGTTCCTGGGTAATCAGTGATGGATCAATACGATACCAGTTAGTGAATACAAAAAATCATTTAGAAACATGTAATTTTAAGTATGTAATGATACTAAAAGGAAATGATAATCACCAATATTGTGACAGCATCCCTTTCATAGCAAAATTCCACTTTACTGTACACCCAAAGTATTATTTTTTTTCAATGAAAAAGAAAAAATTTATTATGAAAGAAAAGAGAGATAAAGGTTACATGAAGCGGAATGATGGTATCTTATTACAATCACTTACGAAGTGGGGGAGAAGATCAACTGGAAGAGTATCACTCCATGTCATGGCGTGGTTGACTACATTGTTGGCAAGGCCATCCACAACCATGTTTTCTTCACAATATTTATGGGTGGCAATGTATCTGATTTCATGAAGAGAATTGAGGCAGTTCATCCATCGGGCAGTGAGAGGCCTTGCAAGGTGTATTACCCCATTCCAAATAGCATGCACAATAGTGGTGGAGTCACTCTCTATCCATATGTTGTTCCATCCTTTTATAATAAAAAAAGGACTGAATCACCACCATCATTTTATCTTCCAGGGCAAAGGAAGTTCTACAACTTCCAAAGAAGCATCTGTAAAATCGACCAAGCTAATCTCCGAAAATGCCCCTGCATCTCGTAGGACCCAAGTTTCCTCTGCAATCTCTATCTATATAGATCTTGATCCATCCAGGAGTCGGAGCTTTCCAAAACACCTCAATAGAGAGCATCAACTTTGTGTAAACACCATCAAGGTTGAGGGATCGGAGAATCATTAGGTCCCCAACCGAGCTGTCATAGTGTCCTTTCTTAAGCAGGGATGATTCCTGAATGGCAATAAGGATCCTCATCTGATCTGCATTAATATTAAATGAGTAATTATTGTGAATAATTGTGTTTATTTCATACTAGATCACATGTAGGAGATCATCAATCGTGGATAGGAAGAGGTTCTTGATTTTCTGAGAGGATTCAAGTTCCACACAATGTTTTAGTTGAGAGTAAATAGAGTCGTTGGATAACTATCTGCAGTCAAAAATGTCAGTAGCATAATTCCAAAGAGTATAGGCTGTAGAAAAAGATAAGAAAAGGTGATCAGTGTCCTCCCTGTGTTGGTGGAATAATTTACATTTAGAGCATAACTGAACACCAAAAGACTAGAGACAAACCTCTATAGGAATGATATTGTGGGAAATGCACTAGGCAAGGTTATGCCTTGAAGGATTAATCCAAGGTTTGTCAAAAAACTTCAACCATGAGAAAATGTGGTTAGAATTAGTGAAACAATGATGGTAGAAGGTTTTGGAATCCAAAATACCATTGTGAGCTAGCTCCCAAGTAAGGAGATCATCCCCATTTTTAAAGGGGTAATTGTCCACAACTTTCTTAATGTGATCAGGGAGATTGGTTGAAGTATGAGTCCCCTAATTGAAACTACTATGTTGGTAAGGGCACTCTTCCCTATAAGCACCACATCCACCACCTTGACCAAAATGTATAGAATTACCCCATATTCCATAATGTCATGGTGTAGATAACCACCTTCCAATACTTTGGTTTGGTATATATTATCCATTACCTCACCACAATCATGGTTTCATACAAAACCATTGTTGATGCCCCATAATTACACAAGATTGACACTCTCCTGGTGGTCAGCAACACTTGTTATGATAGTGATATTTCATACCAAACTGATGGAAAATCACTTTTAGTATTTCCATGAGTAACTGATCCTTCCCCTAGGGTGATATGCTTACCACTTATCTGGTTAATGTTCTCATAGCAATGCATCCTTCACTCTGAATATATACCTCTTGGTCATCTATAGAAACAACTTGTTATCCACTGGAAGACTCATTCAGTCTGCCCCATATATGAAAACCTTATTCACTGCATTAGAAAACATATTTTCCTATACTGATTATCAAAGGACTGAATATCCCATTTAATTCCTCTGTGAAAATATCTCACCACAGTTTCCTCATCTCCTGCCAATGGTTGGAACCATGTACATAAATTTGGTAATGTGACAAAAATAGTCCCTTACGAACATACTCCCAAGGTTCAACTATATGAAATCTTCTGGTCATACCTTCCTCGTCATCTTTGCATGTATATGTTCAAGGAGTTTCTCCTGAAATTCTTTCCATAGAATTATCTTTATATTCTCCTCCAAATACTGAATATGCCTCTAATATCTTTCTAGACTGTGTAACATATATGCACCCATCATTACTCCTTTCTCATTTTGAGTCTCTAAATGAAAAAGTATCATATGGATAGACTCAATCCATAAATCTTATGCCTCAAGTCAACCCTCTCTAGATAAGGTCTAAGGGTACAAAAATTGGAACTCCCCTATGAGGTCAAACATTTCCACATAGCCCACACTCGGTGTCTATCCATTAAATTCATAAATCAAGAAATGTTATTTGAAAGCATATCCCCCTCGCTAAAAACCATCGAAGATGATTTTCCCTTTGATGGACATACATTTTTGCCATACACTACTGTCATCTTAAAAATCATAACACATCATTAACGTAATTATATATGTGGTATTAACATAAATTCATAACTAGTCATCCTACATTCATTGCCACATGGTCAAAATAGACGTAATATCAGGACACTAAACCATACATCACCTGGTCCTTGTATAAAATGGTCAAAAAACCATCATATATTATGTTTCCAATAAGGGACCAGTTATTTTTTATAACCATTTAAAATTTCCACATTTAAAATATTTTATCAGTGATCAATCCATCATTAGGAGCCATTTATTTTAAATCAACCAAACAAAATAATGTACTTATCATTAAATATATCCTAACATGATTTTATATGGGTACCCAAAATGATGTGTGCCATAAAAATACATGAGTTTCTAGATTGATGTATGGATACACAAATTTCACAACATATCATTCCATGAGAAAAATATCAAAAAATAGAAACATCACAAAAAAAGTGCATCACCCAATGTGAAATAAAAGTAAACATAAATAGAGAAAATCAAGAATAAAAATCCTAACCTAGGTACATGGGATTTCTCGCACACCTGGGTTATCCAGTCCCATGCACAATATCA
This sequence comes from Viscum album, assembly GCA_963277665.1. NCBI lineage: Eukaryota > Viridiplantae > Streptophyta > Magnoliopsida > Santalales > Viscaceae > Viscum > Viscum album. The sequence goes on from OY728122.1 coordinate 1,632,475,595, forward strand.
TGGAAAAAGAATGACTCATACAATTATCCTATATAACATTCACAAATAATTATAAAAAATAAAATAAAATAAAACATCCTTTGATGCCACTTTTTATCATCACAAAACATGTTATATATACTGGTGCCCCGAGATGGAACTCCACGTGACTTCAAGCATGTCTCCCCATATGCTAGAGTTTGTCAACTAGCTGTGAGGGTCTAATATTTAATGTGGGGAGACTATAACCTCGTTATCAAAGCATCATGGTAGAAGAAATATAAAAATATAAAAATGACAATAAAATAATCAATAAGACACCAACATCAAATGAATATAAATTTAATAGGAAAAATTACCATAAATCACATCAGTAGATATGTTATTCCATATATGTTTCAAGTGACAAATTAAAACCCAAAAAAAATATGCACCAAAATCTCCAAAGAGGTCTCACAATGATTTCCAATTACCTCATCCATCCTACATCTAGAATATAGGATCATATATCTTTCATTAGACTCATTCCATTATCGTGTATTACAAACATGAAGCCTATTTAAGTACCGATCAGGTATCCCATGTATAGTGTTCCTACAACTCTATAGACCACTACCAATGTATCTTATAGAAATTTCTAGTAAATAAGAGTGTACTATGTTTTATAAATAATAAATAACAAATGAAAAGGTAAATAGGTTTCACATTTATTATTAGTTAATCAACTACATCAGCCCTTAGGTTCACAGTGACACTTGAACCAATCATACCTGCTTCATTCTATGCTAGAATATAAACAATACACCATAGGGAATATCAAAATTCATAATTCCATGGTACTTCCTTATAAATTTAATTAAAATTTATTTTCTACTACCTTGGAGAATGTATTCATGTACCAATACTCATGGGGCCAAGAGAATCAATCTAGATCCCCCTGTGTATTTGGAGCATCATTCCATAACTCACCCATCATTTTCTCATTAATTCATTAGGGGTGTAAAGCATCAATCTAGAACCCCAGGTGTATATGGAGCAGCATTCCCTAACCCACGCCTCATGGACTAATCAATCCCAAATATCACATAAATCACAATATATAAATCAAGGTTCTATATCTTTAATCTTCTTAGATATCATCCACCTAAGAGTGAAAATATTTATTTATGAAACAGAACCATTGAACATTTCTTTATTCCCAGGGTACAGTATATAAAATTTATGATTAATACATTAATCAATAATTATTCTGATAAAATTATGTAATAAATGTTAGTAAAATAATCCCACTTATATCCCATAGTAATCCATCCAATAAAGATTTAGTTCAATCATATTGACCCATTAGTTCCCCTTTTTTACAATTCAAAAAAAATTATTTCAAATGTATTGGCACACCCCATGGGTTTCCATAAATCCATGTCTCAATACATTAGTGGGTCCAATGGGATCTATGAAGGTTATCATGGTCACTTGAAAAAAATTTCTTTATTTCAATTTTAAATGAAATTATCTAATTTTGAAAAACAATGAAACAAATATAATTGGGGATCATGATCCAGATAATGGGAATTAGCAATTACACTACATACCTTGAGTTCATTGAAAAATTCTAGACAAACTAAAACACACAATTCAATGTAGATCAGTTGATTTCACAACGAATGAAAAAAATATAGGATCAATAGCTAGTATCAAGATCTAGATAAAAAAATATGCTTTAAATCTATATCTAAAAAATAATAAACTGAAGAAAATATTCCCTCTATAAAGGGAAAAAATATGGGAGAGTGAGGAATTTAAAAAGAAAAATAAATCACTAAACAAAGTGGATTCAACCCATCCACTAGATATTCAATTCAAAAATGAGGACAATTAAAGATCCATGGAACCCTCTTTCGAGAATCCAAAAAATGATTGAAAATGTATTACCTCAAAATAAGGTGATTTGGTATATGAAGAAGGGGTTCAATAAATTTTGAATAAAATTTCATGGGTTTAACATCTTATATATTATGATTAATACATGGTAATATTTGTAATGGTATCCTCATAATGAGAAAAACCATCATCTTCCTTTTTTATTTTAGATGATAAAATTTATATCGACTTCTATTTTTTATTCATTATGAAAATATTTTTAAAACAATTTCTCTTTATAACACTTCCATTCTAGGTTTTCTATTTCCTCTTCCTCTCTAGTTTTTTGGATCATCATCCACAATTGATTAGAATCATCATTAAGATAATAAAATAAAACTATAACCACTTCCTTTTCATCAAATCCAATGTCCATAAATATCTTCTCAAGATATTTAATCAATTTCTCATATGTCATTGGATTAATAGTACCACAAAATAATGGGGTGTTATTTCTCATGATGCTATAAAATATTGTAGACTCGTTATGTGGAATATGTTTCTTAATATATGTATGGTTATTTTTATAACCTCATTATTCTTCAATAATATATCCATGATCGAATTAAATCCAATACTACCTATATTGGATTCCCTAGTATGAGAATCTCAAAAAATTTCATGAGTATTGATACACTTCCTTCTTCGAGTTACAATTTCTAAACAATTCCATATATGATATTACATCATAGATTTATAAATTTTAAATCATAATTTTTAATAAAATATATATAGTAACTGTTATTATAAATTTAAATTTATTCATAGTTCATCTTAGAATCATAAAATTGGTTAATAAGTGGATATATTTAATTTTTAATCCTTCATAATGGTCTTGAAACAAAATGTGAATAATAATAGTATATCCTTTTGCAGTGTCAAACCAGGTGTTCATTATGGTCCATTTTTGTGGACTAGGTAATTCTCGAGTGAATCCCGATGCACCTTCTTTGGAGTTATTTCCCCAAGGTACATCCATTTCGTAACTGTGTCCACTTTTAGTATATATACGTGGATAAATATCATGGAAAACCACAAAATATAATTCTTTCCAAATCATTATGATGATATTATATACTTATAATCAATGTATATCATTAATTTATGTTCCCTAATCTATTTTTTCATTGATCTATCTCCCACAGATTCTAAAAAAATCATTTGACAAATATATTAATGACCCCAACTCCAATAACCTAGAGTCGGTGCCTAAATTATTATGATGTAATAGATACAAGAGGTCGAATACTAAAGGTCTGATTAGTATAGGAGTTTTGGATAGTTAGATGCATACATTATACCCATTTTACATTAATTAATAAAATTAAAATCATAGAAATGGAAAACAATATCCCTTGAACTCATTCTAAAATTTCTTCTTCATATCCTGGGGAAAGGAAACAAAATAAGGGTGATATGAAATGCTCATTAAGGGTTATATACAGTGGAATATATCATGAGTCAAAAAATTATAATAAATATTATAGGTTAAATATGTAAACAGACATTCCATTTAATCAATAACATTACTATCATAATTGGATATGGCATAACAAATATGGAAAGGAAAATAAATGAAAATGGATTCCATGTAATCAACAAACTAAGAATAAAATGCATCAAGGGATTATATCATTGATAAAATATAATGGATAATAATAGTAAAAAATCTCAATGAATTATATTCATAACTATTATATATCATCATCTCAAGAATAATGACACATAAACTATCATCTCCTTTAATAAGAAAACATAAAACCATGACTAAAAATGCATCTAATTTGGATAACTAATTTGTGTCATGTAAGAAATCAATTCATCAAGGGGATATGAATTGGTAGAAACCACCCAAAACTACATGTACAAATAATTTATAATATATCAAATAATAAATTTAACTCAGGAATCAATAGTCCTTATCATCAAATATTTTTATTGAGTAAGGATTCATATTTACTAATATTTCCCCAGTTAATGAAATAAATTTTTAAGTAAAAATTATAAGTAAAACATTTTATATAGATTTGGAAATAAAAATATCCATCATAAAAGAATATGTGTATTTAATATAAATGTAAAATCTAACAAAAATGTATTACCAAAAATTGTTTGTTCCCAGATAAAGTAAACAATCAAAAAAGAAAGTGATATTATAAACTAAAATTACCACTTTGGTAACATAAAATTACTACCCCTTTAAAAATAAACATGAAACAAAATATTAATAATCAATATTAAATGTTTATTATTTTTAAATAAAAAAATGTAATGAATATAAACTACATAAAAGTGAAAACTTTCATGTTAAAAAATACATCTTAAAAGAATGGAAGTTGAGATGAAATCATGTGCCTCATTAATTCCTTTAGTATAACTTGATTTAAATTCATTTATATTAATTTTATGAATTTAAATTATTTATAATACTTCCATAATTTTTTATAATATCATATATGATCCTATTAGAACATTTTACCACTTTTTTGTTAATAATATTCACTTATTTTAATTTTTCTAGGTGTTAATCACATCGTTTTCTCATGTGTTTTTTTTAAGGAATGTTATGTTTCTTGTATATATGATATAATTATATCATCCCCAAAATGATAATAATGTTATATGTATAATTATTTTTCATTAGATACATTATTGAATCATTTTTAGCTATTTTTTTCGCAAAATAAATTACATTGCTTCATGGAGATGGCAGGTCGTGCGTACACACGAGTAATGATATCATTCAATTAATAGGTTAAAGGGTGATGGATTAGATGATATATTATTTTTAAATAATTCATTTCAAACCACATATATCACATATTAAAATTAAAATTTTCATTTAATCCCTTCCTTATAAATTTTATTTGAAAAATGAATCGCTTCCCTTCGTATGGCAGTCATCCTCCGTACATATGACTGAACTTATTTTATTTTAAACTAAATGGAAAGTATGAAGATATATGTGAGTTATAATTAAGGAAGAATAATAAAAAAACATCAAATATTTGTGTTAAATCTATAATTATATCTAATATGTAATGGATGTTATGGAAAATGAATTATATTAATTTGTGTGGTGATAGTCTACCGTATACACGATTAACAATTTCATTTCCCATTTTATGGAAGATGAGATGAATATAGGTCATGCCATTAAAATAATGAAATATAAGTATATTTAATATATAGGTGTTATTATAAAAACTTGATTTAACATTTTTTCGTATGTGGAATATGAAATTAAATAAAAATGATTGTTTAAGAACGTTACCTCTTCTTCGAATTACCTATTTAGGTTTAGACTAAAATCCTTCATAGGATGTCTTTATGAAAAATACAATGGATGTAGGATTTTTTAATAGGGTTATGGAATTTATCTCAGTATTTATTGAAATAACCATATTCCATTGGAATTGTGGAGAGGGGAGGATGAGGTGGTGAACATTTAAAATTTGGGAGAGGACACGCATGAAATTATTGAAAAGAATAAATTCCACACCTGTTTTTATCACACCAAAACCCTCCAAAATGGGTAAATATCAACCCTTATATGGGATATGATATATATATATGGGAATAAAATTGATGATATATATTTTTTAGTTCATTCTAACATTTATAATTTCAGTTGAACCCCCAGGTAAATCATTTTTTACGTAAATCGTGGTTATTAATTTTTACTGTTTGTATTATTCAAAATGGTAGAAAATTAACATGAACTTATTAGATAATATAAATTATTATTATTAATAATATGTAACCCATTGGTTCAAATTCAATTAATATAACTGGTAGAAAAATATTTAAATTTTACCAACATACGTGATGAAAATGGGGGATCCCAAAGAGAAAATCATCTTAACTATAAAAGGTTTCAATAAAAAAATTCAATATAAAATTGACTAAACAAAAATAAATATAATATATTATAATATAATTTAACTAAAATTGTTTTATGAAAATTAAAATATAATTTTACTACTTAAATAATTTAAATGAATAGTATTTTTCAGTAACAATCAGTATTTTTTACTATGCATCAAAAATGAAACTTTTTAAAAAAATCCAAAAAATTAACAATAAGATAAATTTTATATGAGGATTTTGAAATAAAAATTATTCTTTAAAAAAATATTTTCTAAATTTTTAAAACTATTTCATTTAATTATGTTTGAAAAGTGTGCTAAAATTACATTTTATATAAAATATAGTTCTTCAGAAAATATACATTTATCATTGATATCATTATTTTTTTATTTATAATCAATAGTCATATATATATGTATATATATTAATACATGTATAAGGAATATATATTTTTTAATTTAGTTTTACTATTCATAGCTTACACTATAATGGATTGATTATAATTTTCAGTTTTAAATAATATTTCAATGGATTATTTTCAACTAATCATGATGTTTTTTGAATCACAAGTTGTTGAATTCAATGAATTTATTTGAAAGAAAAAATGGTAATATTTAGGGTTTTACACCATCCTGTAGTAAACCAAGGGTTTTGATCTATAGTACATGTTAGATTATGGCTCAAACCCTGGGATTCAACCCACATGACTAGCCTAAGGAGGTAAGTGATAATCCTTAATATAGATCACATACATGTGTAGGCATGAGCTTGCATGGTCGGTACACAGGAGGTTTGTGAAACACACTGGGTGGCACGGACCATTGGAATGTGTCTAGTGTTCCCAAGTAGACCTAGTAACTCACATCAAGGACAAAATGTGATGAGTTAGTTTACAAATGATGATCCATATAAATTAATATCTGATGTGTTATACATGTTACACAATACATTATTCCTATGAGGTCAGTAATATACATATTATATGAACCCTTTGACAACATATAATCTTGTATTCCTCAAGATTACTAGTCCTCAACTTCAATCAACGGAATGGGTTTTTTCTATAAAAAAACTCTTGATTTTACCCTAGAGATATTTTGATCACACGTAAGACCATATTTTTATCAAACACATGAACATATAATATTACTGGTTGTGTGATATAGATCAACCATGCATAAAGTGAAGAATTTTATATATGAGGATCATGATTATTCTATGTATGATGTGGCTAAAACAAGAATCTCCCATACACATCTCATATTCCTTAGGGATAGACAATGCTCACAACTTCCATGTGTGGGGATTTTATGTGAATGGAATGCAATATTATTTCAAATACATATCTTCTATGAGAATTAAATTCAATGCATATCTTTTGTGAGAATGTATATTTTATTATATGAATACAATCAAGATGATTCATATTATTAAGATCATGTGATCATGCATATCATATTGTGCATGAGGATCTGTTATTATGATATTGCTACATGCATCAAGGGGGTTTTGAGTATTATTCTTCAGATATATACTACCTCCACATATCAGAAGCTCAAATATATGATTTCATTAAATGGTTATGTCAATACCTTGTTATCTTATATAAATCTTGATAAATTCATTTGTGAGATTGAAATATTTAGATATACATGCATTTTTAGAAGAATATTTAAAAATAATTTGTGAAAAAGAGTAAAAGTGACATAATGTTCATCTTATTCTATTCATTAAACCATAAATTCACTGAGAATATAACATAATTCAATATATAGGTTTGATGCATGCATTCTAGAATATAAATTGGTGATTATGACTCACAAGTAATACTCATGTAGAATAATATGATTCAATTATGTTGAGGATGTGTAAATTTATTTCATAATTATTTAATTCATAAGAGGCTATGTGTATTTAAATTAGGATTGTTACATTATGTGATACATGAATACCATACATGATTGTCTTTATTTATTAAATTCATGATGAAATTGAAATAACCAACCCTTTATAGTATTTTATGTTTGACAATTAAATTAATTTGTGCATTCAATGAAATTTTATCATCATACCTGAATCGTGGTCCATATAGAATTTTATTTGGTGAAATTTTTGGATATAAACTTGAATTAATATATATAATTAAGAAGTAAATAATATGTTATCATTTACCAAATTAAAAATTAGGTAACATAAATGTTTCTAATAATGATAATTATTATGAATCTATACACCCCTTAATTTTTATGTATATATTGTTATAGGAGATGGATAAATATGTTTTTTTATCCACGAGAATATTCTAATAATTCAGAGAGTCCAATAATATTATATATCAATGAAATTGAAGATTCTAGAGTTAGAAAACAATCCGTTTAATTAGAATATTTTTTCGTTTGTAACTAGAGGATGTAAATTGATCATTATATATCTCAATGAATACAGAGACCAGTAATGTTAATCACTATTGGTTTTTGGTGATATTTTTGAATGACATAGTCATTCAAAACTACTGATCCATCTAACCATAGATAAAATCATATACATAGGTGGTACAAAATAAACCATGAATAGGAAAAAAATACTTCATTAAGAGATAATCATTCAATAAATCAATAATCTTTCATTTGAATCTATATGTGGTGAAACATAGTTTATTCTATGTTGGATAAAAAAATAAGTTAAAAATGGTGGAATCTGTATAGATAGAAAATCATTTTCCTTAGATGTAAATTTTTTATCATTAATGGCTAATTATTATTAGTGGAATAACTAAAATGGAAAGGAGTAGGTTTTCCAAAATATCATAGTAAATAATACCTTTCAGTTTATTTCATTTATCTATTGTGCATGAGGTGAGACTATGATAATTAATTGAGTGGATTTATAATTCTATCTAATTAAATATATTTACTTTTAAAAGTGGTGAATTAATAAATTTTTTGATAATGATTCACCCCCACCCATCTCAGTGGTACATATCCATTAATTTGGAGCTAAAATTAGTATCAAAGTAGGTTCCCTCTAAAAATCTAAGGTGGAATTACGACAAATAGAGAAACATTACTCTATCAACAACCAATGTGTTCCCACATTCAATGGGAGGATTTATCAAAAATTAAAGACTCTACTACACCACCACCACATATAACGTGGTCTATAAGTGATAGGTGGTGTAATATTTCCATTTGAACCCATTAAAAGGTGTGTAGCATGGATATAATAAGGCATAAAATCAAGAAGTAATCTGTAATGTATCAAATTTCCATCCTAATGTCTCTATAAAAAAAGATCTTTATAATGGTCATGGGCCAATGATCTTTTAAATAGATCTGGGGTGAATTAAGAATCATATATATAGGTAAATTCAATGCCAAGGAAACCAAATCCATAATTTAAAAAAGATTATTTTATGATATAATAATGGATTTTGGTGAAAATATATACGATTATTTTACCATGTTAAATTAAGTATTGAGAAAAATTGATGGATTTGGTGAGAATTTGGAGGATTTAATCATTGAGAAGAACCTTATGTGAAATTTTTCATATTGAATTGATTCAAAAATATGTGCTCTTAAATAAATATAATATTTGAATCTTGATGAATTACCTAACATTCTCATATATTATTAAATGATAAAGATGACAAATTTAAAGAAAAAAACCAAATTTTTGAAATGGATTTTGAAACTACGAGATAAATGGAATGAGAAATATAATGATGAAGATGATAATTATGAATTAAAGGATTCGGAAATTTGGGAAGAAAAATATGATCTCAAAAATATATTATCACTTTCCTCCAATATATTCAATAAGAGAAAATTGAACAACAAAGCCTTGAAATAACTAGTTTGTTTTAATTGTTTTAATATTGGTCATATTGAAAAAAAATCCCAAAGAAGAAGGTTAATGTATATTAATCTAATGATGATAATGAAAAGATAAAAAATGTTAGAGTATGAAGTATCATTCTAGAAGTGGAAGAATAATACTTTTTAGAGAGAAGTAGAGAATGATTGAATTTCAAGTATGTTATCAGAAGATGAAGTCAAAATTATTCCTCATGTTAATAATTTATATGATTAATCATGAATTAAGATATATAAGTAGAAAGATATGACTTTGATTGCTATATAAAAAAAATTTGGATTATTTTGATGAGAAGATTACATATATCAAGAACTAAAGTGTGGATCATGATAAATAGAATCACAATATGGCCACAGAAATGTTTGATATTGATAAAAAGAAGATAGCAGATGTATCTGAATAGAATTTGGATGTGGTTAGAAATTTTATAGATTATGATGATGAGATAAATATTTAAATCTTAAACATTTATAGTCTTGAGAATATGGTGTGTGATTTTGAATAATATTTAACTTAGAAGGAAGAATATTTGTTTGAGATACAAACCATATGTATCATTGTCTAGTTTGAGTTAAAAAATATATATATATGAATTCAATAATTTAATGGATATCATATGTGAATATTCACCAGATAATGAAAATAAAAATTTATTTGAAAAATATAAATCTATAATTAATATATTTCAAAATAGATCAATTTTATCTAATCAAGAATATATAAAATCCAAATATATATCATCAATGGAAAATAATACTAAGTGGTAATGTTTTATATAAAATGAATAGAATAATATACAAATAAATCCACATACCCTTAGTAATAGGGATTCATGAATTTTAGAATAACAATATCATGGATATTTTGGGAAAATTTATTATCTAAATGGTAGATCAAATTTAAGAGAATATTACTGGTGTTGGGGATGGTGTAGACCTAAATCATTTTCTTTCTGGTTTACTATGTCTTTACTATGAATAATAAAATAACAATATGGGAGTATTGATGATAATATAAATACAATATTTTATAAGATACAACATCAAACTAGATTAATATTAAATTTTCCTAGACAAAATAGATTTTAGTTTTTAGATGAATTTTAATCATATTAAATTTGGAAGGAAACAAGGTTAAGGAATGAATGAGAAGTTTGTAAAGAGTTATTATCTATGCTGTAAAAGGAAATATATTTAAAAATAAAAGTAGTAGTTATTCATATTAATTTTTTTACAAGAAAGTTAATTTCATGAAAATGATCTTATATACTTTCCCAAATCAATTAAAATTAGCTACATAATTGGTGGAAGTTGAAAAACATATTGAGGATAATGGAACGAAAGTGGATTAATAAGATTAAGTAAAAATTGATGGAATGTTATCTATAACTGGAAACAATAATTTTTAAAGTAATAATGTGGAAAATATATTCCACACATAGAATTTTTTCAATATATTAAATAATATTATCAAATAGATAAGACTCGAAACCAGAAGAGGCCAATGAAATCTTATAATATTGATATCAGAGGAAATGAATGGCCATGGATAAAAAGAATATACCATCAGTAATGTTATCTATGCTATACAAAACAATCCATCCATAATCGTTGTTATTTATGTGTTTGGATCTAATATATAGGTAATTGATTGGGAATTTTAAGGACTGTAAACATTTTATAATGATGCAGATGATATTTTCATTCAGTACTATTGAAAATAATTCTCTATGATAAAGGAAAAGAGTGAGTCCAATAAGGATGTTCAAATCATGAGAACAATATCTCATTCTGTTATCTCTAGTAAATTTGTAATTTATAGATAGTGTTGAAAATTATATATACTAAATTCTAAAATTAACACTTACACTCTAGTGTTATGATTTTATTCAATATTATTTTCAATGGGGTTTATGTTGTTTTTATATTGAGTCAACAAGGGAGATACATGACACATACTAGAATTGTTAAACTATGATTATTGATAAGTCTATAGGATACATCATATTTTATGATATATTTTTTGGTACTTCTATTATTTTAGAAATTATAAATCATAAACACAATTATCACATCAATAGTAGGGTATGGACATCATAGATGACCTTGGTCTATATCCTTTGTTTTTTATGTTGGTTTATCCCACATATTCATAATGTAGACCAAATGAAGGATCCTTTCTAAGAGAACCATGTAGTATCATCTTTACCTTATAATAAAGAGGGAATAGTATTTTTGGGTTCCATAAAAGTTAGAAGAAAGGATGATAGGTCCCCTATATTGTCCAATTGTTTTCAATTATCAATTAGGGAGAGAATGAAATGAGCACACATATCGACTATTATGATGTGAGGGTTTATTTAGAATAAAATATAAAGGGGGTATTATTGATACAAAATAAGTGATTAATATTTTTCTAATCATTCAGTATGTGTTTTGTGAGTGGAGATGAACTGATAATGAATATATCATTGTTATGGATTCATAAATTAGCATCTCATGTCATGATTGATAAATTACCCTTATATATCTAATTATTGGAGAAATTTTATTCAAAGACTAATAGAAAAAAATTTATATATCCCATATTTCACCATAGAGATAATATCTCTATATTTTCATTTTTAATATTATATCTTCTAACTCAAGATCATGATTTGGATAGTTGCTTATTGTGTTTTTAAAGTAAATAATGCATATGAAATAACTCTGTTATTATAAATAAGGACACATAAATTTTGTTTTATTGATGCATCATTATTAATAATAAATACTCCATTTCATGATTGAAGAAACAGTAACTGAGAATTCACTAATATCCACTTCAATTTATCAATACATTCTTAACATTATTTTGTCTATATAAACATAACACCTTTTTGAGTAATCTTGGATTACTGGTCACCTAATTAGATAAAATTCTGATCAAAATACTGTTAGTAACCTACTAAAATAATAAAACTACACACCTCGGTTGTGTTGGTTAGTGTAGGAAATTTTTTGGAATTCCTTTTTATTCATAGGAATAACTAATATTTCCTCATTAGAGACAATATGGCCAAGAAAAGATACTATTTGAAGCCTCAATTCAAACTTTCTAAACATCTGTATGACTCTTTTCTTCAAAGAGTCACCATAACAACCCGAATTTTATTCTCATGGTCCTCTTATAATTTATAATATATCAATATATCATCAATAAATGATACAAAACATTCTTCAAGATAATCCTTGAAAGCTCAATTCATTTGATCCCTAAAAAAAGTTGGGGCATTTTTCAGTCCAAGTGGCATTATTGTATCCTCATAATGTCCACACCTAGTTTGAAAAGTTGTCTGTGGAATATATTCTTTCTCCACATGAAACTGATGATATCCAGGTCGAAGTACAATCATAAAAAATATTGATATCTATGAAGTTTATCAAATAAATAACCAATACGAGGTGGGTGATACTTTTTATTTATTGTAATGGCATTGATTTCTCTATAATGAATGCATAGCCTCAAGGATCTATCTTTCTTCTGGGAACCAATAATAGGGGATCCTGGTGGAAAAAACACTATGATGAATAAATACGTTACCACTCAATTCCAATAGCATTTTATTTATCTATATTAATTCCACAATGGAAATTTTATAAGGAGTCTTTGATATAGTTCATGCACTATAAATTAAATCAATTGAGAACTCAAATTTATACTCTAGGGGATGTCCATGTAAATCCATTGGAAATACATCAATATATTCATTCACAATAGTCACATATTAAATTTGAATAATCATAGAGGATTTTTTCTCTTCCCCCCTAGAATATCATTTATAAGAGCTAATAATGGTGGATCAGGATAAGAACCAGATGTTGATGTTTTTTCTCTAAATATAATGGATTCAACATTTTCCTCACAAATTGTGACATCTGTCTTCTTGAAAAATATTTTCACATCATATTTTGAAAGTAATTCATTACCAAAGTGTATATAAAAATAAATCATAGGAATGATGATAATCTTTTAAACTAATGAACATTAATGTGACACAAATGGGACTATATGACACATATTTTTGGAAATTATACATCTCTTATGATTTTTAACTAAAAAAACTATAATTAAATAAAAATATAAATGTATACTTTTCATATAAAATAGGTAAGATATAAAATAAATTTATTATAAAAAAAATCAAGCATTGGAAGTGTATAAGAATACAATTAATATACCATTCTCCACATTATTAGAAACATCAACCACAGTATTTGTGACCATAATGTCATGTCCTTGAACCCTTTTCCTTCATTGGGAAACATTCCATGATTCTTAGGAGAATCATTTTCATAATTTCCAATGTATTTTCAATTCTATCATTGAACATTGTTAGTTTCTTTCATTCCCATTTAATCACAATCTTGGGGTAATTTTTACCTACACATTTAGGAAACACACTTACCCATCAATAAATTACATGGGTTTTTCTTCCCACGATTATCATAGGATAGAAAATAAACTCTTCCATACTTCCTACATTCCTCATATCCTTTTCTATAGTGTTCAATAAACCTATTCTTCCCATTCTTTCCTCTAAATTCAAAAGACTTAGAGAATTATTTTTCTATCTTGATATCACATTAGACTATTTATTAATATGATGATAAATTTTGGGAGACTATTTCCCTTATTATGAAAGGTTTTAAACCATCATAGAATCGATAAATAATTATCCTTGGAATGTGTATATGGTAAAAAAAATCATTGCTAACCTTATATAGTTAGCTTCATGTATTGCAATGTTTTTTTCCTCATATTTTCAGACTCAAGAATTGCATCCCAATATCTGCATGTTATTCACAATGGAAGATTTTTTCCATGAAAATTTCCATAAACTCCTTCCATTACATATTTTAGATTTCCTTGTCAAAAATTTTATTTTAAATTAATGGAAACCACCAATATAAATATCACAAAAGATGATAATATTCTTTGATAACATTCCTCATTTAAATACATCCCAAAGCAAGAAATGTCTTTTCTGAGGAACATAGCCACTACTCTGTAATAAATGGGTTTTTTCCATTGAATGATGGTGAATTTTATCGCGTAAAGAAGTATAATATTTATCCTCAACATTGTGGATTAGGATACTCTATATAGGTATGGTTATTATTCATAACATGAGTCAGTTTTTCCAATATAGTTATAGGTTTCTCATCACCAGTCACACCTCCAATACAAATAACATTATATTACATATGAGGGAATTATTTATAAGGGATATGTGTGTTGATACAGTTTCTATTATTTTGACTAGGTACCATTTATATATAATTAAATATAGTATATTAGGTTATGAATCATAACACCAAATTTGAAAAATAGTTAACATAAATTTAAATTTTATGCATAGCTAATCTCATAATCATAAAAATGGATTCTTTTCAGATATATTAACTTTTAAATCCATAATAATGGTTTGTAAATAAAATGTGTCTTATCTTAATCAAATTCCATAGGACGCTCAATACATGTGCATAGTAAGTCTTGTTTTATTGTACCAAGTTACCCCAAGTCAATCTCATGAAACCTTGTCGAATTTGTTACCCCTAGGTAAATCTTTTCCTAAACCACATCCACTTGTAGTACCTAGAGAGGGATGAATTTCTAGGAAGATCTTCATAATATATACCATTACAATATTCTAGGATTTTGAATTATTATTTTCAATGTATATCATAGTGTTATGTTCCATAATATATGTTTCTTAGATCATGTTTCCAAAGTGTCTACTTACCATTCTCAAATACAAACTTTAAATACCCCGACACTAGTAGCCTAGAGTCAGTGACTTACATTAATACAATGGAATATATAAAAGACTCCAATACCAAAAGTAAATATAATTTTAGTAGTTTTTAAATACATATTACACACATTAACTTTACATTACAACTATAAAGTAAAAAAATTAGTTCTATATTCCATTGGAAACACCCATAAGCTCCTTTACTATCCCTTTAAGTCATTAAAAATATACATATTTTCATCCTATATAAACATTAAACATAAAAAATTGGGGAGTTCATATTCTTAGTATGGGTCGATAATATAGTGTATGTTATAAAAATATACAATAAGGCATGGTGAATAACTAAAAACACTTTCAATTATAATATAAGCTTGAGAAGAATATAGCAGAAACTAAAGTTGGATAAATAATACCATATAAAATAATAAAATGAGAAAGAAAATTTACCATGGATATTATTAGAGTATAATAAATACATGGGGTATCAATTAATAGTATCACAATGAGGGTATCTATAATTCCATACATCATAAACATATCATCAAAGCCTCATCCAAACACCATACATAATAGGTAAAAAACCAATCTATTTTGTCTCATTTAACCTACTGATTCATCATAGAACCATAGAATGTATCAACAATAATTTAATAAATCCAGTTAATTCCTAATATGAATTATGATAAATATAAATAACATATACATCTAAAATTTAAATAACCTTCCACAATCTTTAAACATAATCACTAACTATTCGGAGTAGTATGGTGAATGATATCAAGATAGAAAATCCACTTTCAAAATGATCATAAACCATAAAACAAAATATGGTGGATGATAAATACAATAGATCAATCTCAATAAATAATAAATTTAAATAGATGTTTTTTAATAATTGAATACAATATAATAAAATCATCAATAAATTATTGAGTGAAATACCTCTTTTACTTTGCAAAGAAGATTTCTTTTAGAAAAATCATTTGTACATGTCATAATTATTTATATTAAATCATAAATGAACTAATATGAGATTTCATGAAATAATAATTATTTTTATAAAATTTAAATAAGTCTTAAAATATATTATTTATGGTACTTGAAAATAGGTAAAAAAATTAGGAAGTTCCCTTTATAGGGACTTGTATATTCAGAAGAATTGAGAATGGAACCTTATAGATAATGTATTATACCCTCAATGAAAGATGAAATAATATGGATATATGTTTTTGTAACATATAAATTGATTGGAAAATAATTATATAATATTAATTAATAATAAAATTATTATATAAGAAGAAATCACAACCTGATTGAAAATGGAGCTTCGGGAAGAAAACCCATACCTTATGTTCAAAAGTGTTATGCGCTTGACCTTAATATCCTAGATAATCAAACGAAATAAATTAAATAATTAATTAATATCCTTTAATACATTAATTTAATTCATTTTTTATTATGTTTACTTATGTCCTTTTAAAGAATTATAGAGTTTATTTTCATCGTTCTGGAACATTGATTTTCTTAGTTTTCATGATCGATTCACTTGTTTATAAGTAATAAAGATCAAGTAAAATAATTATAATTCAACACAATTTGAATTATGTTTTATTTATTAAAATATATAATACTAAATGGATATCTAATTTTGTAATCTGGGTTGATAATGATTCACTAGACAAGTCATTATTGATGATCATTTTGATTATTTTGGTGGTATTTTTGACCCTGACAAAGTAGTTTTTTTAATTAGTCAATTTAATTTGTATATAATGGATCCAGAAACTTATATAGGACTTAATATTTATATTATAATATATTTAACCATAAAAATTGTTTTATCAAGAGGCTTGATGTTTTGAATGGAAAATAAAGATGCATCGTCCTTGATGTCAGTAAATTGACACATCACGTGTGATGTTTTCATTTATAGATTAAGAGAGAGAGAGAGAGAGATAAGTGGTTTCAAAAGGGATCATCCTTTAACATGATATAATTCTAGTATATAAATGATACAAGAGTTATCATGCCTTTTAGGATAAGAGAGGTGATGAAAGGACAATAAATTTAAAGAAATTGAAATAAGAATAAATGAACAAAAAAAAGATTTTTAACTCTTGAATTATCCTCCTTGAGAACCTTGTTATAGGGATTAGTTTTGTAATTTTTATGAAAAAATAGATCTTATAGGTGGGGGGTCTTAGAAAGAGTATTGGACAAAATTTATAAATTCTCAAATCTTGGAAGTTGTGAGGATAATATGTGGTGAGATGTGGTATTTATAGTGAATGAGAGGGGTGTTTTTTGAATATTTCATTCATTTATATATTATGATGATGAAAGACTATGAATATATTGTTAATTATCAAATAATATATTAAAATAATGAATAATAGTTTCATATTATTGGATTACATCATCCATACAGCACCTATGACTCAATCATTCCACTATTTAACATTTATAGTAAATTATTGTTTTTTACTATAAAATAAAAATTAATGTATTTTGTAATAATCCCAAAAAATCAACCTAACCATTTTTTGATATGTAAAATAATAAAATAGGCTCCATTTTAGAAAAAAAAATAAAAAAATAGAAATTAAATTTCAAATTAAAATCATCATTTACCTGAAAAATACAAATTTTAAATTTATAAATGGTCATATAACATTCTTAAAAGATTAACTAAGGTATAATAATATTGTCCTCAAATTATAATAAAACAAAATAATATTTTTTGAATAAATTTTATGAATTTAAATTATCTTTTAACTCATTTTATTAATTATAATCTTGCCATTAAATATTTATTACTTTCTAAAATAACAACACATAATTATTAATTTTCAAAATATTCACTTACTGATAATATAATATAATTATATTATACCATTATTCATAGTATTCCTAAATTTTATTTATACATTGATGGGTGGGGATACTATTCATTTAGCTGATTTTATAATCATACGGGTCATTTTACTATTCCTATGTTCAGGTTACTATTTCATCAGTATAGGTTCCTTAACATCTAGAAATACCTCTATTTTATTTATGCCTCATTTAAAAAGTTTGTATTTTGTTATTTATTTTATTTTAGGTAATAAATGATATATTAAATAAACATAAGAAAGTAAATATCATTGATAGAATTATTTTCTATTACGTTCACCATTCCTACATGAAATCCACAATGCCTCTTCAATTTTATGTTTTTTCTAATATTCCATTACCATCCAAGTCATCTGATTCCTCAACACTTGTTATTTACTATATTGAATCTATATATGCTCTTTATGGTATGATAAGTCTGTTTCCTAATTTATTCATTCAAAAGTGAGGACATGTGATGGGTACATGTTGTACATCCTTAAAAAAGATATGTGAAAAACATTATGTACTTTATAATTTCCTGGAAGAATATACAAACGATAATCTACTACTCAAATTATCTCCAGAATTTCAAAATGACCATTGTACTTAGGGATTATTTTCCCTTTATTTCCAAATATTATAACATCCTTATATATAGATACATTCCAAACATGATCTCCCGCTATAAACTCAAAATCCTTCCTTTTAATTTTGGAATATCCATGTCTCATACTTTGAGATTCTTTAATAGGGGTTTGAATAGTCTTTACCTTTTCTGTTGTTTCCTCCACAAGCATTGGGCCTAAATGCTTCATTACACTACCTAAACTCCAACAAGTTGGTGTATGACATCTCATTCCATTCAATGCTTCATATGGTTCTATTTGAATAATATAGTGTAAACTAATACCAAATGAAAAATATTATTAAAAGGTAAATATTGATCCTGCATACCTTAAAAATCATGTGAGTATGATCTCAACATGTGTTCTAATGTTTGGATCTTACTTTCTGACATCCCATATGTTTGAGGGTGATAAGAAGTAGACAAATGAATCTTAGTATCAAAATATTTATAAAGGATATTCCACAATTTCGATATAAATCATGGTTCATGATCATAAATAATAGAATGAGGTGCTCCATGATGTCCTACAACTTCATTAAAATATATTCATGAAAGGTTATCCTCTGTAAAATCATCCCTTATATCAAGTAAATGTCGATATTTGGTATATTGATGAAAAATTAACCATATTGCCTTATTATTTCTTTAAGTCCATGGAAATCCACTGAAAAAATTCATAGTATTTTCATGTCATTTCCATGTTGGAATTGGAAAAGATTTCATGACTCCTCTAAGATTTTATTTTTCATCCTTCACCTGTTGATAGAATAAACATATGGAAACATAGTCAATAATTTAGCATGTCATATTATCCCCCCATAAATGTTCCTTTAAATCATTTTAAATCATAGTTATTCAAGGGTGTATAAAAAATTGAGATGTGGAAATCATTCAATAACCCCCTTTTTAGCTCGGGTATAGAGGGAACACATAGCCTCATCTCAAATTTCTGAATTCTATCTTCAGACACGATGTCTCCCAACTTCCCATCATTAACATATTTAATTTTATTTTTGATGATTATCATCATTAGGTTGATATGTTTTAAACCTTTATAAAAATGATTTTTTGAAAACCAATTGAAAAAAGTAATAATGTTTCACCTTCCTTGATAATTCTCATATCTTTATTTTGTAGATCTATGTACACATTATCATCATCAGTCATTATTTTTTTCATAACTCTATGATAATTCCTAATTAATGCATATTCTACCATATTCTACTTCCTTGGGTGGTTTTTTATTGAGAAATCATAATACGTGAGTAGCTTGATCCATTTCCATTTCTCATGTTGAGTTATTTAATTGAGAAGATATATTTCAAGCTCTTGTAATTTCTATATATCTCACATATTTCAGCATAGAGATAGTTTTTCCATATTTCTAGAGAAGATATTACAGTTTCTAACTTAAGATAATGAGTTGGATGGTTGTGTTCATGAGTTTTTAACTGCCTTGACACATATGAAATTACTCAATCATTATTCATAAGAACACAAGCAAGTAATTTCATTAATTCATCACTATAAATCAAAAATCCACAAGTATATGATGGTTGATTCAATATCAAAGAATTAATTAATCTCATCATTAATTATTCAAAACATTATTCACATTATTTTTTCTATATGAACATAACCCATTTATGAGTAAGCATGGTTAATGGATTACCTAATCAGGAATAATTTCGAATGATACGTAGATTTTATCCTTCTAAACCATTGAAACTACGTACCTCAGTTATGTTCACTTGTGTAGGCCATTCCTGGACTGCATTTTTCTTCGTTGGATCCACTGAGATTCCATCCATAGGAACAATATTTCCAAGAAAAGAATCAATTTGAAGCTAAAATTCATAATTTCTTATATTCCCATATAACTATATTCTTATAAGAGTCTCCAGAACAACCCATAATTATTTCTTATGATCCCCATATATTTTTTAATTTATCAAATAATCATCAAAAAATACCTCAAAAAATTATCAAGATATTTATTGAACACATTGTTCATTATATAAATATAAATAAAAGGTGCATCAATTAGTCCCAATAGCATTACCATAAACACATAATGTCCATTCCGAGTTTGAAATGTTGTCTTTGTAATGTCTTCTTTAATCAATTACAACTAATTATATCCAAATCAAAAATAAATCTTCTAAAAATATTGAGTTCCTTGAAGTTTATCAAATAAGTCATCAATGCGAGGGAGGGGATACTTGTTATTTATTGAAATAGTAATTTTTTCTCTAAAATTAATCAGTATCCTCATGAATTCGTTTTTCTCTATGACAAGGATAATAGGGGATACTCTAGAAAAATAGTAGTGGGAATACATCCTTTATCACTGTAAAGACCCAATATTTTCATACATGGACATTACATTTATTTTTTCGGAATAATTAAAACAATACACAAAAATATTATCAAAAACCATATTAGTTTAGTGTCATTGGAAAATTAGAACATAATATTCTAACATGGTGAATGATCTACAACATATCCCATAATGATCATTCCCATTTCATTTCCTACCGAAAACCATTCTTTATATCCTAGGGAAAAGAAAACATAAAATGGGTGAGATCAAATACTTAGAAAGGGTAAACGTAGATACCTGTACTTGACGTACAAAGACATTACATTAATTTTACGGAATACTTAATACATTACAAAAAAAGATGCCCAAAGACCTTATTATTTTAGTGTCTTTGGAAACTCGGAACATAATCTTCTAATCATTGTGAAAGATCTTAAAAATCTCCCATAAAGATCTTCCCCTTTGGTTTTCATACCAAAAACCTTTCCTTATATATTGGGGAAAATAAAACATAAAAAGAGTGAGATTAAATGCCTATTAAGTGAAAACATGGAGAACATAAAACAATCCCTAAACATTTGAACGTAAGAACATGAACATAAAACATAAAAATCATGAGTAATGACATAAATCTTGGAAGTGTATAAGGCATAGATAAAAAAGGAACATTAACCATGATAAAATAGCGTGGGAATAAAAAATGTTATTGTGGAAACCATTAAGAACATGATATGATTCCCATAGTAGCCAAGGCATTGCTGACAAGACCATCATAGTGGACAAAGTCCATTACTAAATCTGGTTTACCTGCCGTTCCATCCTTGTATTAATGTAACGGATTTACTTGTAGTTATAACCATGTCTATCTCATGAGATATAAATCTTTACCCAATGCATTGGATGGAGATATAGGTCCCCCACATCTCATAATTAAATCATTCTTACTTGCGCCACAAAATAAACATAAATCATTCATCATAACTTAAAGAATAAAATGGGTTTCATAAACATCATCCCATCATAAGATAATCCATATAAAACAAATTGATATAATTTCATCATAAGAAAAATCAAAACATGTAAATAATAGATACATTATACATGAAATATAAACATATTAAAAAATGTCATCTTAGATGGAAAATGGTTTTTGATAAAACACTTGAAATGAATTCTTGAGAAAAATATCCTTTCTTCTTCAAAATCATTTTCTTTTCGCAAAATTCAATGCAATTTTAAAAGAAAAGGATTTTTTTGAAAGTAATCATGAAATATTGTAAATTATAATTCATGAAAATAAGGCGTTATGAAACCATAAAAATATGTTCATGCTGTATAAGTTAAAAAAACATTATCCTCATAATTTTAACGAAAAAGTCAAATAGTACAATGTATAGTAAACAAAAGAAAGCTTCATTAAATAACACAAAGTAGAGTTCAAAGTGGGGTAAAAAAGACTTTAAACATACATTTAAGAATATTAAACACTTTATGAAAAAAAATTGTGGACAAGGTTGAAAAATACAACCCCAGTAAATACTTATGAATAAACAATCTCACTTAAGAACGAGATTGGAATAATTATCCCTAACCTTAGGTCTGATATGCTTCGTACGTATCCAAAACTCATATATAATGATTTAAATAATGTCATTGACTTATTACATAATCATATTCATTGTTATGATATCATATATGGTTCACTTATGACTTTATATTACCCGTTCTTTTGTAAATTCTATGTTAAAGTAGCGTTTTTGGTAAAATCATTTCATTTATCATATGTGTTTCGACTTTTGGTTCTTGATATTATTACTTATATACTGATTTACTTAATTACAGAATGTAAAACATTATTTATATATAATATATATTCAGCATATAAATATATATGATAGATCGATAAATGGAATGAAATACACCGTTCATGGAGCTGGTAGGTCGTACGTACACATAAACGCTATTTTCATTTCCTTATTGAATTGAATGGAATTAAGTAAATGAAAAATATATTCACATAAATCTAGTATCATTATTATGTAATATATTTAATGATTATTTATTATATATACTTTATAATCATACTTTAATGGTTAATCATGGAAAATGAATCTCATCGCGTTCGTGGAGACGGTAGTCCGTACGTACACACAAGCGATGATATCATTCTTTTGATATTAAAATAATATATAATTTGATGGTATATTGTATATACAGAATCATAATAATGTTATATTATTATTTATATCATTTATTCTCATTATTATACCCATCCAAATGATGAAATTTTTGAATAAAAAACTACACCACGACGTGGAGATGGTAAGTCGTACGTACGCACTTGTGGTAACTTTTTCATTCATTGGATGGATAAAATAAATAATATGCTTGTACCATTTTTATAGAAAAATTACATTATATAGATGATACTGTAGTTATTATTTAATAATGAAAACAACATTGAAGGAGGAAGTGGAAGAAGAAAGGAACTTGAAATAGGTGGTGAGATATTTACCTCTTCTTCGGGTTCTTCCTTTTTATTTGATCAAAATGGATCCTTAAGATTGCTTTATAACTAATTTAAGGCCTCTAGGATGAAGGGAGGATAGATGATAGGGTATTTGGGTAGGTTTTGGCCAAGACAAATCGCTTTAGTAGTGTTAATTAGAGATAAGGGGGGGTGCCCTTTAATAAGAGGGGTGAGGGGATCCTTAGGAAAAACATAAAATATTATTTTATAATTAATTCATATTCTGTTTATAATGGCTCCAAAGTGACTTATTTCGATTCTAGGGTGGGAATGGGTCGAAATAATCTCAACCAATAGGTTTTAGACAAGTTTAGGTTACCATTTTAACCTTATCATTTAGATATAACTCTAAGTTAAATAATTTAACTTTTACCGTTTCTTCTTGTATTATTACACTATATGGTTAATAAAATTACTATAAACTACAAATAGAACCCCAATTGGTTAATTAATGTCATATATATTATTATATAAGTCTTTTGGCCGACACTGAGATTTTTAGGACCATTATATCAATTAATAATATAATAATTTTTAAAAAACTCTTTTATGTCAATTTTGACACTATTTGGTATTTTGTTTTCTCTAAATTAATAACAGCATTATTACTTCACAAAAAATTCATCTAACCAACCTTACTGTGTTATATTAACCTATAAAATTAGTTTAATTCATAAAAATTCTCAAATTACATTTATTTGGGTATTTATAATATCAATTATGTTAATATTTCATTAATAAGGTAATTAATGCACCATCCTTGTGTCATAAATAAATTAAATTATTTAATGTATAAAAACTATAAATAAAATACCATTATGTAGGAAATCGTTTTATCTTTAAAACTAATATTTATAGTTGAATTTATATTGTTTATAACCTTATATTAAAAAAAATATTAGTTATTAATCTTTGATTTTAACTCTTTAAACTCTTCTTTGAATTAAATAATAATAAATGTCATAATCTAATCCAAGTGAACCTAAAGGGTCGTATTTTATTCATAAGGTTGTTTTTTGTGGCATTAAACTTATACAAAAAAATTTGGACATTTATTAGGGTAAAAATAATATCATTTTTTAGCCTTAATTACCCTATTAATTTTTTAACCGTGGTAAATAAAATTAAAAAGTTACTACTCACCAACAATTATTTTTATCTTATTGAACCACATTTTACTCCTTGATATTAATCATGTCTCTCTGATTTTCTAAATTCAACTCACAGAAGTTCTAAAATTAAGTTTTATGTAAATTTGCAAATTCTCCTATGAGGTGGGTAAAAGACGGTAAAAAGTTCAATGAAAACTTTATATATCTAAAATTATTATAAAATGACTCCAATAAATTAAATTGAACTTATATAGGTATTATGTATCTATTTTTACCGAAAATAAATTTAAATAAAATAAATGACTATTTAAATGAAATGTTGGTTTTAACCAAAAACTCAGTGTTTTCACTATTCATCAAAAATTGAATGTTTTTAGAAAAATACCAAAAATTCACCCTAAGATAATTTCAATATTCCTAATCCAAAAATGAAGTCCATTTTGAAGGTTAAAATTTATAAAATTTAAAAAAGTGGGTATTAATATTCATAACAGCTATTTTATATAATATTTTAAAAACATATCGTTGTTTAGTGAAACTCAGTATTGCGTACAACGCAAGCTATCGAGGAAGGTTGCTCTTGAGTTTAACGAAATCCATGAATAGTGGTGTGTATAATAGAATCTAATATGCTGTTGGGTATAGCACAAGATAATCTTGGTGTAGCGTATAACAAAAGACATCAAAGAAATTGAAAAGAATAATTCGAATAAAATCGCAGGGTGTTACATTCTACCCCCCTAAAATGAATTTCTCCCTCGAAATTGGTCGGGGTTATAAATGGTTTTCTACTTAAAAGTTTATTTCATAGAAACCCACATCATAAAAAGGAATAATAAAACATAATTTTAAAAACTAATGTTTGAAACGTAACGGTTACCCAAATTAACTCATCACTGGGTTTCCACATAGAGGAACACAGGTGAAAATATTGATATGGAAGAGAAATCTAACCATCATGTTCTGATAGAGAGTGATAGAGAACATGATTATGAAAAGGAAAAAAATCATAATGCCATAAATTTGTGATTATCTAAGGTACCATCTAGGACAACTGTTTTGGTTTTCAAGATCATTTCCCTATAATTGAAATAATTGGAATTAGAATAAATACTTAATTGATTTTGGTACAATCTAACTGTTGGTCATTACTTGAACAATTTCCACTTCATCTCTTAAATAAATGAAGTTGAATTTTTCATTCGTGAAGTGTAAGAAGATCATGAGATAGAATGAGGTCATTCCATCTGCCTCAAAAAAAAGGTTTGCAGAAGTTATTAAATATACATAAGTCAATCTATGGTGAGGTTAATCGTATATGATTCCAAAAATAGACTTAGACTCCAACTATAATACCGCTTAATAAAATAAAACTAATTTCTACTAACCAGGGACTTCCTGTAGGTCAGTGATATGCGATAAAGACCTGTCGCACATCTGTAGTGGGTTCGATTCCTACAGCCTGGTCTGACGCGATGGGTTGTCGCCTGTTTTTCAGGTTGTCCCTTTTCTTAAACTATACTATTATAACATTTCAGATATAAAATCAAAAAGTTATAGCCTTAATCAATATATATGATGTCTAAATTAATCCATTCTAACCTTTAAGATTATCGAAAATACTTTTGTTTGATTACTAGAAATGTCATCTACCAAGCATGTGAATTCCTTCTTTTATCCCCCAAATATCATAACATATATCTTGTTGTTGGTCACATTCCAAACATGTGAATACCTTAATCATGTATTCTCTTGAAACATTAATTACCATAGAACCTTAGTGAAAAAAGAATGCTGTCAAAAGTTAACTCTTTCCACATATCAAAATCCCAAAATTTCGATATACTCAAACCATGATATCACTTTGTCCTTATATCAGTCATGAGCTCATTAATACTATCAAACATTTCATTTTCTCTTTATCCCTTCATTATGTGCATATCATCTTCTCTCCAAAAATATTTCCATCACTTTTCATGGTTACCGGTACCGTATTCTTATGAAAAACCATAATGAACCAACACATAGATATTCCAATATACCATAAAAGTACCTCAACAACATTATTCTTGAATACCAATATATAAACACTTCAATCCAACCTCTTCAATGATTTTCATGGAATAAGTCCTTCCTTGATTTAGAAGTAACCACTTAGGTCATATAATTGAGTTGGGTAATGCCCATGTTCTCCACATATAATACATTGAACTCCATAATAGTCTATCACTCAATGACCCTTCTCCCCACACAGATAACATATTCCCCTCCATTTGATGTATTCATCAAGGTTCTTCTTCCCTTATTTAGAAATCTCAATCATCCTTTCTCTATGCTTCTCACCATGTGAACATGCATAAAAATTCCATCTTCCTCTTATTTGATGAATTAGGAATTCCACTAAAGTTCACCTTATTAATAATATATCACGATGACTAATTCGGCATAATCACAATATCATTCTTTCTAGGCATTATGAAATTTATTTGCTCATAGTCACCAATTTTTCCATTGGATTCAATGTTAAACCAATTCCTTCTGGTTCCCTCCATTAAATAAAACCAAAAACCATGGTGTAAGAAAAAGTTAAAATAAAAAGGAACCACATAATCATAAAAAGTCACTTATGGGATGTCTAACTTATCACACATTCTTTAATCCATGACACCTTAGGTCCCCCCTAGGTTATTCGTGATCATCAACATAACTCTAGGACTGTAACCTATAGTTATACTAAACCATAGGGACATCCCTAGACATACCTTAGAAATATTTCTAGGGATCTCACAAAAGTTTTCGCATCCTGGTTTCCAAAGGTTGACTAAATCTTTGCTCTGATACCAACTTTAGATACCCGTACTTGATGTACATAGATATTACATTACTTTTTCGGAATACTTAATACATTAAAAAAACTGATGCCCAAAAACCTTATTAGTTTAGTGTCTTTGGAAACTCATAACATAATCTTCTATTCATGGTGAAAGATCTTCAACATCTCCCGTAAAGATATTCCCCTTTGGTTTTCTTACCTAAAACCTTTCTTCATATCCCGGGGAAAATAAAACATAAAAAGGGTGTTCTCAAATTCTCAGTAAGGGAAAACATGGAGAACATAAAACAATCCCTAAACATTTGAACGTAAGAACATTAACATAAAACATCAAAATCATGGGTAATGACATAAATCTTGGAAGTGCATAGAGCATAGATCAAAAACGAACATTAACCATGATAAAATATCATGGGAATAAAACATGTAGTTGTTGCAAACATTAATCACATGATATGATTTCTACAGTAGCCATGGCATTGCTGCCAAGACCATAATAGTGGACAAAGTCCATTACTGAATCGGGTTTACCTGTCGTTCCAGCCCTGTATTATTGTACCATATTTACTTTCCATTACATCCATGTATATCTCATGACATATAAATATGTACCTAGTGAATTATAGGGAGATATAGGTCCCACTCAACTCATGATGAAATCATTATTACTTGTGCCACAAAATAAACATAAATCATTCATCATAACCAAAAGAATAAAATGGGTTTCAAAAACCTCATCCCATCATAAGATAATCTATATAAAACAAATGTATATCATTTCATCATAAGAAAAATAATACCATGAAAATAATAGATAAATTATACTTTAAATATAAACATATTAAATAATTTCATCTTAGATAGAAAATGGTTTTTGATAAAACACTTGAAATGAATTCTTGAGGAAAATATCCTTTCTTCTTAAAAATCATTTTATTTTCACAAAATGCCATGTAATTTTAAAATAAAAGGATCTTGTTGAAAATAATCATGAAATCTTGTAAAGTAAGCTTCATGAAAATAAGGCGTTATGAAATAGTAAAAATCCCTTCATGCCGTATAAGTTAAAAAATCATTCTCCTCGTACTATTAATGGAAAAGTCAAAAAGTACCATGTATGGTAAACAAAAGAAAGATTCATTCAGTAACACAGATTAAAAGTAAAAGAGGGGTAAACATGATTTAAAAATACATGGAATAATATTAAACACTTTATGGAAAACATTTTTATGGACAAGGATTAAAAATATAACCCCAGTAAATACTTACGAATAAACAATCTCGGTTAAGAACAAGATTGGAATAATTATCACTTACCTTAGGTCTGATATGCTTCGTACGTATCCGAAACTCATGTATAATGATTTAAATAAAGTCATTGACTTATTACATAATCATATTCATTGTTATGATATCATATATGGTTCACTTATTACTTTATATTACCCGTTCTTTTGTAAATTCCATGTTAAAGCAGCGTTTTGGGTAAAATCGTTTCATTTATCGTACATGTTTAGACTTGTTGTTCTTGGTATTATTACTTATATTATTATTTAATTAATTAAAAAAATAAAAACATGATTTATATATAATATATATTCCGCATATAAATAAATATTATAGATCGATAAATGGAATGAAATACATAGTTCATGGAGATGGTAGGACGTACATACACATGAACGCTATTTTCATTTCCTTATTGAATTGAATTGAATTATGTAAATGAAACATACATGTACATAAATACAATATAATTATTATGTGATATATTTAATTATTATTTATTATATATACCTTATAATCATACTTTAATGGTTAATCATGGAAAATGTATCTGATCGCCTTCGTAGAGACGGTTTTCCGTACATACGCACGAGCGATGATATCATTCTTTTGATATAAAAATCGTATATAATTGGATGTTATATCATATATAAAGAATCATAATAATGTTATATTTATTATTTATATCATTTATACTCATTATTATACCCATCCAAATGATGAAATGTTTGAATAATAAACTACACCACGACGTGGAGATGGTAAGCTGCATGTACGCATATGTGGTGACTTTTTTCCTTCATAGGATGGATAAAATAACTAATATGATTTTACCGTTTTTATAATAACATCACATTATATAGAAGAAACTGGAGTTATTATTTTAGAATGGAAACAACAATGAAGAAGGAAGTGGACAAAGAATGGAACTTGAAATAGGTGGTGAGATATTTACCTCTTCTTCGGATCCTTCATTTTGATTTGATCAAAATTGATCCTTAGGATGGATTTATGACTAATGGAAGGCCTATAGGATGAAGGGAGGACAGTTGAGAGGGTATTTGGTAAAATTTTGGCTAAGCCAAATTATAAGTCCCCAGCCTTAAACATATCTTAATATTGAATTAAATGAATAATTTACATTGATGATCTTTTCAGGTTTAGCGTTTTAGAGAATTAGGACATAACTATTACATCTCAAAAGATTACAAAGTAGACACTTCTACTGAGTTTCCATAGAATAGAAAAACTCTTAAGAAGATACATGTCTAGTTCCATGTTTTAGGTAGCATGATATTCCCTTGATCTCATCCTTGACCCTATTCCACGTTAAGTCCTGTGAAAAACATTTCAAAAACATGGGATGAGCATAAAAAGCTCAGTAAGGGATACACAAAGAATGAAAACTGTTATTTTTTCAAAACAACGAGTAAACCATGTATACTTTATCAAAGTAATACTTTTCACCTTTTCGACACTACTGGAAATTGCACCTATACCCACGGTTTGAAACCGTGGGTATAGCCCTTGAAACCGTGGGTATAGGGTATACCCACGGTTTCGCCAACCGCGGGCTGGAATGCCGTCGCAATAGCCCTATACCCACGGTTTTTAAAAAACCGTGGGTATAGACCCAGAAATTTTTATATTACCCATGGTTCATTGAACCGTAGGTATATATGTATACCCACGGTTTTATAACCGTGGGTATAGTTTTTTGCAGCTCCAGAATATACCCACGGTTCACTTGAACCGTGGGTATATATGTATTCCCACGGTTTTATAACCGTGGGTACACATGTTTCCAGCTCCAGAATATACCCACGGTTCACTTGAACCGTGGGTATTTGCAATGTCCCCCGCATCAACACAGGCCTGGCAGCAGGCTCTGCAATTCTACCTGAAGATAAAATATAAGAACAAAATATAAGAACAAAAAGTATGCAGCTTGAAATTGAGAAAGTTCCGCCAAGTTCTGTTTTCCGCTTAACAAATTTCTGATCATCCTACATGGAACAATGTGCAAGTTAAAAATATGTCTAATTATAGGCATTGAAAACATTACATGGCTATAGCTTGAAACCGCAGGGAAAAAATGAAGCAATACAGATACTACCAGCACAATGGGAATAATGGATATTGCATTAAAGATGTTCAACAAGAATAGTGATTTGGAGACAGGAATTTCATAATAAAAGAAACTTGCAAGCTGCACAACATAAATTAAAATGCATTAAAACATCAATAAAAGCCATGGAAATGAAAACATCCAGCAAAATTTGTGCCAGCCTCCCCCCCTGCCAGCCCCCCCCTGCCCACTGCTTGTCCCCCCTGCCAGCCCCCCCCCCTGCCACCTGCTTGTCCCCCCTGCCACCTGCTTGTCCCCCTGCCACCCCCCCCTGCCCCTTGCTTGTCCCCCCTGCCAGCCCCCCCCCCCCCCCCCCCGCTTGTCCCCCTGCCAGCCCCCCCTGCTTGTCCCCCCTGCCCCTGCCAGCCCCCCCCTGCCCCCCCTGCCCCCCTACTTGCCCCCCTGCCAGCCCCCCCCCCCCCCTTCCCCCTACCAGCCCCCCCTCCCCCCTGCTTTTCCCCCTGCCAGCCCCCCCCCCCCCCCCCTTCCCCCTGCTTGTCCCCCTACCAGCCCCCCCTGCCCCTGCCAGCCCCCCCCCCCCCTTCCCCCTGCTTGTCCCCCTACCAGCCCCCCCCTGCTTGTCCCCCTGCCAGCCCCCCCTGCCACCCTTCTTGTCCCCTGCCAGCCCCCCCTGCTTGTCCCCCTGCCAGCCCCCCCCTGCTTGTCCCCCCACCCAGCCCCCCCCCCCCCCCCCCTGCCCCCCTGCCAGCCCCCCCCCCCCCCCCCCCTGCCCCCCTGCTTGTCCCCCCTGCGAGCCCCCCCTGCCCCCTGCTTGTCCCCCTGCCAGCCCCCCCTGCCCCCTGCCAGCCCCCCCCCCCCCCCACCCTGCCCCCTGCTTGTCCCCCTTCCAGAGTTCTTCTTTATTTGTTCATTTCTTGAAGCATTCTTAATTGAGTTTTTAATGTTCATGTTATATAGCATCAACGAAATGGTATTTTGGTTAGATAACAGGGATACAGGCTGTTCATAATAGTTCATATTATCTACAGATTTAGCACCAACAAAAGTTAAATTAATAGAATGAAGATTAGGTGTACCTGGGTCCTTTGAATCATCTATATTCTGCATCTTGATAGCGTCCAGATCTAATGGAAGGGGCCTCTGCCCGATGGGTTCAAAATGTGCCTGCATTAGCGTGGGGTCTTGTACAGAGGTTGTGCTTCCTTTTGTATGTTTTATAGGTTCCAGTGTCAAGGTACCTTGTTTATCAATGTTAGTGTGTTTTGTTTGTACCTTAGCCTAAAGAGACTTTAGACTAATATGAGGATTCCTATTTTTTTATAGGACAACCAGTGGTTTGAATGACGTTTAGATTAGTGGAGAGTTTTCTGGTTTTTATAGCAGTGTCAGTGGCATCCAGAGTTTTAGAGTCATAGGTGTAGTGAGCAGAGGAAAAAGAACCTAAACCATTTGTCTGATTGTTTGACTCATTTATTATCTCTTGGTTTGGTGTGAAATTCAGTCAAAAGCAGACATTGAATTTCTATCACAACAGGCTGATCCGGTTCAGACGACATGTGCAGAGGATGAGGATGATCTGGTTCGGACAACATGAAAGGATGTTTTCTCAGAAGATTTAAAGAAATGAATGCTAATCTGTGATGAATAGAGGATTGGATGACCCCTGATATACCTAATTCGGTGAGGTTTGGAGATCTAGAAATGTGTAGGAATACCTAGAGGAATAAAATATGCCAGACAATTCCAAACCAATGTTTTCAGTTGAATTGAGCTTTTGTACCACCTGCTATGCACGTTTTGTGGAAAGATGGATGAGAGGCAGCGCTGAGAGGAGATATAGTTTAGGAATGAGGAAATACGAAAAATTATAGAGCTAACCATTCAATGTTTCTCTAAGGAGGAGTAACCGCCGCAGGGTGTCGTCCTGGAGCAGGGCCAAATCGCGGCGTGACCGCGGAGTGACCGCGGCGTGACCGCGGCGTGACCGCGGCGTGACCGCGGCGTGACCGCGGCGTGACCGCGGCGTGACCGTGGAATTACCGCGGCGTGACCGCGGCGTGACCGCGGCGTGACCGCAGCATGACCGCAGCGTGTTGGCCCGGTCCAGCGACATCTGCGGGGCAACATCTTCCACTTAGTTTCAAATAGGATGATATGGATGGCATGAGAGGATGTTTTCTCAGAAGATTTAAAGAAATGAATGCTAATCTGTGATGAATAGAGGATTGGATGACCCCTGATATACCTAATTCAGTGAGGTTTGGAGATCTATAAATGTGTAGGAATACCTAGTGGAATAAAATATGCCAGACAATTCCAAACCAATGTTTTCAGTTGAATTGAGCTTTTGTACCACCTGCTATGCACGTTTTGTGGAAAGATGGATGAGAGGCAGCGCTGAGAGGAGATATAGTTTAGGAATGAGGAAATATGAAAAATTATAGAGCTAACCATTCAATGTTTCTCTAAGGAGGAGTAACCGCCGCAGGGTGTCGTCCTGGAGCAGGGCCAAATCGCGGCGTGACCGCGGCGTGACCGCGGCTGTGACCGTGGCGTGACCACGGCGTGACCGCGGCGTGACCGCGGCGTGACCGCGGCGTGACTGCGGCGTGACCGCAGCGTGACCGCGGCGTGACCGCAGCGTGTTGGCCCGGTCCAGCGACATCCGCGGCGCAACATCTTCCACTTAGTTTCAAATAGGATGATATGGATGGCATGAGAGGATGTTTTCTCAGAAGATTTAAAGAAATGAATGCTAATCTGTGATGAATAGAGGATTGGATGACCCCTGATATACCTAATTTGGTGAGGTTTGGAGATCTAGAAATGTGTAGGAATACCTAGAGGAATAAAATATGCCAGACAATTCCAAACCAATGTTTTCAGTTGAATTGAGCTTTTGTACCACCTGCTATGCACGTTTTGTGGAAAGATGGATGAGAGGCAGCGCTGAGAGGAGATATAGTTTAGGAATGAGGAAATACGAAAAATTATAGAGCTAACCATTCAATATTTCTCTAAGGAGGAGTAACCGCCGCAGGGTGTCGTCCTGGAGCAGGGCCAAATCACGGCGTGACCGCGGCATGACCGCGGCGTGACCGCGGCGTGACCGCTGCGTGACCGCGGCGTGAGTGCGGCGTGACCGCCGCAAGGTGTCGTCCTGCTTGTCCCCCTGCCAGCACCCCCCCCCCCCCTCCCCACTGCCCAGCACCCCTCCCCACTGCCCAGCACCCCCCCCCCCCCTCCCCAGCACCCCCCCCCCCCTCCCCACTGCCCAGCCCCCCCCCCCCCCTCCCCACTGCCCAGCCCCCCAAGGTGTCGTCCTGCTTGTCCCCTTGCCAGCACCCCCCCCCCCCCTCCCCACTGCCCAGCACCCCCCCCCCCCCCTCCCCAGCACCCCCCCCTCCCCAGCACCCCCCCTCCCCCCACTGCCCAGCCCCCCCCCCCCTCCCCACTGCCCCCCCCCCCTCCCCACTGCCCAGCCCCCCCCCCCCCTCCCCACTGCCCAGCACCCCCCCCCCCTCCCCACTGCCCAGCACCCCCCCCCCTCCCCACTACCCAGCACCCCTCCCCACTACTCAAATAAAGATGAAGTGATATAAAGAAGAAGAAAACTGATTATTCCTGGGAACACCATAATATTTCAATTCCATTATGAGAAAACACTTACCAAATTCGGATCCTAAGGTGATAAGGGGATAGGATAGACTTGGTCAAACAGAATGTATCGAGACACACCCACATACTACATACATAACCATTCAAACAGTTTCAACTGTTCAAACAATAGATGGAAAAACATATTCAGCACAAAAGTGATGGGAAATGCCAACCAAATGAAAGAAGCTAGATTAAAACCAATGACCGAGCAGGAAAAAAAATTGGACATTCAGAATGCATGTGTGTTCAATGATTCCAATATCTAAAGTGAGTTTCAGCTAGACTCATAACTCAAAGAAGAATTCACATTGATGAGTCATGCATGAATAAGCTCAAATGCCGTGTTAGATTGGCACATAGATTTGTCAGCTCACCTTGATAAAGATCGAATGGCAAACCACTGATTGCTAATCATACTTTAATTTGCTACAATCTGTACATGCAACAAATAAAACCATGAATTATTATTAATGAATATATAAGACTCATAAGCAATGAAATGTCATATAGAACTAAAACAAATGCTGAAAAAAAGTAGAAAAAATGAAAGAAGAAATTGCATAAAGAAATTTTGTTATTAGTGCAGGATTCCCACTGCCCAGCCCCCTCCCCCTCCCTCCCTACTGCCCTCCCCCACTGCCCAACCCTCCCCACTGCCCAGCCCGCCTCCCCCCCCCCTCCCACTGCCCAGCCCCCCCCCCCCCCCCTCCCCCCCTGCCCCGCCCGGCCACTGCCCAGCCCCCCTCCCCCTCCCCCTCCCCCCCCTCCCCCTCCCCACTACCCATGCACATTTTCTCAGTTATCACACCCAAGGGAACAATATCTACGATCAAAAACAACATGTTGGCCTTCTTATGGGATGCCAACTAGCTAGGGAGATGCCATTGGGCCTCCTGGAGCCGCATGAAAAAACCAATTGACGAGGGTGGTGTCGGTCTTCATAATGTTACGGAAACCATGCAAGGCATGTAGGAAAGGATTGTGTGGAAGATCATCAAAGGTTCCTCTCTCTGGGCTAGGTTTATGCTCAATAGATAAGGTTCTAAATGGGAGGATTGGCCGCGCAAGAGGTGGACCCTGTCCAACCTGGATAAATGAATGTTGTCTCATCTTTCCATTTTGTAGGAGCATTCTCACTGGGTGATTGGAGTGGGGAAATAAACTGATGGAATGTTAAATAGGTAGGCACCAAACTAGTTGAGAATAAATAAGAATGTGATTTGATCGTGGTCAAACAGATCCAGAAATATCACCAGATAAAGTGTGATATTCAAAACAATTAGTGCCCCCCCCCCTCCCCCCCTGCCCAGCCACCCCCCTCCCCTCCCCACTGCCCAGCACCCCCCCCCCCTCTCCCCTGCCCAGCCACCCCCTCCCCCCTCCCCCTCCCCCCCCTGGCCAGCCCTCCCCCCACTGCCCAGCCCCCCACTGCCCATCCCCCCACTACCCCTCCCCCCTCCCCCTCCCCCTCCCCTCCCCCCCTGCCCAGCCCTCCCACTGCCCAGCCCCCCTCCCCCCCTGCCCACCCCCCCACCTCCCCCTGCAGAAAGTTCATGAAAAAACAAGGAGTAAACAGAATGGCATGTGAAAATTACCTAAATAACTGACAAATAACACCCCTGATGAAAACATAATCCAAAATGCATTTCATTGCATAAAGAAATTCACATACAAGCAGTCCACCAATACAAAAAAAAAACATTAAACTCCAACACACGTCTCTCTGCTAAGTCAAAAATGGAGGGGATTAATATCCCCCCCATCGCCATCACTGTCATCCTCATGTCCAGCATCATCATCATCAGCAGCAACATCGACAGCAACATCATCACCAACCGCACCGTCAGCATCATCATCAGCAATCTCATCACCAACAACATCATCAGCAACATCCTCGTCAGCTCTATCGCCACCACCGTTATCGCCACTAGGACCCTCATGGGAATCACCCGAGGCATTATTTAAAGAGCGCATTGATGTCATACATGAATGAAAAGTGGCAGCAACCTCTAATGGTAGTGACTGACTCAAAACTGACAGAGCTTTCATGAAATGTTCATTCATCAGCTTACTTTTTTCACGCTCCTCTAATACTATTTTCTTTGTCGCAGCTAATTCAGCACGCGCACTTTCCAACTCA
Source organism: Viscum album (assembly GCA_963277665.1). Lineage (NCBI taxonomy): Eukaryota > Viridiplantae > Streptophyta > Magnoliopsida > Santalales > Viscaceae > Viscum > Viscum album. Next base: position 1,632,512,519 of record OY728122.1, read on the forward strand.
GAGGCCTTAGAGGAGTCTGATGATGACAAATACCTTGAGGGGACAATTTTTGTGCCTGGTCTACAACGGACTCTTCCTGGATGCTCCACACCTAACACCTGACTGAAATGATCATTTGGCCCTAAGTTGTCAGCTTCCTTCTCATCCATGGCCTCCAAGGCAGACTGTTGAAATTATAAACATATTAAATTATGAATTTCGTATAAATGTTTGAAATATAAATAAACAAACTTACAATTTTATCTTGTGTTTGTGAATTAACTGCAGTTCCATCCTTTTTTTTTTCCTACTGAAGCAGAATAATTTGGCACGAGGTACAGGACCTTCAATGCCAAATTCAGCTTGCTGCATATAACAAGTGCACAAATTTGAATTACAACCATATATGATAAATGAAAAATATTGGATTGAAGTGAGTTGCAACAAATACCCACAAACATTGAGGTAAATACATGGACTAACCAAGGGAAAGCATGAATAAGTTATGATGACATGTTATAAATAAAGACATTATTTTAATTCAGATGAATGTACCAGCCGCTTCTCTTTATCGGGCATTGTAGTGCGCCCCAATGTGTGTAGATATGTCATTTCATCTTTGTTTTTTTTGTTTTTCGCTGACACTTCCTAAGAAACAAAAAAACAATACAAGTAATAAAAATTAAATTTTATATAAAAAACAGTAAAGATGGGTAGTACCTTCTCGATCGTGTATTCTTCATACAAACGGGACATGAAAGTTTTCCCTTCGTGCTCCACCCAGACATCATTGCATAGGAAGGGAAATCATTTATGGTCCATAGAAGGGCAGCACGCATCTGAAACGTATTCTTTGAAGAAGCATCAAATGTCTGCACACCTAAATCCCAAAGTTGTTTCAACTCTTTTATTAAAGGCTGCAAGTATACATCTATGTCATTACCAGGATCCGAAGGTCCAGATATCAGTATACTCAAGAAAGTGAAAGGTTTTTTCATACACATCCACGGAGGAAGATTATAATCATGAATAAAAACTGGCCACGTGCTATGAGCAGTAAGCATCTGACCAAATGGATTAAAACCATCACATGATAGGCCCAATCTGACATTACGCACCTCAGCTGCAAAATCAGGATGTTGTGCGTCAAATGTCCGTCATGCTAATCCATCTGCTGGATGGACCAGCTCATCATTTCCTTTAATTCTCTCAACATCGTGCCATCGCATATTGGCTGAGATTTCTGGAGACATGAATAGATTTTGAAGTCTGGGAATCAATGGAAAGTGCCACATGACTTTCTGTGGCACACGAGACGGTGTTCCATCTGCATTTGTCTTCCATCGAGATGTACCACAGTCTTTACAGTCATTACGGTCAGCTGTTTCCTCCAAAAATAAACTGCAATCTTTCAGACAAGCATGGACTTTATTAGTAGCAAATCCAAGCTGCTTAATTAACTTCCATGCCATGTAATGATTTGAGGGAATATCTGCACCATCAGGAAGCAAGTCCTTCAAAAATGTAAGAATATAATCAATGGTAGTATTAGAAATCCCATACATAGTTTTCCCATGATATAACCGCATTAAAAATTCCAACTTGGTCATTCTATTACATTCTTGATATACTGGAGTTCTGGCATCATCCAATAAATTTTTCACTATGTCAACATCATCATTTTCAGCATTTTCCTCATGTGTACTGATATCATTGTCTTCTTGCACCGGCATGCTATCTCTCTCGGAATGATGCACATATGGAAACCGATCAAATATCAAATTCTCCATGTCACTTCGTTCATTTCGTTTATGAACAGTCGAAGATTGACTCGTCTCTCCATGGTGAAACCAAACATTATAGTTTGCTTGAAATCCAAATTTCGTTAAATGGTAACTAACTTCTTCTCATCTTAACCATGGTCTTCCAACACAATTATAGCAGGGACACTGTATACAACCTCCATCTGACGCATTGCTAAATGCAAAATCTAAAAAATTCTCCAAATTATTTTGAAACTCGGTTGAAATCCGATCGGTACGATACATCCAGCTTCTATCCATTCTATAACAAGAAAAAAAATTATCATTCAATCAACAATGTAAATCATATTTAAAAAAATCATTACAATCAATTTTATTATTAAATAAATCAAAGCATATTAGTAGCTAGAAAAACATATTTAATGACAAGTATTTAATGACAAGAGGAGTTCATGATTGAATAAGTAGGGAAAGAGAGAAAAAGGTATTCCTTGAGATGTAAACTAAAGAAAAAAGTTAAAAAAGACACTCCACATGGAAAGTAGTGCAGGGGGGAGGGAGAGGGTTGGTTGGTGCAGCAGGGAAAGGGGGAGGGGCCAGTGCAGCAGGGAAAGTGGGAGGGGGAGGGGCTGGTGGTGGGGCTGGGGAAGCATGGGGTAAGGGGCTGGTGGGGGTGCAGTGTGGGGGGGGAGGGGCTGATGTAAGGGAAGGGGGGAGGGGGAGGGGCTGGCTGGTGTAGTGGGGGGGGGGGGTAGGGGCTGGTGGGGGGGATGGGCTGGTGCATGGTAGGGGGAGGGGCTGGTGCAAGAGGGGGGAGGGGGAGGGGCTGGTGCAGGGGGAGGGGATGTTGCAGCAGGAGGTTAAGGGAGGGGCTGGTGCAAGGGAAGGGGGAGGGGGAGGGACTGGTGCAGTAGAGGGAGGGGGAGAGGTTGTGTAGGGCAGGGGGGCTGGTGAGTCTCCCCATACGTTAGAGGTTTTTGACTTGTAGTGAGGGTCTCGAGAGGTGATAATGGGGACTATACCCTCTTATCACATATACACAATGGTAAAATTGAATAAATAACAATCAACAATGAAAGAGGTAGTAAATAAATGACAAAGCAGCATAAGATAAATATTATTATAACTGAATTAAAGTGGTCAATGGTAGTTTAAACAACAGATGAATTCATGACATGGTAATGATACATATCTAAAAGTAGTAAACATTACATCATTATTTTCAATAAAATAAAAAAATAATAAAGTCACATCAAAACCCCATGGGCGATCTCCTTGAGCATCCCGAGATCCAACTCAGTCCTTTTCTCCTAACTCTAGTTACAAGCATACATTGAAAAGCAAGGTCCAAGGTCCTGAGAAAATGAAAGTATACTCGAGTATCCCAATGTAATAGCGGCCTGAGTAGGGTGTGAGATATAAATAATAATAGGATGGAACCACTGATGTCCAGCCCAATCTAGATAGTAGAGTATAAAATATATAGTTCACTGGTATATAGAATAATAATAGAGAGATAAATAAACATCACCCGTACAGGTTCCTATGGGACACATAGCAGTTATACCTTCTTTAGCCTTTGACTGGTGTCAGAATGTGTAACCATTTCATTAATCAATTTTATCCAGTTTAAATATAATTTATATGAGAATGATATTGAGGTTCTAAGATGTGAGAAGAAAACATGTAATGATATTTAATAATGAAGTTCCAAGGTTATAACCAAGGAAACATAGACCTCAAGTGTCAACAACTTAGTAATAACTATAGCCTCACATGGGGTAAGAGTGTAATCCAAGGATAACAGTCCAACTAATTCCACAATAAGAGGACTATCTAGTCTAAGAAGTTCATCCAAGGTAAAATGGGTCTAAGAAAAGATTGGGCTAGGATTTAACCATGGCACCTACTTGTCAATTCTGGAACCAAGGAGTGTATCTAAGGAATCTTGTTGTAATACATGAGGGATTATATGGTGTCATACCAGGCATCTAAAGTTAGACAAGGATCAGGTTCTATGTAGGTCTCAACCTAAGAAAGTTGTATCCTTGAATTCGGAATAGGGTCCTTGAGTGCTCAAGGCTTTCTCTCAAGTATCCAAGGTGAGCTTGAGTCAGGCCACACCTACTTTGATATTGAATTCATATAATATTCCATTTGGTTCAAGCCTTTCCTTTGATTAGTGTGACAAGGCCAAGTAGCATGAAACCCTTTAATCAAGTAATAATTAATCAATAAGTCAATTTTGTTCAACCTTAGCCTTTCATTAGTGTGACAAGGCCATGTAGCTTGAAACCACTCATTTAATCCATTTAAGGCATTTTCAATAATCAAGGTTCACTCTGGTACCTTCCATTAACATGGTAAGGGGTTCTATGAATACGCAACATATTTCTCAATTACATCTAATACGGCTAATTCATGTACTTAGTATACTTTACAATTTCTATTTCACATTTAATTATTACATTGAAGCACTTACATTAGGCGGGTTAAATGCTGTGCATACAGGGTCATTTCCATTCTGAAATTCAAAAGATAATTCAAGCCATTTAATATAGAAAATCATACCCTTAGAAATTTAAATCTAAGGCTCACCGAATGGTGGCTCAAACATGTCAACATACTAAAATGAAAATTATGGGAAACAATTCTACATGGGTAATTCCAATATAAAAACCCGTCAAAGAACATAAACGGTTCCTTGGTTATTTAATCATTTAAAAAGGAAAACTTAGTTTTTTTAATTCCATTAGGGGTCATATATGACATAATTCAAACATAACATCAATTCATAAAGAAATATCAGTACAACAAGACAATAAATCCTAAAAGTCTAATAATTGTTTTTTAACTTGAAGACAGCGCACCTCCGTTGGAGGGGTTTTAATATATAAACAAGATATTTCTTATGAAACAATCATTTATTACCTTTAACTCTTAAATCATGAAACATACTAAATTCAAGATTAAGAGGAATTTAATCTAATGTATTCACTGCATTAACTAAAAACAACGAAAAAGTGTGGTAAGAAACTAATTAATGCATTAATAAATTTGAGGAATTGGAAGGGTACCCTTCCTCAAAGAGGAACCAAGCCAACACCTGAAACTTGATAGATTTATAAACAACCACCCGGAACTGCTCAACATGTGTATGTACATACCTTCATATATACTATTTTAAGGCCAAAATAGTGCATCTTAGGATTATCAATGCTAAATTAATTTGGGGAAATATTCTCACTGGGTTTGATAATAAGGATATTTATATCATTCATCTTTTAGTATTCCATCATAAAAAAATGAAATTGCTTAAAAAAATTTAGAATCAAACCACTCTATTAACCTATGAATGCATCAACTGATACCTTTGACTACAACACTAATTGATTATCAAGAGGTAATATGATGAAATTATGGGAAATCAACCAAGACTAAGAAATTACCAGGAAATCTGTGACTCCAGCATAAAAAATCACTACTGAGAAGGCCGGGAGGTCTAGGTCGTGAGCCGGGAGGCCGAGCCGGGAGTCGGGAGCCGGGAGTCGGGAGCCGGGAGCCGCGAATCGGGAGCTGCGAGTCGGGAGCCGCGAGTCGGGAGCCGCGAGTCGGGAGCCGGGAGGCGGAGCCGGGAGTCGGAGCCCGGGGTTGGAGGCCGGGGAGGGGAGTCGGAGGCCGGGGAGGGGAGTCGGAGAGGAGAGGGGAGGGTCGGGAGTCAGTGGTCGGGGAGCGGCGTCGCGGCTTGGGGAGGTAGGGTAGAGCTCGATGCGTCGCGGATTTGAGGAGAGATTGAGGAGGAGCCCGATACAAGGGCTCGAAAAAAAAATTAATACCCACGGTTTTAATAAAACCGTGGGTATAAACAGCAAAAAACATACTATCCCCACGGTTTAATGAACCGTGGGAATAGGTGCGTGGGGATAGACCCCATTTCCAGTAGTGCGAAGTAGTAAAAACTCTTCACTGAATAAAAGTTCATTACTTACCCTTCTGTAACCAAAAGATTACCAAAAAACCCATATAAAGATCACATAACATATAAAGGTAACTTGGGACATAAATATACTTAAGTGGAATAACCATAAGGTCGACTTCCACACATATCACTTAATGGAATAGCCATTCGGCCAACCTCCATAGATACTTAATGGGATTGCCATACAGCCGACTTCCATACCCAATGCATTGGAGGTTATAACGTAACCACCCGTCCTGGTATTCACGGCACCACCCGTCATATGGTTTATCACGTAACCACCCGTAAAATGTCCAAGTACCATCATTACACATAAAATATTGAAAATATAAACATTTCAATAACAACATTTCATTTTCAATCACAATATGTAATTACAAGATATCAATCCATTTTCAAAAACCATTTAAAAGTTATTTTTGAATCAAAGTGTCCCATACCACTTTGAAGATTTTATTGGAATTATAATTTTAAAACATTAATGTCCATATAAATAAATACTAAAACCCATTTTGAAAACATGGACATTAAAGATAATGATTTAGAATAATAAATCTTTAAAACATTTAAAATGATATTTTTGTTAAAGAGTTTTTATCAAAATGATGGACTCTTGAATACAAATAACTGTGGAATAACATTTAATCCGAACTTTATAATATCATGAGAATAAAGGGATTAATTATATTATATATCGAAGGACAGTATACACACCATATAAGAGAGAATTGGTGCATAACAATAATGAAGTCTCAAAAGAAATGTAAAATGAGATGAAATCCATTACTGAGAAGGTATCCTTAAATTAAGGATAAATAAATCTCATAATTATGTGTGACAAATATAAATACACCCAATATAAGTGGATATTAAGTGTAAAAAAATCAATGTTTAGTCACACATATTCAAAGGATGACAAATTAAATAACTACATGTTGAACCCAAAGAAATCGAAATTGGGTTAAGAAGTTCCCTTGGTAAAATTCGACAGCCTAACGGCGTCACATAAAATTTTGCAAAAAGGGTTGATGAGAGAGATAAAGGGGATCTCAACACTTGGACATAAAATTTACATAAATAAGGATATAGAAGAACATTTCCCAACATAATAGTATGTGAATTAAAAGACATAACAAAATAATTCTTTTAAAAAAAGGAGGGTGAAAAGTCCCCTTACCGAGTTGGGTAACTTTCGAAAAGTACACCCCAAGGAAGAAGGGTCATACAATGAAGATGAAAATACCCATAAATGAAATTATACTACAGAAAGTGTATAATAATGGGAATTACATACACCACTCAAAGGAAATAGTGGTAAATGTAGCATAAATGTCACGGGAATAAATGTGAGATGAAAAATCCCTTACGAAAACTCGGCAGCCTAACGGCGCCACTTAAAGCTTCCAAAAATGGATTTATGAGATCAAATAGTGTCTCTCATCATATGAACATAAAAATTACAGTAGGAGTAATATAAAAGAACATCCCAATAATAAGAAAGATGAGATTAAAAGGAATTACATAAAAGATTGTACTTAAAAAGAAAGAGAGGGGTAGGATCCCTTACCTCGGATCCGACTTGACTCGATCGTTCTTTAATCTCCTCGGGTCCGACTTGACTCGATCGTTCTTTAATCTCCTTAAAATCAGGTAACTCCATTTGGTTTGAGCTCAAAGGCTTCCATGGGAAGACTTCTAACCAAAGTGAGGCTTCAAGTAGTAATAGAGGGATGTGGAGAGACAAAATGGGCAGGGGTTGGCCGAGGCAAAGGCTTTTGAAATGTGGGTAAGGTGGTAGAGGTGGGGGCCTTTTATAAGAGGAGAGGAGGGACACTCTTGGAAGGTAAAGAAAAGTAACTTTATTTTAAAATGGTATTCGGATTCAAGAGGTCCCACCTTGATATAATTCTAGGATAAGGTGATAAGGGTTCTAAATCCACCCATCCAATAAGTTTTGGACATGTTTAGGTCATAGATTTTACATTATCATTTCATTTTATTTAAATCATTTATTAATGAGGTAATCGTTGCATCATCATGATGTCATAAATAATTTAATTTATTTAAGGTCTAAAAATTATAAAAAAAATATCATGATGTATTAAATCTTTTTATCTTTCTAATGAATATTTATAGTCAAAAATATGACTAGTATAACCCCATGTAAAAATTATTTTAGTAAAACAACTCATGTTTGTGTCATTTTTATTTTAACATTAAATAAAAAGGTATTAATGTAATTTTCCAACTAAAGTGGCTCCATGGGGTCCCCAAGTTGAACCATGGGTTGTCTTGGTCGGACATGACACATCCGATAAGGGTAGGACATGTTTCATGCTCATCTCATATTATTACAACATTATTTTTACCTTAAATTACACTAATTACCTCTAATCGCGATTAAAAACATAATAAGTTACTATTCACCAAAAAATTATTTTAATCCCATTGAACCAAATTTTACTTATTAATGACAACCATGTATGTCGGATTTTTGATATTTAAAACACCGAGGTGGTAAATTTTCATTTAAACGAAAAATCAGTTTTTTTAAGTACCACTTAGTGGTTTCACTATTCATCAAAAATTGAAGTTTTTCAGAAAAAAAACCAAAACTTCACCCTAAGATATATTTGATATTACGAATTCAAAAATGAAGTCCATTTTACAAAATTCACAACATATAAGTCACATTAATTAATTTAATATTTAATTCCCGATGTCAGAGCAAATTGCGTGTTTTTATGAAACAATAAGTATCAAAAGATTTACACTAGTTTAAGTCTGATTTCAAAGTGAAATTAATTCCAATGACCACTATTGGATTTAATGGTAAAAATATTTTCTAATTTAACTTTAAAAAAAATTCAAAAGTTAATCTAATCATATAAACAAATTAGATTAAAAAGAGGTTTTGAATTAAAATACAACATTTTACACTATTCATTAAAAAATGAACTTTATCGGAAAGATACCAAAAATTTACACTAAGTAAATTTTGATGTCCCAATTCTAAATAAAAGTTTTATTTGGTCCAATATAATGTATAAGAATGAACAAAACTATATTTAATGACGGTTCTCCATCAAAAGGCGATAAGTGAACCTTTAGTGAAAATTAGGGCATATATGCCTAAAATTGAATTCTTTCCGTATTTTAAGCCTTTATCTTTTATTAGATAAAAGTAAAAACATTTAAAAAACATATATAATAATATTTTAGTTATTTCTATACTTTCCTACCAATATAACGGCTATGTGTTAACTACCATTTTAAAAAATATTAATATTTTATTACTAGTGTGCAACGTAAGATTTCAATGAAACTCTTTGTTGCGTATCAGGTACGCTATCGAACATAGCAACCCTTTAAAGTAATATTAATATTTTATTCACAAATATGGATAAATATAAAAATTTCATATTCTTTATTTACCTGGGTTGTTACACAAATGGCTTTGTAAGTGTGAATTAGAGAGAAGGGTGTGTTCCCTTTTATAAGAGGGGTGAGGGGCACCTTTGGAAAAAATTAAAATGTTATTTTATAATAAATTTATATTCTCATTATAATGGTTCCAAAGTGACATATTTTGAGTCTAGGGTGGGTATGGGTCGAAATAATCTCAACCAATAGGTTTTATACATGTATATGTAACCATTTTAACCTTATCATTTAGATTTAACTCAAAGTTAAATAATTTAACTTTTACCGTGTCTTCTTGTATTCTTACAATATATGGTTAATAAACATACTATTAATATCCAATCGAAACTAAATTGGTTCATTAATGTCATATATATTATTATATAAGTCTTTTGGATGATCCTTAGACTTTTATGACCATTATATCAATTAATAATAAAATATTTGTTTTAAAAACTCTTTTATGTCAATTTTGACACTATTTTGTATTTTTTTTTCTGTAAATTTCTAACAGCATTATTACTTCAAAAATAATTCATATAACCAACAATAATATGTTATATTAACTTATAAAATTAGTTTATTTCATAAAAAGTCTCAAATTAACTTTATTAGGGTATTTATAATATCAAATATGTTAATATTTCATTAATAAGGTAATTATTGTATCTTCATTATGTCATAAATAAATTAAATTATTTAATTTCTAAAAATTATAAATAAAATACCTTCACGTAGTAAATATTTTTATCTTTCTAATGAATATTTATAGTCAAATTTATCTTATGTATAACCCTATAATAAAAACGTTTTAGTTATTAAACTTTTGTTTTAACTCTTTTAACTCTTTTTTGAATTAAATAATAATAAATGTCCTAATATAATCCAAGTGGACCTAAAGGGTTATATTTTATTCCTAAGGTTGATTTTGGTCGAATTAAACTTATCCAATAATATTAGGACATGTGTTAGGGTAATAATAATATCATTTTTACCCTTAATTACTCTATTTACTTTCAGCCGTGGTAAATAAAACTAAAAAGTTACTATTCACCAAAAATTATTTTTACCTTATTGAACCACATTTACTCCTTGATATTAACTGTGTATCTCGGGTTTTTGAAATTCAACTCACAGAAGTGGTACATTGAACTTATATAGGTATTATGTATCTATTTTGACCTAAAATAAATTTTAATAAAATAAATGATTATTTAAATAAAATGTTGGTTTTAACCAATAACTCAGTGTTTTTACTATTCATCAAAAATAGAATGTTTTCAGAAAAATACCAAAAATTCACCCAAATCTAATTTAGATATTCATAATCCAAAAATGAAGTCCATTTTGAATGATAAAATTTATAAAATTTCAAAAAGTGGGTATTACTATTCATAACGGCTTGTTTATATAATATTTTAATTATATATGGTTGTTTAGTAAAACTCGGTATTGCGTACAACACAAGATATTGAGGAAGGTTTCTCTTGCGTGTAACACAAGACAAGAATAGTGTTGCGTATACTATAAGCTAATATGGTGTTGCATATAGCGCAAGATAATCTTAGTGTATCATACAACAAAATACATCAAAGAAATTAAAAAATTAATTATCATAAAATCTCAGGGTCTTATAGTAAACAAGGGGAACATAAAACAAAACGAAAACATAAGAATGTAAAAAAAAAAATGAACTAAATGTATAAATATGAAATCAAGAATCATGAAATAAATCATGGTAGTACATAAGGCATAGATTATAAAGGAACATTAACCATGAGAGAATATATTTGGAATAAAAAATATAATTATGGGAAACAAATAAGCACATAATATTATTTCAATATTATCCAAGGAATTGCAGTAAAGACCATCATAGTGGACAAAGTCCATTATTTAAGTGGGTTTATTTTTCGTTCCATCCATGTATTACTGAACCAGATTTACTTGTCGGTTCTGCCTTGTATTACTAAATCATATTTACTTTCTATTATATTCATGTCTATATCATGAGATATAAATATTTACCCAATTAATTTGAGAGGGATATAGGTCCCACCCATCTCATATTGAAGTCGTCATACATGTGCCAAAAAGACATAAATCATTCATCAAAACATAACCTATGAAATAAAAATGGTTTCTTAAAAATCATTGCATCATAACATATTCCTTATAAAATATCATTCTATAATTAAAACAATAATATAATAGTAATAATGTGGATTTAAATATAACCTTATTTGAAGAGCGTCATCATAGATGGAAAATAATTTTTATAAAACACTTGAAATAAATTCATAAGGAAAATATTATTTCTTCTTAAAAACATTTTCTTTTCTCAAAATGTCATGCGGTTTTAAATGAAATGATGTTTTTTAAAATAAAAATAAAATTTTGGAAAGTAAGTTTAATGGAAATAAGGTATTATTATGACTTAAAAATCTGTTCATGCCGTATATGTTAAAAAATATTCTGCTCATAATTTTGTTGGAAAGGGAAAAAAGTACCTCGTATCGAAATTCCAAAATATTCTTTATATAATATTTTATAAAAAATTACCAATGGGTAAAATTTAATTTTAAAAATATTATATTAATAGATATAATATTATATATTTAGGATATAAGTATACATATGATAAATATACCCTTGTAAATACTTGCATATAAACAATCTCGTGTAAAAATGCAATTGCAAAATTATCCCTTACTATAGATCTGATTTCTTCCGTACGTGTATGAAACTCAGGAATAGTGGGTTTAAACATATTATTAACTAGTAACAGAACTATAATAATATTGATGATATTATATATGATCCACTTATGACTTTATATTACCCATTCATTTATCAATTACTTGATAAACCAATGTTTTGTGTAGTAATAGTTTTATTTATCATATGTGTTTTGTCTTGTTATTCTTGATATTACTACATAGATCATGATTTAATTAACTATAGAATTTAAAATATGTTTTATATATCATATATATTCTGTATATAAATATATATTATAGATATATAAGTGAAATGTAATACAACATTCGTTGAGACGCTAGGTCGTACATACACATAAATGATGTTTCTTGTATCCTTATTGAATTGAATGGAAGCAAGTAAATGGAATATATATAAATACATAAATATAGTATCATATCTATGTATTATAATTCATGAATATTTATTATATATTCTTTATAATCATTCATTAATGGTTACCATGGATAATGATACACATCGCCTCGTGGAGATGGTAGGTCGTACGTATGCACAAGCGATGATATCATTCACGAAATGGTTAAATAGTATGGAATTTGATGGTATATTAATTATAAAAAATAATAATCATGTTATATTAATTATTTAAATCAATTATTTTAATCATTATACCAATCCAAATTATGCATTTTTGAATAAAAAATTACACATTGTCTTGGAGACGGTAAGTCGTACATATGCACACATAGTGATATTGTTATTCATAGGATAGATAAAATAAGGTATAAGGATTTTCCATAATAATAATATCATCCAATAATGTATAATATAATATATTAATTACTTTAGTATGAGAAAAATATAATAATAAGAAGTATAAGAATAATCAATTTTGAATGATGTGGTAAAACAATTACAACAATTTTGAATATCAACCTTTGATTTGCACAAAAAGACTCTTTAAGATGGATTTCTTCCCAATGTGTGCCCTCTATTATTAAGTTAGGGAATTAGGGAGAGGAAATTGGCAGGTTTTTTTGGATAAAAATGGATTTATATGTGTGATTAAAAGAGAACTATAGGATCCCTTTTATAAGAGAGGGGAGGGGTACCGTTGTAAATAACAAAACTCTTAAATTAATAGAAATTAATTTTTAAATTATAATGACTACAATGTGGATTGTTTATACTATATGATGAGTATGGGTGAAAATCCTCTCAACCAATAAAATTTAGACATGTTTTGATTTTATTTCAAACCTTATCATTATATTTCAGTAGACTTTCTTTTCTATGTTTTATATTTTTTGTCACAACATTAAATTATTATTTTATAAGTGATAAGAGAGTGACATGTTGTCACATTATTTTGTTTTAATTATAATTACATCATTTTTGGGGAGGAAAAGTCCACTAAATTAATCAATTCCAACATTTAGCTGATATTGGTCAACTTTAATTCATCCAAATGGATTTTCTCAACTATTAGGGTAATTTTATTATCATTATCATATTTTTTTCTACCCTAATTAACCTGATTAACATTTAATAGTGGTAAATAAACTTTATCGTAGTTAACATTAAGAATATTCAATGACATAAAAGTAACAAATTAACATATTTTATACCCACTGATTTAAAATATGGAATCCATATTTCAAAATTAAAAATACAAAAGTTTCATTAATTAATTTAAAATCAATTCTCATTGTCAATACCAAAAAGAGAGGTTTTAAGAAGTAAGAACAATCAAAATATTGACATGTGATTATGTAAAATTTAAATATGAGATTACTTGCAATGAAAAATATTGTATTAAATGATAAAAATAATCCAATTACACAGTAAATCATATTAAAATGCTAATATTACTATATAAATAAATTAGATGAAAATGTAGTTTTGAATTAAAATGTAGTATTTTCACTATTCTTTAAAATAATAATTTTATCAAAAAAATACCAGAAATTCAAGCAAAGAAAATTTTGATTTCACTACTCCAAAGAATATGTTTATTATGTCAAATATAATATATAAAAGTGTTAAAAATTAGATATAAAAAAGTTATGCCATCAAAAGGTGAGAAAACTGCATTTTTATTAAAATACTTCTTTTCTCCAGAAAATTTAATTTTTTCTTATATCATGTTCTAGAAAATATATAATATGAATATTAATGTTATATAAAACTCAAAATTTGGTTTATAATATTTCTAATGGATATTTTATATCTCATAAAAATATTTTAATAATATATCATTGTTAAGTGAAACCTGGTATTCCGTACAATACATGCTATCGAGGAAGGTCGCTCTTACATGTAATAAAATCCAAGTCAGTGTTGAGTTTAGGGAAAGCTTAATTTAGTTCACGTATAACATTATCCAAACACAATTATTTTATACATTGAAGAAAATATATACTTAGTGTTGCGTGAAATGAATTCTATCAAAAGAACATGAAATTGTGTGAAACACATGAAAAGAATAGTGTTGTGTATACTACAAGATAATACGGCATTGAATACAATGCAGGATAATGATGGTGAAGCGTACAACACATTATATATTATTTTTAAAAAACAATATATCTCATAAAAGCTTGGGGTGTTACATTATATCCCCATTAAAATGATTTTTTTCCTCGAAATTCTCTTGAGTAATAAATGGTTTATTACATAAAAGTTTATTTCATAAAAGCACACATCGTAAAAACGAATACTAAAACATCATTTTAAAAAGTAAATTTAGAAACATAATTGCTACCCAAAGTAACTAATCAACGTGATTCTACATATGAGAACATATGTGGGAAGTGAAAACATGGATATGGTGAAAAATTATAACCATCATGTTTTGGTGGATAATAATAGAGAAAAAGTTATAGAGAATGTCAAAAGGTATAAATTAATACTTCTATAATGATTTTAGTGACTATCTTATTTAATGGATAAGAAAGTACTAAGATAACATTTATGGATTTCAGGGTCATTTCCATAATGTTTAAGTATCGTGCCTGAGAATAAACACATAAATGATTTTGGTACAATCTCGTCATTGTTTGTGACTTGAAAAATTTCCACTTCATCTATTATTTAAAGAAATGATGCGGAATGTTTCATTATTTAAGCGTCAGAAGATCATGTGATATAATGATAGGTCATTCAATCTGTCTCTGTAAAAAAGTAAATACTAGTAAATTAGTATGTATAAGTCCACCTATAGTGATATAATACATTAATCTAACAAACTTCGACCTACATATAAATAATACTATCCATAAATGGATAATCAGTAAAATCCATCAAAAAAATGAAAATATAAAACATTAGAAAGAGGTGATGTAAATCGACATAACATTTATCTCTCATATATAATATGGTAGTTCATTGTTGTCACATTCCAAACATGTGTATACATTAATAATCTATTCTCTGGGAACAAGATAATAACACGAATTACCATAAAAACATAGTGAAAACATGAATTCTATCAAAATTAATTCTTTCCACACACCAAGAAAAATGGAAATTATATATACTCAATCCATGATATTACTTTTTTCTTATATTAGTCATTAGGTCATTAATACTATCAAACACATCAATATATTCACATCCCTTCATTATGCACATATCATGTTCTTTCTAAAAAATATCATTAACGTTTAGTGGATACCAGTACCATTGACATACGGAAAACCACAATACATAAATAGATAGCTATTCAACTATTTAATATACTATAAAAGAGATTCTAAAATACTATTTTGGAATCCCATTACACAAACACTTAATAATTCCACCACTTCATTGTTATACTCAACATCACCAATAGTGATCACAGGTGGTTTTTATTTTTATTTTTCCTTAAGAGGTTTTTGATTTAGATAATCATCCATAACCCTTGTATTTGGTCATTGGTTAGTATAATTCCCCATTTCCTTGTACTTTTATCATTTATGTATGGGTGGTGGATTCTCTATAGTCTTTTCTCTATTCACAACAATAGAAAACGTTTTCCCATTACATTAGCACTAAAATTATCGATGACCTGCTTTTATACACACACAAAAATTTATAGTCCCTTTAAGACATTCTCCATCATACATCATTCCACTATTTGATCATAAGGAAGCATCCATCTTCTTTTCACCATTTCTTTGAGATTTTACCTTAAACTCCATCTTTCATTTCTTATCAAAACCCTGAGGTTGATATGTAACACCAATTTCCATTTCTACCTTCATATCACAATCCATAATCTCTTTATAAATAATAAAGTCTCTTATAGATAATTCCCTTTAAAGACATGGTTTTAATCCATGGAAGTATTTATAAACTTTGCTTTTTTTGAATGGTAAATCTAGAATCATACCATAAAAGTCATGTAAAAGTTTCCTCTTATGTATTAAAAAAATTATCATACATTTTCTCAAGCTCAAGGAACTCATTTTCCATCATTATATGTAGAATGTGAGGAAATTAATTATTGGAAAATATGTTCTTGAACTTGTCACATTCCATGGATTCAATTTCATCTTCTCACCTTATATTAATGATTATATTACACCACTAGTCTACTTATCCTTCTAAATGACAAATATTCAAAATGAATTTTTCATATTCCAAATACCGAAGGATGGAAAATAACTTTTCAATAGTATAGATAAATTTTTCCACAATAATTGGATCAGAAGACCCACTAAAAGAAGGTGGATGTTTCCTCGTAAAGGACTCAACAGAATGTTTTTCCCTTCCCTGCTCATTTGGAAGTACAGAATGATTCATATCTTGTGTAAGTATGATAATAATATTTTTAATTGCATCACCCATAGCATTTGGTTGTTTAGGAGAAAAATCATTTCATTTCCCAATGCATTGATCATTAAAACCTTTCCTTAGGGTTCTAGACATTATCCAAAACCCAAAACGAATAGTGTGAGAAAAAAAATTACACTAAGAAAATAACATAATCAAGGGGGAGTACATTCAATCTCTAACATCATAGGTTTAGTCCTAGTTTATTTACGATTGTTTCCATAATTCTATGACTATAATCAATAGTTATACTTTCCCTTAGGAACATATCTAAATGTACATTAGAAATATATCTAGTGATATCACTAATTTTTTCGCATCCTAGTTTCTAAATGTTGACTGAACCTTTAATTTGATACCAACTGTATGTACCCAAGATTAAAATACAAGTACATTACATTTATTTTTTCAGAATAATTAATACATCCCAAAAATATACTCCCAAAGACTTTATTAATTTAGTGTCTTTGGAAACATGGAACATAATTTACTAACATGGTGAAAGATCATCAATATTTCCCACAAATATCATACCCTTTTGTTTTCCTACCTAAAACTATTATTTATATTCTGAGAAAAATACAAAATAAAAAGGGTTATCTCAAATTATTAGTAAGGGTAAACATGGGAAACATAAAACAAACACTAAACATATGAATTTAAAAACATGAACATAAATTTTGAAAATAAAAATTTGCAGTCCTGAAATAAATCATGTAAGTATGTAAGACATAGAATATAAAAGAACATTAATCATGATAAAATAGCCTTGGAGTGATATATGTAATTTTGGAAAACAAATTATCTCATAATATGATTTCCAAACTAGAAAATTCATTTCTCACAATACCATGATAGTGGAAAAGGTCCATTACTGAACTAGGTTTTCTTACAGTTCCATCCATGTATTACTGAACTAGATTTACTTGCGATTTCATTCCTGCATTACATAATCGGATTTATATTCCATTCCACTCATTTATATCTCATGAGATATAAATCATTTCCTAATGAATTTGAGGGATATATAGGTCCCACCCATCTTATAATGAAATCATCTTACAAGTTCCACAAAAACATAAATAATTCATTA
Organism: Viscum album; assembly: GCA_963277665.1. Taxonomy (NCBI): domain Eukaryota; kingdom Viridiplantae; phylum Streptophyta; class Magnoliopsida; order Santalales; family Viscaceae; genus Viscum; species Viscum album. Next base: position 1,632,530,295 of record OY728122.1, read on the forward strand.
TAGCATAACCCATGATATAAAATGTGTTTATAAACAACATTCCATCATAACATAATCCATATAAAATATAATTCCATAAGTAAAATAGAAAAATAATAGTAATAATAGGGATATAAACATAACCTTATTTATAGATCATCATCTTATATGAAAAATAATTTTGATAAAACAATTGAAATTAATTCTTCAGGAAAATATACTTTCTTCTTTAAAAATGATTTATTTTCTCAAAATTCCTCTCACTATTAATAGGAAATAATTTAGTTTAAAATAAACATAAAATTGTGTAAATTAACCTTCTTGGAAATATTTTATTTTTAAGACATAAAAATATGTTCATGTCGTATAAATTAAAAAACACTCTCCTCGAACTTTTGCCGAAGTTGTCAAAAAGTACTTTGTATCAAAAATGCCAAAATATTCCTTTAATAATGTGTAATAAACATTTCTCAATGAGTAAAATTTACATTACATAATTTTTGATGAATATAAATAATATTATATATTTTGGAAAAATTAATGTGGATGAAAAATGTACCCCATTAAATACTTATATATAAACAATCTCAGATAAAAATGAGATTGCAAAATTGTCCCTTACTATAGGTCTTATTTTTCTCATATCTATATGAAACTCGTTTATAGTTGGTTTAAACATATTATTAACATGTAACAGAACTATAATAATATTTATGATTTTATATTTTATACATTTATGACTTTATATTACCCATTTATTTATCAATTCCATGCTAAGGTATTGTATTGGGTAATAATTATTTTATTTATTGTACGTGTTTTGTCCTGTTATTATTGATATTATTAGTTATATAATGATTTAATTACTTCCATAATGTAAAAAATAATTTATATATCATATATATTTAGTATATAAATATATATAATAAATATATGAATGAAATAAAAAACACCTTTCATGGAGACGGTAGGTCGTACGTACACATGAACATTGTTTCCATTTCTTTATTGAATTTAATGGAAGCAAGTAAATGAAATATATATATATATACATAAATATAGTAGAATTATTATTTCATATATTTCATGATTATTTATTATATATACTTTATTTCCAATCTTGAATGGTTAATATGGAACAAATCTCATCATGTCGTGGAGATGGTAGACCATACGTACACACGAGCGACGATATCATTCACTTAATGGTTAAATGATATTAAATTGGATGTTATATTTATTATAAAAACTATTTATCATGTTATATTCATTATTTAAATCCATTATAATCTGCATTATACCGATCCAAATTAATTATTATTGAATAAAAAATTACACCATGGTGTGGATATGATAAGTCGTATGTACGCACGAATGGTGATATTGTTATTCATTGGACGAATAAAAGGAGGTATAAGGTTGTATCATAATAATAATAACATCTCAAAATTTATAACAAACTCTATTTGTTACAATATTATGAGAACAAACTAAGAATAAGAATTATAAGAAGAAATCAATTTTTAATGAAGTGATAAAACAATTACCTTTTTTAGAATATCACATTTAGATTTGCACAAAACGCATCCATAATATTTCATTCACCCAATGTTTGGAAACTAAGATAAAGTAAAAGAAATTTTTAGATAGAAGGGACATGGTTTGGCTGAGAAAAAGGGATTTAGATATTTGATTAAAATAGAAGGACATGTGCCCTTTTATAAGAGAGGGGATGATCATCTTTTAAAATAAAAAAACAATTAACTTAATATAAATTAATTTTTAAATTCAAAGGACTCAAAGGTGGATTATTTAAAATATAATATGATATTGGGTCAAAATACATTCAATGAATAAACTTTATACTTTTATTATTTTATTTAAAAACCCTATCATTTTGATTTTTCCTTATTTAATCTATTTAATTTTATTTGTGTTATTAATATTCTAAATATTTAATGGTTACATATATTTACATATTTGTTTTAAAATTTTCATAATTGTATAATTTATGAAATTTTATGGAATAAAATTATCACTTTGTAATTTTTAATTTAATTTTTTTTTAGTAATTTAATAATATTTTATTTTTATAAAATATCAATATTCAAATTTTTGACACTATTCATTTATTTGACATTAAATAAAACCAAAAAGAAATATAAATTCAAAACAAATTTTTTTTAATAGACTTATAACATGATATACCCACCTAGAAAACTCTTGGTGCACATTAACTAGTTCATATGATATTTCTTTTAGTATTTCTAAAACCATTTATTTTGTATTTCTATTAGTAAAATAATTTCTATATCACTATTGTGTCATCATTATTGGTAATTATTTAATATCTCAATATTTTAAATATATTCAAATGATTTAGAAAATTTCATTAGATTTATTTGGACTATTTTTTTATGTTTAATCATGTTTATCACTAAATTAATATTATTATTCTTATAAGTGATAAGAGAGTGACGTGTTGTCACTTTATTTTGTTTTAATTATAAGTAAATAAATTTCATAGAAACAAGTCCACTAAATGAATGAATTCTCACCATTAGGTAATATTGGTACACTCTAATTCATTTAATAGTTTTTTGGTAGGTGTTATGGTGATTTTATTACCTTTATCATATTGTTTGTTACCCTAATTTACATGATTTACCATTAACTCTGGTAAATAATAATTATTGTAGTCACTATTCATACTATCCAGAAAAACAAATGTATCTTATTAACATATTTTGGACCGACTAATTCCAAATATGGAATCCATTTTTCAAAATTCAAAACACAGAAGTTTCATTAATTATAATAAAATAAATTCCATTTTTCAAAACCAAAAGTTGGGGTTTTAAGAAGTAAAAACTACCAACAGATTGATATGTGTTTATATCAATTTATATATAAAATTACATTTAATGACCAAAATTTTATTAAATTATAAATAAAAAATCCAGTTACACTTTTTGAATAATTAAAAATGTAATATAACTATATAAATAAATTAGATGAAAAGGTAATTTTCAATTTAAATGAAATATTTTTACTCTTCATTATAATATTAATTCTATAAGAAAAATAAAACATATTCACCCAAAGTAAATTATGATGTCCTGATTCCAAAAATGAAGTTCATTTATTCAAGTAATAAAAATATATAAAAATTTTAAAAACCATATTTAAAATGGGTGCACCATCAAAAGACGGAAAAATTGCCTTTTTTAAATACTTCATTTATCCAAAAAACTGGGTTTTTTATTATATCATGTTCTATAAAATACAAAATTTTGATGTTAACGATATAAATCAATCAAAATGTGGTTAATAATATTCATAATGGATAGTTTTTATTCCATAATAATATTTTAATAATATATCATTGTTTAGTGAAACACAGTATTACATACAATGCAAGCTATCGAATAAGGCCACTCTTGCGTGTAATGAAAGACAAGTCAGTGTTTCATTTAGTGCAGGTTTTCTTTGGTTTTGCATACAACATAATCCAAATATATTTCTTTTATACATTTAACAAAATCAACACTCAGTGTTGTGTGAAATTAATTCTACCAAAAGAACATGAAATTGTGTGAAACAGAAGCCAAAATAGTGTTGTGTATACTGCATTATAAGACAGTGTTGTATATTGTGAATGGTAATCATAGTGTAGTGTACAAAACAAGAAATAAATGAAATTAAAAAAATTCAACTCATAAAATATATTGGTGTAACAATATTTCAATTCCTCTTGTTTTTTCTTCATCTCTACTAATTACATAGTGGAAATTCTATAAGGAGTCTTTGATATAGGTCATGAACCACAAATTAAGTTAATATATAACTCAACATCCTTCTATGGATAATTTCTAGGTAACTCATATGGAAATACAATATATAATATTTCAAAATATGTCAAAAATAAATTTTAATATACATTGATTTTTTTTTTCTTTCTTTCCTAATAATTTCATTTAGAACAAATATTGATGGTGGATATGGATAAGAACAAGATGATGATGTTTTTTCTCTAAAGATATGGTATTCAACATCTTCATCAAAAAGTGTGAATTCTACATACATGAAATAGATTTTCAAATCATATATTAAAATCATTTTTAAACTAGGGATTATATCAATGTAAATCATATGTTTGATGACAGGGACTGCAACTAAAGAATATTTATGGGTCATAAAGGAGACTGGAGGAAACATCTTTATTGAAATTATACTTACCTGAAGAGTTTTTATTGACAACACCTTTATTAATTCTAAATTTAAATATGTAATTTTCATTGAAAACTGGGAATATATAATAGAATGATATAGTATAGAATCAAATGAAGCATTTTGATTAGTTGGAGGAAATGATTAAAGTTCCTTCCACTAAATTATTAGGAAATTAAACCTCAGTAGTTTTTAATACATAAGCATGGCCTTCCTCCCTTTTCCATAATTGGGGAAATATTCATTTATTATTAGGAAAATATTTTCCATAATTTTACATATCTTTTCCATTTTAGCATTGAACATTGGAAGCTAATTTATTACCCTTTCAATCACAGGCTTAGTGGAATTTTCCCCGACATTTGTATCAAACACCCATACCCTTAAAGTACTAGGATTTTTCTCCCACAATTATTGCAAGGTAAAATATCAACTCTTCCCCTCTTACCCTTTTCCTTATTTACATTTTCAATGACTTCAGCATCCCTCTTATTGTATTTCATTCCATTAAATTCATAAGACATATGGAATTCATTTTCCTTCTAAATAGAACATGACACTATATCATCATATAATAAGATTTTTTGGGAGACTAGTTCCCTTATGATAAATGGTTTTAGACCATAAAATAATTGATGAGTATTTATAGTAGAATTATGTATATGTCAAATGAAATTCCTTTTTATCCTTGTTAATTTTTCTTCATACATTGCAACATTATCATCCTCTTTTTTTCAGTCTCAATTTTCCCTTTCCATATCCACTCTCTATTTGTGAAGGAAATATTTTTCCAAGAAAATTTCATGAAAAATTTTCTATTCAATATTTGTAAATTCATCCTCCTCCTTCATGTTTTTAATTAATGACCACCACTAATCCAGATCTCCCGATGGACGATAACCTTCAATGATAAAAATATCTCATTCATTACTTCCCAAATAGAGAAATGTCTTCTCTCAGGAAATTGTTCATAGATCTTCTATAAATGGATTTGTAGTCCCATTAGATGATAAAGGCTATTTTCACGTAAATAATTATAATACTTATCCTCCATCTTTTGGATCTATGTGCTCCATATGGGTATATGTATTATTTATAACCTATGTCAACTTTCCCAAAATAGTTATGAGTTTCTCAAAAAAAATCATAGCTTCAATACCAATATCATTATCAGGCATAGGAGTTCATTCTCAAATGGGATACATGTGTTGATATAGTTTCCATTCCTTCCACTATACACCATTTCTAAAAAAAGGAATTCACTAGATTGGGTTATGAATTATAATCTAAAATGACATAATCACTTAACAAAAATTGAAATTTTATGCATAGCTAATCTCAAAAACATAAACATGGGTTCTTTGAGGAGATATTTACATTTAAATCCATTATAATGGTATTTAATGAAAATATTACATATCATATGAATATCCCCTGGTATTTTCAAACCATGTGCATAGTAAGGCCTATTGTCTTGTTCTAGGTTACCTCAAGTCGAGATCAATAAACCTTGTCAGATTTGTTACCCAAAGGTACATCTGTGTTGGAACCATGTCTATGCGTCGTATCTAGTCAAAGGTGTATTTCTATGAAGATCCACCTAATATCTACCTTAGCATAATTCTAGTATTTTCTTGTATTATTATCCTCAAGGTCTATCATATTGTTATGTTACAAAATATATGTTTTATAAATATTATTTCCAATGTTTCTCATAAACATTCTCTAATACCAACAATAAAGTCCCCGACGGTAGTAGGTCGCAGTCAGTTACATAAATTAATACATTGGAATTGATGATATAATCAAATTCCATTGTACCAATATTCTTAGTATTTTTGGATCCCATATTACATATTTGACCATTATATAAACACTTGAATGGAAAATCAAAAAAGAAATTAAATTATAAAAACCCCTAAAATAATGGATTATCCATGAAATTCCTTCATAATACACATATTCACATCCTGCGGAAAAATGAAACATAAAAAAGGGTTGATTACAGATTCCCAGTAAGGTTCAAAAAATATTGAAATCTATAAATATAAATAATAGAGCATGGGGAACAAAAAAACATTCTCTTAAAACATAATCTTGAGTATAATATGTCAAAAATAAAAAATTGATAAATAATTCCATATAAAATAATCACATGAAAATGTAACATAACCATGTATATTCTACTAGTTGAATAAATACATGGGATATCAATAAATAATATCATAATGATAAAATGAATTATTCTGAACATCATAAACATAACATTGAGGCCTTGGCCAAAACACAATACATAATGTGTAAAAACTTAGTCTAGTTTATCCTGTGAGACCCACTGAAGCATATATAAGATATAGAAGGCCCCACCCATCACTTACTAAGTCCAATTAATTCCTCATATGAATGGGTATAATCATAAAAAATCATAAAAATATGAAATTTAAAAAACATTGTCCAATCTGTAAACAAAATCACTAACCATTCTGAGTAGTTTGGTGAATGGTTTCAAGATATAAAATACACATTCTAACTGATCATAAACCATTTAATTAAATATTTTTTATGATAAAAATAATATATCAAACTTAATAAATTATAAAATTAAATATATTTGTCAAAATATATTAAAATTCTCTAATAAAATCATCGAGAAATTATTTAGAGAAATATATAATACACTTTTCGAAGAAGATTTATTTTAGAAAAATAATTTTTATTTGTTATAATTGTTTTTATCAAACCAAAAACTGACAAATACGTTTTTTCATGACAAAAGTATTGAATTAAGAAAAATAATGGAGTCCTATAATAGATTATTTTTTATACTTGAAAATGGGTAAGAAAAAATGAAGTTCCCTTTAATTGAGCAGTTTTATCAGGAAGAATATAAATGGGAATGTTATAAAACATGTATTATCACTTGAAAAAAATATGAAATCATATAAATATATTGTTATGGAACATATAAATAGAATTTATAAGAATTATATATAAATAATTAATAATTTAATTGGTGTATAGAGGAAGAAATCATTACCCAAATGAAAATGGTGGATTAGGATGAAAACCCTTACATTATGTTTGAAAGTGTTCTGCACTTGACCTTAATTGTAAGAACGTGGTTCTCCCCATGAGTTTCATGAACTCTTTTTTGGTTTTCTATTTTGTTTTTTCTTCGAGAAAACTGGGGAAAACTAGGCAAGTACTAGAATCATAATGTCACATGGTCTGATATAGATTTACACACCATGTAATCCCATGTACACATCGGGTACTCTCTTGTCGTGTAATGGGTATACATGGCCTTTTAGGATAGAAGAAAGTCTATAGATAATTAAAACTATACACGTTTGGTATTTACTTCTAAATTTCGTGTAGTCATGTTAGCAAGACCGGGATTGTAAGTCAGTAAAACTCAGTCGTCTTTGGAATAGTAAAAGAAACCACAAGGTGTGTAGTCCCAAGTAATTTCTGTGTATTTTTTAATTTAGTCATAAAATAGGGAGTATCTTGGTTTTTTTAGTTATAGGAAGAACCATAGAAAAAAAGCGCCAGAAAGTTCATTCTTCCCCAGATTCTTCATTCGAAGTTGGATTCAAACAATGTTAGATCCTTTAGAACCCCATCTGTTAGCTCTCAATTATTCATCATTCGTTGTTCATAATTTATTCTCCCGACAATGTCATTGGAGTTTGATTGTTTATTGTAATTTTGTATTTCTACCTTTTTCTAGATAAAATTAGAGGCTGGTACTGGATGAGGAATTTCTTATGAGTGTGAGGTAGGTGGTGCATAACTTTTTTTTGTGATTTCGTGGAAATTTGGGGGTTGTGTCTTTTAGCCCAAGGGTTGGATTTTGAGTGGAACCTGATTATTTCATTTTAATTTGATTGGAATTCCTTGGGGGATTCCATTTGGTATTCCTTAATATTTTAAACTTGAGAGAGTTTGGGAGAGAGGTCATTGATCATTGGGTTTTCTTTGGGGGTGATTAAATGGTTTTAGAAGAATTCCCTTGATTTATATTGGTATGTTTAAATTGATTAATCATTCATAATCTTGTTAGAGGAATTCAAGACCTTAGTGCTACTCTGTGATAATTAGAAGTTAGTGAAATTCAACTATTTAAATTGAATCGCCTATTAAAAGTGTTTTAATTTTATTATATATATGTAATGGATGGGATTACTTATATTGATGCTATTGATATTGTGGCAATATTTTCCTAAGTTCGGATGGCATGTCCGTCAGAATTTGGTGATGTTGATCACAATATGGGTGAGGCCCAGATTTCCGTGGGTGGTTTTGACCATGGTATTGGGCCTCTTGGTGTTGGTTTGAGGCAGTGTGACTTTCAGGATAGTCAAGGCCTGAGATACATGGATGGAATAGCCATCATATTTCAGGGACATGGTCTTAGGGACATAAGTTATCAGATATGGTGTGTCTTGGGTTATTATTTGTGTGATTGTCACTCAATTGTGTTAGAAAAAAGCCACTTCAGTCATGTGAACATAGATTGACATTGTGATGAGGTGGTCTTGACCACTCATGTGGGTAGAATTCCTCTATAGTTGCAGTTTAGGTACTATTAGTCTAGGGGTGCTGGTCATAGGAATTCACATGGAAGATGAGGAGATTGGGATGGGGTCTATGAGGCTACCAGGTTAGGGGCAGAGGCTTGTTGTGATTGGGGTAATACATCACTGTTCCTCTAGTTATTTATTTGACGAAAAACATCAAAGTTCCTCCAATTTTTATTTGGGGATAGACATCATTGTTTCTCCAGTTGTCATTCCATGGGATGATGTGATCTTTCAAGAAGGGTTCTATGGGACTAGGACACTTTGTATTGGGATAACCTTTAGGTGTTCGGTACATTGAGACACTTGGTGTTAGGAGGCACATTGTGATGGGATATGTGATTTTTGTAGAACCTGAGGGTTCACCAGGACTTTGTGACTACCGGAGTACCTTGGTCCATGAGCTAAGGACTATCATTTTCTCAGATATACCGGCATTGGCTGAAGTAGGGGACGTTCCTTAGTGGCCTCTATGCACTAGTTGAGGTGGAATTTATATTTCATTAACCTTTTTAACATTCACAGTATTTTTGTCTTCTTAAACACTTGTACTAGATACGCACCATTAGATGGTATCCTATTGATACTTTTCTCACATCCTACACGATCTATTCGGGACATGTGCAGACTTTTTGGTTTTACGTATAGGTAAGGGATCAACCTCATGATCTGGATCATAGTACTATTTTTAATAGAGATTGGTATGGACATTTAGTTCATTACTAACTGGAGCCTTACTTCCATTTAGCTTTCATTCCCATATCAGCATTCTTATTATTATTATGTATCAATAGTGGTTATCCATGGGCACCCTTTGGGTATTACCAAGTATGAACTATTAGGGATTAATTTATTTTTTGTTTCAGTAGTTGTTACATGTGGATTTTATCATGTTTCTCTATTTACATTCAACTATAGTTGTTTCTTTATTGCTTCTGAGGTTTATTTTTGTTTTGATATGCTTCTGCTCTATTGGTCTTGTTTGACTCTGCATAGCCATTTTATTTCTATTGAATGTTATATTATTATTCTTGGAATAGTACCATTTATTATTCCCATAAGGTATATCCTCCCCACTATACCTGATTACACCTATACTAATAGTCGGAATCCTTTGTAATTTGTGGAGGTGACCCTTAGGTCAGTGACACGCGGCCCGTTTATCACTTTTCGGGTGGTTGTTCAGGTCGGGATGTTACGATAATGTCCTAGATAATATAATTAAATCTGGAAAATAATTAATTTACACTATTTTACACATGAATTTAATTAAATATAGTTTCATTAAGATAATTTAAATCCTTTTGAGGAGTGACAGAGTTTAATTTCAACATTCAAGTGCATTTATTTTCTTGGTTTTCTTGATCAGTTTTCTTATTTATATATAATGATGGTCATCTAAAATGGGTATAATTACACAAAATTATAATTACATGTTATTGAGGAAAATAAATAATATTAAATTTATATATAATTCATTTGATTATTTTAGATGATAATGAATCATTAGATAAGTCGTTACTGATAATCATTTAGATTATTTGGGTAGTTTTTCTGACAATCACAAACTAGTTTTGTTTTATTAATTGACATCATGTGTATATAATGGATCAAGAACCATAAATAGGCTATTATAAATATATTATAATTTGGATTTAGCATATTTTTTTATTACCATAATTGATGTTGTAGATAGAAAATAAATATTCACGGTCCATGATGTCAGTAAATTGATACTTCATGGGTGATATTTTAATTTATAGAATACAAGAGAGGAAGAATGGGGTTAGATGATGGATATTCTATTAAAATGATATAATTCAATTATATAAGTTATACTGAGTTATCATGACTCATTGGATCGAGTAGGTGATGCATGTCTATGAAAATTAAAGAAATTTGAGATAATATAAAAGAAAAGAAAGAGGTTTTCTACCTATTGAATTATCCTCCTTGAGTATATTCTTATGGGGAGTGGTTTTTGAATTGTTATGATACCAATAAATCATGGAATTAGTTGAGGGGATTGTGAAGAGTATTTTATCGAATTTAGACAATTCTCAATGCTTGGAAGTAGTAAATAGAAGATGTGGTAAGGGGTGGTATTTATAATGTTGGAGAGGGGTGTTTTTAGAATATTTTAATCATTTTTTATTATTTTTTCTCAAGTGTAAAGACCCATAATTTCAATGTAATGTTTTTAAATGTATGGGAATTTTAAGAGTCTGTGAAAATTAACGGTGTGTGATTCTGAGGCCCGGAGTGTAGGGAAGGAATTTATAAACATTATTATGGGTAAGTTTACTAAACGTGCGAGCTGGTTTTTATAACGTTCGAACCGTTGCTCGAAATTCAAGTCTATGGTACTGTTGAACTCGCAATTCCGGTATTCTCTTAAGAAGACTTTCACCTCGACGACAGTTGGTCGAGGGTGAAATTTAGTTTTTTGGTTTTTCATGTATGTATAAAATAAAAAAAAGTGTATGAAATATTTATTTTTATTTTCAAAACCCATGTGGGTGTGGGGAAGTGGGGTCCACTGGAACCAAACCACCATGTGGAAGTTGAGGTGTGGGGACTACCAGACCTTAACCTCTTATGAGAGGTTATGGTGGTGGTGACCACCTGAACCATTACCTTCCATGAGAGGTTACGGTGGTGGGGACCACCTGGGACTAAACCCCCCCTTTAATTGAGAGAAACTCTCAACACCCCTCATTAAAGTGGAGGAGCCTCTTGGATTATTCTACATTAATTGTGCCAATGCACATACCTTTAATTGTGCCAACTTAGTTAATTTTCTAGCCCCCTTTTTAAATTAAGTAACAACGTCGTTGGAATTTAGGAAGGTTCCTAAAAAATGAACCGTCATAAATTCCACGATCATTATGTACCTACCCCCTCTTCTATATATATGGATCTTGGGATGAGGATTTGGGATTTCTTCACCAGGCGAAAAAGCGCTAGTAAGGTGACCCGATTCCCAACACTTAGGGGATTATTCTCTCCAACGAAGAGCACATTCTCTAACGAAGAACACGCTCCCTAATGAAAAATGCCGACCTCCTTCGACTTTCTTCCTTGGGACTTATTGCGATGTGGGACGTCCTCATCTATGACGAACTAACACTGGAGCTCGGGATTGGAGGTGTCTAGTGGATGCGACGAATGAGGAAAACATTGTCTTCTTCCCCGCGACTCTGTCAATGTATCAACCCGGTGTAGGGGGTTTATTTTCATGATAATACTTTCCTTGATTTCTTTTGCGGTTTGGGAAAGAATCATTGCAGAGGTTTTACAATTTGAAGTCCATCATTCTTCATTCTTATTGAGACAAATGCTACCACCCTAAACGCGGAGGGTGTGGGAAAAACCAACATGTCCTGACCCCTCTGACATTCTTCTTTGGTTTACTCTTCGAAATGGAGGAAGGTGACGAAGACAGCAAAGGCGAAGAAGGAAAGGGCACTACCACCTACAGCCACCGTGACCCGCGCCCGACGCGGCACCCCTGCAGAACTGGCCTGCACCCCCCACGACCTCCCATATGAAATAACGTGTGGCCCCTGCCACACCCTATCCAAACCGGTCTGCGCCCCAGGAGGTGCCCTAACCGAACCGGCCTGTGCCCCCCGATGTTCCCTAGCTGAACCGGCATGTGCCCCCCCTTTGGGGCCCCATCCGAACCTGCACACGCACCTCTTGGCGCCCCGACCAAACCAGCCCGCGCCCCTCACAGCGCCCCGACTGAACCGTCCTTGCGCCCTTGCGGCACCCCCGCGGCCGAGCAGTCTCGTGGCCCCCGTGGGCTCTATGGCCCCTCACGGACCTCACGACCTTCCGGACCTCCCATTGGACCAGGCCGCATCACAGGTCGGGACTGACCTAGAGGGTCGATCTGGGTAAACCCATGCCAGGTCGGGCCTGGTCGGACCAGACCCGAGCCCACGACAACCTTTTACGCTCTTTTGGCCATAACATTGGCACCGGACGTTTGTTTGACGAACTGTTAGTGGCACTGTAAATCTTGGAGCGATATGGTACCTTTGAGTATACTCCACTCGAGTTTGGGATTGATATGGGAACCGGTCAGGTTGGATCAAGCGTGAATCCAACTGGACCCCCATGACTAAAAGGCTAATAACTCACAGATCGGGCGTCTGTTGGATGCGCCGTCTGTTGCATTGAGACACCTATGACGTGGCGGACCTTTGAGATATTTCTTCTTTGGAATTCATGACATTTTATGTGTTGACTAGTAGCTCATGGAGAGGATCCTTCTGGAGACGAGTGAGCATTGTGCGGAGACCTTGTAGTTGGCTGAGACCTGATGACTTCTGACTGTTTTGACTCGATGTGACTCAACAAGTACAGTGGGGAGCACCATGGTGTCGCATAAGACCCACAGTGGGGAGCACCTTGGTGTCGTGATAGAGCCACAGTACTCGATAGGAGAGGTACCTCAGCAGGATACGTGGGGGAGCGTGCTTGGTGACAGGAAAGACCCACGGTGGGGTGTGCGCATGGTGATGTAGCAGATCCACAATACTCGATAGAAAGAGTACCTCATCAGTCCAAGGTTAGTGGTAAGCGTGCATGATGTCACAATAGGACCAATATACTGAAAATAGGAGGAGTCCCCCAGCAGACGAGGTTTCGACAATGTGACTGGGGATGTTACTTGATAATACCACTAGAATAAAATCCTAGTTGAGCTAAGTCATTTTTTTATGTGGTTTCCTCATGATTGTGATGGATAACATGATAACATAGGTACATGTATAGGAATATACCTATGATGGGTTATATTTTGATTTAATTAATTGTGGTTTATCCTTGGTGAATTTTGTGAGACCTAATGGGTCTCGAGGTCCCTACACAGTACCATTATACACAACCTTGCACGGTCTATGCACACACTACATTGTGTTGGATGAAAATGACGGACATCGCTAATGGAGGCTGAGAGTACCAGGACCGGATGGTACCTAGAGGCGGACCATATGATGTGTCGGTACCCAGAGGAGATGGACAGATATGGAGTACTGAGGAGGCGATATGTACCTACCCTTCAGGAAGGAACCTCGGAGGATGATCCAGTTGTTGTATTTTATCTTTCTTCAGTTGTATTTCATTTTATTTGTACTTGTACATTTACTTTTGGGCTTGTATTCTAGACCCTTTTTTACTTTCACCACCCTTTTTTATACAGTTTACTTGGTGTTTCATCCTGTTGGGTTCTTTCTTGTGTGTGATTTTACAGGTTATAATGGCAATTTATTCCAAGTTTTAGGGAATTACACCTTTGGTACTAGTCACCAGCCCCTGGCCTTTGGAAGGAAGGCTTGGGGTTGTCATGGAACGGGCCCTGGGGGACGGGTCGTGACAAATTTCTATCATAAGGGTTCACTTTCTGGGACATTTCATCTCGGAGGCTGGAGTTGTGATGGATCCAATGAAAAATTGAGGTGGTACTTTCTTGGGAGCCACACAAGAGTGTGACAGAGATACAGAGTTTCTTGGGTTTGGATAGATACTAATGGAGGATTGTGCCATATTTCTCCAGAGTTACAGCACCACTATCAACCTTGACGGAGAAGGGGAAATCCATTGTGTGGTCAGAGAGATGCCAACAGAGATTTCAGGTGCAGAGGTAGAGGATGACTGTTGCCCCCATCTTGAGGCTTCCAGAGGAAGGTGTAGGGTACGTAGTCTACGACAAAACATCAGGGACCAGACTCAGATGTGTCCTGATGTAGGAGCGAGTAGTGATCACATATGGTTCTCGACAGCTGAGACAACATGAGAAGAACTATGCTACCCATGACCTGGAGTTAGTGCAAGTGTTCTTCGCCTTGAGGATGTGGTGGCACTATCTGATGGGAGAACATTTTATAGTGTACTCTAGTTATAAGAGTATCAGGTATATCTTCTCCCAGAAGGACCTGAACTTGAGACAACGACATTTTCTTGAGTTTCTCCATGGCTATGACTTCGAGATAGTCTATACTTTTGGGAAGGGTAACTTTGTTGCATATGCACTCAGTAGGAGATCTGGTATATAGCTGCTATGTGAGACAACTGAGCAGCTGACCACTTTGCAGATATCCATTGTGGATAGAGAAAAATCACCTTTTTTACAGTATCTTATAGTCACTTAGCCACTTCTTCAGCGAGTCTAGGAGGCGCAACATGGGGATGCTGACTGCGAGACATGACATGCTCAGATATCCATAGGATAGGCACCTAATGGTTTTTCTGAAGGTGGGGAGCACGTCGTCCTCTTTAGAGGATGTACCATGATACCAATGTCACTTCATGAGGAAGTGTGGTGGGAGTTCTACACATCCCCTTTAGCAGTACATACAGGAGTGGCGAAGATGTACTGGGATCTCCGATGACAACACTGGTGGGTAGGAATAAAGAAAGCAGTTGTAGAGTTTGCCTCTCGATGCCTCACTTGTCAGCAAATGAAAGCAGAGCATCAGGTACCAGTAGGCTTTGTTCAACCTTTAGAGGCCCCAGAGTGGAACTGGGATGGGATATCCATGGACTTCATGACAGGTATTCCACATTAATCCAGGGTACATGACTCGATTTGGGTGATCGTCGACCGACTCACCAAGTCGGCCCACTTCCTACTGATCAGATAGCAGGGTTCAGTAGAGAGCTTGGGATGCCTCTTTGTGTTGGAGATTGTGCAGCTACATGGATTAACCACAATGATTGTCTATGATCGTGATACATGTTTTACTTCCAGGCTTTGGAAGGGTTTTCAGGAGGAATTCGGGATACAACTCCATTTGAGCACCACCTTCCATCGTCAGACGGATGGTCAGACTGAGCGGACCATTCAGACCCTCGAGGACATGTTGTGTTCTTGTGTCCTCGACTTCAGTCACGGCTGAGAGGGTCACTTTCCATTGGTGAAGTTTTCGTAGAACAATAGCTATCATTCCACCATTGGTATGGAACCTTTTGAGGTGTTATATAGGTGACATTGTAGATCACCCTTGTGCTAGACAGTCCTAAGGGATTCAGCACTTGTGGGAGCATAGATGGTATGGGATACCACATAGAAGGTCACGATCATCCAGGAGTGGATGAATACTGCACAAAGCAGGCAGAAGTCCTATGCCGACAGGAGGCAGATACCTCTAGAGTTTGAGGATGGCAACCACCTCTTTCAACGGGTCTCACCACAACAAGGTTTGCGGAGATTTGTCCAAGGTAAAAAGTTATCTCAAAGGTTCATTGGACCTTTTTAGGGCCTCAGTGGAGTTAGTGAGGTGGCATACAACTTATCTCTTCCACCTCAGTTGCACCGAGTGCACGACGTTTTCCACGTATCCCAGCTGAGGAGATACGTGCATGACCCTTCTCACATCATCGACTGTGGTGAGTTAGACATCAAATATGGGGAAAATTTTATGGAGGTTTCATTAGATATTGATGATCGTCCGGAGCGGGTCCTTCGTGGATGGTCAAAACCTTTGGTGCATGTTCGCTGGCAGCACGGGAACCACCAGGAGGGCACATGAAAGTGGGAGGCTCATATGCGTGCTTATTACCCCCACTTCTTCCCTTAGTTTGAGTTGTGGAATACGGGGTTGTAAATCCTGAGGTGGGGAATGTAAAGACCTGGAATTTCCATCTAATTGTTTTTAAATATGTGGGAATTTGACTAGTTCGTAAAAAATTGGTAGCAGGTGATTCTGAGTCCCGGAATGCCCGGAATAAATTTTTGATCTTTTTTTGGGTACGTTTAGTAAATGTGTGAGTGAGTTTTTCTAACATTTGAACTGGTGCTCAAAATTGAAATCTGAGGGAACCATTGAACTCGTAGCACCGGTATTCTCTTAAAAAGACTTTCACCTCGATGCCAGTTTGTCGAGGGTTGAAGTTAGTTTTTGGTGTTTTTCTGTAAGAATAAAATAAAAAAAAGTGTAAGACATTTTTATTTATATTTGCAACACCCATGTGGGTGTTTGGAGGTGGGGTCCAGCAGAACTAAATGTCCATGTGGAAGTTGAGGTGTAGGGACCACCCAAACCATAACATCCCATGAGATGTTATGGTGGTGGGGACCACCCTGGACTAATCACCCCTTTAATTGAAAGAAACTCTCAACCACCCTCATTAATGTGGAGGAGCCTGTTTACTTCTTCCTCATTAATTGTGCCAACACAATACCTTTAATTATGCCAACTTAGTTAATTGGATTTCCCCCTTTTTAAATTAAGTAACAGTTTCATTGAAATTTAGGATGGTTCCTAATAAATGAACCATCAAAGATTCCATGATGGTTACCTACCTACCCCCTCTCCTATATATATGGAGCTTGAGAGGAGTATTTGGGATAGCTTTACCAAGCAAAAAAGATATGAAAAAGTGATGTGATGCCCAACACATAGAGAATTATGCTCTCCAACAATGAACGCATTCTCCAATGAAGAACACGGTCCCCAATGAAGAACGCCGACCTCCTTCGACTTTCTTTCTCATGACTTCTTCTGATGTGGTACGTCCTCTTCTATGAAGAACCAATGCACGAACTCAGGATTGGAGGTGTGTGGCAGTCGCAACGAATGACGACAACTTCGTCTTCTTCCCTGAGACTCAGTCAACATTTCAACCCGAGGTAGGTGGTTTATTTTCATGATAATACATTCCATGATTTATTTTGTGGTTTGGGAAAGAATCATTGAGGAGGTTTTAAAATGTGATGTTCATCATTATTCTTTCTTGTTGACCCAAATGCCACCACCCTAAATGCGAAGGGTGTGGGCCAAACCAACTTGGCCCAAACCCTCCACAATTATTTTTTGGTGTACACTTCGAAATGGAGGAAGGTGACAAAGACGACGAAGGCGATGAAGGCAACAATTCCACCACCCGCGGCCACAGTGACCCTCACCCCCTGTGGCACCCCGGCCGAAATGGCCAGTTCCCCATGCGGTGCCCTGGCAGAACTGGCCCACGCCCCCTGTGGCGCTACGGAGGAATCGGCCCATGTCCCCCGCGGTGCCCCGACCGAACCGGACCATGCACCCCACAATGCCCTGGCTGAACCAACCCCCCCCCCCCCCATCGGGCCCTAGCCGCAGCGGCCCTCACCCCTCAGGTCACCCTGGCTGAACTGGCATGCGCCCCTCGAACCAGCCACGCTTCCTCATGGCGCCCCTACAGTCAAGCCGCCCCGTGGCCCCCATGGGCTCTGCGGCCCCTCACAGCCCTCACGGACTGCTGGACCTCCCAGCAAACTGGGTTGTATCACGGGTCGGGCTTGACCCAGCGGGTCATTCCAGGTCGACCTGAACTAGGTTGGACCTAACCCGGGCCCCTACGACCCATTACACTCTTTTGGCCATAACTTTGGCACCAGACATCTGTTTGATGAACCGTCAGTGGTGCTGGAAATCATGGAGCGAGACAGCCCCTTTGAGTATACTCCAAAAGAGTTTTGGATTGAGATAGGAAATAGTCAGGTTGGATCGATCACGAATCCAACTATCCCCTGGAATAAAAGGTTAATAACTCATAGACCAGCCGCCTGTTTGACACGTTGTCTGTTGCATTGACACCCCTATGACATAGAGGATGTTTGAGGTATTTTTTCCTGGTACTTCATGAAAGTTGGATTATCGACCAATAGCTCATGGATTGGATCCTCTTAGAGACCAGCGAGCGTAGTGAGGAGACCTAATAGCTGGCTAGGACCTAACGATTAATGGACTTTTTGACACAGAGTGACTGGACTAGTTCAGTGGGGAGCGCCTTGGTGTCGTGGAAGATCCACAGTGGGGAGCGCCTTGGTGTCGCAGTAGACCCACAGTACTCGACCGGAGGAGTACCTCAGTAGGCTATGAGGTGGAGTGCACTTGGTGATGTGGTAGACCCCCGGTGGGGAGCATTCTTGGTAACACGGAAGATCCACGGTACTCAACATGAGGAGTACCTCAGCCGTCCAAGGTTAGTGGGATGTGAGCTTGGTTTCACAGAAGGCCCACAATACTCAATAGAGGAGGATTTCTCCAGCAGCCGAGGTTTCGACAATGTGAATGGGGATGTTACTTAATAGTTTCTATACAATAAAATCCTGGCTGAGATGAGTTAGTTTTTTCTGTGTTTTCCTCATTATTGAGATAGATCCCATGATAACTTAGGTATATGTATAGGCATATACCTAATTTGGGTTATCTGTTTATTTAATTCTTTGTGTTTTATCCCTAGTGGATTTTTTGAGGCCTAGAGGGTCGCAGGTCCCTACTAAGTATTGTTATACTCACCCCTACATGGGCTATGCCCGCACTTTGTTGTGTTGGATGCAGATGATGGATAGCACTGACGGAGACTGAGAGTACCAGGACTGGATGGTACCTGGAGGTGGACCCTGCGGCGTGTCGGTATCCAGAGGAGAGGGACATCTGTGGAGTGTTGAGGAGGTAATCTATATCTACCCTTCAGGTAGGAAGCTCGGAGGACGATCCAGTAGATGTATTTTCTCTTTCTTCATTTGTATTGCATTTTAGTTGTACTTGCACCTTTACTGTTGGGATTGTATTTTGGACGATTTTTTTACTTTCAACACCCTTTTGTTATACAGTTTACTTGGTTCTTTTCCTTCTATGTGCTTTCTTCTGTGTGTGTTTATAGGTTATAAAGGAAATTCTTTTCCAGTTTTAGGGAATTACGCCTTTGGTGCTAGTCGCCAGCCCCTATCCTATGGAAGACGGGTTTGGGTAGTCACGACACGGGCCCCGGGGGATGGGTCGTGACATCAATACTGTGGATATTTTGATAATTATCACCAAATAGATTAAAATAATTAATTATAGTTTGATACTATGGTCTTACATCAATCGTACATCACCTATGTCCCAATAATACATGTATTTATCATTTTCAGTAAATTATCTTATTTCATTATTCACTAAAAATTTAGCTATTTTATAAAAATCCAAAAAATTTACCATAACCATTTTTTGATCTATAGAATAAGAAAATTAACTAAATTTAATGATAATAATTTTCTATGTATAAGAAATTTTATTTTTAAATATAATCATTATTTACTTGAAAAATACAGATTTGAAATTTATAACTCATTTTATAACACTCTAAAAAATAAACTAAGATCTCATAAAATTATGATAAAATCATAAGAAAATAAAAAATATTTTATGAATAAATTTTATAAAATAAAATTTATTTTAAATCATTTTATTAGTTATAAATTTTTAATTTAATATTTATGACTTTAAAAATACCAACAGTTTATTATTAATTTTTAAAATATTTACTTACTTATTCAATTATATAATTTTATCATACCATCATTTATAAGATTAATAAACTGTATTTATACATTACTGGGTGAGGTTACTATTAATTTGGCTGATTTTCACTTCATCACGGTCATATTACAATTCTTAAGGTCAAGTTACCGTTTCATCGGTATATGTTCCTTAACTTCTAGAAATAGCTCTTATTTTATTAATTATTAATTTATAATGATTTTATGCTGTTGTAAAAGTGATTTTATGTTATCTATAATATGTGAAAAAAACATAAAAAGGTAAATATAATTGATATAATTCTGATTCATTATAACATCAACTTCTCAAAAAAAATCTAAAATAGTTGTTAAAACATTTTATCCCAATGTTTCGAAAAATGCTTCAAATAACATCATCCACCATCATTATAGAATCATTCAAGGAACTTGAAATATGTAAATATTAGAAACACTAATATATAAAATAAGGGAGATCAAATTAATGAACTCATATGGATCTTAATCTAACCCTTTCAATTTTAATTTTATAAGATTACACTAATGAATTTGTGAGGTGAAATAAAATAAATAAGATAATATTCTAATCAATAATAGATCACATAGTATCTAAATTTACCATGTCATTCATTATTATTAAGCCACCCACACAGTATCACTTTGTATAAAAAATAATGAAACAACCCACTAATTAATTAATAATATCACCTCATTAACAATCCATTATGAATAATATAACATCGCAAAAAATTCATTGTAAAATATAATAATTCCCTCGAAATATGATCCTCCTTTAAGATGGTTACCCTAATCCAACATCACATGTCATGTATCCTCCACATAATAAGATTAAATAGCTACCTACAAAATTAACATGGGTTGTACTTCAATAATAACCCTACTCTCAGATGAAACTTCCATGTAATCACACTCCTCCCAATATTTGTTGATCCAACATGCTAGGTACCTTATTCCATTATCATATATCATGAATTCTAAACCCATTATAAGATAATAAAAGCATATTGATATAAAAATTTAATAAACATCCCACTATATATTTAAATTATCAAGACACTATGTCTCCCATGATTTCATTAGTTTGTATTTATTTTAGTTAATCTTTATTTCATTGAGTTACAATGAATTTGTTTGATTTTTTTAAATTTTTATTAAATTTTCCAGAATTCAAAATTAATATTCATGGAAAATATGTACATGTATCATTTCTCTGAAATATTAGGAGGTAGTTTGAGTGGGGTTTTTATTCTCCCTATATGATCAGGCTATTCATGTAATGAGGTTATATATTTTTTAAAAAATAATATATTTAATATTTCCAAAATATGATTAGGGTGATTCCAACAAAACTTTTCTTTATATAAGTTTATCTCATACCTAATAGGAACCAATTAATGTTTCGTCCTTCCATTTTTCATCTTAAATAGAATCATGGTATTTTATTGGAAGAACCCATGAGTAGGGGCCTATTTCTCTTTCCTCATATATATAATTCTATCCACCTTGCTTCGTTTTCAGTCACCATTATATTATAGACTTGTTTAATATAAAGGGATAAACCATGTAATCACCTTAACCTTGATCATTACATTATTAAGTTGATTTAACAATGAAATTATAGTGAATTAGACAATTTTATAATTCAAAATGATTAAATTTTCATTGAATTTGTAGATCTTAATTATCTTAATTTTATTTGAATTTTCTATAAAAAGTATCTACATAGGGATAAGTGAAGGTTTAAAGGATAAAATTGAAGTGGTTTGGTGGGTTTTCAACCATCGGAGCTATAATGGAATACCACAAGATGTGCGGTGGTTGATTTATAGAAATATAGTATATATAGTGTCACTTGATTTATAATTTACAACTAGTACACTTCATATAAAACTATAACCAATGGAAACCATTTAATTTTTCATTCCCCTCTAAAACCCTTTAATATTATCACTACCCCTTCATTTTCCAACTATATAATAAAATCCAAGGGTTCTGAAACTCCTCTCCCCGTGATTCCTTCATTCCTCTAAAATATTTTTCATGGTTTTGGTGGATTCTTCAACTATAATTCTATATAATCCATACATTCCATTATCATACCTCTTTCTGCTAACATCCTTATTATTCAATTATTTAATGGATTATATAAAATTGTCATTTCACTAATATCTTGGTAAATCCATTATGTGTGTTGGATTATATGTTGTCTCAGATAAAGAATCCCTAAGAGGGTGATTTCTAATTCATTTCACTCTATTGGGATAAATAAATGATTTAGGGAAATTCATTTTGGGTTTAATGATTTTAGACGTATATTTTTTTTAATAAGGATGATTTATTGAGAGTTTAATTTTGATTAATTCATGTAATTATTTTTTTATTCTAACATAGGTTTTAGCTAGGTTTTTTTATGTTTCAATATGGAAATTGTTTCAGACACTTTCATCAGGGCCACTAGTGTATCATGCATGCAACATCTATTTCCTCTAATACCCACATTCCAATGGTTAGAATCTTTCAAAAAATTCATTTGAATTGTTTATCTATGATCCAAATGGTATTATGGTACATTAGTTCCGCCTTTATATGGACTCATCCTGGGATATTATTTCCTAGTACATGTATCCTTCATATATTTGATTCATTATCCGGAGAATCATTCCTAGTTCCATCTAGAGGTAGACATCGGTTAATTATTTAGCTTCTATCACAAAATGGATTCGAAAAATTGATCAGATTAGATGGTAATTTTCAGCATATTTTGGAATCACTCTATGTTCCTTGGTTAAGAAATGTTTAATATATTATTCTTTTTGAGGGAATCTCATATGTGAGGCATCTTAAGCATAGAACCTAAAGAATAATGCATTATTCATGATGTAGTTTATCCAGGGTAATAATTATTCATAGGATTTTTTCCCTCATGGATCCCATGTTTATTGCATGGATTAGGTATTATGGATAATGTCATGTGTTTAACATCTTTTTTGAGATAGATTTAAACATATAATTGAGACAGATCAAGGAACAATGTTAACTTATACTGAAGACTGATCAAAATGACTATGAATATAGATTAATGGAGGTGTGTCCCTAAGAGGGATTATTTCACACGTAGATGGTAGATACAAATTCCCTATTGATGTGGAATAAGGAGGTGTGTCCATATGAAGAAAGTTGTCACACCTAGATAGTTGATTATAATGACCTATACAAGAAGGATAAATGAGGTGTTTCCCTGGATGGGAAGATGTCACACATGGGTGGTAGATAAGAACACCCTATTGATGTAGATCAACGAGGTGTGTCCCTAGGATGTATGAAGTCAAACCTAGGTTGTATATCATAATTCCCTATTGAGGCAGATTAAGTAGGTGTGTCTATATGAGGGAAGATGTCACACCTTGATGGTTCATGAGAACAACTTACTGAGGTGAATAAATTTGGCATGTCCCTAGTTGGGTACACATCAAAATGAGTTGGTAGATCAATATTACCTATTATGGAAGACCATGGAGGTGTATCCATATGAGTAATGACGTCAACAAGGGTTGTATATCGGAAAACCATATTAATGTGTAAAAAAGAGGAGTGTCATTATGATAGAATATGAAACACATGGCCAGAGTTAAACTATGGGGGTGTCCTACATAATATGTTTAAGAGATAGGGATCAAAACCAACATAATTCAATGTCCTAGTTTAAGGACAAGTGACAAGACTCATCCATATAGTCTTACATATTGTGGTAAGGGTGCATGTGTCACAAAGGATGTGTTGATGAGGGATGGTTTGGGGCATACATGTGGAAGCTTCATTTTGCAGTAGTATCAATATTGGGGTAATTGTGTGTGGAATATGTATGGGAGAATCCTTGGAACTGCTAGGAGGAATGACAATGTGGATGGGATTATGCATAGAAAATTTCTGTCTTACACTCCTCATTTCAAGTCATGAGGTCTTCCCATGTACATTTCATGGGGTAAAATTACAGTTTAACATAATTTTGAGGATGTAGTGCATGGGGATAATTCTTTCCACTTATTTTCCTCTCTTCCTCGTGTCATGTAATGAGGGAATACCATGTATAGTTCATGGGGTAAAATTGTAGTTTACTATCATGTTGGAAGAAATTGTGTGAGGGACTTTTTCATGGAATCTTACCATAATTTCTTCATCTTGTCTGGTCATGAGGTTATATCAGCCTACATGTGGGTTGAGGAAAATGATTTAGTCTTACTACTGAGGAGGAATCCCATGGTATTTGTTTGGTGGTCATGTCATGATTATTACATGAGGCATATTATGCTTATCACATAAGGAGTCTTATGTTTTTCACAAGAGGCATCTTATTCTTCTCATATAGGGTATACTATAGTATATTGTCATCTCATGAGGGAAACTAGGTTGAAAGAACATAGATAATGATGGATTATGACATATATAATAGTTTCCCTTCTATTTAAACCTAGAATATGAATTAGGTGTTCTGGTTTTAGGAGTTTCTTGAGAACTGTTTTGACTCATGGTAAATAGAGAACCCAAGAGAACAATATCACCTCATGGAACAAGTAAGATACCATTAATAATTATCCAAATAAAGGTATTTCAGGATTTGTAGATGGGTATATCGACTCAACGTATTTTTTTGGGCTGGATGTTGGGGACATATAAGCTGAAACCCAAAATTCTTGAATGATATTGTAGGAAACTATGAACTAGTTTATGAAACTATTCATTTTGTCAGGTAACTATGTAGTTGTATGAAAAAAGAGTTTTCTCGACGCATGTAATAAAAGAGAGATTTTAGAAAACACAGTGTCATAGAACATTGGAGTTGATCAACGTTTTTATTGTGCGAAATATTGGGCGTCATGGGAAATTGTGTTTCAAATAGTAAAAGTTTCATGAAAACGTCTTGAAATAATCATGTACATTAATTCACCTCCACTAGGAAATTTTATGCAACTTTGGGATTTTGGGTTTTGGGTTAAGTACACAACTCAATATTCTATGAATGAGATATCTGACACTCTAATCCTAGAGGCCCTCCCATAAATGAGGGGTTTGATACTAAATTTACATGAATTTTCATTGTTTGATGGAAATTTTTACTTCTCATGAAACTTCTGGTAGTGTCATACAAATTTATGGAGTTTCAAGAAAATTCATTTTTCTTAGGAGTCCGGCTCAAATATGCAAGGGTATTATGTGCTTGAATTCACTAATCACATGAAACATATTTTCTTAACAAATAAGGATTTGTGTTTGCTTTTTGAAATTTTCTGTACAATTCTTTAATTTTCACCGACATCACCATGAATATCTATTTTCAAGAGTGTAACTTTAAACTCCAATAAACTTTAATATGTAACTTTGTTCAGGCTCCCCTACTCGTTTAATCGAAACCTATGAAATAAACTATGATTCTAAATCAGGTTCCTTAGCATTTCCTTAATTCTTGGATTCATTTTAATCTTCAAAATTAATTTTTGATGTAAGGGTGATATCATGTTAATGTTTATGGATATTTTTTATTTTTAATAGGGCTTTATATGATTTTTTTTGGATTATACAAGAGGATTAATCTGTGATAATTTAATGGTATGTCGTTCTGACTGATCTGAAATATTTAAGTGATTTTTTGGGTTCATCTTCCACAAATGTTTTTTAAAATAAAAAATCATAATCTATTTATCTTAAAATTATATAAATAAATTTTTTTAATTTAATTCCACTTGTAAAAATTAAAAATAATTTTCTAGGGAAGCATACATTAATAATTTGAGTGAATTATTAAACTAAATTTTTTAGTTTTATGAATAGGTTTAAATGCATTGTTAAAAATTTATTAGTTATATATTTTTATTTAAATGTTATATGTAACTAGTAGATATAAATATTAAAATTAATATTTATCCCTATTATATATTCTTATGGTTAAAAAATGGATATCCTACACTGTCCATTATATGGGAGGAAAAAATATAAGTAGATAAAAAGATCCACAAACTAGTTAATCATTATACAATTACTAACTAACAATAAATTTGATTCTAAATGGGGATAATATTATGAATATGTAGTATCTTGATGTTAATGTACCTTTGTGTTTTTGACAAAATCTGATTATTTTATGGAAATCGTCATGTATTCACAGAGTAGTGTCGAGAAATAATTAATTTTCTAATACTAATTGAACCCTTATGAGAGGTATGATATTTTTTAGGAAACATTATTTTTCTATTAATAACATATATAAATAAATAATTAATATCAGGATAACCTCTTCGGAGGTGTATGTTAGGATATAGGGGTAGTTTGACAACTCTGTAAATAAAATCGATTCTTTTTTAACATAAAAAATAATATTAATGAAATCAATTGTTTTCAATAAACATAAAGTTGTTTTATGTTAATTATCAAAATATATTTTTTGTTATGATTTAATTCAATGTTGAGATAACAATTGGTTTAGTTTAAAGATGAAATGTAAAATTTGATATTTATATTTGATCAGTTTCAATAATTGGGCCTCAACGAAATTGTGTTTTGTTTTCTTAATTTTTCCCATAATTTCATTAAAAAGGTATTGGAAACATTACAATTATATAAAATTATTTTTTTGATAATTTAGATTCATAAAAAAATTTCTATTTTTTATTTTTTCTTAATCTACATTCTCTTAATTTGAAATATTTAAAGTAACTATTGGGTGAATAGTTAAACTCCAAAAAATATTTTCAGTTTAGGTAAATGTTTATATATTGAAAAAAATTTCTAGAATAATAATACATTAAAAATAGTTTATTAATTCATAATTGATACCTACATTAATTATTACTATATAAACCTCCATTATGAGTCAGATAAGGAAAATAACATAATCGAAAAATTACTTAATAAGTTATATGAGAAAAAGTTACCACCCATGTCAGAGATATAACCTTTTTTGGAAAGTGTGAAGTGGTCTATAATTTTACTCTAATACATACTTTTGGATTTATTATTATTTATATTTCCTTATTTGTAACTTATTTCAGAAAACATATAATGTTAATTATATCACAGTTGTGTTTGATATTTTTCACTTCCTTATTATTCCAGGTGCCTTATTCCTTGGTTGATTTATAGCTTGTACACTTTTATAATTCATTTCATAGAAATTATTGAAAAATAAATTTGTATTCCTTGTTAATATCATAATTACTGTAGTTTATAGAGTAATGTATATCTATAATTGTTTCAAGAATGGTGTCTGTTATATTTATTTTACATTTGGATCATATATGTTACATAGTATGTGATTATTAGAAAATGTATTTTCATTCTTGTATAATTTCAAATAAAGTTCATATTGATTTTCATATTGTATTTGAGATGGTCTCATTGATCCATAACTATATATAACCCTTTCCCTACCCCAAAACATGATATTTTCCCTAAATATGGCTATGTATTAACTTATATTGTATGGGATACATGATTTCCCGACCTCTAGTTTTATATCGACAATTGGATTTTTTGAATAATTTGAGCTCTGATAAGGACCTTCATGGTATAAGGTGTTATTTTTTATAGCTTTATATTCACATTTATAATAATTTATATTTACCAATTTTATGAGTAATGATTTTTTTTGAAATTTATTTTCTGAATATTTTTTTATTGAGACAATTGATCTAAAGAACAACATGAGGGTATTATATATATGTAGTAACCTATGGGTCATCCTAATGAGTATGTTATTCTCACACCCAATATGTTCCCAATGATGGATATCAAGATTAATGGTTTATATTATACATACTTATAGGTGATACTATATATCTATATTAGTTTTTCTTGTTGTGCATTCTCGTTATGAGTACGGGTTGAGTTCCACTAGACATTGGTGTTTAGTAATAGAGTTCATATTTGGAACATATCCATATGTTTCAGAGTATAGTTTTATATTGTTTTTTGAACAAGGATATGTTTTATTATTTCATAAATTATTTTCATATTTATATTATTTTTTCCATTATTCATTATTTTTTTTATTTGAGTCAGAAAATGGATCCCAAACAATACTTTGAGACTCATGGCACTAATCGTTATCCAGTGGTGATTGGGGAGAAATCCTCAGATCATAAGATGCCATGATTGTATGTACTATTTTTTATTAGTCCTTAAAATTACATAAGAAAAGGACCATGATATCATCACTCAATTATATTTAGAGGGATGGTTTAGATTGAGAGTTTATATGTTCTTGGATAGTTGGGACTTGATAATTAACTCATTAAAAGTAATTGAAATCGTCATAATGGTGAAGGATTTTATTACTAGGAGTTTCTGTGAATTTTGTTCAGCACCAAAAATATGGATGAGGTACTGGTTTAAGTAGCTCAATTAAATGTAATTGAAATTTTAAAAAGTGTTATAGGTCTTCTCCTGGGATTCATAACTTTAATTCTTCATGTATCATGAGTATATAGATATATGTAAGAACTATTGGGTAGAAAGTCTTTTCGATAGCACTCTTGTGGCTATTTATGTTGTAATTAGAATCATATGGAAGTTATTTTAGCTACAAAATCCAAAATATATATATATATATATTCCCCATTTGACATATATTGGTGACAATTAGTTTAACATGGTTCAATAATTGGGACTTTTTATTGATTTCATTCTATATATTGATGTTAATAGTTAGAATTATCATAAATTTTTCAATGTTAATAATGTATAGTTTATTCTATAATTTCTTAAAAGTACAAATCAAGACACTTATTATTTCTATTAAATATTATTATTATTTAACCGAGAACATGCTAATTTTACTTTATTAATAACTAATATTGGGAAAATGGTTTAAACAGTACATATTCTATTGATATTAAACTATAATTAACTTTATTACACTCCCAAAGAACTTTTATGTTTAGAGTAATATATATTTTTTCATAACTACTATTTAATAAGACCATATATTATATGATGAACAGTTTTAATCATTATCCATTTTCCCCATACGATAAAACTATTAAATTGAAACATGTTTTTTTATTTTAAATCCTCATGAATTCTAACTTGACTTATTATTGTCCCATACCCATCCTTAAACTTTGTGAAAAACATTTAAAAACTTGTGATGTGAAAACAAGGACTTTAAAGGATATAAAAAAATGAAATAATTTATTCTCCCGGGATACATATAAATATTTTCCTTTTTCAAAACAAACATCTAGATAAAAAAAATTATTTCTTACCCATAAAATCTCATTCTATACTGAAATATTTTTATAAAAAAATTTCAAAAGAAATATTACGGGGAAAATAAAAATCTTATTGTATATTTTATGTAATAAGAAACTCCTACTAATGTTTTTCACAAATTTATACTTTTTACATATAAAAAGTTTCAAATACATTTCTTTAAACATAAGATCATAAAATTACATTTATAAATCATAAGATTAAAACAAAAATACTATATAAAACATAGATAAAACATTTAGGTTAATTTGAAAATGATTCCTTATCACTCTTACCATCAATCATCCAAAGGGAAAATCTATATGTTTGACTTCCATACCCAATACAATGGAGGGAAATCACGGAACCACCTATCATTGGGTTACCACAGAACCACTCGTAATTGGTTAATAACATAATGACCCATCATTAGTTTATAACAAAACCACCCATCATCATAAAAAATCCCATTATCCTTAAAAATTATACAAAATATTAAATCCTGTAATTTTCACCAATACACTCACTAAACTACTATTTTCATCCATATAAAAATATTTCTGGATATTGAATTATCTAATACAATTTGTAACACATTTTTAAAATTACCAAAATATTGTGAAAGACATATTTTCATTGAATAAAACATTTGTTACTATAAACTAATCCTAAAATAAAATAACTTTTATGGGTGTCGATGAATTCATTATCATTATATACATTTAAATAGAAAATTCCTTCTATCTTTTAGCAAAGGGTGTCAAAACATATTGTGAAAATATTAATTTCTATCACATTTTTTAAAAATATAAAGGAGACATAAAATTACCATTATAATTACTTTTTGACCATATATATATATATATCCATAATGTAATTTTAAAAATATAGACGTTGAAGATGAAGTGTGTCTTAAGGGAGACATTAAACAAGATGCATTTTAATATAAATACCCTTAGATTTAGTCTGAATCATAACATAAAATAATTATAATCATGATTAATAAAGTTATGTGAATTATTTAATTAATTTATAAAAATTTTATTTTTTATTATTCCTTTTATCTCACTTATTACCTTGTTATAACAATTCCATAATCATTTCAGTATTTGTTAGTTGTTTGGATGATATTTGGTTCATAAGTCCAAAATGACTTTAGTAGGTCGACTATGGTCATAGAAGACATTATTGCATCGTATAAAGAATAAAAATCATGAAATAACTATAATTTTTACACATCAATTGTACTTTTAAATAAATAAAATAAATATATTTATGAATGATTTATGATGTTATAATCATTGATATTGTAGGTCGTACGTACACATGAGTAACCTTCCAATTTTTAATGATCATTATATATAGAAGGTAAGTATTTTTTTTATAATTCCAATTTTATGATAATATCATAAATTTCATAATAATTCCTTAAATATAATTATATATATCATCCATGTGATTTTGTGATGAAAATTGAATTGCATCGCTTTGTGGAGGTGGTAGTCCACAAATATACACGAATGACATTATCATTTTTCAGTGAATGGAATGGTATGATGTTAAATGATATGTTAAATTTTTATTATGATAAATATTACAGTAATATAATATATAAAATTTAATTCCATAATTATAATCCTACTGTGAGATACGGTGATGGAAAAACTATTGCATCGGTTTGCAAAAAGGTTGTCCTTCGTACACACGAATAATGGTTTCATTTTCAATTTTATATAAATGAAGATTAATATATTTTTTGAAATTAACCCAATCATATATATTTACATGTATTTTCCTATTTTTTTATTTTACCATGGTTAAATAATATTTTAATGATGCGTGAGATGATATAAAAATGAAAAAATTTATGATTAAATCAATACCCCTTCTTTGGAAAATTTTCTTTTATTAAAACCTTAAGACCTTGAATATTGGTATTCTACCGAAAATATGGAATTTATAACCTAATAAGTGATATTATTTATGTTTTGGAAAGATATTTAATGATAAAATTGGTTTTTAGGTGTGAATAAATGATTATACATGGTTACCTTTTTTAAGAGAGGGGAGGGGTGCTCTGGAAATTTTTATAATATCAATTTAATATAATTCAATTATGGAATGAAAATGTCTCCAAAATTATAATAGTATAATATAATATTATTTTAAGTCAATATATTCTCAAATAATAATTTTTTGGAAACGTTTATATAATATTTTTACCCTTATCTTTTGGATCGGACCATGTAATAACCACTTTCAAACATAGTATTACAACATTGGGATTTCCACTTTGATGGTCAAGATAGTTAAATTAAATTTACAAACATTCCCTAAATATTCCATGGTTTATATTTTAAATTATATAATAATAACATGTCAGAATATAAGTGATTTACGAATTTAATATCATTTAATAGTGTATTATTTTAAAATAATATCAATAATTGGAATTTTGGAATGAGTTTTTTAGAGTATCTTTTATAACACAAAAACAACAAATAAAATTTGATTAAAATATTAAAATACATACCTAAATTTTTTTATGTATAAAATTTTTGGGTGTCCCTAATTATTTAAAATATTATGTATTATAATATTTTTAAAATAAGTTATATTATTTTTTGTCTAATTAATTGAATAATTGTTGTGTCAATGTTCTGTAAGCATTTATGGTAATTTCTGATCCACCAAAATTAAAAAATAATATCCTAATGAATATAAAAAATTTATATTAATTAATATAATTTATAACCAAACATAATCTATGTTTATCCCATTGTTAAAAATATAATATTTATGAAAAAAAACAGTGTGAAGATTTTTACATTTCATTAAATAATATAGTATATAGGTTATTATCAAATCCCACTGCCAAAAATTCATATATTCTATTTTGGATGAAAATGGGGGAAATATACACATTAAATAAAAATTATTGAAGATGTATGGTTGTTTTATAGACAAGATCATTTAATTTAAATAATAGTATCCTAATTAACTGTTTACCATGGTAAAAAATTACTATAGATGATATTCATACTGACCAAAATTGTAATGTTCATATTTATCAAATTTGGATATCCAAATTCCAAATATGGAATATTTTTTAAAATTTATAAAGAAATTATAATAAATGTAATATAAAACTAAACTGAAAAAAATCAAGGTCAAAAAAACTTGTTTTGAAAATTGAATATTTTGAGTATAAATTGTTCTTCATACAAAATGATTGTTCAAAATTTATTATAAATAATATTATTGGGTACTTTTAATAAATTGTTCAAAAAATAAATTAATAAAAAATATAATTCTACGCATTAAATACATGAAAATGAAATATTGTTTTCAATAATGATTTTTATTTTCACTATTTATTAAAATTTAAATATTTTTAGAAAATTATGAAAAAATAATCCAGAAAAAATTTTGAAATTATTAATACGGAAATTAAATTCATTTTATCAAGTTAAAAAATATTTTATTTTTTAACCAAGTTTTTGAGTAATCCCATATAATTCCAAAAAATATAATTTCTAACGAAATAATGCTTTCTTTATTTTAGCATAAGAATTATGATATATATATGTATATAACGAATATAAAATTATAATATCTAAAAAATGAATGATTTATTCTAAAATTAACTATATTTTTACATTCCTCCCCCATTTTTTTAAATGGTTTCCACATAATTTTATAAAATTATAAAAGGGATGGGATTCCATTTCCTGGTATCATTTTCAAACCCCCAAGTTTCTTTTTAGATATATTATTTCTTCACAAAAGCATAACATAATGAGTTGTCTTATTTCAAAACATTTCTCTCATAGTTAAGAATTTAAATAACTTTCTCCATAAAAGAAAGGTTACCTTTCAACTGAACTACCTTGTGGATCAAAACATGATATGACTCTGTAATATATTTTCTTTACATTAAAACATGGAAAACAACGCGTTCCTTGGATAAAGTCAGATGGAAGGATAAATAATAATAAATTGATCCAACTTTTTATAGGGTTCTATATATTCCAATGAAATTTGAACTTAGATTCCCATTTTCTATAAAATTCATAACACCATTCCAAAGAGATATTAAAAAAACATGATCATTTACCTCAAATTAATGATATTTACTCTGATTATCAATATATGATTTATGAATACTCTGATTTCTCCTCATATTTTTGGAAAATTACTTCAATATCTCAACCATTTCCCCTACCAATTATATTCCCATCAGTATCATTTCTCATACTTCATCCAGAAAATATTAAGTCCAACATCACATTCCATATAATTCCTCAAAAGGATAATTTTTTGTACAAGAATGAAAGTTGTTATTATAATAAAAAACAACTTACAAATTCTATTGATTCAAAATTCCAGTGTAATATATTGAAAATAAATGATTCATGTCTTCCAATGTCTAAATTTATTCTTTATAAAATCAATTAGACTATGGTTTAAAGGATATAATAACAAGTAATTCAGTTCCAACTAAATATTACAGACCGTTCCAAAATTCTGAGGTATACCTAGGATCAATGTTAGATGAAATAGAGTGAGTAATTCCAAGTAAACTATCTA
This sequence comes from Viscum album, assembly GCA_963277665.1. Classification (NCBI taxonomy): domain Eukaryota; kingdom Viridiplantae; phylum Streptophyta; class Magnoliopsida; order Santalales; family Viscaceae; genus Viscum; species Viscum album. The sequence goes on from OY728122.1 coordinate 1,632,564,237, forward strand.
TATCCTTCAAATGCATTCTCGAAAGATAATCTAAATACATTGTATATCAAATATGAAAGAAAAAAGTAACATTTAGTTAAAGAATCAACAATAACCCAAATATCATTATTAACTCATCAAATATTTTGTAATTCCCCAATGAAATCCATCGATATATTTTTCCATTCCCACTATAAAACTAGAAAAGGATGATGCATCCATTTCTTTAATTATCATTGTTAATTAACCTAGTATAAAGTCAATCATTTCAAGGTAAATTCACTAATATCGCTTTTTATTCCATCCCACCAGTAATACTCTCGAAGGACTCTATACATCTCAGTGGTTATATGATAAACAAATATTGGTGAATTTTGAGCGCAAATCAAAAAATTTATTTTCTATTATAAAACATTAACCACATAGTAATCCCTTTCTAAATCTGAAAACACCATCATTTTCACCATTGCATTTAGGAAACATACCCTTCATAACCAATTATACATTTCCCTACAACTGTGGGTATTCATTCTAAGCCTACAAAATTATATCTAACAGAGGAAATTGTATTGGACCCTGAAAAAAACTGAGGATGTTACAACATCCCAATGTTCTAGACCAAAATTCATCAATTCATTAACAAATGTTTCATTTTCTTAACATAATTCGATTAGTGATGCATTATATTTCCACCCAGTGGGTCAAAAACTTTGTTGTATTCCATGTAATGGTAATTTATCATAAAATCATGATACTCGATTAGTTATAAAAATATTCTCTGCCACATGATCAACTCTTTTTTATTAAATATAAACTTCAAAATATTTTTATTTATATATATTTTAAACTTTACTCCATATAAATGATGCCTCTGAATTTTAAAATATAAAACAAAGCAGCTAATTTAAGATCATGTGTATCATAATTTAACACATTAGGCTTTAGTTTCCATGATGATTAAGAAAATACCTAATCATTCTTTATCCATACAATAAACAAGTCCCTTAGAAGATGAATAATTCTAGGAAAAAATTCACGATTTCTGGAGGGAAGGTCCTCAAATTAAAGATTCATGAATATTCGTTATAGTTCCAAAAAATAGTCATCCCATTATTATTTTTCAAAATTTACTTCAATATATTTCAAGTTAAAATAATTACTTGGATAGGTAACTAAGAAAATGTTTCAACACACCATATGTAGTAACCCACTAATCAAAGAAAAATACCAATCATTATGAAATTTATTTTTCTTGGACACTCCTTTCCAAATTTAGTTTTAAATGTGTCAACAGTTACACCACATATAGACTCAATATGATCAAGGAATGTGATCTATTTTAATTAAAATTCACACTTTCTATATTATTGGGTACTTTTATTAAAATTTTCAAAAAAATAAATTAATAAAAAATATAATTCTACGCATTAAATACATGAAAATGAAATATTGTTTTCAATAATGATCTATATTTTCACTATTTATTAAAATTTAAATATTTTTAGAAAATTAAGAAAAAATAATCCAAATAAAATTTTGAAATTATTAATATGGAAATTAAATTCATTTTATCAAATTAAAAAATATTTTATTTTTTAACCATGTTTTTGAGTAATCCCATATAATTCCAAAAAATATAATTTCTTACGAAATAATGCTTTCTTTATTTTATCATAGGAATTATGATATATATATATATAATGAATATAACATTATAATATATATAAAATGAATGATTTATTCTAACATTAACTATATTTTTATATTCCTCCCCCATTTTTTTAAATGGTTTCCACATAATTTTATACACTTATAAGAGGGATGGGATTCCATTTCCTGCTATCATTTTCAGACCCCCCCAAGTTTCTTGTTTAGATATATTATTTCTTCACAAAAGCATAACATAATGAATTGCCTTATTTCAAATAATTTTTCTCATAGTTAAGAATTTAAATAACTTTCTCCATAAAAGAAAGGTTACCTTTCAACTGAACTACCTTGGGGTTCAAAACATGACATGACTCTAATATATTTTCTTAACATCAAAACATGGAAAACAACGCGTTCCTTTGATAAAGTCAGATGTAAGGATAAACAATAATAAATTGATCCAACTTTTTATAGGATTTATATAGTCCAATGAAATTTGAACTTAGATTCCCATTTTCTATAAAATTCATAACACCATTCCATAGAGGTATTAAAAAAACATGATCATTTACCTCAAATTAATGATATTTAATCCGATTATCCATATGTGATTTATGACTACTCTGATTTCTCCTCATATTTTCGGAAAATTACTTCAATATCTCAACCATTTCCCCTACCAATTCTTGTCCCATCAGTATCATTTCTCATACTTCATCCAGAAAATATTGAGCCCAACATTACATTCCATATAATTCCTCAAAAGGATAATTTTTTGTACAAGAATGAAACTTGTTATTATAATAAAAAACAACTATGAAATTATATTGATTCAAAATTACAGTGTAATATATTGAAAATAAAATATTCATGTCTTCCAATGTCTAAATTTATTCTTTATAAAATCAATTATACTATGGTTGAAAGGATATAAAAACATATAATTCAGTTCCCACTGAATTTTGCAGACCGTTCCAAAATTTTGAGGTAAACCTAGGATCAATGTTAGATGAAATAGAGTGAGGAATTCCAAGTAAACTATCTATATCCTTTAAATTCATTCTCGAAAGGTAATCTAAAGAAATTGTATATCAAATATGAAATAAAAAAGTAACATTTAGTTAAAGGATCAACAATAACCCAAATAACATTATTAACTCATCAAATATTTTTTAATTCCTCAATGAAATCCATCGATATATTTTTCTATTCACACTATAAAACTAGAAAATGATGATGCATCCCCTTCTTTAATTATCATTGTACATTAACCTAGTATAAAGTCAATCATCTCAAGGTAAATTCAATAATATCTCTTTTTATTCCATCCCACCAGTAATACTCTCGAAGGACTCTATACATCTTAGTGGTTATATGATAAACATATATTGGTGAATTCTGAGCCCAAATCAAAAACTATATTTTCTATTATAAAACATTAACCACACAGTAATCCCTTTCTAAATCTCAAAACACCATCATTTTCACCAATCAATTTAGGAAACATACCCTTTATAACCAAGTATACATTTCCCTAAAACTCGGGGTCTTCCTTATGAGCCTACACAATTCTATCTAACAGAGGCAATTGTATTGGACCCTGAAAAAACTGAGGATGTTACAACATCCCAATGTTCTAGACCAAAATTTATCAATTCATTAACAAATGTTTCATTTTCATAACACAATTCGATTAGTGATGCATTATATTTCCACCCAGTGGGTCAAAAACTTTATTATCTTCCCTGTAATGGTAATTTATCATAAAATCATGATACTCTATTAGTTATAAACATATTCTCTACCACATGGTAAACTCTTTTTTAGTAAATATAAACTTCAAAATATTTTTATTTGTATATATTTCAAACTTTACTCCATATAAATGATGCCTCTAAATTTTCAAATATAAAACAAAACTACTAATTTTAGATCATGTGTATCATAATTTAAAACATTAGGCTTTAGTTTCCAGGATGAGTAAGAAAATACCTAATAATTATTTATCCATACAAAAAACAAGTCCCTTAGAAGATGAATCATTCAAGGAAAAAATTCACCATTTCTGGAGGGAGGGTCCTCAAATGAAATATTCATGAATATTCTTTATAGTTCGAAAAAATAGTCTTCCCATTATTATTTTTTAAAATTTACTTCAATATATTTCAAGTTAAAATAATTACTTGGATAGGAAACTAAGAAAACGTTTCAACACACCATATGTAGTAACCCACTAATCAAAGAAAAATACCAATCATGATGAAATTTATTTTTCTTGGACAGTCCTTTCCAAATTTAGTTTTAAATGTGTCAACAGTTACACTACATATAGACTCAATATGATCAAGTAATGTGATCTATTTTAATTAAAATTCACACTTGCTAAATTATCCATATCGATTAATTTCTATTATGGGTTTCACTACAATCCTTAGTTTTCCTTCATGTTCCTCGTGTCTTTTAGAATTTAAAAAAAAATATCATTAATAAAAACAACCATGAACATATCTATGAATTCAGGGAAAAAACTATTCATTAGATCCATAAACACAATGGGTGCATTAGAAAATTCAAAAGGAATAATTATAAACTTATAGTGCACATATCTTTTTGGAAACTCAAACTTCAGAATATGTTCCTCCATCACCTTCAACTGATGGTACCCTAACTTGAGATTAATCATATAAAAATGATTGTGCTCCCTAGAGGTGATAAAAAAATCATTGACATCGGGAAAAAAAACTTTTTCTAAATAGTTGTCTTATTAAATGATATACAATCAATGAAAATTCCAATCAAACTATCATTAATTTTTATATATAAGATATGATCGCCCAAGGGGATGTGCTAGGATGATCGAATCCTTTATTTAGTAAATCTTGTAAAAAATTTAAATAATAAATGATCTTCTACATCCAATCAATAATGGGTTTTTGAAAAAGGGTTAGAATCAGGTACTATGTCAATAGTAAAAACAACCTCTAAGTCAGGAATAACACTTTGTAAACCTTCAAAACACACACACACACATATATATATATATATATTCATTCACTACTATTACATCACTAATATTAATAGTTTCTTTCTTTTTATAAATACATGATATGTAATGTTTCCTTCCACTTCTAATCAATTTGTATGCTTCTTGTTGTGTTATCAAAGGTATGAAATCATTGAATTATCTTTCATGGATCTGTAATTTATATTATCAAGGAAAATTTATATCCAATCCCTACTAGAAATAATATCAAACTCTTCTAGATATGTTTAACAAGATTTATAGGAATGGCGTTCCACCGATAAAAAATGTAAGATTCATAAAAATCTTGGATTCTTTAATATTTCCACCTAGTGTTTTAAATAAAATTAATATCATTATTTGATGAGTTAATAATTTTAATTTACTTGAAAATTTCTCATAAAATAACGAATCTGATGATCCAGAGTCAAAAAAGGTATTGAAATAATCCAAATAAAAAAGAAACATACATGTGACTAATTTACTTGGCAGCCCAACATCTACAAGAACAGAATAAAATGATTTTTCCAAACCTTTATTCATTTGATAAATATTATTTCAATCTCGAGTTACTAAATTTGGGAATAATTTATCATAATTTCCTAACTCATTATAATTAAATCATTTTACCATTTTATTTTAGTTATTTATTTTATCATCATCCTTAGAGTAATTATACATATAACAAAATGTTCACATCAAATTGATTTCTTTGATTTCATAACATATTCCCAAGGGTTCTATATTCCACACATACCATAAGATGGGAATTTTATTTTTTTAACTCTGTATTTATCTAATGAATTCTTCTTTATTTTATTTTATCTATAGATTCTCTTACATGTGTTATCGTGGAATATATGGTCATTATAAACCATAATTTTTACACTCTCAAAACATAGAACATGTCTTTTATAAATATTAAACTAATATTAAGATAATAACCTTCGATATATTTGTAATTAATCCTGATTAAACCATATTAATTTTACTATCATGGTAGAAAATAAAATATGGTAAGCACCTTAAAAAATAGGTGATGTTTTCTTCATATAGAGCCACTGAATCATCCTCATTTTTTATCAATTTAAAAAAAATCAATAATCGTTGAACAGACATAGGCATATATTCCTTAATTTCAATATTATTAAATTTATCCCATTAAAATTTATCAATTTATTTGCATTATTTAATATTATTAACTGGTGATCACCATTTGTTAACTCAACCAGCATAACTACAAATATAAAATTTACTTTTTGATTTTGTATATTAGACCTGACATCGAATATCATATCCCTAGCTCTAATACACCCTTATGTTATCAAATAATTTAAATTTAAATTTAATGTTAGAGGATTTTATCTCATAAGAAATCGACTATTTACATTTTCTTTTATCTTAGATGTGGTAATTCTCTAACATGGATACCACCACTACTAATATTCTACTTCAGTTGGGTCATTATTCTAATAAACTACTATTTTCCAATTCCAACCATTCCTAGTTGTTGATTCATAATGATATAATCGCATTAATTCCTTAATACATAAGTTTCCCTCTTATCTATGTGGAAAAGAAATTTCTGACAAACATAGTTTAGATGAAGAATCACAGTAAACATAAAATTCTAAATAATTTAAACATTACTATAAAGTAAAATCTCTTAAGGGAATTCGATTTACATTAACCTAAAATCTAAAGTTATCTAACCCTTGCTTTGATACCAACTATAAGGACCTAGCATCATATATTAAAACATATTGTGAATTTAATCTATAATTATAATAATTGTATTCCAAACGATATTTTAGGGTAAAAGTTATATTGATTTAGGTTATAACTATTAAATAATGACTGATATATTATAAATTTAACACTTCTAAACAGTATCCACTTTTCAAATAATATAAAACACTTAAAATGAAACAATTTTTCTTTTCATGAAAAATCATAATGAAAATCAACTTAAATTATTATTTCTCATTTAACCATCCATAAAACCAATTTAAAAACATTTAAAAATATATTTTGAGAATAAAAATATCAATGAGGGGTATATAAATAATTAATGAAACCATTTTTCCATGAATAATTATAAATATTATTTTTCATCAAAATATACTTTATGCTATAATTAAACATTTGTTTCCCATGAAATCATCTTCTCTAAAAAATATTTTTTAATAACACTTAATAATAAATTTTAATGGAAAAATAAAACTCATAATGTTTATTTGAAATCATGAAAAATTCATAATTACATTTTTCACAATGTCATGCTTTTCACACTCGAGAATTATCATATACATTCAAATAAAAATAAGATCATTATATAAATTTGAGAGATCATAAACATTATAAAAAACCCATATCAATAAATGGTAAAACATGTATATAATTTTGGACATCATTTCCATATTACTATTATAATCACTCATACAAATTAAATAACCAAATGGTTGACTTCCATACAGAATGCATTAGAGGGAAATCACAGACCCACCTATCCTTGGTTTATCATAGAACCAACCTTCATTAGTTAATAATGTAACCAAAAATCCAGGATATTAAACAATACCACCAATTATTATAATAATTCGTTAGAACAATAATATAACCAAATTCCAAAAAATCTTGTGACATCCAAAATCACACTAAAAAAATATTCCTTCTATTCATAAGAATATATTTCGATATATTAAAATATAGGATCCATTATATCACCATTTTTTAAAATTACTAGATTTTAGTGAAATAGGATTTTCCATTGAATAAAACATTTAATAATTTAAATAAATCTGAAATAAATAATGTCTCTAGTGGTTGGAAAATTCATTATCACTACATTTGTTAAAAATAGAACATTCCTTTTCTTTTTTTCCTAATTTTCATAAAAACATTCCATAAAAAGTTTCTTTTAGAAATACATTGAAATAATGTAAAAAGGGACATGAAAATTTACTTTATAATTATTTATTATCAATATAAATATATTTTTTTAAATAATTTTCAATGTATGGGCTTTCAAAAAAATAGAGTTATAAGGGAAAAACTAAAAATGATTTTTAAAACAAAGCCACTTAAATTTAGTATAACTCATCTTGTACATTGCTTATCATCTTTAATAATAAAATTTTGTTATTTATTTACATTCTTTGGAAAAAAAATTATTATTCTTTTCATATCCCTTACTACCATGTTAAAATAATTAATTAATCATTTAATTTAATATTGAATGATTTGATGATGTTCAGTTTATAAGTCAAGAATGAGTTTTGTAATATTACATTGGAAACATAGGTTTTTATTCCATAATATAAAAAATAATCATGATATAATTATCATTTTTATACATAAATTATACATTTAAATCCAATCATTAAATATGTTCAGTAAAAATGTACTACATTATAATTATTGACACAATAGCTCATGTGTACCCAAATGTAACTTTTCCATTTTCCAATGATTATTATGGAAATATTATAAGAATTTTTTAAATTTATAGAATTATAAAAATTTCATAAATATAATATTTTCTCATTAAATATACATATATATATATCATCAATTTCAAGTGGTGATTAGAAATGAATCACATTACTCTATGGGGGAGGTAGTCCACACATACAAAAGAACAACGTCATAAATTTTTCTGGAATATAATAGGAATAAGGTAAATGACATTTAAAATTTTATGATTTATAAATATTCCATGAATATCATATAAAAACGTTAATTTAATCATTATAGTCTAGCTGTGAGAGATGGTGATGGAAAAAGAAAATCACATCAATTTTTTATGTTATAGTCCACCGTACACACGAATGATAGTTTCATCTATTTTTTTAAAAATTATATGTATATAGGTTATTATATTTAAAAATTAAATCTATATATATAAAAGATATTATTATTATTATTTATGCATTTTTTAAATATATTTGAAGGAGGTCGAAGAATATATAAAACAAAAATATAAGGGTAAAACTATACCTCTTCTTTGAAAAATATCATTTACATAACACATAAAGACCTCAATGGGTGGTTTGTTTCCCAGAATAAGGACTATAAAATGTGTTTAGGGGTACATGGAAAGTATTTGGGTATAAATTGGCCTAACCAAATGGTGTTTTAAGTGTATATAAATTGTAAGTAGTTCCCTTATATATGTGAGGGGAGGGGTACTCTTGAATTTTTTTAAAATAATAATTAATTTACCTATCCAAATGGAAAAATATATAACATAGGAATATAATATCTTAATGAGTGTAAATAATATTATCCATTAATTCTTGGATGAATTTTGATCACATTTTTACCCTTTTCTTTTCATTTTATCCCGTATTAACTATTTTCAAGCATACTGTGAAAAAAAGTTTATAACATTTGAGAGTCTATATAAACACTATAAATGGAAAAAAGGCACAAAATATGAACATGGATGATAGTTATAACCATATACCAATCACATGTATTAATATACAATTTTTACTATTATATCATTTAATAAAATATTATTTTCTGAAAATAGCAATAATAATTATTATAAAACAATTCAATAACATCAAATTTATAACACCAAGAATAAAATTGTATTAAATTATTATATTTTAATATATACATAAAATTTTATGTTTATATATAGAATTTATAGTTCATTTTAATTATCTCTAATTATACTAATTTTTCTATTTTCAATATTATTTTGTATGTTCTTCATTAACAGAATAATTATTGTATCGACATTGTGTTAGAATTTATGTTTGATATTTATTCACTATGAATTTAAAATAAGTTTCCATGATATATATATATATAATTTCTATTTCTATAGAATACTTATGACCTAATATATCATTTGGTTATACATATGTTAAAAATAATATAGTTTTTAAAAACATTAGAGTGACATTTTTTCATTTTCATTAAATAAAATATTATAAAGGTCATAATACCATCTAAATGGAACAAAATTGACATATATTCGAAATTTGGATGACTATGGATGAAATATACTCATATAATAACATTTTTCATGTTCTAGAGTAATTTTGTGTCCCGTATCATTTTAATTTAATCATTATTTACATGTTATAACCATCACCATGGTAACAAAATTAATATGGTTTCTATTCAATTTGACCAAAAATAAAAAGTAATGATTTAAAAATTTAGACCTCCAAATTAAAACTAATTATTAAAAGTTTTATGATTCAAAAAATGTTTGGTATAATTTAATACAAAAAAAATTGATAATACATGGAGAAAACTTTTTTACAAATAAATGTTTTATAATATTTAAAAACAATTATATTACATTTAGGTTTAAAATTAATTCTAAAGACTATAATTGTGTGTTATTAATAAAAATGTGATAATAAATTTTAACAAACTATTGTAAATTTAATTCAACTTGGTAAATACAATAAAATAAAATACAGTTATCAATAACTATCTATATTTTCATTGAATATTAAAAAAATAAGTTCAAAAACTTTCCAAAGAAACACTATATGATAATTATGAATTAATTAATATATAATTGAAATTATATTTTAAAAAATAAATTCCATTTTTTAGAAATGATTTTTTATAATTAATCCACAAAATCATTTAAAACCCAATTTATTCAGATATAAATCATTTCCCTTTTGACTAAAAAATTACTTAATATTTTTTTATTGAATATATCACTACAATACCTAACTAACGAATTATTTAATAAAATATTAACTTGTATTTAAAAGATACTACCATTTTAGTAATTATAATTGTTTAGAGTATACTTTTTCTACTTAAAATATTAATAATTTGTAAATAATGATTAAAAAATGCTTTTAATTCTTTAAAAACTTGTATTTGTTTAATAATATATGATAATTTTTACACAATGCATCATTGTTGATTTGGGTATGATACAAATTGTAACCATACTTCCTTTGATATGCATATATATATTTATCATGAAAACAATATGGTTTCCACAAATATGAAATAAAAAATAATTTTTTTACAAAGGTAATAAAGGGAATGGTTTTTTTAAAGAATAATGTATACATAATGATTAAAAGGAGTATTTGGTAAAATTTGAAGTTATTTTTCATTGTAAAAAATTTAATGATTAATATTTTCTCATTGTTTTTTCCTTGTTATATAAATTTAGAAATTATAATTTAATATAGAAATTGAAAAATGTTTCACCATAAAATGTATAATAAGTATATTTTCATAATGTAAGAGATTTATATATGATTTTCCAAATGTAGTTTTGAAATGAGATTTTGAAATTGGTTTTTTTCGATTGAATAATTGTAAAAACTGAGATTAGAGAAAAATTCGGATAGGTAGATCTATGGTAATTACTATAAATTGGACAGGCTTCAATAGTTCCCTATCTCTAGCGAGACACTAATATTGGGATTTCCTGATAATGTTTAGATAGAGTGAGGATCCTCCTGGTATATAGATTAATTTCATTATGGCTTCATAATAATCAATCTACATCTTTTTTCTACCCATTCGAAGATAACAATAAATTTAAAAAAATATAATTTATTTCTATTTATATAATTTAATTTTTTAATCTAAATCAAACAACTAGAAATATATTATATACTTTTGTAACTATGATGGTAACCTATTGAGCATGTTCTGCTCACACCCTGAATGTGAACTCTAGTGGACATGTAGGTTCATAGTTACTATTGTGAGTACTTATATGAACTAATATATATCTAGGTTATTTGTTATTTCCATTCATGAATGTTTTGTGTATGGTTTGACTTCAAATTAGTATTTGGGTTGGATATTATTCTTTTTGATTGGACTTTAGACATTTTTTAGATAGAAGTTGTATTTTTTAACCAACCTGAGATATGTTGTTTTATACAATATTCATTTTATGCTAATAGTATTATCTTACTTTTTAATTATTTTCAAAATTGATGTTGTAAAAAAATCCCCCAACATACATTGATACATGGTGTCATTATTCACTAGTTATGGGGGAGCACTCTTAGTGTTATGTGAATACAATATTTTAGGTAATTTTTAGGGGATTTTTTGTATTATCATTACAAACAAATATAGGGTTTTTTATTTTATATATTTTTTTGTCATTACCAAGAACCACTCTACTCAAATTTTTTGTTATTTTATATATTTATTTAGATTAAATTATGTTTATTTTTACCAATTCAATTTATAAATACCTTCATTCTTAGGGTTTTACATTTGGTTTTACAAGTAAATAAATCCTCTAATAATTATTTTAAATTTATTTGAGAAAATATTTATCCTCTATTTATGAATTACATGTCTTCTAGATATATTACTCATTTTTTTATTAAATAATTCTTCTCCAATGGATTTTAGTGGTCATAAATTCATTCATAAAGAACAATTTGATTTTATTATGCACTATTTATATAACATATTGGTCTATATATTTTATCATTGTATTTTTATAGAATGACATGATTTTTTTGTTATGTAAAGGGGTTGTTTATAAGAAAGTGACTATGGTTGATGTAGAAGAATGATTTTATAAAAATTCATTGTTTCATTTTTGGTTATTTTTTATAATCATAATGGAAAATATGATAATGTTTTATTGAAATTCTAGAGATAATTAACATTAACTATTTTTATGCGCACTTTCATATATGGACTTTAAAGTTAAATCATATACAACTTCATATCTCCATAATTTGAAGGAATTACATAATAATAGGGATTAATGTTTAAGGTTACATTAATTATACATTATTGAAGGATATAAAACACTAGTTTTCTATAATTTACTATTATATCAGCACTCACTTCTAGGTAAAACATTATCCTATCCTGAAATTTTCAGAAAAGTATAACAAGGTAAAAACATTATGTGCTCATAATTTTAAATGAATGGCAATGTAATGTGACAACATTAATTTTTTATATCATTGAATCATGATTTTCATTATTATAAGAACATAATACAATCAAGTTCTTTGTATTTTTATTCATTTTTTGAGTAATATATCTTTTTTATAAATTTATTCTTTTAATAATATTTGATAACCAAAATAAAAAACCAGGTCACAACACAAATATATTCTGATGTTGTTATTTTGGAAGACAATTATAGAATTTTGGGATTAAATTATAGTGTGAGTATGAAATATTGAACTGAAGTTCTCACAAAAGTAAAAATTTAATAGGTTAATAGAAAACAGATTATGTCAATGTAGTCTAGCAATTATACTATAGATTTAACATATAATTTAAATTTAGTGAAATAGGAGACCAACTTTTTTTTACCTATGGAATTATTGAATTATTTTAATTGATTTTTATGATATTTCAGAATCATTGGCATCAGTTGGGATCTTGTTGAATCTATTTAGTGTTTTTTATGAGAATAATAGTGTAGAACAAAAATGAATTTAAATTTTTATAGTGTAATTTTATCATATTTTGGAATTTTTTGTTTGAGGATAATTATGAAAAAGGTATGAATTTATAAGGTTGATCATATGACATTATAAGGTTGGACCTAAGTATAAATCTAGTAAAATGGAAATTGATGGGACTCCATAAGGTTTTCAGGTAATTTTATAATGTTTTGTACATAGTTCATATGTTTCTTTGTAATAATTTTAATGTTTATATTCTAATTTTTTAGGATCATCCATTTGTGAAATATGGAAAAATAAAATTTCATAATGTTGTTTAAAGTTTTTCATATGGTTGAATCATATTTGAAAAATATAAAATGATATGTTCTTATGGATATTTTTTTAAAACTATAAGATTGATTCGTGACATTGTATGTTTGAAAGTATATAATATTTATACTATATTGAACACTAGAACTTTTTATGCTTCATTTTTTTAAAAGTTATATTTTAGAAGTCTAAAATAATAGAAAAAGTGTAGTATAAAATATAATGAATAAATAGAAATATAATTATATCAAATTTGACATTTAGTGGGTTACACATCATTAATAAAATTGTAATTCAGCGTATTTTTTTAAAAATTAAAGAAACTGATTTCTACTCTTATTGTGTGATGTTTTCAAATAGTCTCATTTGGTGATTATTAATGGATATAAATATTGAATTAATTATTGGGAAAATGCTTTGGATGATGTCATGTTAATTTTACATTGACATGAATATCATTGTTTTGTAAATAAAGATGATTTGTAGGGTGCATATGTTATTAAGTGTTTTTCTATCATGTATCCATGATTTATTCATTGAGTGTCTTGAAAATTATATATATGTATATATATAATCTATTTTAACAAAGATGATATCACTATTGGAACCTTCTAGAATTCAAAAATTCATATTTTTGTGAATTTTTTTACAGGTTCATACAACTGAATCATTAACAATAAAATATTTATCATCTGTAATGAGAGTTAATGAAGGAAGGCTATTTTTATAATAACCCTATAGATAGTGGTTTACGACAAAGATAATATCTGGAGACTCTGGAAGCACACCCACTGTGGTCATTAATAATTTTTTTCCATATGAATTCCAAGAAAATCTATAACTAGGCCCTAACATAGGTGAAACAAATCATGTTTGACTATAAATGTATCTCTATTTGATATAATAAGTAAATAGTATATAAATGAGTTACATGAAGACTCACTCCTTTACATATAGATATTACTAAAAAATGTTCTATATTATGGCTATATGGTTGGGAGAACCTTCTTTTGGGATTAGTCCATAGATTTATATTATTGTTTGTTGAAATTGGGTCAAATCCTTAAAATATATTTTTGAGGGACTTATGTGAACTCTTTGGAATCATAAAAACTAAAATATGGTTTATATATTACATAAAATGTGAAAATCATATTTCAATATTTAATTTTTCTTGTATTTGATCCAAAATTTAGTTAAAAATAAAAAGTTGTGTTCATTTGATGTGGGATATTTATGAATCATTCTAAGATTCCATGATCTCTTTCAATTTATCATATCTAGATATTCTAGTGATCTCAGCCTACAAACCCATCATGGGTATTGATCCTTCCACATATTGCATTCAATACCCATCATGCGCAACTATCATTATGAATCTATCTTCTCATGGTCAACCTATTATTGAAGGTCCACTTGTGTGCCCTATATTCTCGCCAATCCTACCACCCATATTTATCTAATTTTTATGAGAAATAAGAAAATAATGTTTTTTATTAGTAAATGTTTGGAAGATGATGATTTGGTCTAGAGCACTAATAATTCTAGCCACCAACTCACATCAGGTAGCATTCTATTCATTAAAACTAAGGGAATTAACTATAATTGTGGGAAATTATGATTCCTAATGTTTTAAAAAATAAAAAAAAACATTATTGGAGATAGTGTTATCCATTTATTTTAAAAACTATCAAAAGGGGAAATACTAGTTTACTTACATTAAAATAACCTACCCAAAGGCATAAAAGGAAACCCCCAGCCGCAATTCTAAATTCTTTCCCAAGTCCTATCACTAAGGAGCAGCCTCCTCTGAGTCACCCTACATGGGAGAGACATTACATTGGGAATCCTACTAGGATGAAATCTTCACTTATCCCTACACTAGTTTGAATAAGAATATATTATTATTCTTTTAATATGGGGAAGAGACGTCTATGATTATCCATCTATTATAGTGAACCAACATCCTCACTTAACCCTCCACTTGGGGGAAGTAATACCCTTTTTCTAGGGACCAAAACAGAAATTATCCATTCAATATAGCCTCTTAACTAGTGGATCATTCTGCATAGGTCTTCTTAGTTGGTCGAGCCTTAACCCTCACCAGGGTAAACCTCATCTATGTGGGAACCCAAAAAATGAATAACCCATTCAATCGAGTCTCCCACCTACGAACCATATCTATCGTGAATCGATTTTCCCTAGTCTCACACCTAATCACTTATATGTACTGTATATACATTCAGTGGTGATACTCCTCTAGGTTTTCTCACATTCCTTGAGTTGAGATATTTCCTCATGTTACCAAAAATCCCTTTAATTGAGACACTCCACTTTGTACATAAACATACCTTAATCTGTATCACATTCTTGGGTGAAAAATATGGGGATCTTACTAGGTGTAAGCCCCCATTAATTCATCACCCACTTCCTAATTTCATTATACAAAGAAAGAGGAGGTTTACTACCTTGATTTATCCTCCTACTAGGTGTAATCTGCAACTAAACCGCTAGATAGTCCTTATTCTCCAACAAGGTCATATAACTAATGGAAGCTCATGTTTAATTACCATTAAATCATTTTTAATCATCCCTTACATGGAAAAAACTTCCTCATTGCATGAATTTATACTTCATGGGTTTGTCTATTCCCAAGGACATAAACGATTTAACTCAAAATAAATAGGATTTGATTCCCATTATTTATAATAAGTAGGATACCACTATCAGATTCAATTCAAATGTCCTAAAAATAAATTTTCTTTTATTTGAAGATTAAAATATAGCCCATTATTAGGTTGATTTGAGATACTGCTGTTAGTATCATCATATAAACCAGTAGCTGTGATACACATCTTGATTTCTTTAAAAAACATTCCCCTTTAAGGTAAAATTAACTAACCTATGCTAGTTATTTCTTATGTGAAGAGTGTAAGAGACCATTTTGACAATACTAGG
The DNA here is from genome assembly GCA_963277665.1 of Viscum album. Taxonomy (NCBI): domain Eukaryota; kingdom Viridiplantae; phylum Streptophyta; class Magnoliopsida; order Santalales; family Viscaceae; genus Viscum; species Viscum album. The sequence continues at coordinate 1,632,580,560 of OY728122.1, forward strand.
ATTACCTAATACTCCCAAAAGTGAGTAACTTGAGGTAATCATAATCAACCTCTCATAGGTGATGATCCAGGGATACCATATGTGATGATCATTTGATATCTTTTTTTTAGAATAAGGTGAATCGATATTCTATAATCGAAATGTAAGGATTTTTCTTATCATTATATAGGTAAAATCCATCATCACTCATTTTATGAGAATGATATGACCTCATATCCTAACATGAATAAGATAATATATTACACAATCCCATGTGTAATCCCTAACCACACCTTCACTTGTTTAGTTAATAAAAAACTAGATAAAAATAAAGGGACTATCATGCATAATTATCATACCATTAATTTCTAGGAATCTATAACATAGTCATCTATTTTATATGAAATAAATTTTATTAGAAGTTGTCATTGTTTTATTTCTATAAAAGGGACCGCATTGTTCATTATCACATGACCTTTAAGGATATGATGTGTTCCATTAAGTGGAACTAAACTCTATGGGATATAATTCCCTTTATAAGGATATATATGAATACATATTTACAATATAGATCATAACATCATAACACAAATAAAATTCATATATTTTGATAAATTCTAGACTTCCCAGCCATGTGGTTGTAAACCCTAGCATCACTAATTATTAAGAGATATATGGATAAACTATTATTTATACAGATGTCCACATCTCCATATAGTCTTGATTAGATCAATAGAAAAAGTGAATCCTGCCACATGATGTAATTTTTGAAAGATTCATGAAATATATATTACATAAATAATAGATCCATAGATTTGGAAATAATTCCCCCATAAAGTGTTTGATGATCCTGGCGCACAATCCTCTCAACCAACACACTCTCTGAAGCATTGAACTGAGAAACCCCAGGGACCAAATTCTATTATAAATATAGTCCACAATGATTTTTAGACTAAACTATCATTAATGATGGATCCTTCACAGTTTCTACTAAAAATAGAGTGATTAACCAAAAATTAATACATTAACCATTGATGTGATCAATCAACCATGTACTCTTACTAGTGGTGTTTTATTGATGGTTTTCTTGTTTGCGTTTAATTTTTTTGTCATTTGAGAATCCTTATGATATAAATTGAGTCACTAAATTAACCAAATAATGCCATGATTATCTAATAACATGTAAGTACATGTGGGAAACCTTAAGCCTCTATGCACAGCTATATGATGAGCCAAACATACACCTCAACATCAATGAATAACAAGGCCTCGTGAACCTAATTTACATTATCACCAATCCATATCCTCAAGTTTTGGTTTTTAATGTTCTAATCAAGGAATAAAATCTTAATGAATCCATCCAAACTTTAGTGGAAGCACAATAAATCCATCTACAGATGACTCCATATGGAATCTGATATAGACTAAAAACTCATAGAGAAATAATTGGCCAATTTAAACACATCTAATAGTAATAGGAGACTATCCTTATAGAAAAGAGAAACATAGATCCCTTATTATGGTGATGTAGAGGAGTAAACACATTATTTTAAGATAACCAATTCGTATATATCTAGGAGGGATCCTATTAATCATGGTCACCATCACCGACATTTGACCCTAAATCTATAAGAATCTATATAAAAAGTTATTCATGACATAATAATCCACAATATGGAATCCAAAGGTAAAACCCTCATTAGGTATCCAATCACTACCACTTTTTAGTTGTTCTATACCCCTATAGTTGTGACATACTATAGGAGACCCAAAATAATATGCCAAGGTAAATTTTTTCCCCCATAGGAATATCAAATATCTTTTATTAGACAATTATATAAATATATTATTAATATATCTCCTAAAAAAATTTGTTTCCTATCAAATGATTCATATTAATAAATACCATCAATATTGAGTGAAATAGAGATACAAACCATGGTAATACTTATGATTAAATATAACCACCAGTTGGTAATGGTTGAACCATACCAATAGATGATAATATTTATTAATTCAAATACAAAATAGTTGAACTTTTGAAGATTAACTATTTATTACTAAGTGGACACATACCAACAAAAAAGGGATATCAAGTTTAAGCCACCATGCCTCATTCAGATAATTATCTTTAGTGGGAGAATTTTTCTCAACCCAAAAAGTTAGAATCATGTGACATTGATTACTTGAGATCAAACTGGTCAACCCATGAGACTACATTGACATTTGATTATTAATAGTCTCATGCCATTTGGGGGATGTAATCTCTTAAATTAGGAATTAAAATTGAAGGTAAATTATGTGATGGAATCCTAGTAAAACCTAGATTATCGGATGTTATTCATGGATTCTCTTGAAAGCCAATGAGAACTACAATAAGGATATAGGAATCCATAACTTATGTTACTAGATTCAGCTGCTATAATATCTGTCATCAGGAATCAAAACATATCAAAATTCCATGCAATGGGAGATCTAGAGTTGCATCCTACCCACATTTCATACTAGTGTTCCCAATGATGGGAACCCCAGGACAAAAAGTTTCTTCCATCCACATATTCATTACATGGACATTGGAAGGTCCCATATTTTTCTGTTACAAAAACATTTTAGATCATTCTATAATAGTCTAGAAAGAACCAAACCAATACTTTCTCTAATAATTCATATATATACTAGAGGATAAAAATATATTCAATGAAACTAGTTTTAATTAAAAATATAATGAGATTCATCAATTAAATTTCATTAATGATGGGCCTAATACAATCCTTATAAATATAGTTTATCCTGGAGAAATTACAAAATATCTCTATAGAAAACTTATAGGATGGGTTATGATCCAAACTAATCCCCTTAATGTAACCTCATAGTTTCTAACAGTTTTTTACAAAATTACAATGTCTAGAATTTTCCATGAGATGAACTACGTATAAATTTCATCCAGTTCTACCAAAACTCAATAAAAATTTGGGATAAAAAATGAATTTTTAGTCACCCTCAATACAAAAGGCTTTAGTTGATATAACTTTTAATGAGTGAAGAATAAAATGTATCTCTCCATTGGATTAAAAAATTATCAGGATTCATGAAATCAAGAATCTAGATGATACAGGGAAATACTCTCACATGAATTACTTCCCATATCATCATATATTTGGTCAAATTGTCCAAAAATGATCCATAATAAAATTTATACAAAATAATATTGTCAACTATGGTCAAGGAACATTATAAAAAATACAATATTTATATAGTATATGTGTTATCCATTATCTTAGTAGAAGAGGAAGACTGGGAAAATTACTTAAACATAAATTTACTAGAGTTTGATGAATGAATGGTCTAGATTTAAATGGGTCATGAACATGACGCCATTATTGTAACATCCCTACACAATCAATTTTCTTGGGTCAGTAGGAATGTGTATCTCCCCTTAGGTTACATCCCCAAGACACCGAAGGTCGGTAATAAAATTTAAGGGCATCCGTGAACATTGGTAGATTATTTTCCCTCTTAAAAATAATTAAAACATGACATGGGAAAATAAAAGTAACTTGGACAAATATATTATTCATGGAAATAAATATTTAAAATGATATAGAATACCAAAAAATATACAAAATTAGAGTAGAAGTGATAATGTATAATAATATGACTCAAAGAAATCGAATGATTCCCTAATGTAGCGACACTAATTTAGAATAATTACAAACTATGAATGGGAGAATATGTAATATCCATTTATCCATCACTCGTATATAGAATCATGATTCTCCACTATTTTAAAAAATACTTTTCTTTTACCTTTTTCCTAAAGAACAATGTCTTCGTATGAAACAAAGTGAAAATGCATGGGGTGAGTAATCATACCCAATAGGATTTCCCTAAGAGACATCACAACACACACCAATAGATCTAGAAACATGTAATATTACTATTTATTAAATATAGTTTATGGGAATATCACATTTTTCATTCTTAACATCCACGTTTCAAACCTATCCCATGGTTTACATAGAAACCACCAAGCATTAAAAATGATAGTTCCATACTCAAGAGAACTATCACATCCTTCGAATAGTCTTCAAATGGTGATAAATCATGATGCTACCCTAGTCAAAAACTGAAAATAAATTCAAAAACAGAAAGGACACATTTAATGAAATATGGACATGAGAGGCCATATATGGAAATATGATAATTACTATTTATTTTTATCAAAACAAAAACCTTTATCAACTTTCACTAATGAATAATAATAAAAATTACATTCTCAAACCTTTTAAATGAGGATTCCACAAGGATTCACAATATTTCTTAGATAAGATGAAACTTCTTTGAAAAAATTAGTACATATCATAAATATAAAATAAAAGATAGTATTTTCAAATTGATAACTAGTAGTTGGTTTATTGAAAAACACAATAAGATAGTTCAGAAACATAATCTTTCCAATTCCATAAATAATGGAATGATAGAGAATCCTCCAACCTCAATACAATAAAAATGATTAGTAATATAGACACACCAACTATATTAATAGTAATTGGACTCTGAAAAATATCTACAATAGACAAGTAAAAAATAATTCCAACTCTAATGCTGAATTTATAAATTTTAAAAAACACTGTAAAGGTTTAATTGGAAGGTTGCGAGAGATGGTTTCTAATGAATAAATAAATTAAAAATCCTTACAAGAATAATAGATGTGGAAAAATCATTCCTCACCTTATATTTTTGTGTGAGTTAACTATATAAAAAATTGGACTGACAATTACCATGGCCTAATAGATCCATTAATGTCATAGTTATTTCTATCACTTGACCTCTAGGAGACATAACATTGCCAACCACCGTATTTGTTTTCAAGGAAAATGCCATTTTACGATGTCCATTCCCTATACCAGGGAATGGTGGTGAATTTTTGTCCATGGTTCAGGGTGAGGATTCTAGGGATCCATGACCATGACCATTCCCAATAGTCATCCATTTAGTCAACCCTTCTATGTACCTGGATTCTTCCATCACAACACGCTGACCATCATAGTTGTTTTCTTCCATTGGCAGACCCATAGTTGGCCAACCACTCCCAAAAAATCTATGAATCCCACCATAGATCCCTAATTCCAACAACAACCCATAAAAAGATTAAAATATTAGGATAATATGGAACATACATCATTGTGGGTCATTACAATTTGAAAAAAAACTGAATCGGGAGGTTTTAACACAAATTCCCCCTTTATATTCAATAACAAGAATTTTTAGTGATGTTTCTCTAAGGATATTTCATAATTATAACATGAAAGACAAATAGGAGTGGTACAAAAGGATCTCAGAAACCAAACCAAACTTATATGGACTCTATAACCCTATAATTGGTATAATGAGAACTATAAGAAAAAATGATTTAATAGGAACCATCCCAAATAACAGTTTATTGGGAACCATCCCACATAATGGTTTAATAGAAACCACCCCACCAAAAGAGATATTATTATAATGAGGAGAAAATTTTCACCTCTATATATGTCAACATGGTGTCAATCATTTCCTACGAACATTCACCTGATATTGATGAGTGCACTCTTGATGGAGATGATCACACATAAAAACATCCATCTGAGTTTGAATTGGTGTTACCATCCTATTCTACAAGTATTTGTGACAATGATTTAGTTGATACACTACCTACCTCAAAAGAATAATTCATCAACCCTGTTGATGAATCAAAATATGATTTTGAAAGATAAAGTGACTACTATCAATAGAAAATCTAGTCACTTGGGTCCATATTAGGAATCTCTTTATCATCCATCGATATTTACACAGAGAATTACAATGGTCTCATTATTTATTCTTCTCTTTAGACCCTTGAGGATGACGATACCATCTCCGTTGAAGAACATATTACACTCCTCTATTGAGAAAATGAAGATCTCCCTAAAATAAAGATGGAGTTTCTTCATGAATTTTTCCCTATGATGAAATGATTGAATTCTAAAATAGTTTCCCTATTTATGGATAAGTACAAAAACTCATAGGGCAGCGTGATTTTTTATATTTTACACCCCCCTATTGGGTGTATTATTGAAATTTTTTATCCATAATAATTTCCACGTAGTCACGGATAGAGTCTATGTTCTTTTATCTAGGTGTTAATAATCAATGTCCTTATTAACAATAATTTCATAATTTTCACCAAGTTTTATCGAGAATAAGGCACCACCACCCTGATCATAAATTCAATATTGTTTTCATTATGATTAAGGAATATTTGGAACACTAAGGAAATATGTTTCTCATCCATATCAAAATGATAGAATAATTATGGAATATTCCTTCCAACATGATGAATAATATATGTAATTAATCTTTTCCATTTAGAAAATTTGTTAATGATCAGAAGGATCGTGATTAAGAATCCTAAAGATGAATATTTTAGATACCAAAACAATTACATTATTTACGATTAGCTATATGGTAAACAATCGAAACATGGTTTGTCTTTAAGTTTTGTCTGATGATGTTGTTAGATGATGAGATAATGAAGCTGGAAACACCCAACTATCATATTCAGAAAAGAAAAAACCCTAAATAAAATGATCATACTATGAAAAAGAATCAAGGTCACCAATCTCATATAAATATACAAAATAATCTATATTCTATTGAACATGATAATGTGGCCACATATTTAATATGATCATATGAAAATGGAAATCTTGATTTCCCATGAATTAAGTGACATGATAATATTGTTTTGATAGATCATATTGATTATTTTCCATACCACTAACTTGTGTAAATACCACTAGTGAATGATATTTCATTATGTTCTAGCTACAAAAGAAGATAGATGATGGAATAATTGAGTCACTGAATCACAATACTCAGGTAATATGCATGTGATCCATTATCACTCAAAATTAAAAATTCTACCTCATGATGAGTTTTGTTATACATTATATCCTTATCAAATGATGTTAGACTATATGAAATCAAAGTCATTACTATATGAATATAAATTGTGCAACACAACCTTTTTAATCTATTAAGATAGATTATATGACATCATAGTCTTATCAGCATAAATCTAAACAATATATTATATTTTATTCAATGTATGATGTTAAAATAAATTTCCCAATACCATTCTACCTGACTCTAAACTATTTTTATTTCGTTCTTGTTGTATGATGCTAAATATCATTATATATGGTCATTTTTATTTCTTTACCTCCCATTTATATATGATAAATATCTATATATAATTTTTCCATTGTATGGTATTACCATATCATTTTAGTTTTCTTTAACAACCCTACATACCCCCATTCTGGTAGTGATACATTTTCAAATGGATTTTCCTTCCTTCCATTTCCTGGAAATCTACCCATTTAATTTCCAATTTATTTCACATAAGATATATTTATGTTGAATATTAAATTCCCCCTTCTAATAACTATAAATTGATTTATTACTCTTCTCATAGTATATTTAGTGATGTTGTTGACTATTTATTTCATACTCATCCAAAAATATATGCTTCATCCTATTTATCTAGAATATAATGGATAAATGGATCTCTATCCATGTTTTTACCCCCTGTCAAAATAAAACAATTCCCTCCCCCAATATACGAGATATACCTTTGTAGAAATTATAAATATAAGAACTATGTGTGTCTTGATTCAAATAATTATAAGACATATAGTGATATAAAAAAATGTGTCCGGTGATAGTTTTTGTTAAATTTTATATTGAATTTAATAATTAAAAGGTGAAAACTGGGGTGATGGACTTTCTATCCACATAATGGATGCATTGGAGTTTTTCATTTTTGTTGGGTAATGAAGTGATTGTCAATATAATAATAGTATTGATAGATTTACTATACATGTACATGTGTTAATTCTTAAGGTGTTATTCATGTAAAAGACAAGTACCAAAGGGAAGAGACACACTCTCTATAATAGTTACTTTATAAGTCAAAATTCTAAGAGAATATGGAGTATGAGTGGGATACTAAACCTAAGGCTAGAAATTATTTGTGGTTGTGAATAAAATTTTAATACTAGGTTCAAATTTCTCCGGAAATAAATCTAGTTTGGAACTGGGCTAAATAGTTACAACAGTTTTATGAAATGGATACTCTAGAGCTATAGGATAATTTTTCTTAAATACTCATTTAAGACTATTTTATATAATAGAAAATCGTAAAAACATAATAAAATGATGAGCTCAGATACTCAGTAATGGTATTTAAGGGAGATTCATAAGAATTTCATGAACATTAGGGTACGAGAACAGGAGTATACCATTTGAAAAACATAACCTTCATTTCAATGATCACACTAATGAGTCATGATATAAATATTGTAAATTCATAATACATGAATAATAAGATAATTAAAGAACATGAGCCATATGAGTTATAACATTTTCATTTTACATTGATTTGTGGTATACATATATGAATAGAAACTAATTTTTATATTACTAAATGATTAACTACCACATAATTCATATTGGAATGGTTTAACTCCACCAATATAATACAGTAGTCATAGTTCAACCTCAATACTATCATAGTTGACAAATTTCGTTATTGAACTGAGTTCACTCTTCATTCAAGTACTTTCTATTTCATGTTATATATATATATATATACAATAAATTAAACAGTGTCACATGACCCATCCATCACACAATTAAAACAATATTTATGTTTTCCAAAGGATTATAAAATTTTATCATATCATAACCCAAGAAATTAATTGGGTATCATAACATTTCATCATACCATAAACATTGGAAATAAACCATAATTCCTGATAATTGCATCCTAGAATAAACCATGAAATGAACATGGTTTCAAAATCATTAGCATTTCAAAACATAAAGAATTCATAGAAGAAATATTTATGTTATCCATGTATTATATACCTAGTATATAATATATACTAGAAACATATTTCATCGTAGGTTGAATATAATTTTTAATGATAATTTAAGACATTTCTTATGGAAAATGACCTTTTTTCTATAAACAATACTTTTGAAAACCTAAATAATTTTCAAAACCTATTTATTTGAAAATATCCTTGATAAAATATAAATTAATCATTTAATAAATGATTCATCATGTCGTTTTAAAATGTCTTTCGTGGAGTACACATTAAAATGAGGATTCCTTTAGCATTTTTAGAAAAATCCAAATAGGAATTTATTTGGAAAATAACATAAAACCTCCTTTTAAATAAAATTTTAATAATTAAATATTGGTTGAGAGTCATTTAAAAACTCTCAATATTGTAATATAATATATTTTTAATAAATTATTATAAAATAAGGTGTTGGAAGAAAAGAAATTCGATTGAAGATAGAAGAAAAGTTGTATTTTATTAAAAAAATCATAATATTTTTAATTATGAACGAGTGTAAAAGGGTGTCATTATTTGACTAAATCAAGAATAATTAAATTATAATAAAAACTTCATTGAATTATTGAGATTTATAAAATTATATCTCAATATTTGTGATTTATAATAAACAATCCCTTTAAATTCTATGATTATAACAAAAAAAATTACCACTTTGGAAACATTAAATCATAAGATACATGGAATAATAACATAAAATGAACCTTAAAATATCATTATATTGAATAATTTAGTGATTTTAAATTTCATCTGGGTTGTTTATACCCCTCGTGAAAGAATATGGTTTCATAACATAACTTCCGTCTCAATGAAGGAATATTCAAACAAAAATCACTTAACTTAAGTATTGACTATCATTGCACATTTTCAAACTCATGTAAAATAAATTTAAGTTTATTATTCATCAATTAAAAACCAAAATTAATATATATCATACAATGTATAATTTTCGTATGTCATTTTAATAACCATTTTTTAAAAAATCCACGTTAAAGTCTCGTCTTAGGAAATAACTACAGTGTTTTTTATATATATTTTGTTTTTGTAATTATTAGTCCTCTTATGTAGATAATGATTTAATAATATAAATAATATCTAACATGATATAAAAATCATATATATTTAGTATATATGTATTTATATAAATCGGTAAAAATAAGTGATAGAATTTTAAATAACCCATTTATGTATATTGTAAGTCGTTGGTATGCATAAATTTTTTTTCCATTTTTATTGTTGGATTGAAAGAAAGAAAAGAAAATTATATGTATTAAAATTCCATAATCAAGGTTACATAATATATAAAACATATTTTTATTAAACCTATATTCAATTCATAAATGTATTTCCTGAACGAATCATATCATTTTGTTAGACCGTAGCCCACTATACACACAAACGACGTTATCATGTTCCCAGAAAATGGAATGTTTGAAGGTATGTGTGATATAATAAATCAATAATAAAAATAAAAACATAAATATCATATATTTAATATATAAACAATTAATATGTCATCATTCCCAGCATTTATAGGTGTTAATGGAAAATTTAAGGACCAGGGTTTGCGAGGCGGTAGTCCTAAGTACCCACAGACAATGATTTTGTAACCCATTTGATGAAAGATTATATAGTTTTCGGTCATACCCTTAAAATTAAAATATATAATTACATGGATGTGATTAATTTTATTATATCATCATGGTATAATAAGAACATAAGGTTTCAGAGAAATATATAATATAAAAACACTTATTGATTTACATCACATCTTCTTTAGGTATCCTCTTTATTTTAACACTCAAATCCTTCCATTGTTGGATTTATGACCAAAATGAGGATTATCTGATAAAGGAAGGAAATTTGGGAATTTATTTTGGTAGTTATTGGATGATGTAAAAAAGTTTTACTGGTGTTATTAATAAAGTATATGGGGTGGAATTATATTAGTGGGGTGAGTAGAAATCTTGTAAATATTTGGAAGAGAGAATTACACCCCTATTCTTCCAATGGAATAGGGGTCAAAAATTTTCCATTATCAAACCATAGAGATTTAATGGACTAAATATGACCATTTAATGGTTTTTAGATTGGTGGTAGTGTGATTTTTACAATTATAATTTCATTTTAACTCCCCGATAAATCCACTTTTAGCTTAACCATGGTAAATGATTTTTACGATTTGTACTATTAATTTTTCTAAAAAAAAATATGTTCAACATAAATGATATTATAAATTATTCCCCTTAAAAATATGGAAATTATTTTTATACTTCCTTTTTACAGATGTGGAAAATTTAATATAGAATTAATCATGTTGACACAATGAGAAATCATGTTTTTAAGGGGAAAAAGTTCTAAAGTATGAAATTTTTTGAAATAAAAATTCAATAAGAAATTAATACCAATGACCAAATTATATTAATTAAAAATTTGATATATTTTTACATTAAGAACATTTCATAATTTAATTTAACATTTTAAATTATTTAAACAAAATGACAATTTTCAATTAAAATTCAATATTTTCACTATTCATTAAAAAATGAAACATTCCAGAAAAATAAAAAATACCTCTTTAAGATTGTTTTTATATAGTTAATTCAAAAATTACTTTTATTTTATAATTAAAAATATCAAAATGTGTATAAAATTTATTTTATAGTATAAATATTTCTTTTCGAAAATAGTATTTTTGAATAATATAATCACTTTACTGAAAATTTTGTATTTTATTATCAATATGTTATATTTATAGAAAACCATTATATGCAATATTTAAAACCTATTTATTAAAATTAAAATCACTGGGTTTAATATATAGGTTATAATGTTCACATTTAAATGAATACGTAAATAATATATCATCGTTTTTAATGAATTATTGTTGTGTGTACCGCAATTTAAACCAATGTTGATGTAAGGAAAGTTTGACATGGTGTTGTGTTCAGTACAATACTAACATGGTGTGTCATGAAACTCAATACATTAATGTAATTTTATTTATTTAAAAAAAGAAATTCAAAGTAAATTCAGGTTTTCACATTCAACCCCCCATAAAATTAATTTCTTCCTCAAAATTTCTCATTCAAATACTAAAAAATGATGATAATTATAGCTCATAATATTATAAAGTTCTTACATATATTCCCCAAAATATTGGTTTTTTTAAAAACATGGACCGAGAGAGTTGTTTTTTCAATGAACATTCCCTCTAAAATATGAAATCTCTGCTGGTTGTTCCTTATAAGAGTGATCTTTCTCCATTGGTATGACCACTAAGTTTAGCACATGTGAAGGTTCATGTACATAATTCCTTAAGATAGTTACATGGAACTAATAATGAACATTAGATAGTTTTATTTTATGTTACATGTGATATGCTACCATCCCGATATGATCAAGAATTTTAAAGGGGCTAATATCGCAAGGTCTTAGTTTCCCTTTCTTATCGAATCTCAAAATTTTATTCCGTGGAGAAATTATTAGAAACCCCTTATCATTATCGTTAAATTATATATCACATCCATAATTGGTAGCCTAATTGTTCAACAAAATTTGAGCTAAACTGATGTGATTTTGAATGGATATAACCTTCTCTACATTTTGTTAGGTTTCTCTTGTACAAATAGATTTATTTCAATGAATACGTTCCAAAATATTGTATCTTAGAACTACTTTCCATATATGGATTCATAATTTTAGATCTAAAGGATTAAGAGAAACCAATTATTTAATGAAAAAATAACTATAAGAAGGTATTGATCCCAACCACCTTTCAAATTCACCAAATAAGTTCTCACAAAATGATATATGGTTTGAATTGTTATTTATGAATGACCATCTGTTTGGTGATTATATTCAAGGAAAAAACTCATCTATGTATCATGTTATGGTTGAATACTTTTCTATAACATTGAGGTAAACCATGTACCCTGATCTCAGACAAGATAATGTGGTACTCTATGAACCCTCACTACTTCTTTACTATATATCCTTTAAATCTAATCTATATAGAAATCTATTCCGATATAAATTATGTGTAATGGCTTAGTAAGTTGATCTATTACCACCGATATATCTTTATTCCATTCAGTAATTTTTGAGAGTCTAATGAAAAAATATATAGTGATGTTTTACCATTTCTATTTTGGTATGGGTAATGGATGTAACATCCCCTTAGAATTTTTTCATTCAGCATTAACTTGATAGAATACAAATTATTGAGATAAAAACAATATGATATCACTCTTTACACCTTCCCAATAATGTACTCTTTTATATTTCTATACATATCCATACCACCATGTTGAATACATAATAATTAACTATCAGTTTCCTCTAACAATTCGTTTTTCACATCTGGTACGCGCTAAACACATTCACCATTCCAAGACCTTATCATTCCATCATGATCAAGATTAATCTTGGGGAAATTTATAATCATAATTATCATCTCTAATGATTCCTTTTGCACCTATTTAATCTTCACATAGATAGATGGATGGAACATAAATTTAAAAAGTTGTGATTTTTCATATTCCATCGTGATTTCTAGATCCATCCTTTGTAAATCCAGAAATATTGGATATTTTTTTCTCCTCACCATTGATAAGCTATCATAATCATTTTGACTCAAAGAATCATAAACCTTGTTCTCTTTCATAGGGTGGTAATGTATTTACCATTTATAATCATTAATTATATCTAAGCATATTCTTTATTGCTTATTCAAGTCCAAATATGTGAATATATACTTTATACATTTATGTTTCGAAAATTTATTGAACTTTTCACCATATAGATAATTTCGTTCTATCTTTAATGATAAAATATAACAACTAACACCAAATCAAAAGTTGGGTAATTTTCCTCATAAATATATAATTATAGTGGGTAATAAGCTATAACCATTTAATTCATCATAAGACCATATCCCAATCCCTTGTTGGATGCATCAATATAGATTAAAAAACATTATCCACTATATGGTAATTTATGAATAGGTGCACTGACTTACCTTATCTTATTTTCCTTGAAATTGTCCCCAGCCTCATCTATCTAGAGGAACATGGCTCTCATCCGAGTTATATTTATAATTGTATTATAAAGTCATGATAAATTCTCATAAACAATCGATAATGTCTAGATAAGCCAAGAAAACTATGGATATCAGCAACCATGATTGATCTATAAAAACATTTAATAGATTATATATTTTATTGATCTACTGATATACCCTCCTTTGAAAATGTATGACCAACAAATAATCCCATATTCCACAAATATTAACTTGTTGTAAATTTTTCGCATATTTTCTCATAACATTGGGTCTTTAGTACAATTCCCAAGTAATACTCATGATCTTATTTTCTATTTGGGTAGATAATGATGTCATCTATAAAGACTACCACAAACTGATTAAGGTAATATCTAAATACTTTATTCATTAAATATATAATTATAGTTAGTGAATTATCAATATAATATGGAATAACTATTGATTCATAATTCCCAAACCTTGTATAGAATGTCATCTTGGGTATATCCTCCAGCATAAACCTCAATTGATAATTCCCATAATGAAATAAATCAGGGAAATGTATTGAACTACATGAATTTGATCAAACAACTCATCCATACTGAGAAGAGGGTACTAGTTCTTGATCATGATCTTGTTCACCTCCTGATAATCAATGTACAGCCACATTAATTATCATTATTTTTGACAAAAATAATTGATGCATCTCAAGGTGACACACATGGATGAATGAATCCCCTCTCTTGGTTTTCCAAGAGTTCCTTCATCAAATCCTATAAATAATTTGTATGCCATTATATAGGGAGTATTTGAAATTTTTTTGCAACCAGGTATGAGTAATTTTAAGAACTCTACTTCACATTTTCATTGGAGACTATTTAACTCTTCTAGATAGACATAAATAATTCCTAAAAACAGGCATATTATTAATTTCAAGTTTCTCCACAAACATTTAAATAAACACCCCTTTTGGATGGGAATTATTACCCTTACAATTGATGTGATATCTTTTGGAATCTCATACTTATCATCACATTTATATATGATAATAGTTTGGTTTGGAAGATCATACATGACTTCCTTTACTAGAAAATTGATGTTGTATTTGTGTTGATAAATCCACTCCATGTCCAATAAAATATCAAATTAATACAGAGTAATAATGAAAATATTTTTAGGAAGCACATTCCCACCAATGTCAACCAGGGAGGAATCGAAGACATCAGATGAAATAATCAAACCATTATGGGATTTAATTTCTTATTCTATATATGATAATTTTTGTGGAAAATAGATACACATATAAAATTCATTAGATATGAATGAATTGTCATATCAGGATTTATATAAGACATTAGTAGTTCTATAGTGGATCGTAAGTGTAACCTTCACTACTTCATTATAACATACCTATTCTTAAATAGTGATTTCATGAGATTTCCTTTTGTCTCTAATATTAATAGGTTACTCACATTAATCATTTTCACTAAGTGTTATATTTTAGAATTGGTCATGATAATGTTTATACACCATGCATTTTAAACACTTGAGTGTGGTTGTTGAATTCTATGTATTTTTCACTCTATTAAAATTTCTAGTTAACTTCTCCCTATAAAATTTTGAAATAAATTTCCAGATGACCATAACTTCCACACATGAAACATTTATTATTACCTTTTATACTCTTTTCCACATTTTCCATCCCACAATTTAAACCTAATGTAAATATCATCCTTTTTTTCTCCAAGGATCTTATACTTTCCTTTTAACTCGATCTTCATATTCATGAAAAAACATGAGATTGATATATAACTATGTCCTCTATTTACACCATGAAAGAATAACGCACAATCTCCTCATATCTACTGATGTATCTTACATATAACACACTTTTGATACTTGTTTATAATACATCAAAGAATCAATAAAACATACATTCATATTGGATGAAAATACCATAATTTGACCTATTAATTCTTGTAAAATATTCCTCATAGGTACCAATTGACTCATCATCCTTTCTCTTTAACTCATGTAACTCCTTCGCTATCTTAATATGAAAAACATTAGGAATGTTATTATTAAAAAAATTGTTCTTAATCACATCCCAACTCATGTATTAAATTTCATATTCTTTCCTCATATTCTTGGTATGATTCCACCATTAATTTGCTTCACCTTCCAAACAGTTTATAGCTAAATTAGTTTTCATGTTTCAAATACTAGAGAACAAAAAATATATTTCCAGTGGTACCGATCCATTTTTCAAAATCTAGTAGATCTAGAGTCCCTCTATAGTATGGTTGACATATCTTCATGAAGGTACCTATATAATGGTTTTCCTTAATTTTATAATCTCGAAGACCGATATGATTCATATCTTGAGAACTTTTTTTGAGAATAACATGGTCATTTTTCATTCATTCACCCATTAAATTATCATTCTAAATAATAAAATGATTGAATTTTCAACTAACATCATCATTGGTGTGGTTCATTTGGGTTCAAAAATTTATCTAAAACAAGAAAAATAGAGTAAGAAATAATAATCATATTGGGGGACCATATATCATGAAGTTAAAATAACATATAGTATACATAAATCATGAAACCTTCTTTAGTTTATTAAAAATTACGATTAACATAGGTAAATTATGGTCAAACTATATTTCAATCCTTCAACATGGTTCATTAATATTCATTGAAATTCCAAATAATATCAGCTGGGAGTGTCAAACTAGGTATGAAGCAAGGCTTGTTTTCATGCAACATCTCCGGAGTGAGTCTAGATGAATATGGTGTTTTCAAGGTAGTTATTGTTAACTGAACTAGATTAAATACTCAAATAGGTGTGGGGGTAAATAATGGTATGAAATATTAAAACAAATGTCTCATTGGATCTTATTTCTTCATTAATCATAACTATCATCCCTATTCGATCAAAATCAGAGAATAATATTAGAAATAAAACATTAACATGACAAAACAATTTTACTCGGTTTGACCACACTAAGACTATTCCAATGATAATAAAAAGGAAATTTACCTATGCAACAAATCCAATGAAGCTCACTAGAAATAGATAGTTTAGAGAAGACTCGTTATCCCTCATGGTTTAAAATAAATCACAATTTTAAATCTCAATACCCTCTCAATTGAATTATGTTCACTTATTCTAAATAGTAATTTTATTTTGTTTTGAATTAATTGTAAATTGATTCACATATATGTGAGTGTTCCATGATGCATTGATTTCACCTAATAGATAAGGTACACCACACTGCAAGTCATTTTCTATAGTAAGAGACCACTCCCAAACTAATTTTTCTATTTTACAAACTTCTTAAGAACCTTCATAAAAACCCTTTCAAAATGTGGTGTTAATGATTAACAAGGCGCATCAAATTTTTTGATGGAATTTGCTTATAGATGGCCTTTAATTCATTTATATACAACACTTCACCATTCCTTTTTTATTTTGATAGCTAAAATTCCATAAAAATCACTTCTGTGAGTTGTCTTTGCGAACTACCACCTTCTCGAAATTGCTCTATTGTGAACCACTTCCTTTATTGAAATGTTCCTCAATGAACCTCTTTATATGTAAGAAAATTATTTTGGATGTGGTTTTATCTATATAATTTCTATCTCTGATGATATTATTTGGGTCCTTTATTTGGGAAATGATGTACTGGAAACACCACTAATCATAAACAGTAAAAATACATTATTAATTATTATCACTACATAATAAACATGTTATGTGGTCCACAGTACAAATTTATTTGTTCAATGATACCTTAAATAAATGGCTTCCCCCAAAAAAATGAGGACCCCTTTTTAGAGGCCTTAATTCACTGTCTTCTCTCTATAAATGACAATATCCCCACAAACTAAACTTGGAATGATGTTTTCAAAGTTCAAAACCCTTTATAGTGACTTAAACTCACCACCTACATTCAAGAATGATGTTACACATTTATACTTCATAAAATATCACATGCAGTTTAGATAGTGAAGATTCTATTCAGAAGATTTATAGTTGATGATTTTTCTTCAGGTTTCCACTTTCCCACTTGGGAAACATCCATTCTAAAACATTTTAAACCAACTTTTTCAACAAACAAAAACAACCCAAAACACCACAAAGATTCCCCAAGGGAATTTTTCCCAATATTTTCCCCTTCATACATTTATACCAGATACACATAAATTTTTACTATCATGATAAGGATTTAATATCTTGGTAACCATTCACTCAATCTTTTAACAAAATTATAAGACATTTTCTTATACTTTGACTTATTCTCAGACTTATCCTTACATTTTATTATGGGTATCATGAAGGTTTTCACATACCAGTTTTTAATAATTACTAAAACTATTATATGATACCAAATATAATTAATCTGGATTATCATACCTAGATAGTACATCATTTTATGTAAATATTCATTGCATTACCCATTTATTAAAAATTTCTTGTTAAATCCACATTTCTGGTGACAACCTCTTTTTGAATATGATTTGACTTTTTATTCTTTGTCATATTACTAAAATAATGATTTAATGTTATCCAAAATGAAAAGAGTGACATAAATATAGTATATACTTATATTGTATTTATTTAGTGTATCTTGTAAAATTTAGTAATAGAAAATGAAATAAGCCGTTCAAAGAGACAGTAGGTTGTACGTATGCATGAATGTGTTTTCCATTTTCTTATTTAATTGACAAAATTATATATCTCAAAATTACATAATTCTGGTAATTTAATATATATATATGTTATTAAACTAATCCTTAATTCATTCCATGAAATGCCTGAACAAATCACATGACTTCATGAGGTGTTAGTCCTCCATACACACGAACGATGTTATCGTATTCCAATAAAATGGGAACCTAGAAGGTATGTGTGATGTAGTAATTATAAAATATTAATTATATCATAAATAATATATATCAAATATATTCTATAAATACTTAATTTTTACTAAACTTGAGAGGTTGGAATGAAAAAATTAATGACTTGGGTTCGTAAGGCGGTAGTCCACCATACACACGAATAATGATTTTATAACACATTTTTTATAAGTGTGTGAAATTTTAGGTTGAAATGATAAAATAACAACATATTAGTATATTTTAAATATACAGGTCGTTATATTATAATGTAAAATAAATAATTGAATTAGGTGGTGGAATATGTAATATAAAAATGGTCGTTTAAGATTTTTGCCTCTTCTTTGGGTATCCTCTTTAGGATTTTTGTAAAATCCTACCTTATTTGGTTTTTTTCCAAAAAGTTGCTTATAATATGAGGGTGGAGAAATTTAGATATGACTTCTAAATGGTTTTTTTGAAATTTTTTTTTATGATTCATGTAGAGAGGAGAGGTGGTGGCCTTTTTAGGTGAGGTGAGTGGCAATCTTATAAATTTTTTAAAAATATAATTCCACCCACATTTTTCATATGTCATAAAGGATAAAATTATTTTGTTATCAAAACATTGAACTTTAATTTTTGACATATGTTCCTACAATAGTTTTTATACATTTTAATAATTAAATTTTACCCTTATCTTTTTATTTTAACACAATGATAAACCAGTTTTTACATTAATTATAGTAAACAATCATTACGTATTTTTCAATTCATTGTGGAAAAAGATAAATTGAAAATATTATAAATTATTAAGACTAAAAATTTGGAATCCATTCCCCCAAATTTCATTCACATTATTGAAAAATTAAATTTAAATTTGATCATGTAGGTGCGACGAGAATGTGTGCTTTTAAAGAGAAAATGTGTAAAAGATTTAATTTTTTTATAATAAAATTAAATATGAAATTTACCCAAATGAAAATATTTGGATTATATTATAAAAATATTAAATAAATTTAATTTAAAACTATTTCAAAAATTAAATTAATGTTATCAATTATTTAAATTAAATAGTAATTTTCAATTACAATTTATTATTTTCACTATTCATAAAAAATGAAATTTTTCGTAAAATTAAAAAAATAAAAACTCTAAGCTAATTTTTTCATATTGAATTCAAAACGGAAGATTATTTTATCATAATAAATTTTTATAAGTGTTAAAAATTAATTTTATAGCAAAAATTATTCTTTGAGAAAATATTATTTTTGAAACATATAAAGACATTACCTAAAATTATATACTTTTTTTAGAAATGTATTTTCATTATATAAAAACATTATACATAATATTTTAAAACTATATGTTAATATTAATATCACTATGTTTAATAACATTGTAATAATAGTTGTGTTTAAATAACTAAATTAATAATATATCATGGTTTTGTTAAAACTCAATGTTTTGTGTAACACAAGATCAGCCAGTGTTATGTGTAGTTAAAGATTAATTTGGTGTTATTTATAATAAAATATTAACATGGTTTATAGTAAAATTCAAGAAATCAAATAAATTTAATTTATTTGAAAAAAACATAAAAAAAAATTGGTTGTTATATTGGTATTTATTTAAATAATTCATGAAATAAATGGAAAATGTTATCAAATGATTTGAGGAATTTTTATAATCCATTAAGCAATCAAAAGTAACTTTCAATACATATATAATAATATTAATTTTATATTTCATTATGAAATTAGACATTTCTTGAGCATTATTATTTTCTTATAAGAACATATGATGTCACCATGATCATAAAGCTTCAGGTACTGAAATAATGGAATTTTCCCAACCCTTAGACTTTATCACATGGCGTCGGTGTCTAACAGAAATTGATAAAGGAATGATATTATTACTTCATGTGTAGTTTATTTATTGACCATAAGACCTAATATTAAGTCTTTGTTCTCATCATATATCTTTTCTAGAATATAAGACCACAAGTTGAGGTGAAAATTTTGTAAAGAAAACCGAATAATTCTTGTAGATCCAAACCTAACCATTTTTATACTGATCATAAGGCATTTAAAATAAATATTTCCAAACCCTCAGTTTTTTAAAAACCCAATATAATGATTAAATACTTACGAAAATTATAAATTTATACTATAAGAATAATTTATTTTCCAAATTTCAGATCTAATGAAGAATAAACATTTATGTATTATATGGTCTTTTGAATTTTCCTATAAACCTCACAATAACAATGATTGGTGTGTTATCATTTATATTTATGAAATATAATTTTATATAAATCAATGTAATGTGAAGATCAATGAAAATTAAAAATGGGATTTTTTATAATTATGTGATTTTTAGGAAAGTTATATCTGATGATGTCGAAATTTTTCTTTTTTATTTATAAATTAAATAATAATTTTCATGTTATGATATGATCTTTTTTTAATGAAGATTTAATAAGGAGTCATACTCTATTTATTTCTCTAATATGAAAAATAATTTATTAATTTTTTTAGAATAATAGAGATGAATATGCTTTGAATAATGTATTTTCAATAAGTTTTTTATTTTTCATTTGTGAAGTGTTATAGATCCATCAATGATTGAGATTAAAATAAAATCCGTCATTATTATAAACATAGGAAATCATAGCATTTAGGAAGAACTGAGATGGATATAAGAAAATTTTCCCAATAATGGGTTTCATATACTAGAAAAGTTTTTTGTTAAATTTTGTTTTGTCATAATATTTTATATGAATTTTAGTGAAGAAAATTTTAGTTTATAATGGAAAAATCACATCATCTAAAGAATATAAAATATATTATTTTCTCATGTTTACAAAAGTGTACATCATTTAATTAGTTTATTATTATAAAAAAATCAATGAGTCAAAAAATAAACACACAAGAGTACTTCTGAACAAGAACTATGTATTCAATAATATTGATTTTTTTCTCGTAATGGATTTTTCCCCTAAACATACCATTTTTGGAATTTGGAAAATAAATAAAACATTTAATGGGCCTCTTATACTCATGAGTGGACGTGAAGATCATGGAGTGAGATATAGAAATAAAAAATAAGGATTTTTTTGTCATGTGTAATTGTGTTATCAATAATAGAGAATCTAAAATAACTAAAGAGTTGTAAAAAATAAAAATAATTTGTAGGATAAGGAGAATATTCTACAACTACTAGTGATTTATGGAATAATGATATATGATACCACCAATTTCATGGAAATGGGAATTAATGTAGTGTTTTTATCCTTTTCAACCTTCTAGGTATCAATGAATAATAAATATTTGAGTTGAGTTTACAATAATGGATTTTAAAAATAACTAGAAGTTATAGATAGTTTCAGAGATTGAGTTTCATGTTATGAGTTTGTATAATTCATGGAACTTTTTTCAAATTTGAGAAGAGGAAATATATCATATTTTATGGGTATAGTGAAATAATAGTATATATTTTTTGATATACATCACAAGGTGGGAGGAAGAATAGAACCATTTGTTCTATAATTAAAATGGAAATTTTTATAAATACTCTTTCACTTTTATAATATTATAAAGGCTTTTAAATTATTTGATATAGTAACCCATCATATAAAATATAGTTGGAGAGGATTCAAGATAATCCCAGGACAACCCATTATTATTAGTAATTCAATTATTGTGTTCAATCCATGAATCAATGTGAATTAAAATGGAAAGGTGTAGGCTTCCCACATCCTGGAGAAGCCTTTTAAAAATTCCACATACTGATATATTTTAAATTTATGTAATTCATGTGTTCATGGAAAACAAAAAAATTTTCTAAAATATCCATATATCCTTTAACTGGGTGTTCAGATTGGAATACTAGAGGAGTTAAGATAATCAAAATAATTTATTTTTGGTAAAATTAAATTAAAAACATGATTCACCCCCCCCCCCATAGGTTTGGATGCATAGTATAATGGGATGCTAAATTTGGTATCAGAGTAACAATTTTCCTATGATTAGATGTTGTTAATTATTACAATTTATATTAGGATTAATGGTTCCACTAATTCGACTAATATATTATCATATTTTTTTATCATAAATATATATGAAGAAAAGATTTCGGATATTAGAAGAATACATTTAGAAGAAAGAATATATTCTTAGTCATATTGGTACAGAAATAGATTTATCATCCAACATAATGAGAAACAATAGAAAATATTAACCAAGAATCTGAGGGAAAAAAATAGAAAGAGTAAAAAACCCTATTTAAGAGTAGTTAGGCTAGTTCATTTCTTGAAAATTTTAGTGATAAATATTCCTCTAGTGATTTGAGAATAATCTATGTAGAAGATAATTTTATTGAGTCACTCTGAGTTTTTTTCTAATGTAAAGGCTTACCTGAAATAGTCCGTCCAGATGATTATATATATTTATTTATTTATTTATTCTCTTATCTTTAGGTACTAATTGATATAAAGAACAATTATATAGAGATTATGATGTTATGGATGAAGAATTGGAAATGAAAATGTGTTCCTACAACCCTCTAAAAAATCTTGTAATATTCAATGAATAATATTAAACACTTTAAAATGAAAGTGATTCAGTTGTTAAAAAAATTCAAATATTTTTCTATGTTAAATATCTTTTAATATATTTTAAGGAAGTATGTGATTCATTAGAGAATATTCACAAAGTCTAAATTGATTTAGAGACTATCTTGATAGAAGATAAATCAAAAAGGGTGAAAGATATGGTTAAATATTTAAATGATAAAAGAAAAATCCACGAGGTTCATGTTATGATGTCAAATATTCGATGTAAGGATAGGTTGAACATAGTTTTTACTTGGAATAATAAACCCAATAAAAGTTTTCTAGAGATAGAGGTAAAACTAAGGAATCTATAAGTGACACAACCTAAACACTCCTAGACTATTAAGAAAGAGAGTGCTTCCATAAAAACATTATATGTGAGCCATATATCAAAGAATTCTCATAATGGTGGCTCAAAGTGATTTATATCAGCCAGAGATGTTAGGTATTTGGACGGTGCTGTGGAAGTCGGTGGGTTGGGAATTTAAAATTTTATGCATCAATGGAGTGACATAACCCTGTCAGCTTTAGTGATCTTGTCCTGGTTTGGTGTGAGGATCTCACAAGGTTTAAACAGAGCACAAAAATTAAACTGAACATGTTCCTTGTTCAGAAATAGTGTGTGCAAGTCCGTCATAGGATGCCAGTGATCGTTGCTCAAAGACTCTGACGTCTAAGCCCTCTAGATCGTCCACACACGCCTGTCAAATCTGCTCGTGTTCCATTCCTCAAGATCCATGTTCTAGCGCGGATCTTCGATTCTCACTTTAGCGCACCGAAGATCACCGCAAAGAAAGAAGCTTCAGTCCAAGATGGATGAACTTCAAGATCTTCCTTCACTTGAGAGACACTCTCTCCAGATTCTAGGAGGAGAGATAAGCTCTCAATCTTTACACATGAATAGTTTTCATGGGAGAGCCTCTCTCTCACTTATATAGAGAGTGTTTAAAACTTGCGGTATTGATTCCTGACCCCTGTGTAATATACATCTTCTATATAAGAGATATAAATAATTATTTATGATAAATAAAATTATTCCATAAATAATATTTATAATTTATCACTTACTTGTAATATATAAGTATATTACGTGATATATTTGATTCTTTAACTCGACTGACACCTCCTGCTAATATTAAAAGAACCAAAGATATAAAAATCCATTTTAATAAAATTAATACTTGTATTTACTATATAACATCTAAATACATGTTATAAATTCAACAAATTATTCTACACATGAATAATTAATGGATTTATTTATTATTTGGTGATCAATAGAACATGGATAGTACTCGGACCCTTTAGTGGGGCCCACCAAGTTCTATATTCCTATTCATAGAATAGGGAATATTCTCAAGGCGCTATTGTGTGTGACCCTCTAGGCCCTTACCTCAATAGCAGTGAATAATATCCACTGACCTAGAGCGGGGTCTAGAAATCCATCGAGGCCCCTATAGAGATAAGGAAAAGTCAAAGCAATGACTTCCTTCCTACGAACATGGTCTGTGTAGTATAATATCTTCATCATTGATATCTCAATAATGCATAATGTATATTAGTGTTATAATTCATTATATTGATTTATTTTTTCGTTGATTTTTCTGGACGGTCTTACCTTCCACTACCATGGACATGGATTTAATGACGGTGCAATCATCCTAATCAACCAGGCCTGAGATATGTCTTCATGAACTTGGAAGTGACAAATCCTTTCTTGATCATTCAATCAATGACATTCCATTAATGACGTACCCAATACAAACTACCTCGCCTCGACTTAGTCGCCATGGTTTTTGTCTTGCATCAAATGCATGTAATTAAATAACATCCATTGAAAATTATCTCAATTCTAAAAACCATTACACATTTCCATAGAAAGATATGACCAATGACACCTAAAACATGTGGTGTTCCCATTATGCGGGTCTGCCCTCCTGACCTCAACTACTAGAGATCATCAAGTGCAAACTTTTTGAGAAGAAGTCTCAATGCTTATGATCCTCCATCACATAATGGTAACACATCATCTTTGTTCTTTTAGAATAGTGTAATTGGACCATAGGACATTTCATTAAGATTAATGTCATGTCATCTCAGGGTTATCATTATAGCTTGGGATCTTCTATAACCTTTTTATGCGATAGGTAATCTAAGGACATTTCCATAAACAAAGTGTATGCAGAAGTATCTACACTGTTATGGAAAGATAAACACATGTATTATAACAAACTAAATATGTGCAGCGGTAATCAATGTCCAAATAATATTGGGTCTAGGGAACCCCCTTTCAACACTCCCACTTGCACTAGAGCCAACTGCTAGCAGGTTTCAATACGCTAGCTCTCACATGTGTATCATGCTTCTACTGATAAATGGATTTAGTTAGGGGTCTTCTACATTGTCCTCTATGGCTACTCTTATAACTATCACTTCACCTCTTTGAGTAAAATCCATTAAGAGATGAAACTTCAGAATAATATGATTTGTTCTTTGGTGAGACCTGGGCTCCATGGAAAGCACCACTACAGTAGTATTATCACAATATACTGGTACAGGTTCTACAATGCTAGGTACAACACCAATGTCTTAGATAAAGCTGTGTATCCAGACTCCCTCCTTTGCTGCATCGGAAGCTGCAATATATTTGGACTCTGCTATAGAATCAACAACCACAGCTTGCTTCGAGCTCCTCCATCTCACTGCACCACCATTCCGGCAAAAGATGTAGCCTGACTGCGATTTCATATCATCAGGATCTATCTGGAAACTAGCATCAGTGTATCCCCTCACAACTAGTTCCTCATATGCTCCATACACCAGGAACGTATCCTTAGTATTCCTCAAGTACTTTAGGATTGTTTTAATGACTTTCCAATGCAGCTCTCTTGGAATGGATTTATATCTACCCACCATGCTTAAAGCAATGGCGATATCAAACCTAGTACATAGCATGGCATACATGATAGAACCCACTGCCGAAGCATAAGGGACTCTACTCTTTCTGTCAATTTACTCCTGTGTTTGTGGACACATTTTCTTCGAGAGATTTACACCATGTGACACAGGTAACAATCCTCACTTGGATGGTTCCATACTATACCTTTTGAGTACCTTTTCAACATATGTACTTTGACTTACCCAAATCAGCCTTTGAGATCTATCTCGATAGATATTTATCCCTAGAATATAGGGTTATTCGCCTATGTATTTCATGGAAAGAATTCATTTAACCAAGTATTAACTAACTGTAAGACTTGCACCTCATTTCCCATTATTAATATGTCATCAAGATATAGTACTAGAAAAACTATGGAAATACCTTCAACCTTTTTATAGACACAAGGCTCGCTTTCATTTTTGAAAAAAACAAAATCTCTTGTGGCTACATCAAAACGAACATTACATGATCTAGATGCCTGCGTCAATCCATAAATGGATCTCTACAGCTTTCATACTTTATTTGAATTCTTTAACTTGACAAACCATTAGGGTTGAGTCATATAGACAACTGGAACCAACTTCCCATTTAGAAAAGTAGTTTTGACATCCATTTACCAAATTTCATAATCATGAAAGAATACTATTTGAGGCAATATTCTGAGGAATTTATGCATTGATACTGGTGAGAAGGTTTAATCATAGTCAATGCCTTGACGTTGCCAGAAACCCTTTTCAACCAGTCTTTCTTTAAAGGTATTAACCTCACCATCCATGTCCAGCTTCTTCTTGAATACCCATTTTCATCCAATGGGCTTTACATCAGGTAGAGGGTCTACCAAAATCCAAATGTGATTTTGGTACATGGACTCCATCTTAGAATTCATGGCTTCTTTCCATTTAGAATCTTCTTTGACTTCTACTACTTCCTTGTAGGTTAGAGGTTCATCATCCCGAAGGACTAATTTGTCACCTAACTCGGTGAAAAGAAAACCATACTACTCTGGTTCTCTAACCTCTAGTGTAGACCTACATTGTATCTATGTCTCAGGAACAATTTATTCTTCCAGTTGTTATTGTGTAGATTGTTCCTCTACCCACTATTGTGCATCCGGAGCATTAACTTCATCAAATTCAATCTTCCTCCCACTATTTCCAATATAAATGTGTTACCTTTCTAGAAATGTGGTATATCTTTCCATAATGACTTTTCTATATAAATGGTTATATAGGTAATATCCTCTAGTTCCCTTAGGATAACCTATAAAGATTCACATAGTGCTTCTGGATGCTAATTTGTCAATTGGTAAAGTATTGGAAAATTCATCTCCCCCCACCATACACACATGTGTGTTTGGTTGGGTTTCTTTCCATACCATAACTGATATGGAATCCCTTCTATAGCATTAGTTGGTACTCAGTTAAGGGAATATGTTGTTTTCTATAAGGTGTATCCCCAAATAGATAATGGAAGGGTTGCATGACTCATCATTGATCTGACCATGTCAAGTATGGTTCTATTCCACCTTTTACTAACACCATTACATTGTGGTGTATAAGTTGGAGTGAGTTGGGATACTATACAACACTCCTTCAAGTGATCAATAAATGCTTGGTTAAGATATTCTCTGCCTCGGTCTGAGCGAAGTGCTATTGTCATCTTACCATGTTGGTTTTCTACTTCATTTTGGTATTCCTTAAATATCCAAAAGGAATATGACTTATACCGCACTAAGTAGATATAGTCATACCAACTATAGTAGTCGGTAAAAGTAATGAAGTATTGAAAACCCCTCCTTTCCTCTACTGGAAATGAACCACAAACATTAGTATGCATTAATTCCAGCACTACATTATCTCTTTCTCCCTTTCTTGAGAAAGGTGCTTTAGTTGTCTTTCCTTGTAAACAAGCATGAAATACATCTAAGGGTTCTAACTATACCGAGTCTAGATACCCTTCTTGATGCAATCTCTTTAATCGCTTCTCATTTACATGACCAAGCCTAAAGTGCCATGGGAAGGTGTTATTTGAGTCATGTTGGCTATTTTTGTCATTGATTTCAAGTAATGAGTTTTCTAGTTCCAGCATATATAAACCATTGTTAAGATGTGTCATATGATAACATATGTTATCCCTATATAAGAGACAACATTTATTTCCAAACATGAAATAAAAACCCATAGTGTCTAGACTCGACAAAGAGATAATGTTTTTGGTAATAGAAGGTACATAATATAAATTGTTTAAAACTAGAACCAAAAAAGTTGACAAGGTTAAGTGATAGTATCTAACTACCAAGGCTTCCAGACTTGCCCCATTTGCAGCTTGGATATCCACTTGACCTTTTTAAATCTTCTTGAACCTTCTTGGTTCCTATATATTAATACAAATGTGTGAGAAACATGTCATATCCAATATCCAACTTGTAGATAAAGATATAATGCATTCAATGAAAAAAAAACCTAAAGTAGAAGCATCAGATAGATTCTTCTTCCTAGCTCTACAATTCTTCTTCTTGTGTCCTTTCTTGCCACATCCAAAACAGACAGCTTCCTCCTCATTACATTGCCTTTGAATCTTTGGCTTCATTATATGATGATGCATTGGTTTCTTTGGTCTTGACATGGCCTTAGACCCCTTTTCCTTTCCCTTGTTTGTCATGTTCACCATAAGGATAGATGAATTGGTATTTTTCATATCCCTATCATCTTGGCGAACTAAATCCAAAATGTTCGGGAGAGACTTTGTCATATCATTCATATTATAATTGAAAATAAAAGTCATGAAGCTTGATGGTAAATTTGCAATAATGAGATCCACTACTTGTTCTTGGTTCATTTTGAACCCAAGGGCTTCAAGCCTCTCAATATACCCAATAATCTTGAGTACGTGAGGACCATATTGGTGCCCTTCTGTTATCCTGCAGTTATAAAGCACACTTGAGATCTCATACATTTCTTTCCTATCCCTCTCCTCATAATGTTCTTGGAGATGTGAAAGTATCTTGTAGGCATCCTCATCCTCATGAATTTTTTGCAATTGACTTGACATGGATGACAACATGAGGCATTGTACATTAATTGAAACATCTACACACTTTCTCCATTTATCATTTTCCACCTTACTTTCTCCCTAAGGAGCATCAGCATGAATTGGGTATTCCAACACATATAACTTCTTTTCTTGGCGTAGTACTATGTGCAAGAGCATGTACCACTCCTAGAAGTTATTTCTAGTGGGGATATATTCTTTATCCATGATCGATTGTAGCGATAAAGTACTTGTGGTGTTGGTGATTTCCATTTTGAATCTACATCAGATAAACATTTTGGAGTTATTACTTTGTCTTGATTACCTTTTGACATTTATGATTAATAAATTATTATATCATTTTAATGTATCCCACTTTTTAGTGAACCATAATATCCCTCACTATTAGATTTAGAATACTCTATCACTTGAGTATTCTAGTGGAAAGGATCCTCGAAACCTCCCTCATAAACTACAAGCTAGTGCTACACCACTACTTTTAGGGTTTCAAGGTAGGCACTAGACTGGCCAACCAATTGTTCGTGTATTTCCTTGTGTTATTGAGTAAAGTCTCAACTTTTGGAATCTAAACTTGATTCCTTCAACATATTTTCTCTAAAGTGATATAATGTTAGCTAAATCTAATCCTTGTCTACTCTCTTAAGTTAAGTAGACCCCTTTCTCTCCTAAAAACGCCCCGGTGGTAAGAGGCACTCTCAACTAAGGCTGGCGAGCACCCAAACAGCCGGTTTTGTTTATATGTGGGAAATTGAAGGATTTTAGACTTAATATATATTTGAGGGATTTTTATATTTAGTGAAGAATATAATCCTTTTCTATTTATTATGTTCAAAATGGGTTTTCGTGCTCACAGCTGGACATGCAATAGAATATAATTCGTTACATCTTTATGCATTTTATCTTGTTTACTATTCTATGTGATCATGCAATAATTATGCAGAAGCATAAAATAATAAAGTATGCATAAATTAAATCATGAAATCTGATTGTTCGTGAGAATTATATAAAGACTGATCCATAACGGATCAATCTTGACCTAGGGGAATCCATACCTGAGTCCTGACTTGACTCACGTCATAGCTTACCCAGTGCAATGTGCTTAGCTTCCGTCTAGTTTACCGCCTCATCTTGGTGGGTATGCTTCTCGGATCTTCATTGTTTAGTTACAAATGTACTCACACATAGGAGAGGGGGTTTAGGGGTACAAAATAAATCTCATGCATTGGAAAGGTATGCCCTTATACATATTTGAATTAAAAGAGATGATTAACAGAACATCATTTATCTAATTAATTATTACAATCATCGTACGCATTGAATAAAAAATTAAATAAATAAATAAATACTAGACATACACAGTTTGGTCACTTGCTCAAGACCAATTGGGGTAAAATATGCCCAATAAAATGAAATTGCAACAAATTTAATTAGTGAATGGGTGTTATAATAAATTAAATTAATTTGATTATATTCAAAAAAATTATTTTATCGGTTCCATTTATTTAATTTAATTTTAATTCTAAAATTTAAATGAAACCATTAATTTAATTCTAAACTTAAATTAAATTAATTTTTCAGATTAAAATAATTTAAACCTCAACTTAACTCTGATTAATTTAATTTAAAAAACTAAATTATTTAAATTTAATTTAAAGTAGGGTTACCTCTAGCCAGGGATTCCAGCGGGACTGCGAACCGCTGCGGGGTGTCATCCTGGAGTTGGGCCAATTAAGGAATTACCATGGAATAACTGCGATGTGACCGCGGCACGACCATGGAGTCCAGGGACTCCTACAGTGGCAGAAACTTCTAGTGAGGTCTGAAGGGAGTAGGAGGAGGCTGGAAAGAAAACCTGCCAGCTACATTGCGGGCAGCCCACTACTCCAGCGAGCCAGCGAGGCGGCAGACTGGTCTGGCATGACCAGGACTGGTGCGGCTGGATCATTTCTCAGCCGGTGTGAGAAGGAGGTTCAACCAGGGGTAGTGCGGCGTGACCTGGGGTTCAGCTCCAGCCAGGGGAGACGGTACGAGGTGGTGCGGATACTCCGGCTGGGCTCGGAGAGGTGGATGTTTGACGGGGATCAGGGTGGCATCCTGGGGTGGCATGACCAGTTCTGGAAGGAGGCGGTCCGACAAGCTCGGGGCGGTCGGGTTTCGGGAGTGGCACGATTGTCTGAAACGGCTCTGGGTGGTGCGAGCAAGTAGCCTGGTGCGGTTGGGGAGCGGGGCTCCGGCACACAGAGGGGAGGCCAGGCGGGGCTAGGGTTCCTCCCTAAGGGGAGAGCCCTCTTGCGTCGCATGAGAGAAGGAGACCCCTTTGGGGTCTTCCACTTTTTATTATTATTTTTTCCTTAGACAAAAAATGCCACCACCTTCCTTTTTTTAAATAAATTGAAGAATACCCCATTTTGGGGTCTACGACTTCCTTAATTTTTTTTAAAAGAAAGAAGACCCCAAATTGGGGTCTTGGTCTCCCTCCCTTCTTTTTTTATTATCAAAAAAAATTGCACAACATTGGGGAAAATATTTTATAATAAAATATTTAATAATAAAATACTTTATTATATTTTATAATAAAAAAATATTATGTTTGATATTAATTCTCAATTTGAGATAAACATCAGATGAGCGAATACTACGACATCGATCCGATTAAAATTTTTAAATGATCGTAAATTGAACATTTGAAAATGAAACGACATGCAGTCAGATCTAAATGAACCATTTTAACACCCCGAAATTAAATTTAATGCATCATAATTTTGTAAGAATAGAAAAACCTAGTGATTCACTCAGATACCAATGTTATGTACCGGGATGGTGCAGCGGAAGCCAGGGGGCTGGGAATTTAAAATTTTTTGCATTATTATAGTGACATAACCCTGTCACCTCCGATGATCTGCTCTGGGTTTGGTCCGAGGATCTCGCAAAGTTTAGACAGAGCACAAAAATTAAACTGAACATGTACCTTGTTCGGAATTAGAATTTGTAAGTCTACTACAGGACACCGATGATCGTTGCTCAAAGACTCCAACGTTGAATCCCTCTAGATCATCCACACACGCCTCTAAAATCAATTGGTGCATCGTTTGTCAACATCTAGGTGCTAGCATGGATCTTCGATGCTCACTTCAGCGCAGCGACGATCACCACAAAGGAAGAAGCTTCAATCCAAGATGGATGAACTTGAAGATCTTCCTTCTCTTGAGAGACTCTCTCTCTAGATTCCAAGATGAGAGAGAATCTCTCAATATTAATACATGAATAGTTTTCATGTTAGAGCCTCTCTCTCACTTATATAGGGAGTGTTTAAAACACACGGTATGGATTCCTGGTCCCAATGTAATAGACATATTCTATATAAGTGATATAAATAATTATTTATGAAAAATAAAATTATTCCCTAAATAATATTTTTAATTTACCACTTGTAATATATAAATATATTACATGATATATTTGAGTCTTTAACTCGACTCACACCTCCTGCTAATATTAAATGAACCTAGGATATTAAAATCCATTCGAATAATATTAATACTTGTGTTTACTATATAACTTGTAAATACATGTTATAAATTCAATGAATTATTCTAAACATGAATAATTAATGAATTTATTTATTCTTTGGTGATCCATAGAACATGGATAGTACTCAGACCGTTTGGCGGGGTCCACCAAGTTCTATATTCCTATTCATAGAATAGGGTAGATTCTCCAGGCACTATTTTGTGTGACCCTCTAGGACCTTACCTCAATAGTATTGAATAATATCCACCATCCTAGAGCGGGGTCTAGCAACCCATCGAGGCCCTTGTAGAGATAAGGAAAAGTCAATGAAATGACTGCCTTCCTACGAACACAGTCCATGTAATATAATTTCTTCATCATTGATATCTCAATAAACCAGAATGCATACTAGTGTCATCATTTTTTATTTTTCTTTGTTTTGTTTGTTTATTTTTCCAAATGGTCCTACCTTACACTACCATGGCCATGGATTTAATGAATGTGCAACTATCCTAATCAACCAGGCCCGAGATATCTCTTCCTGAACTCAGAAGAAAAAAATTATTACTTGATCATTCACTCAATGCCATTCCATTAATGACATACCCGATACAGACTACCTCGCCACGACTTTGTCGCCATGGTTTTTGACTTTCATCAAATGTACGTAATTAAATTACATCATTTGAAAGTGATCTCAAGTCTAAAGAACATTACACATGTTTGTAGATAGGAATGACCAATGACACCTAAAACATGTGGTCTTCATGTTATGTGGGTCTTTCATCATGATATCAACTACTAGAGACCATCAAGTGTGAACTTCATGAGAAGAAGTCTCAATGATTATGATCCCCCAGCACCTGATGGTCACACATCATATGTTTCATTTCAGAATGATGTAAATGGACCATAGGATATTTCTTTAATATTACTATCATGACATCTTAGGGTTCTCATTATAGCCTGGGATCTACTATAATCTTTTTGATGCGACAGGTAATCTAAGGAAATTTCCATAACCCAAGTAGATGCAGAAGTATCTACACTATTATGGAAAGATAAACACATGTATTATAACAAACTGAATACGTGCAGCGATAATCAAAGTACAAGACAAGTTGGGTCTAGGGTACCCACATTCAACAAGAGATTCCTCCACTCCAGCATTATGCAAATAATTTATCCCATGACAAAGTTAAATTTGTTTTATTCAATCTATATTTATTATGAGTGCTAAAAAAGATTAAATAAATGAAATGATTTGCAATTTAAAAAATAATGGGACATCTAGAAAAATTTCATGGTTAAATGGGAGCATGAATAAGATGAATAATCCCTCATTGAGATCCTGATAGTTATGGTTGTAGCCTAAAATTAGTAGGTAAGAATATTTGAGATAATACACCTAACATGAAAAGAACCAAGTCAATTAGATGGAATTATTCCAGCAAAATATTTTTCTATTGGCATTTGTATTATTGGTATAATATTTATATATATATAATTTAGATAAGTCCAATATCATGGTTTAAAAATTCTATTGAATGTAAAAAACCTACATGAAAAAATAAAGTATTCAATAAAGTACAAAATCTCTCTCTCAAGAATAAAATATAAATTCTAATGAACTTCTATTAGATATGAAAGATTATTTGTCATAGATATGATAAATGTTCTTATAATCCAACAAGGTATCATTCACATACAGATGAAAATAGAGAACCATGTTAGGCTATAATGTACGTAAAGAAAAAACTAAAAGTCACTATTAGTATATGAATCACTAAATAAAGATGAAATTATATCACTCCCAAGTGGCCAATGAAGAATTTTGATCACTATGATAGTCCAACTAGAAAAATGGTCCTATTATTTTGAGATAATCCCCACCATGGACCATTATTAGATGTACATGAATGAAAATGAGTTTGGGAGAAAACCTTGATAAAAACATATTCATAAAAATAATGATATAATATGATTAGCATGGTTTTGACACTACTTGTAAAGAGTATCATAATCTACCCGAAGAGGGAAAAATTAATGCTGATATGTAGGTGTATTGAAGGTGAGATAATACTCTTCATAATGTTATAAAAAGGGCAACATGGATAACACAATAAGAATATATATTTAAATATAAAGGTAAATAAACAATTAAATTGTGTTCAAAAAAGTTGTTTAAAGTAAAATGTCCACACATGGAAGGAATTATATTCATTAAGTTACTGATATTCAAAACATTTCTCCATATTAGTTGGATTTGATTTGAAGTTATGATAATATAAAGAATCCAACTCCTCTTGTATCTAAAGTAGATAAGTCCACTCTATCTATGGATAAATTTAGAAAATAAGAGAATCACTTTCTGAAAAATGGTAAATGAATCTATAAAAGAAATGATAATTCAAGATTACAGACTTCTAGACATTTTATCCCTATAAGAAAATTAGTTTATAGTTTGAAAAATCAATATTATCCATGTTACTGAAATTGAAGAGTTTTTGAAGATTTACACTCCTCTCGTATATATTTAGTGTTATTTTTATGATGGTTGGAGAAGGTAAGTAATTTTAGAGAGTATAGTTTGATGGGGATCTCCAAAAATTTGTTATGTAACCAGATATTTAATAAACTCTATTGAATCTAGGAATCATGATAACCCATTCAAAATATTAAGGACATATAATGATTTAATTCTACTATCCATGTTATAAACATTAAATATTATTTTTATCAATGGGTGGTATTTATAAAACCTAATGGGAATGATTTTGAACATAAAATGTTTTTATATTTTTTTTAAGTGAGTGAAATTCCTATAATTTATTGTGAATCTATATCTGTAGCCACTAAAAAGTGAATGTCAGAAAATGGTATCACATATTGTGAAAATATAAACAAGCCTCTTATCAAAACATGCCTCTATTCTTTTATATAATTTTTTATCCCAAGTAGACTAATGGTTGATTTTTTATGGTACATCTGAAAGGGTAATGTTCTTCAATGTTTAAAATTAGATGAAGTTATGTTTTTATATAGTTGTTATAATCACATTCATATGGTAAGTAATGATTCTTTGTTAAATACATATTTCAAATATAAGTTTATAGGAATATGGGGGAGAATATGATGTTGAAATCCTCCAATATATATCGTAATAGGGATATATATTTGATATTGAACTGTCCCCTTAATTACAAGTGACATCTAGGTGGTATCTAGCATTTTAAGGGGAGAATAGGTTGAAACATCGACCAGAGTATGTCAATTAGAGGGATACAAATATTTACTCAAATTTTCATTTATTATCAATTAAAGGGATTAATTTTTTTTAACAAATGGGGTGTATTTTTAATTTAATTTAAAATAATGAAAAAAGTGGATATTTTTACCAAATGTTGTTTTGTTGAATATTTTGTCAATTAGGCTTCCCAATTTCGTAATTCAAAGGCAATAACTTGGGTGATATAATTTATATCCACTTAATGTAATTGTTGTAGATACCCATATTTTTTGTGTAATGAATCTATGGTCAACAAAATAGTTTTATGGAAAGATTCCATAGACAATGAAATTTCTTGATTATTAATTTTATCTTTAATTAAAAGACATGTTTCAATGTATAGATATAAATTTTCAACAACAGTCACTTATGAAGCTGAATATTTTGGAGAATCTAAAAGATGAGAAAGATGTAGAAAATATTTTTTGAGAGATTTGGTGTCACTAACTTATTATGAAAATACAATCAACGTATGTGGGGTAGCTATATAATGTGGAATTGTGTTTAATAGATATGGATCATAATTGATTTCATAAGGGTGGAGTTAAGTTTGATGGGTAATTTTATAATATACTATATTAAGATTTTTTATATTACACAACAACTCATAAATGTATTTAATGATGTCTAAAATTATATTTATAATTCTGATAATCATTTTATGATTTTAGGTGTTAAATTTAAGGGTTGGGAAAAGCCCTGGAATAATTAGAATTACGTTCAAAACTATCATTAGATATCTGCATTTTGGAGTTGACTGAAAAATGGTTATGTGTTGAGTGTAAGGATTTTAATATAGGAACATATTACTTCACTATGATATTAAATATTAATGTTATGAAAATAATTCTGTTTTCAATAGTGAGATTTTATCATAAAACAATTTTTTTTCTAGATATTAAAAAAATGCACGATTGTATGAATTCATCACTGGTGTAATTCATGATTATAATATATCAGTGTATGTATTTGTGAACATCATATGAATTTTATGGAATGAAATACATCGAGATAATATGAAAAAAATTTAATGTGATTATTTAATGTCATCTGGAGATTAACATATTACATCTACCAATGTTGGCGTGCCTTTTGAATAAAAATATTGTCAAATGTAATCCATTGAGGACCCTAGTCTAATGATACCATAAATGTGTATATTTCATTGTTATACTAAATAAAAAAATGATTTTATAGATTTCATATCATATGAGGAAGAAACATTTTGTATAATTCAAGAAATTTTCAATCATAGTGCAAACATCACAAACACCTAGGCTGGTGTGTGATCAAATCTAGATAACAAAGGTAAGTCTTTATTCATCCATGGAAATAAAATATCAAAAAAATTAAGTGGAGTATACAAAATTATGATATTATAAAGAATGTAATGTATTATAATGATGATTCTTGCCTTCAATGTTCATAACATCATGAAGCCTATATAATGCATGATACAAGCTAGTTTGGGGGAGGATTAAGAAAGGTATTCCACTACATATATTTCAGGATGATGAAAATGAATTTATGAGGTTTTGAAGAATAATTCATATGAAGTCACTTTGATGAAATATTTTTCAATAACATCCTAACGAATCATTTATGAATAGTTCTATAAGGAAAATCAAATCTTGAGAGAATAATCAAATCCAATATACTTATTATCTAAGGTTATCAACACATTTTAGAGGAACTGAAATAAAAATATCGGAATTTTCCCAATACAATGTTCTACAATGATGATATAGTTGTTTAAAACATTTATATCGCTGGATGATTTGATGTTGCTTTTAGTGGAAATAATTATATTTGATTAACAAGAATTTTCCAGTGTGGAATAATAAAGAATATTTTGTTTAGTTTTGTTTTTAAAAGTGAGATTTATTTAGTAAGGGTATTTTTAGGAAACTCCTTGAGTGGAAAATAGAATGAATAATATTACAAGGGATCCTATACTCTGTAATAATTAATAATTATTTTCATCTAGAATCTGATTATTCTCGTCATCATATCATTTATCATATTTTTAAAAATATTAACGTGATACTCTTGCATGTGAGTTGATTTGATAATATAGGAGGATGATATTGATAATAATAAGGATGAATATGTGTCATGTGTGACGTTGTAATTGATATTATAGAATCCAAGGGAACTAAAGAGCTCTCGAATATAAAGAATAGGGAGGATAAGAATGTAATCCAACTAATACTGAGGGAAATGAATAATGATATCCATTGTAACCTAAAAATAATATTACAATGATGATTAGGAGAGTATGTTGGGTCTTTTCAACCATCTGTATCTATAGGAATAAGGATAATTTATGTTAAGTTTCTAGCAATAGATTCTATGAAGAACTGGAATTTCAGGATAGTTATAGATGCTGAGTTTTATATTCTTAGTTTATATATCTCAATGAATTTTAAGACTCTCTTATATGAGGATGAAAATCATATTTTTTTAGTGTAGTGAGAACATAGGTAAAAGATATTATTATACATTAAAAGGATAATGGAAGAAGAGGACTAGGGGGAGTTGAAGACTAAATAAATTATTATAATGTCTCCTTCAAATGTATCATATAATGTAGTATTGTTAACTGTATAATATTGTAAACCTATTTTTGTAATATAGTGGCAGAGGATTCAGTACAATCCATAGATAACCAATTGTTATCGGTGATTCAATTATATTGTGTACGTTGGGACTCAGTAGGATTTGACATGGAATGAATTTGGTTTTCAACATCCTGGGAAAACCCAATAAAAATACCGTGTTTTGATCTTGTTTGTATTTCTAGATTTCGTGTAGTTTTTTCCTACTGAGTAAAATATGACACGATGTAAATATTCATTTACAATAAATGAAATTTTAAATTATAATGGTGTTAATCTATTTCTAATAAATATTTATTTGTTAAAATAATCACAACTATAAATTTAGTCTATAGCCATGGACCTATAACCAAAGTTTTATAGGTCTGTAGCTATATATTTTTTATTTTCATACTTTAATTAAACCTTTGTGGCTATATCAAAGCTATTAATTTTTTCTCCAAATCTATATTGGGCTCCTCCTCCTCCCCCGATTTGAACCCTATAACCGCACAACCCTCATCCCTGATGATCTCTCCTTCTCCCCGATGACTTCTCCTGCTCCACAAAAACCTCTCCTCCCCCCCAAAGACCTATCTCATAGTGGATCCCTACTCCTCGATGACCTATCTCACAATGGTTTCCTCCTCCCCAAAGACCTCTCTCACCATGGTGCACTCCTCCGTAATAACCTCTGTCACCACAGCACCCTCCTCCCTAAATCTCCTAATCAACGCCTCCTCTATGGTTTTTTATGGGTTTATTTATGATTTAAAGGACACTATTGTTGTCACAATAGATCACTATAAAATAAATGATTAATATTTTAACCACACTATTGTCTTCCAAGGATATATTTCACTAAATATGGCATTTTCGAACCAAATGATCATGATTTATTCATCATTGGAAAATTGAACCAGTCCACATTTATCATATTTGATATATGTAAAAATATTTTCATTTTATGTATTTTGTGAGGATCATCTTCTATCCAAAAACAAAATATTGGTAATATATATATAATTCAAAAAATCATTATATACAATTCCTTCTAATGACATCTCAACTTATTAAATGAACATTGAGGAACTTCTTCTGATGTTTAATATTTATGACGATCTTTCTGATCAAAACACTCCCTTTCGTCATAAAAAACTAAAAAATATTTTTTATTTATGTTGGAATATGTTTTAATCTACTTATATCCTCTATTATGGGTCTTAAGAGTCACCTCTCGTTGTACCCTAGTGGAATATTAGGCATCCATGAGTCTATATCCATCACACCAAAAACAATAACCAATAAATAATAAGATTATAATGGAAAAAATATTTCATATTTTTTGGTTTTGGTTCACTGTAAAAAATCATTATCCATGTAGAAATCATATTGGATTTGTCAAAATAATTTACAACACAATCACCTAAAATTTTGTGTCATTCTCCCATTTCAGACAGCTTTATATTTAAGCTGTTAAGATTACCCCAATTTCAATTTACTCAAGATATTTTAGTCCCATGTTCGGGCATGAGGTGTGGTTTTATACAAAATTTTATCACATAACACATTAGATTTCCCTTTTCTTATGGTGACATACCTTTGGAATGGAAATGACCACTTTAGCAAAAAGTACTGGGATACATTTTTCATCATGTAGAACTTGTTTCTTTCAGTAACAAAATTTAATGTCATGTGTAAAGAGGAATTTTCATTCATTACACTTACACCACCTAACCCTGACTTCTACATCATGTTCTTTATCCCTCCTAACATATTATTTTATAGTATTGGCCAAACAATCATTGATTAAAAGTCATTCCTCCACATTGATCATGAGATCCACTCCTTTTCTAAGTTAACAAAAATTCCAATATTTAATTTTTCAATATATTCGATCATTTCTCATTTCTAAAAATCTAATTTTTTATATTGATATGTGGGTAACAAAAAAAATATATTTTCTTTCGTGGTTTTATCCCTCCATCTGTGATGTTATTGATGGGATACCTCAAACAACACATTCAGATCAACTTACCCGAATAAATCATTATTATTACTTTCACTATTGTTAATTAATGTTCTATCAGAAAAATTCACTAATTCATCTTAACCATGGAAACTAAAATTATCAAGTTATTCCAAATTACATTAATATGAACTTCCAAATTAATGAGAAAAAAATATTTTTATTCATGATAAATTTTCATTCCTGTTATCTCCTTGTTTATCACTTTAAAAAAAATTATTCCTAAACACATAATCCCCATAATATAGGTGGTTTTTAAAATATTTAGCAATGAGGTGACCTACCTTGAAACATCGGAAACAACCAACTGGAATAATTCATTATAATTTTCATCATCTCCTCTTTGAGTTTTTGAAAAAAAAATATATCACTAATTTTACTTCATATTCTTCTAGGACAACTTTAATAAAGAATGAATTATTTTCATTGAGTAATATTTATATGATTTTTCTTTTCTTTGGAATCATTATCATCATTTCTCATTACATATGTTACTTTTGTGCTTTGAAGGATATAAATAAATGTATCCTTTTGATCACTGTCTTCAAGTATAGACACTTTAGGATTAAACCATCATTGAAGTCTCCTCAGGATTCATTTCTGGATCTTGGTGTCAATAATATATTCCCAAAGAACATTCATGTGTCCATAAAAATCATTAAGATGATTGAAAAACCCATCAAAAAATTTTGGTCAAACTCACCTTTATATTCTCAAATTTATTCAATGTTACATGAATCATTATATAGACTAGAACAAAGAACTAATTTAGTTGAATAATCATATTTGAGTATACTAGGCTACACATAGACTGAATATGATGACAATCATCCTCTTACTATCATATAAATATCACATGGTTGTTAAAAGTAATTCTTCATTGATACTGTAGTGTATGAGTTCTACTTCTCAAAATTCTCCCCCCATGAATTCTTAAAACATTATCTTTAATTTTTAATATTTTCTCTTCTCTAAATCCCACATGAATATCATTTCCATAGAAGTTATAGAAACCTCAAAGATTCCAGATGTCACATATATTATCATACAAACTCAGAATCGCTAACTCATATTCAAAGTTGGATTTGGCATTGTGATCTGACGAAAATCATCATGGTTGGTTAAATATAAATTAAAAAGGAATTGAATGTGTTTATAAAAGAATAAAATGTCTCAAATAACCATAATTGTTAGATTGTAATCCTCCTCTTAAATTTTATAATCCATGAATTCTGGTTCCAATTTACCCTTTGGTAATCTAAAACTTCACCGAACTTCAAAAATATCTTATAAATTGGTAAGATCACACTCATCTATCAAGATCATTAGAGATGGATTATTGTTAGGGAAGGGGTTTCTATTGAATTTATTCATTTATATTAACATATTATTCTATTGGGAACAATATTTTTGTTTCGGTATGGGGGATTGACTAATTTTTATGCATTTTTATATTCCATGTATAACTCCCTTATCATGGGTATGATGTTTAGAGTTTGTTTGAGGATAGTGGATGTTGTATGTTATTGATTTTTTTTAATTCCACATTGTTTGTTATATCATTCCTTTATCGTTATATTGTTTTTGTTCTTTAACTTTTTATTTAAAATAATAATATCCATATACCGATATATTAGAATGAAATTTGGAATATATATACTTCCAATACTATATGTTATCTAATGGGAAATG
Organism: Viscum album; assembly: GCA_963277665.1. Classification (NCBI taxonomy): domain Eukaryota; kingdom Viridiplantae; phylum Streptophyta; class Magnoliopsida; order Santalales; family Viscaceae; genus Viscum; species Viscum album. The sequence continues at coordinate 1,632,623,136 of OY728122.1, forward strand.
TGAAATTTTTTTGATAAATAATTAATGAACTAAAATGCAGAATGATAATGATATGTATGGAAAGATGACATTTTAACTTGATTTTTCAGTATACTATCTTCAGTTATTATATTTTAAATATATTTTACAATGTTACGTTGATGATATTATGTTTACTCATATGTGTAACATGAATTTATTTAATAATAGTAATATAATGTAAATAAAAATAAATACCGGAACTATAGATTCAATAACATGGAAATTATTTTCTAAGGCTTGTTCTCTTGGGATGAATTTGAGGGTTGGTTCATGATTATAATGACATTTCCTTCATTTAATTTTTAAAAGGTTAGTTTACATGAGGTATAACTATCATATTTAGGCACGATTAAGAGTTTTTATTAGTCACTTGAGAGTATTCATTACTTTGCAATCATTTTTCCTCCCGTAGGACGATGTACTTTAGGTTTGGTTTGGGTATAGAGATGTTTGAGGGAAGAAAAGAGGGTCAAATGATTCTTTTTAAGGTAATTCCATTATACGTGTCTTAGGATGAGGTGTGTAAGACATTAATATCTATGTGGGGTTTTCTTTGATAGGGTTGGGTAAGTCATAATGATGGGATTCATGATAGATAATGGTTTTGATTTAGGCATTGGATTATATGTGTTGGATAGATTTTAGAAATGGGTTTCATTACAGTCTTACCTTATGGGTTGAACCAACCATTTTATTTTTGTGATTATTTCTTCGTTCATTAAGTTCTGTATGGGGTAAGTATATACTCTTAACTAAATGGGATTTTCCAATACATTTCGTGGCTTTTACAGACGTTATAAATAATGGATTTTAATTTAATGGATCTGGTATTAGTGGAGCTTAGCAATTTATAGTGGTGTTGAACATGAATGGTGGTCAGATCCTAGTAACCTGAGCCAATATTTACCCTTATATTTCCTTTATAGTTTTTCCTAGGTTTAAGCCTCCATTTCCTTTATGTTAGGGAAATTATTTTTTCCCATATAATTTTTTATCTAGGGAGAAATGGGTTGCAGGTGGGGGTAGTGGGGGTGAAGGTTTGGGGGGGATTTTTGGTGAACGAGGTAGGGGGTTGTGTGGAGGGGGTAGGGAAGGGGGTAAGGGGTGTGGGGTGTGTGGGTGTCTAGTTTGGGAGTTTCAAGGAGGGAGGGTGGGGGTGTCCAGGGGAGGGGTGTCCAAGAGGGGGGTCCAGGGGGGTTAAAGGGTGGGGGTGGGGTTGTGTGAAGGGGTATGGGGTGGGGTGGGGGGTTGTCCAGTGGGGTTGAAGGGGGGTGGGGTAGTGTGGGGGTGGGGGTTAATGTTGATAGGGGGAGTGTGCAAGGGTTGTCCAATATGGGGCACCTAGGGGAGTTGATGGGGATGGGGGCACTATATAGGGGGTGTGGGGGTATCGGGGGAGGGGCAGGGCTTATGGGGGTGCAGGTGGTGGGGGTGTCCAGGAGGGGGGTCCAGGGGGTGGTGGTTGTGCTGGGGGTAGTGAGTGGGGAAGGGGGTGTGGGGTGTAGGGGTATGGGGCTATCCAGGGGGTCCAGGGGTTGTATAGGGATATTGATTTCTCTTCTAATTTTAAATGTCTTCTAAATTGTGTGATTACATTATTTTTTAAATTACATTGATTTCTTCCCATCAGATATTGTATTTTTCCACATGATTAACAATTCTTTTATTCTTGAATTGGACTCTGAAAAAACATATTATATTAATATTAAAGAATATGCAAATGAATATATCACTATCGAGTTGGACTGGTCTTTCGTATGGTTAAAATGAAACTATTTCTTCATTTCAATTATTTTCTAGTGATTTGTGATAGGTAATGTTCTACTACTGAGAAACAACTTGAATTTGAACTCCAACACGGTGGAGGTGTCACGTGAAAAATTTCTCTCCCTGGTTGTAGAAGGTTTAAATGATTCAAAAATTAATGTCAATGTAATTTCCCTATTTTTGGCTTCTTGGTGGATTTTCCATTTCAATAATTTGTTTATTTCGATGAATTTTATTTGTATGTAGGATAGGGACGCATGAAATGTAGAGAAACATCAACAAAACATAGCCGATTCAATTGATTTTCTTCCCCAACATGTAACCGGGATTGACGTGAATATAAAATTTAGGTAGTAATAGTTATTTTATTCCATTTTTTGAAAGACATTAGTAACCATTTATTGTTTTTTAATAAAATTGACTTGGAATACACCATGCTTCTTGAATTGATGATTTAGAGTTTACTCTTGAGTGTGAAATATTCTATCTTCTGGACATTTCTTTTATCATGGTCGGATAGTTGATCCCTAGGTATTCACTTCTGAATCCTATACCTTTTTTTATAAAAAATATTTTATAGAATTCTCAATTTACATTTTGTCTTTTTCCTTCTTTAATTTTCATAATATTCTTGTTTGAACGTATATGCATGCATGAGGTTGTACATGGAGTGTTTAGGGGGTGTTGGGGGGGTATCCATGGGTGTCTAGGGGAGGTGGTATCTAGGGGGGTTTCGAGGGAAGGGTGTGTAGGGGGTGTCTATGGGGGGTTTATTTTTCCCTTTTTCTTTTTTCTTTTTCTTAATATGCTTGTTTGAGCGTATATGAATTCATGGGGGTGTCATGGGGGTGTCTTGGGGGGGGGGGGGTCCGTGGGGGCTATCTAGGGGGAGGGGGTGTCCGGGGGAGTTTCGAGGGGGGAGGGGGTTTCCTGTGGGGGGTGTTTAGCGGTGTGTAAAGGGGGATAGGGGGTGTCTAGGGGGTTTCCATAGGGGTGTCTAGGGGGAGAGGGTGTCTAGGGGGTGTCTAGGGGTGTCTAGGGGGAGGTGGTGTCCAGGGGGTGTCTAGGGGTGTCTCCTCACCATCTATATACCCATCCTCTCCCACATTATCCATTTCTAGGGATCTTTATTTCGATTCTAATTTTAAATATCTTATAAATTCCATGATTATTTTATTTTTGAGATTATCATTTTCTGCTCACATCGGATATGGTCATTTTCCACTGAATTAACCACTCTTTTATTCTTGAATTGTCCTTTGATCAAATGTATAATATTAATCTTGAAGAATATGAAAATTAATATACCTCTATTGGGTTAGAGTGGTCTTACGTACTATTAAAATATAATTTTTTCTTCATTTTAATTACTTTCTGGTGATTTGTGATTGTTAATGATCTAATACTGAGAAACAACATGAATTTGATCTCTGACACTGTGGAGGTGTCACAGGAAAAACTGATATCCCTGGTTTCAGAATGTATAATTGATTCAAATAGTAATGTCAAAGTAATTTCTCTATTTTTTTTCTTCTTGGTGGCTTTTCCTTTTTGATCATTTGTTGATTTTGATGAATTTTATTGGTCTGTAGGATAGAGATGCATTCTATGTAGAGAACCAGCAAAAAAACATAACTGATGCAATTAATTTGCTTCCTCAACTTGTAACCGAGATTGACATGAATATAAAATTTAGTAGGTAAGGTTTATTTTATACAATTTTTTTCAAGACATTAGTAACCATCTTTTTTGTTTTTAATCAAATTGAATTGTCATACACCATGTTTGTATAATTGAGGATATTGAGATTACTTCTGTGTGTGAAATATTCAATCTACTAGTCATTTCTTTGTATCATGGTTGGATAGTTTATCCCCAGGTATTCAATTTTGAATCTTGAAACATTATATATATATTTAGAAAAAATATTTTATACATTATCTTAGCTTAGAGTTTTCATTTTTTTCATTTTCTTCTTTCCTTTTGTTAGTATGCATGTTTCCCTTATATACATGCATGGGAGAGTCCCGTGGGGTGTCCAGGAGGGATGTCTCAGGGGGAGGGGTGTCCAAGGGGTCTGTCTGGGGGTATCTCAGGGATGTCTAATAGGGGTGTCTCGTGGGTGTCTAGGGGGTGTCTAGTTGGGGGGGGGGGGGTCCAGTGGGGGTGTCTAGGGGTGTATAGTGGGGAGGGGTGTCTAGGGGGTGTCAAGTGGGGCGTGTCTAGAGGGGTCCCTGGGGAGTCCATGGGGGTTTCTAGGTGTGTGGGGGTGTCTAGGCCGGTGTCCAATGGGGTTTCTAGGGGTTTCTAGGGGTATGGATGTACAGGGGGTGTCCAAGGGGTGTCTAGGGGGTTTCCAATGGGGGTGTCTAGTGGGGGTGTCTAGTGGTGGTGTCCAAGGGGTGTTTAGGGGGAGGGGTTTCCAAGGGGGGTATATAGAGGAGTGTCCAGTGGGGGTGTATAGGGGTGTCAAGGTGTCCAGGGGGTGTCCAAGGGGGTGTCTAAGGGGGTGTCAAAGGAGTGTTTGGGGGAGGGGATGTCCGGGGGGCTGCAAGGATGTCTGCAAGGGGTCTTTCCAGGGGGTAACTAGGGGTGTTCAAGGGGGAGGGGGTCTATTAAGGGGGGTATATCCAGGGGAAGAGAGGGGTTGTAGGGGGTGGGGGGCTTTGGGGTGTTTTTTTTTAAAATTTTATGACCTATAACCATGGTTTTAAACTGTGGCAATAATCCTGTAGCCATGATTTTAAACGATAATTATAAGCCTATATCTCCAGTTTTAAATAGTTGTTATAGTCACTATGTGGATTATGGTTCTTCCATGGTTTCAAACCATGGTTGCAGAGTTAGATCCATGGTTTTAACCGTGGATATTGGTCTTTAGCCACATTTGGAACTATGGAAATAGGTCTTTATCCATGGTTCGTAACTGTGGTTGTTGGTATTTCCTTATAGCCACACCGATACTAGACATGGTCTATGGAACCATGGATATAAATTATAGTCATGGTTTCAAACTATGGTTATAGAATTAATTGATATTAGTGATTTTGACAACACCAGATTCACCCCACCCTTAGGGGCGTCTTCATGGTCCATTGGAAAACTAAACACAGTTATGCATAGAATTATAATACTTATTCTAGAAAGAAAATTTTTGAAACTACCCCCACCCTAACATGGTTTATGATAATTAAGTTATCATGTTGGATATTTTACTTACTCAAATTTCTGAAAATCTACATACAATTCATGTCCATATTAGATTCTTTCAAAAAAACACAATTCCTTATTGTATGATTCTAAACTATGAAATATTTTTTCTTCAACATGTGAAACCAAAATAATGGTTAATTTAAATCCCAATTATGAACTCTTACATGGTATGAGTGGTTTTCTAATCACCCCCTGTTTCTCTCCCCAATCATGAATCCTGTGTACTTAGGTATTTTGGATAGTTGTCTTGATTATAATAATTGGTTGTAATTGTAAACAATATAAGGGGGTATAAAATCTTATCAGTATTAACTTAAAATAAATAGAAGGAATTACACTTTTTATGAATATAAATTACTTTCATAAGGTCCCCATAATATGAACATAAATATAAATTCATCTATATCATTTTTAGATAACATTAAACCACATACAATATAGTTCATTCTAAAAGACATTAAACTACATATAGTTTTCCATTTCAGGTGCCCTCTCTTTATTAAATACAATATAGATCAATGTTAGAGGCCCCTAAGATAGGGTTTCCTATCTGTAAACTAGTATTATGATAAAACGATTCCATTTTTAGGAATATGATCATGGTGTTTGGGTCTTATCAATAATAATGATTCTTCTCACACTAGACTCTACACTATAGAATGAGCCTGAAAATTCCCCATCAACCATTTCCATTATATTTATTTGGATTCACACTATCAATGTTGTGTCCCTTAAAAACCCAAAATTTAATTTAGGCCATATATTTCTAGTTTTTTATGATCCTGATTAGTAAAAATATTATCGCATATTATTCCTAGTCATAATAATTTAAACTACATAACACTAAATTCCAACTACAAGATAGGAAATTTCAATCATGTGGTCCGAGCTTCCAAAAACTAAACACTGTCACATTATTACCTTACCCCAACTCTATAAAATCATTTCATCATCATCAATTCCTTATAACCATAGACTAATCGAAGAGTTCATAAATGAACAAGGTGCCCAAATTATATTTTCAGTCCTAAATAACTTTTCTTATTGGGTTTATTTTACTCTCCGATTAAATCATGGTCTTCTCCTCCGATCTATATATCCAATATATAACATGATCATCTAGCCATGGAGTATTCCAAAACCATTTAGACATTCACCCTTCCTCACAACCCACTTCATTCCTTTTTTTTGGAGGAATCTTCATCAAACCAATTCCATCAGAATAGATAATCCTCTTATAATCCAATTAACTATGATAACATCAACTTGAATTCCCCTTTTAATGAAATATTTAACGGGTATTGATTTATTTTAATTCCCCCCATTTAATAGTGAACAACACAATTACCTTTTATCCTATGATGTTACCCCTTCGGGTTGTTTTGTTCCTTGAGGAAACGTCCCATTAACCCCATAACCTATTTCAAAATGGTGAAGCAATGGTTTCTAGCACTACTAATGGTTATCATACTCCCACTACTCATAATTACATTATATATCATGAAAAAATATTATGATTTCATTTACCTCATTCATATTTCTTGTGTTAAGATATTTTAAAAATATCCAAATATTGTATGTCCTCATTTATTATGAACACCATTCAAGAGGTTATGAGTCTCATGAGCACTAATTTGATCACATTTTGGTCATATATTTTTTAATTTACTTTATTTGATTCAAAATTACACCCCACATGAATTTAATCTATTGAAAGTGGTACATTAATTATAAACCAAAACAACAAGGAAGGGTCTTATTCATGTGACCAGATTAAATTCCATTCCCATGTGTAGTAGATCAAAAATATTTGGGGTATTATTTACTTACATTAGGGATTCAATGTTAATTTCAATAATATCCCACCATTATTTAACTATTTATCTAACCTATGACTAAATGTTTTCCAAATAATATCTATGTGTTTCTTGATTAACATATTGTGGGAAGCATAGTGATTCTTGAATCACTTTTCCTCAACCTAGATGTAAATTATTCTATATTAATCCCATCCCATTATATGGTCTATTTATTCATGTAAATTTCACTTCATAGGATCAACCCTAATATGATTCCATGTTATTTTTCACATGATCGAAACTTATGCAGAGAAACCCTATATTGGTCTATACTGTAAGACCTTAAATTTCATGAAACCGAAGTCATTATTTAAATATTTTTAACTACACATCATGTGATCCAACTTACATGAACATAATCTATGTGGAGTTTCATATTATTTTTAAAAAAAAATCTTCATATTAGATTTAGATCCATGTGATAGTTCAAAACATAGAGTTACCCAATAAATCTTAACAATAATAAAATTCCCCAATCATGAAATCATATTCTAGTGTTTGAATATTCAACATATTTTCATAGGGTTAAATAAAATAGTTTCATAGCAAAACAAATTCCTAGGACATGCTAAAGAGACCCTACAAATTAAATTAAATAGAATTGGAAAATATCACATTTCCACATTCCATGAATCATGACTTTAAATCTGTGTAAACCTCTATATGAGTTAGTCAATACTAGCATCAGGCTCTTCATTAATGTTGGTTTTTTTCCTTCACATTACAAGATAGACTACCTCACAATTTTTTATAACATTAATGACCTTAAATTCAATAACTAAAGGGTACAAATTTTAAATACCATAAAATTTAAATTGAAAGAGACATAATGGCTTATTAGGATGACAACCCATAAAGTGAGGCATATAAAAAATTCAATTAATTAACAGCTAATAAGTATGTTTTAAGGAATTAAGAATAAATTAGATCATAAAATAAATATTTCAAAAACAAATTAGGGCCCACTTTACGTAACATTCAAATGTCAGCCTTTTCTCCTTTGACCATTCATATCAAAGAAAACATTAAGAAAGATATTACTTATCCCTTTCAAGTGGGTATAAACTATTCCATGTTTACATTTTCATTTACAACAATAAAAACATTTTGCACTAGGTTGTCTAATAATTTAGGTGATTGTGTGATAAAAAATTTCATGATCTATCCCTTTACCCTAAGAGTGTATTAAATAGATAGTGGTGTAACCATTACGGTTCTCAAACTCTTCTTGAATATCATTTTTTACAAGAATATAATTCATATATTTGATTCCAAAATCACCAACCAAATTACATGAGTTGAGATACTCATATTGAAATCCTATGAACAAAAGATAATACTATTTATTCCCTCTTTCACATAATTATTTTTAATAGGTATTGATTAATATAAACTATCACCCTTTCAATGGTAAATAGAATAGTTTCTTTTGAGTCTATTAACTTTACCCTTTTGTATGTTTTAGTTTGGGGGTAAAGGTCCCAATTAACACAATGTTGTATTATTGATGATGTGGCACAAGATTCCTCCATTAACAATGGTAAACCTACTCCATAAAGTCTCCATGGACCATCAATTCATCCATTTATAGGTTATAATTTACCTTTTCCATAACCCATCTATTTAAGTTGTATCAAATACAATTTATGTTACACATTCATACATTATGAACACTTCAAAATAATTATTATTGAATACTATTATTTTTTACTTTTGTATATTTATGTGAACCACATTGAAGGACTAAAATACCTTTATTCAAGACATGATTCCCTACATCATGAAGCTATGAGTTGATATTTTCCACTCAATAATTCCTTATTTAGAACATGGTCATCATTTTGTAGTCCAAAACAACATGACACAGTAGTATGCAGATGGGGACCCTAAACTACATACACATTTCCAAGAGTCTTTCTATTTTAGCGATGTTAGGGTTTTACCCTCACTTTCATTATATCTCTCTCGTGTTATTAGATAGGTCTTTTCACTTATTTTTGTTAATGGTGTGTTACTTAACACACTGTTAAATAATAGTCTGAAACTATTGATATAATCAAGATAAGTCCTTAATTTTAGCTATATTATGAATTTTCGGATATCTATTCATGATGGGATTTTTATTCACACATTTCTATTCATAACACCCGAATTTTGGGAAATATATAAAATTATAAATTTCAGCTACAGTGGTATAAATTTGTGGACTAAAAAAATGAATTGAAAGAGATCGCCATGTAATAATCTGAAATAGGAATCATGGGAAAACTATGAGACACTTTTTACTAGGAATTCACATCTCATATCATTGAAAAATTATTAAACAACAAAAAATTAAATGTGAAAAAACATATTAGGTAGAAAAAATACAATGGGAATCCCAAAAAATATAAGTTCTTTCCCACTAATAATATCAATAAATCGATTTGGGAAATGTTATTGTGACAATAAAAAATATAATGATGTTATAGACCTCCCCCTAGAATAGATAAAACAATTCACACATAGATTATCAACCTTTGAAATATTTATATAGCCCTTAGGTTGGTCAAATATAGGGGTTAGGGTGACCTTTATGAGGGTACATAGTCACTGTTACATGAATCAAAATCGTAATAGTTGTGTTCAATCCTATAAAAATCATAAAATACTCAGAGTGGTTTTTGTAATGAAACCAAAAATTCTTACATGATATACATATACATGTAAATGATTAGAAAAAATTGGTTATTCACCCATTTTCTTACACTATTATGAAAATTTCCCCCTATTACAAAGTGAGGCACCTATAGATGACAAATTTTCCCCTTTCCCCAACACCAAGGACTATATATTTTCCCTTCATTTAATGTTAGAAGAATCTCAGGAATATTTAATGAAATATTTGTTACCTAATTCCCAAATCATAGGATATGAAGTAATTCCCACTTCTCTTATCTCAGACCCAACTAAGAAATCTACTTTTATTTTATTTTATCTTCCTTCCAAGAATTTGTGCCTTTATCAATTTTAGATTTCAATTCCCTAAGTTTATTACTTCTCTTACAAACATTAAAATCATTTAGTCAATTATTCCCCTTGGAGACCAAAATACCATGAGTCAATATTCTTCTCTAGGTTCTAAAATTTCTTAAGTTGAGGACACCTTTTTAGAAATCATCTCCAAAATAGTGAAATGGTAGTATAAGTGCACCAAATATTCAATAAGTTGGAAACATTTCACACATTAAACATACAATTATATTCTTTTAATATTTAATTAGTCCAATTATAATATGGAATTTTTTTGGCAATTTGTAAATTAAATTTATGTGCTTTTCCAAAGATTATATAATTGAGACCTAACATAGGAAACAAAACATAGGTATATGTTGAAAAGTATCTCAGTTATAAAAGAATAATATAATGAAATTTACATGATCCCTATTACTTATCAAACATTGAGTCATGGATATTGCTAAAAAAATCCCAATTTGGAGCCGTGGTGACTTAAACACCTCCTATGAGCAGGATATTGACTTCAAAAATTGATGATGAAAATGTTTTTAAAGACTAGAAATCCATTAATAAGGGTCTTATGGACACTATTTGGCCTTGAAACCCCATTTTTAAATGGTAATTTGTTTAATTTAGGCTATATTTTATCTCACAAGCATCATTCTGAATATTTTTGGGGTCAAAATGGAATAAAAAAATAAATTATTATGGTCATTTGAAGGTGTATGTTTATGATGACTTCATGAAGTCCATTCCCACACTAAAGGTTTCATGTAAAAATCTACCTATGCAATCAACCCATATACCTAGACTCTGTGCCTGGACATCTCACCCATCCTTATAATCCCAACCAGTATACCCATTCTTATGTGCCCATCCTCTATGCCTGACCATGTACGCATATCCTATCTCACCCATCCTATTAGACTTGGTCCACTAGTGCACCACACTTGTGTGTATAGTATTCCACACATATGAAACATAATTTACCAATACATAAGTCCACAAGGGTAATAATTTGAAAACAAATAAATTAAAGGGGTGTTTTTATATCATCTCACATTAGTTTACTTTCATAGTCACCAACTCAATTTGTGTAGGATTTTTAGGACCAACACCAATGGTAATTAAAAGAAATATTCTTAATTTGGTTTCCTTATGGTTAAAAATATGAAAATACATTTTTAGGGACGTATTAATCAATAGTTATTCATCACTTGGGTAGAGGACCCATATTGGATGACATACTGGAGCACCACTCACTAAAATTATTCAATAAAAACTATTAACCACTTGGTAAAACCCTCACCTATGTCCCATCACTGGGGGAAAGAATCCTCAAAGTCACCCTACTGGGGAAATTATTGACTTAGGTACCGCTAGTATGAAAATCCATCTCTTATCCTCCTACCTGTTTGAAGCAAAATCTTCAATTATTCACCCACTAGATAGAGGAATCATCAATGATTATCCACCCACATGGAAAAAGGAACACCCCTTTTCTGGGGTCCTAAACCAATGATATAAATTTACAATAGTCCCCTAAATATGGTTTCATTCTACCTAGGATTTTATAGATGGGATACCCTTTTACCAAGACTTTCTTGGGAAATCCTCTTCTACCTGGGCACCACTACAAGTGATATCCTATTCACATGGGACTCACTCTTGAGTTCATATACATGTGTGTGCCCATTTTCCCAAGTATCATAACTGAACACCCCTACTATGGTAAACACATTATCCTAGTTCTCACTCCTAGGTGACAATACCTACCATACATACCTTGAGTGGAGATATTCATCTTTAATTTATCATATTCTTCAAGTTATGATACTCCTTTTGGTTACCCAAAATTCTTAAAGTTGATTTAATTTTCTCATAACTAAAAAATACCTTCATCTGGCCCACTTACCATTTTGAACCATATGTTCCTCATATTTAATGTATTACCCAACATTTATACTAAACCTTAGTCTTCTCCTTAATAACAGATATATGACTGACTACCATATCAAGGTATCCTACTTTGAGTATTATTAGAATAGACCTATGACTTAACCTTATTCATCGACCAAGTCATTCACCTAAGTTCAAATAATATGTAATGTAACACCCTACTATTTTGTGAAATATATTTTTTCAATAAAAATTTAATATTTTATATATTTTTCATTAAATGAAATATTGATTTAGGGCTCTATTACATAAAACACCATGTTAATCATGATCTAAAAGTGACACCAACTAAAATATATATGACACATGACACTGAGTTTTAATAAATGAATGATATTTTACTATCATTCAGACATGATCGTTATAACCAAAACATTATATATAGAAATATGGATATTAAAAAAAACTCTTTAAATATTAGTTATATATTTTTTACATAATTTAAATACTTATATACTAAAATACATTCATTTTGGTAAATTCTTTATAATCTTGAGAATACTATTTTCTCAAAGAAATGTTTTTAATTTATTTTTTTGAAAAATAATAAATTTATTTTTTAAATATTTTTGGGAAATTTATTTGATAAAATAAAAATAATTTTCAAATTCATAATTTCAATATTTTCAAAGGGTTAATTTTTAAAAATTTTGTATGATGTTTCATTTTATGATTAATAATGAAAAATGAAAAATTTTAATTTAATATTTCCTTTTATTTTAATTAATTTATATATAAATTATTTTTATATTGTTTTTAAAGTATAATTAGTTCAATTACACATTTATTAGTCTAATTAAGGTCATAGGAATAAATTTTTATATTGATATATGATATAAAAAATTGTTTGACTTTGATTATTTTCTCTTTAGAACACTATTTTCTCAACATTCCTTTGGGAGTAATTTTAAATAATTATTTTTTGTATACTATGAAATTAATTTATAAAAGTTAATTCTATATTTTTAATCATTATAATTTAAAATATCCAATAAGGTCAATATATTATTTTATAAGAATTAATTGTGAATGAAGTAAAATTTAATTACCACAGTTAAGGAAAAAATGGGTCTACCAAGGGTTAAATTAAAAATATAGGGGTAAAAATCACTAATCAACATTTATAAAAACTATTGGATAGACATATTTCAAAATTAAATCTATAAGGTTCAACATATACTCACTTATAGACATGTGAAATGGAAAAAACATGGGTGGAATTCTCCCTTTAAATTTTTTTCATGTTTTCCACTCACCTCACTTATAAAAGGTCACCCAATGCCCTCTCTTATTCACACCTTCAGAACACATTTTTTCATAAAATACCAAACCAAATATATTCCAAAAATCCTTCCCCTAATCCAAGAAGACTTATTTTGGGATGAAATTAAACCTAGTAAGGATTTTGTATAGAACTATGTAGAATTGGTGAAGAATTGGTAATGATCATCAATAAGCATTTTTATTTTATGTCTTCCTCAAAGTCCTTATATTATTATTATACATTGACTATATAATAAAATAATGATATTAAATATAATTAAATGTTTTTCTTTTAATGGTATGACCAAAACTAATATAAATTTCCTCAAATTGGATAATAAAAACATCGTTCGTTTGTAATGCGAACTACCCCACAAACCAATGTCATTTGTTTTTCTTTTAACACCTCTCATGGTTGGAAATTATGATGAAAATATAGATTTTATATGATATTCTTGATACTATTATGATTATTTATTTAATATATGACAAATACCATTATTATTTCCATTTTTTGGGAATACGATAACGTCATTTGTGGATACGACAGAATATAACCTCCTAATGTTATTTGACTCAATCATTATTTTAATGGAATTTATTAAGGATGGGTTTAATTAAAATTTGTGATATTTATGAAATGAATATAAAAATATATATTTATCATTTACTATTATTTCTATCCATATGACCTAACAGTGGGAGTAGTATTCAAATGTACGTATGACCTACCATCTCTATGAATGGCGTATATCATTTCATATCACAATATTCAATGGATTAATATAAATAATTTTTTTTTCAATATATATGATTTTTATATAATGTTTTTCATTTTTCAAATTATTATATAATTATCTAAAAATGTGTTCCAAGAATAAAACTAATCAAAATATACATAAAAACAAATAGGTTATTATCCGAAAGATAAATTTAACAAGGAATTGTTAATGAACGGTTCATAGAAGGTAATGATAAAATATTATATAGTATGATATATATATTAATATGTTTTTAAAATATATTTACAATAATCATATATTTGTTAGACATGAGTTTTGAATCAGTATGACATAAGTCAAGACATAAGCTAAGGTGATTTCTAGTCTCTTTTTTATTTATGGGGGACATTCTCAATATTCACCGCTTGTATATAATACCATATGAAATTATATACATCACGTTTAATGATAATAAAATCTTATACTTAGTTAATTATTTCACAGTTCTAAATATTCTAGAGTTACTCAAGCAGTAAAGGCTTTTTTTTGAATTTGACTTCATTGATATGTAAGTTATGTCATGCACCTATATTTTTTCACGGGGTGTATATTAAACCCAATAAACATGTAATATCATGAAGATATTTACCCTAGTTATATTTTATGTTTTATTTTATTTTACTCCTTCCTAGGGAATACAATTCGTGGATGCCAATGTTTTAGTATTGTATGTTACATTCACATCGTTTATCGAGACTTTTTATGAATATGTTTCCAATGATTAAATAATATGATAAATATTTAAATAATACATTCATTTTATTATCTTCTATTTATTCATGATATTTTCAAGTAATATTACCTATTTTCCACTCTTTGGTTCTTATGAAAACTAATAAATTATTTTTTTGAAAATTTAAATTAATTTCTCTCTTCAGTTAGAAATTAGGTTTTTTCTTAAAAAAATGTTCTGGAAAAGTGTTTTAAAAGATAATATTATAAAAAATAAAAAAAAATATTAAATAAAATATTACTCTTGTTTATAATGATTTTCATAAGACTATTAATTTCATTTTCCACAAAATATCCCTTTGATGTTTTACTCAAAATATGAAAAGAATCATTGTTCTTAAACATGCACGACCTGAAGAGAGTAACCCAATATAATGGAAAATAATGATTTACTATTTCCATCAGCAATTTTAAAATATAATTTAAATTAAAATAATTTATTTACTATTTTTGATATTTTGAGATTTCAAATATATGATTTCAAAATGAAATAATTTCTAAAATTATTTAAGCTTTTAAAATTTATTTTCAACTTCAAAATGATATGTTCAAAAAGTATTGTTTTAAATTGTTTTTTAAATATTAATTTATTTTTATTCAAGGTTATTTCAAAATAAAAGGATTTAAAAAAATATCTTTAAAAACTATTTTTTAGAGAAATGTAATTTTCCATATGAAATTTTCCAAATGATCGATCAAAATCCATTTCCATTAATGTTTTCATATTTAGATGATACCCATGCCTTACTGGGGAAATGATCAAAGGATACTATTCTAATTATTTCTTGGAATGGATTATTTATTGATGGAATGATTTCTATGAGACTCATTTCTCTTTAACGGGTTAAACCATGTAGAAATTCTTATGAAACCATATTTTTTCTTGAGTAATTCTATGACGATGTGATATTGAACCATATCTCTTTTTAATAGTTTATGAAATAATGAATTGATTATGATATAGATATCATTTTATATGTTATGATCTAATGATAATTATTTTCTTATAGAGGAAATAAAAAAGGTTTCCATTAATTGATGGGTGGGACCTGTATATCCCTATAATGCACTGGTAAGGAATTATATATCATGATATAGATTATACTGGAAGGGGTAGTGAACTCAGATCAATAAGATATGTCTGGAATAGGGAGTGAACCAGGTTCATTAAGATAGTGACGGAACGTGGTGGGAACCCAGTTCAGAAAAGGGTTTTTCTACTATGATGGTCTTGGTAGTAATCCCAGACTAATATGTAAATAATTTCTTATGCATATGTGTATACCAAAAATATGTGTCTTCTTCCAATATTATACACACATGGATATTATTATTAGATTATCTTCTGATTCATTCCCTATGAACATCCAATGATTATTCCCTGACTTATTATTATGATATTAGATATTCTTTGTAAGGTTTTAAAATGTAATTGATAGGATATCAAACCTTGATGGAAATGATCTTCTTTTTAATATATCCTTTTACCTTTAATGGTCATCTTAGACTACCTTTTCTTATGATTAAATTCACCATGTTATGAAGAATAATTTTATGTAGGGTATTTATATGAACATTAATAAATGGGAAGTTCTTTGTGGAAATCATTTAAAATCATTCAACATAATAAAATATCATGTCCCATTTTTCCAAAGACTCTAAAAAATTATGGTCCTCAATAATATTTGGGTGTAATGTAATGATTATTCATATAAAAAGATGTAATATCCATGTATGATAATCATGTTATGTTATATTTGGTATAAAAGGAAATATTTTGTTAACCATTAGAAACACGGATGAGAAAAAATTATTGAGTTCCATATAGGTATTCTTATTGATATTCCTAGGTATTTATATAAGGGAAAGTCCCAGGATGATTTAATGTCTATGAAAATGCCCTAGAATTTTCATAATGGATAGATATAGTGGTGTTTATGGAATTACATCCTTGTCTAGAAACTACTAACGAATGTGGATCTAGAATATAAGTACATAGGGGTAACAAGACTAAAACCAAAATAATTGAGATGAACTCTATCAAAAATTGGTGTAAGATAATAGACCTTTCTACAAATTGGGATTGACATAACTGTGGTATTGTATTTGGAAATTCAAAAATTCAGTTTGAAAATTATTGTATTATTATAATAGATGATGAAAATGGATGATCTAGTGTGTTATTCATGTAAAGGAATGTATAATTATTTAGATATTATATAATTTACTTTTCAAGATTATGTGATTTTACACTATGATTAAAGTTTCTCAGGCTATACTTCTAGTTTTAGTTGACGAATATATCCAAAAGGAATTGTTTTAATATTATGTGTGATCGAAAATGAAATTATTGTACTCCGACGAAACTAAATGATATGGGAGGTGGAATGAAATATATAATTTCTTCGATCAAACTACCTTATCAATCTAAAAATCATGTTATATATCAATACGAAAAAAAGGGGAAAAACATTATGTTGATTCCTTCATGAGAAAATTTCCATCTTCTATCAATGGATCCACCAAACCACTAGTTACTGAGAAATGGATCAGTACCACTAAAATATATTTTCCATTCTCGTATTTTTTGAACATGAAATGTTCATTGTTTATCTACGTTTGGGAAGTTGAAGTATATCAATGATAGACCCTAATCAAGAATAAAATGTAGCTAGTTAAAATTAAATACAAGATTGGGATAAGTAAAAGAACATATTTTTTATTGTTTAGTTTCCCCATATTCTTCATACAGAGAGGGATATGGAGTTATTTTAGATAATGAAAAAGGTTGATGAATCAGATGGGTCCTGTGAAGAAAATTTCACAGTAATTTTTATGTACACATCTTGTATTTTAGTCCAAAATGAATGTCAGGTTAATAGATTCCTCAGAGGTATAAAACTAAGTCTCCAAAGGGAGTTAGGTATAAGAGACTTAGATATCTATGAAGATAATGTTTAATGTGATATAAAGGTGGAAATATAGTTTCTAGTTATGTATCAATGAAATGGTTGTGATTTGAAGAGAAAATGAAATTCAAAAAGAAATCTAATAATTATAAAGAGATGAAGACGATCTTTCCATTAAGGTCAATGTGTGGAAGGAATCATGTAGGAAATTTTCATGAGGGTACTATTAAATGTTTTAAGTGTTTATGGTAATTTAATCATATAATTTTTCGTTGAAGTGATGGGAATAAATTAGTTATTGATTTGAATCAAGATAAATCTTAAAAAATGCACTACCAACACTCTATTGTTTCATGAGAAAGGATTTTGGGAATAATATGAATCAATGCCCCAATCCAAGGGAAAATGTGGATTATAATACAAAACAACATCTAATGAAAAATGATATAGAGAAAAACTATTATATCATAATGGATGAAGTAGATTGGGATGATTATTAAATAGTTATACTCCTATTTTAGTTAGTAATTTCTTGTTTCAATTTGAATGAATGAACCCTATGAAAATTTTATGGTGAAACATCATGTGATTAACTCCATATATATAGATTCTAGAATTAATATATCACATTTTATATTCCTTCAGTACATGAATGAACAAAATATTCCAACGAAATTTTTTTTATATGAAGAGATATTATAAAGGAAACAAAGGTGAAATAACTTTTGTAATACTTTCTATCTCCGTATAATATTAACATAAGAATTATGGATACCATCATTGGTGTATGATTTTACTATTGACTGGATATTTAAATTCATTAACACCTGTTTTAGGTATCATCTAATGGGAATTTTTAAATATTAATGATACATAAAGAGTTATTTATGGTAATATGACCCTTTGATTTTTTCTATGTTATAGTAACAAAATTATTTAATTAAGACTTCCTATACAATTTTTAGACATAAAAATTTTAGGTAATAGTAAACATTAGGGATTACCTTATCTTTTATGATGATGTAATTATGTGTACTAGTACATCCCCGCACAAATTCAGTACACTTTATCTCTATCAGATTATATTTCCCTTTAGATCATAATGATAGAATACACATTAAGGAAGTTGAAGTTTTCATGTAACACCACATTCAGTTTTATCTGGTCGGAATTTGATGTTTAACTCAATGTTTTTGTGTTGTCTTTAGGAAGATCTAGATATATAGTTTAGTTTAATCATTGAAAGAACAAATCCAACCCTATAGGATATGATAATATCTTATTCAATGGATTTAAAATGTGGTTGGGATCACACATTCCTCTCATTCAGTTTCCATTCAACTATAGCCTTCACTCAAGAATTTATATAGATTCTTATTAATCCCATTAAACATAAATAAATGATGTTACTAAATAAAATATATTTTTACCCGATCTTGATAATTAGTTGGTAGATTGGTTTCGATCCATTAAAAACATGTAATATCTAGAAAAATCTTACAAATAATATATATGGAGTACTTTCTAAAGGATATTAAATTTCATTCCTGTAAAATAAATTCCACAAGTTTAACTCATCGAAGAAATAAGGGAAACTGATACCTTTGTATATTTAAACACTTGAAAATACATTATCGTATCTGGAAAACATATTACAATTTGGAATATCCACCAAACCTCTCTCAACTTCATGATGTGTTCCATGTTTCACTCTTAAGGAATTTTATACCTGATCCTTCACATGTACAAATCTTAGAGATAATACAATAAGATATTGAGATTTATTATGAGGAATGACTTGTAGATATTCTTCATCAAATATAGAAATATCTACA
Source organism: Viscum album (assembly GCA_963277665.1). Classification (NCBI taxonomy): domain Eukaryota; kingdom Viridiplantae; phylum Streptophyta; class Magnoliopsida; order Santalales; family Viscaceae; genus Viscum; species Viscum album. The sequence continues at coordinate 1,632,642,473 of OY728122.1, forward strand.
ATACAATACCACTCAAATAGTCAGGATTTTTTTTGAAAAAACCACCATCATGTAGAAGTTATGTGGGAACCTAAGGATGTAATGATACAAAAGTATCCTAATTTTTTCACTTACTGTGTTGAATTTTTTAGGGTGAAATTCTAATTAAAGGTGGTATAATGTAACACCTTGTGATTTTGTGAAATATTTTTTCAATTAAATTAAATATTTTAAAAAAATCATTAAATGAATTGTTGAGTTAATCACATGTTACAAGAAACACCATGTTATGATTTCTCTACACAGAACACTATTAAACTTATGTGATAAACAACACTGAGTTTGAATAAAACCATGATATATTATTATTATTCAAACTTTTCCACCATAATATAGCTGTTAGACATAGAAATATTAATATTATTAACAAATTATTAAATATTATTTATAATGTTTTTATATAATGGTAAAACACTGATAATAAAATAAATAAATTTCCTTAAATCCTTTATAAGTTTGAAAAAACTAGTTTCTTTAATTAATGATATTTATTTATTTTTAGAAACAAAAATAATAATATTTTATAAATATTATAGGAAATTAATATTATAAAATAAAAATCATTTTTAATTGTAAATTTCAAAATTATCCTAGGTTTAATTTTATGTTTTTTTCTTTAATTTTTTATTTTCTATGGAACTGTAAAAATACTTATTCTTAACTGCAAACATCATTTTGATTTGACTTTTTTATAAAGATATATTTTATTTTATTTTCTTAAAAGTATAATTATTTAAATTGAATATATTTTAATCAAATATAGTTCATTGGAATCAATTTAAAATATATATTGGATATAATTTTTTTTAAATGGTGATCATTTTCATATTTAAAACCATCTTTCTTGACATGTCTATAGAAAAAATTATAGATTATTTATTTCAACTGCATTAAATTTAATTTTGAAAAATTAATTATATATATGGAATAATAATAATTTATAATTAATAATAATTTCAAATTTATTTTAAAAAAAATTAATAGTAAATGAATTATAAATTAATTATCACAGTTGAGATCAAAATGGTTTTATCGGGGGTTATACTAATGGGATAAGGGTAAAATCACCTATAAAATCTTATAAAATCTATTTAATAGTAGTTTTTATTCCCTTTAATATATAATTTCTTTTAATTTACCAATTTGGTTCAATGTGAAATGTAAAAATTATGATGTGAATTCTCTCCTTAAAAAATTTACAAGTATTTCACAAACTTCACTTAGAAAAGGTCACCCCCTAATCTCTGCATTACACATTCACACCAATTTAGTTCATCCAGGAACTACAAAAATAACATCCAAAATACACCCTCCCCCCAATAATATATTTCTTATTTTGGTAATTAATTCAACCTTGTTATGATTTAGTGCAAAACAAAATAGCATACCCAAAGAAGAGGTAATGATCTTCAACAAGAATTTTTATTTCATATCATTCTCATACCACTTAAATTATGATTATACCATGATTATTATTAGTATATTACATATTATATGTTGTTTTAATTAAAATTTTATAACCTACATCCACACAAAATTCAATCAAATGGGTTCCAAAATCAATATTTGTGGGTATGGTAGACTACCTTCCCATGAACCAATGTCCTTTTTCCCATTACCACCTTTCAAGGATGGGAATAATGATGGAAATACAATTTATATATTATATTTATTATATTTATTATATTATTATTCATATGTAATTATTATATCACTTTTACCCTTCTTATTTCCATTTTTGGGAATACTATTACGTCATTCATTTGTATGACGGACAACCACCTCATGAAGTGATGTGATTTGTTCAGGGTCACCATGGAATGTATTAAAGATAGTTATAATAAACCTATGTGAAATATATGGAATACAAATGACACTATAATGATAATATGTATAATATATCATTTAATTTTCTTTATTTCAATACTTCAATAAAATGGAAACCATGTTCAATCATATGTACAACTTACCATCTCGTTGAATAATATATTACATTCCCAATCACCATATTGTATGGATTCCTATAAATATATACATAATTAATATAAAAGATATTTATATCATGGTTATCATTTTTGAGGTGATAATATAAGGATCAATTTAATAGGACAAAAATTATAACCATTAAAAATATACACGAAAAATAAAGTGGCTATTAAACATAATGTTACTTTAACGTGGAATTGTAAATAAAATTGTAATAAAATACAATCATAAAAAAATATATGGAATTATATATATGAATTAATTTGTATACTATATGTATAATATAAATATATTTATTATTAAGTACATTTTAATGAGTATAAAATAATTCGATACTAAATGTAGGGGGACTTCTTGTATCACTTTTATTTCTGAGAAACATATCCTATATTCACCACATATTTATTTTGTGGGGTTAATATACAACCCTAATAAATTATTTATAATAAATATAACTAATTTATTGATGAATAGTTTTAAAATTAATTTTATTCCTTCATGGGGCCTATTATTCAAAAGTTACTCAAGCAGTAAGAAATTTGGTCTCAATTTTCCCTCTTTAAGATGTATGTTCTATTATGCACGGGTATTCATTCCTGAGGTGTATATACATCCTATTAGACCGGTAAAATAAAGAATTTGTTTATTATAATGATATTTAAGGCTTAATTTTATGTTACTACATCATAGGGAATATGATTCATGGTTACCAAAGTTGTATGATTTTACGTTACAATCTCATTGTTTATCAATATTTTTTTATTATGTTTATGATGGTAAAATATTATTATCCATATATCAAGAACCCCATGAATATTATTCTACTATGTTTATTAATGATATTTTACTGTATCAGTACCACTTTCCATTTTTGGTACTTATGATTAATAAGATAATATTTTTAATAAAATACAAGTTTATTCCTTTTTTCGGTCGGAAACATGTTATCATCCAAAATCATGTTTTCTAAAATATTAATTTTTTTAAATATTTATAAATATTTATTAAATACAAGTTTACCAATTTTTATAATTTTATTTCGATGAATGTTCATGCCATTTTATAAAACAATTATTATTTTTATTTTACTAAAAATGTGAAAAGAATCATTGTATTTAAGCATACATACCCTAAACTATATTTAAGAGTTTTATTGCCCCTAAAACATTTCAAAATATCCTCACAAATTTTCATTTTAATTTCAAATAATTTTTTTTCTAAATATTTGGGATTTTTTAATTTCAAATAAATGATCTCAAATAGAAAGAATTTTGAAACTGATATATGTTTTTAAAAAGGGTTTTCAAAGTGGATATGATATTTTCTCCAAGAAATTTTTTAATATATTTTTTAAAAATCCTTTATATTTTAAAGGTTATTTTAAAAAAAGATTTTTGAATTGTTTTATTCTACAAAATGTTATTTTTTTCAAAGTTTATTTTCCATGAGAAATGTTCTAGGGATTCCATTCTTATTATTTCTACTAATGATTTATGTATTGATGGAATGACATTTATGAAAATTTTTTCCCTTCCAGTGGTTATACCATGATGAAATTCTTACTAAAAACACTTATTTTAACTGGTTTTTCTATGATGATTTTTTTATGAGACATGTATCTTGTCAATAGGTTATGATACGGTTAAAATTTAATGATACCCATTTCATTATATGGGCCATGATATGATGAATGTTCATAATATTGTGTCACAAATAAATATGGAATTAATTATGTTATTGGGGGACTGTATCTCCCTCTAATGCATTGGGTATGATTTATATCTCATGGGATTGATAGGACTAGAATAAGTAGTGAACTTGGTTCAGTGGGAAATGGGTATAATAGTGAGTGGACCCAGTTCAGTAAGACAGGTATGGAATGGGGAGTGAACATGTTTCAATAATAGATTTTTTTCTTCTATTATTGTCTTGGAAATGAGATATTACTAATATGTAAATGAATTTCAAAGATTATCTGTAAAAAAATAATTTTCTTATTCCAAGAGTGTACTCTCATATATCATGTTATTTGATTGTTATATGATTTTTATATTTTGAGTTGTCAGTATTTATTCCATGATTGAAGACTATGATCTTCAGTGTTCAGGGTATGGTTTTCAAATATAATTCTCTTCTTTTCAAAAACTAATGTTAATGATATGATTATGTATCTCCCCTTATTACTCTAACTCAATATCTTTTCTCGCCCATTTTTATGTTTAATTTATCCAAGTTATGATAAAAGGATTTAATTAGGGTATATCTATGAAGAGTACAAATTGGGAAGATTGTTGTGGGAAATATTTAAGATCATTCACTTTATTAGAAGATTGTGTTACATGTTTCTAAAGGAACTAAACTATTATTTTCCTTAGTAATTTATTTTTTCAAGTAATGAATAATAATCTAAAAATAAGTAAAATCCATATGTGACAATTCTAGGTCATTATATGTAAGACTAATTGAATCCTACATTTACATCATTTCTAATGCAAAACATCATTACTATACGACATTAAATTGTGTAAATGATTCATTTCACACAATACAAAATTTTACAACCTAAAATATATCATATTTAATTTTACATATTAATAGATATGATTATTCTTTGAGGATAAAAACCAATACCCTAAAACATACATTTTTCGTTATGTGATAAGCATAAGATGACCCGTTGTTACATTTCATTTAGATACTCATCTTGGAATTCTCATATACATTAATAATTTAAATACTTCTCTTTATTACCAAAAAATAGGTCTCTTACTGGGTTTAATGCCCAAATAAAGCATGTTGCCTCTTATGTGATGTGAATAAGATACATATGTGTAAATTATGGGATTCTCAATCCTCCCTCAGGGATGAGATAGAGGTGATCACGATTATCCTCCCCTTTGTGATGATCCTAAAACCCCCCATCTTGATGACCATATTAGAACCTAATTTTTATAAGCATAAGGTGAATCATCTTTCCTTAGGGAAGACCTATTGATTTATTTGGTGCTGATATAGTGACAATTTATTATCACTCATGTGATGATAATGTTATTTTCTTCTGTACAGGTATGGTTAAATAATGGGGACCACTAACCAAGGTGCAAGCCACCACAATACCTTCTACAATTTAAATACTAAAAATTGGATACTATATATATAGTTAATCATGGTTCCATAAAAATAAAAGACATTATGTTGTTACCAGCTACACAGACTTAAATGGTAATGAAATTTCCCATTAATCAACATCAAACTAAAACGTTTCTGATTCATATCACATGGATACTAGGAATCCCTCCATCAGGTCCAGATCCCAACATCACAACACCAACCACATCCCTAGATGGTAATAAATTCCAAAGTTATTTTTTATGTTCCTATAAACCCAATAATAACTAATTAATAGTAAACATTTAGAGAAAATCATATATATATATATATATTCACATTTCCACATGCCTTTTATCATAGAATATAACCACAAGTAACCATTCCCACCTTGGTATATAAGAAGGATTCGTGAAATACATCTTAAATCTATAAGACATCCCTATAGCATGCAATAATTACCCCTAATTGATGTGATATATTTCTCTCATCCCATCAACCAACACTTTTTCTAATGAGTCACTTCTATGAAACCCAAATGATCTCTTACCTTTGGAAACCATTTCAGCATTAACATTCATGAAAAACCATCATGATTTATAGATTCATCATAGTTTTCATTATAAACACCCATCTAATTAATTGACTAAAAAAACACATCAGGGATATTATTATACCATTAAATGATGAAAATTATCTATAAGTAAAATTGGAATTAATTTTAGAATTAAATTAACTATGGAATTTTGTTAATGTATTATTAAAAGGATTAATTTTTTGGGAGAATTTATATGATTGTGACTAAGAGAAAAATAGAGATAATAAATATTGAATTTTAGAGTTCCATGAAGAAAAGAAAACATAATGAGCTTGTGAATTTTATAACTAAGTATTTTCAATCATATTAAGAAGTAAATCATTAACTGATTCTATATGACTTGTGAAACTATACTTATATGAGTTGATAAATTGAAATCAAATGATGTGGTTATTGAATAAGCTATCACATGATATTATGATATTCTTGATTTCTAGATGGTAAGATATGTATCCTTAGAAGAAGAAACCTATCATTAAATGTGATCTTTCACTTCTTTTATATCAAATTATAACTAGAATGAGATAGTATAATACCAATGGGAAATATCATTGTTATGTGATTAATCCATTCCAACCCACTTGGAATTGGTGTTTCATTATTAGTGTGAAATCGATAAACAGAGAAGGTCAAAAGATGAGGAATGGAGTAGGTTACCACACTGGGACTATTCCTTGAAACATTTTGTGTAACTATTCTATATTTATTTCTATTTTACTTCTGCTAAGGCTTATATGAACATAAAATGATTAAATCCTAATTGATTGTAGTGGTTAATTATTAATTGAAATAAATTATAAAAGTAAAAAGATAGTTGTTTCATACCCCCTTCATAGTGATTTACCCATTCTTGGGGCATATAGTGTGGTATCATAGCTTCCAGGATCCTTCAATGAAATCCTCACATTTTTAAATAGATAATCAATATTATACGAATGGTTTGGTTATTCTCTCCTTCAATCGATATAAATAACATTAATGGAATAATATGATGTTACCATATCTTCAATAACTAGTATTAGAGAATTTTTATACAGAAATAATGGTTTTACAACCAATTAAAATAACTGAAAAAATTTCAATTATTGATAAGAAGAATTTTGAAATTGATAGAAATTCCTGAATTTCTATTCTCATGTCCTTTTTAGAAAATTTATACTGATGGGAATGGACATAGAATTATAAAGGAGATGTCGAACAAGTTGGAATTTAGTTTTAAAGGAAATGTAAAATTTATATAATTTAATTAATGATATCCAAATCAATTAAAATGAAAATATATTTGACTAAATTACAATAGTAAATTATCATCTTAAAAACATCATAGTCAATAGAGATAATATGTAAGATTATACTACTTTAATAAAGCTGATGGGATATTCTCTAGACGTCTTCGTATAAAAATTTAGGTATTGGTGGATATTTATGGTTTATGATAAATGAATTTCATTAGATTCTAATTCATATTAAATGAGAATGTATCTTTAATTTTGTAAGGATTTTAAATAGGAATCATAATTTTACACCATGAGAAAACACAAAATAAATCATGAATAAGTTGAAGTGTTAAGTGAATCAGAAGATGAAATAGAAATAATAAAGATTAAAATATATGGTTATCTCATATATAAATGAACTTTATCAAATTTGATAAAACAATATAGGTTAAAACCCACACTCATGTGTTTTAAATCTTTTGGAATTAGAATCATTATTATAAATTATCTATAGATAAAAAGTAGTGAGAATGAAGCTAATGACCACTATGAGAGGCCTCAAAATATGAATTATACTGAACCATTAAAATATGATTCAAAATATATTCACAGAAAACGATTTTTCATGGGAAAAAAATTGATGAGTAGAGTGGAAGAGAATGTTTTATACTCATGCAGCCTGTAACATGAAAATGTTATTTCTAAATTCAAAAATTATATAGATCATATATAGAAACCTGGTGAATCCATAGGTACTGATGAAGGAAGAGGGTGATAGATTAAAAATATAAAAGAAAATTTCTAAATCAAAACTATAATAATATCTCAAAAAAATACAAAACTCATTAAATAAATTTGACTTTTGAAAAAAGAATATGGAATGAAACTTGAGTGTTAGTAATATCTTCTCAAGAAGAAAGTTGATCACATTTATGAAATAAAAAACCATGAAATAAAAGATGTTGATAAAATATTTGTAGTTAAATATAATGAAGAGAAACTAATTTTCAAAGAGTAATATCTATACAAGGAATAATGAAATTTTCTTGAATAAACAAAAATAATTGAAGAAGATGATGGACGACTATAATAAAGTAGTGAAAGTAAAAAAAATATTCATATAAATAATATATGTAAAATATATCAATTTATCAAGTTAAATATCTACCTAAAAAGTATCAAATATACTCTGTTATGATTAATAATTCATGTTTAAAAATTAAAAATGGAAAAAATGGGCTTATAAATGTAGTGAGAAACATTATTCCACATCAAATTAAGGAATTTGTGTGGGGAAAATGTTATCTCTAAGAAAATATCAGTCTTAGAATAATTTTATTGTGTATAATTAACATTAAAGATCCCATTTTATGGTGATGATGAAGTGTTATATTGTTTATCACTGTTTTCAATTTAATTCAATGATATTCATATATAGGTTGTTTAATATTACAATTATTTTTAAAAAATTAAATAATACATAGGTACATACATTCTAAGGTGTAATCATAAGTGAAATAAAAGAAAAATTTGCATATAAGTATATTAATTTTTTTAATTCATTTAGAATTTAGTAAATCAGAATTGGATAAATTATTTGGAATATGTATTTCTCATGTCACCAAAAGTAAGGAAGTTGGAGTTAATGTGGTGGAATGATAAAGGAGGAATTAATTAAGATACTTATATGTATATGGATCCATACCATATGAAAATTTATGAATTGTTATTATGTATGATTCAATAAATAATTATTATGGTCGAAGAATCTTTTTCAGCAAAAATTAAAGTTAAAACAGGGGTATAACCATTATAAGTCACTCATTGAGGATAATGATAAGAAAACATGATTGGAAGAAGAAATTGAATTGAAAATTTTCAATGTCTGGGAACTTACTCTTTTAATAACTTATGAATATTTTCAATATATAATAATGATCTTTTAACCATATAAAGATGATGCTTCGAATACAAATGGAAATTATTAACCTTTAGTGTTCCTTAAGCTACACATACTAAAGTAGTGAAATGATATGATATAGTGAAAAAAAATTGGAAGATATTTATAATTATTTTAATAAAGTTGATATTTTCTAGTTGACTTAATTTCTTCAATAAATTTTATTTAGTACATGAAATATGATTTAAAGAGAAGAACATCACATTTGTGATAGACAAATTATGATTCAAGATGAGATGGATAAAGTATAATTCATTGGGAAGAATAAGTAATATGATGATGTACACTATAAAATATGATGAATGGAATTGAGAAGAGATCTATGAATACACATAATGTCAAATATATGGAACAATGGAAGAATTAGTTGCGCAAAAGATGATGAGGTGCCCAATAATATTGGAATACAGATGGATGGAAGAAAAAATATTGTCCCTAGTGAGGTTGAATGACCAAAATTAATTTTAGTCAATCATACCTATAACCATATGTGATGATAAACCAAATTTATTGAAGTATGGTGATACTGGTGAAATGATCAATTGTTGATTTGAGAATGAATATAATTTAGAGAATAACGGATATTAAGAATAATTGTCATTCTTAAGTTCTAAAAAATTTAAGAGAAATAAATTTTTAACACTAGAAAGTAATATATAATGTTAATTTATAAATAACTTAAGATAGTGTAAATTTGAGTGGTGCGATAGTAAAGGTAGAATTGGATGATATTTCATAGATTCTATACAAGATGAAACACTATAATATATTAAGGGGATATTAATTTAAGTGAATCGAAACATTGATTTATGATGATATATAAATTTAATGGTCCAAAATATTAATTTTTCTTCAAGAAAATATTTATGGAAATCTAAAAAAATTTTGACATTAAAATTTATAACATATTTTATATAATATTTATCCTCAGAATCTTTATATCAACTAAATTTTTGTATCTTAATAAAAATGTACATAATTATCAATGTTTCATTTTTTTTAAATCAAAAAAATTATCAACTAATATCGGAACTATAATAAATTCAATCTCATTAAGGGATATATATTATTGATTTTTTATTGACATGAGAATATTATTGAGAAAAAAATAAAGAAATGAGTTGAAAATGTTATTCCTAAATAATATTTTCAGTTTGAAGATCTGAGAAGGCTAGAACATAAATTTTTTAAGAGTTAAGTGTAATAAAAATATATATCGTCACTATCTATAAAAAAATTAATCCCACAAAATAGTTTTATGCTCATGTTTTATAGATATATATCTAGAATGAAGATTACATGAACAGTAATATGGTCAAAATGTAAGTGAATTTAGTGGATGGTTATTGGAAGTATAAAACATGTCTACAGAGTGTAACAAGTAAATATAATAACTTTATTGAGTTATAATAAATATATCACCATGTTCATAATATAGTGAATGTTCAACTATGTAATTTGGTGAAATTAGAGTAGTGTGGGATACATTATGGGTAATAGATAATAATGTACCCACACAACCTATTATTGATTAAAATATTATTAATACAGATTATATGGCTCAAGCTAATAATAAGATATATGAATTAATATTCTTCACACAATGGGGTCAAACCTTATAAAAATTTATGTGTTCTACAGTTTCATTCATTATTCTCATTGCGTGTAAGAGTAAGTGGTAAGGTTTCATAAGAATTTCTTTACATCCTAACTAATATACTGGTTTGATCAAATTAAAGCGTAGAAGTTTTATGATTATTTTTACTCATTAAATAGAGGTAACAACTACCCCCCCCCCCCCTTGTGTGACTGCAAAGTCCCCTAGGACTCTCATAAGTAAAATAAACATGTTTCTCAAAATATATCAATTTATGATCCATAAATACCAAAAACATAAATTCAGTGGTATGATAACTGACGAATCCCTTAGAATTATTCATCAAAAATAATCAATATCAATTTGATAATAGTTTGAATCTATTAAAACTATTCAATATTTTTTACTCTGGAATAATGAAATACCTGAAATATTTCCATTATATTGTTATAACATAAATAATTTAATTAGTCAATGGTTTGGAAGATTAAAATTCATTAATACAATCAAAATTCAATGAAAATGGTGATACATTATAAAAATATCTCCACAACTATATTACTCTCACATAACTCATGGAAGAAAAAGAAAAATAAAAAAATAAATGAATTATTTTCCTTATTAATTGAATAATTTCAATGAATGGTTTATGAGAAGGGTGTATTTATAAATATATTTTAAGGAATAATTCATGAATCTAACGTTATTGTTTCTTTCAAGAATAATCAGTTGGAAGATAAGAAGTTACATGATGAAATTGTTTTGAAAATGAAATATGAATGTGAAAAAAATTAAATTATTTGAAAATTTGAAAAAAAAAACATTATATTTAAAGTGTCTTGAGTTAGAGATAAAATTGAAAAACCATCCTACAAAATTTTAATCATCACATGAATTTGTGAGAATATCTCACGGCATAAATCTACAATATAAGTTTCTAAATTCAGAAATGTCTCAACTGACTTTATAAAGAACAATGAATTCATCATAAGATACATCTTCTAAAAAATCAAAAATAATGGTGACACAATGTTATAGTAAATATTTATAAACTAATTTTTCTACATTGAATAGTTAATGTTTTGTTTACAAATAATTATGTATGAATAATGTTATGGCCAAACATGACAGTATAATTTAGGTGTAAATAATAACATAAAAAAGAATAAATTTGTTCCCAATAATTTTTTTGGAAGGAAAAAGTTGAAAAAGATCAACACACAAGATATATTTTCTCACAATAGATGAAGAGAATGTTTTCTACCTACTACTAATGTTTTGGAATTTTTGGACAATATGATATCAATAATTAGAAGAAATCATTTTCGGTAAAGTGGAGAAGGCCCACATAAAACGGGGGAAAAATTGATGCAAGTCGAAATAAATCAAAGAAGAAAAATGTCCTTGAAAAAAGGAAAATTCATTTACCAAAAATAGATTGATATGACATGAGAACTTCTTAAGAATTTTCATAAGGACTTCCCTTTTTCATGTTGAATTTTAGATCAAACATTGTAGGAACAAGTCCATTGATACCAATGGAAGTTGGAAAAAATCATTAATAAAAATAGAAAGGTGGATTTCATGTCTTTCATGGGGTGTCGTGAAATGGATTTTATCAAGAAAATAACACCTAAAATGAATTTAAATAATTATGTCAAATAATAGAAAGCCTTCTTATTCTATGGGATGATATTACATTTCATGGACACTATAAAACATTAAATGATAATTTAGTCTAACAGAAGAATGATGGAGTAAAACTACATGTCAATCTGATATAATTAGAATAGGAATGATCTATCAAGTGAGACATATGAGGATAATATTAAAGATCACTATATTTTACCCCTGAGTGGTAAAAAATTTATAGATGTTTTTTTTTGGATGGTGTAAGATGTCTGAACTCACACTTAGGAAATACATGATCATAAAACATTTATAGATGAATCATTTAGGGGAAACAATTATGAATAAAAAAATATATTTTCAACAAAAGTAGTTATAAGTAAGTCATCCTATCATAGAGATAAGGTGAATAATGTTTCAGGTTTTTGAATGAATATTTTTCCAAAGAATCTATATGATATGAGGAAGATATAAGAATCTGATAATAAGATTGAATGTTCTTTTAGTGATGCTTTGAAAAAAAAGTGAATTTTTTTTGAGGTGATGATAAAATAAATATGTCCATGCTTCCCAAGGAAAATAGTTCTTAGAAGTCCAAGGGTGATTGAATGAATAAAAATGAAGTTAAAATGAATATAGTTTACTAATTGAGAGGTCTCTCTCATACTTTTTAATCTACCAAATAATAAAAGGAATATAGAAATAATTTCATCAAATGTTTTGATTTTTTTAATTATAAAGGGACTTAAAAAGTGATGTAACTTAGGTGAGTCCCTGAAAAATAATTTTTTTTTAAAACCTCATAGTAGAATGAAAAAATTATATCCTATAACACAAAAAAATTACAAGGGAACTAGGATGATGAATATTTATAGATATTACCCCTCCAAGGGAGTGAACCTAAAGTTGGTGGTTGTGGAACACTTATAAGATAAAATAGAAAAGTCAAAATTTTATGTGGCCAATGAACTTATAAATTATATATTTAAGTTTCATTTAATTGAATATTATTGTTACTTGATGAATTATCTTTTGTATGATAGTGGTTTTTTCAATGCTGAAAATACAAAAATGATTATTTTTTCATCTTTTATGTATCTTTTCAATACCCCCCATCCTCATTTGAATAATGAAGATTTATTGAAAATGTGAAAATTGATTCTTGGTAAAAAAAAAGTAAATGTTTTAAAGGGGGAGTAACCTACTTCTAGGCTGAATGTTTTTAATTTTTTATTTAGATAGATATAGGTAATAAGTTGAATGAAAAAATCATCTTGTACATCCCCTGAAAAAATTTATTTTATGTATCATAACTTAGTGGATATTTTATCGAAATATTTAATATCATTATTAATAACTCTAGAATTATACATCGATCATGGCTCATAAAAACATAGATTTTTTTATTTATATGTTACGACTTTAATAAAATTGATTCTATCGTTCTCTCAAATAATTCAATAGAAAAATTAAATTTAATGGAATATAAAGAGCGGAGTAGAGAAATGATGAAGGTGCCTCACTCAAAGGTATCAAAATAAGGATAGAGAATAGACATTTAATTTTCTATCAATAATTCTGACAATAAATCACCAGCTTAAAAGAGATATTGGTGATGATGACAAATCCTTATAGAGAGATTGTAGATCCCCTCATATGGTGATCATGATGTATTTTATTTTTTTTTCAATCACTTTTTAATTTATATAAATGATATTCATATAAATGGAATTTTAATATTCTAATAGGTGTTCCCCCTACATATTCATGAGAAGTACATACATAGGATAGTGTAATCATTGATGAAAGGATGGGGAAAAGAGATACTGATATATAGATATTATATTTATAATAAAAGTCATGAAAGTATAACAGGATAAATAATATTGAAGTTGTAATGATAATGTCACCATAATTACACAAGGAAAGTGGAGTAAATGTTTATAACAGGTAAAAGAGAAATTCATGGATATAATTATGTAAAAATTAACATAAAATATGTTGATTAGTAGGCTAGTTTTATATTTGAATCAATGGAAAATGTAAATTTTCAATGAATCCTTCTCCACATTTGTTGTAGAAATGGTCAACTAGAAGATAAGTTACCCAAATGAACACACTAAAAGTGACATGATGTAAGATTTTGTGATGATTTTATATAACACTAAAGTGTATATGGAAATTGATTATATTTGCAGATAAATCAAACAAAGACTTAGGATGATCTACCAATATAATATATCCTCATGGTATAACTAATAAAAATCACTCAATGAAGAAGATGAGAAGTATGGGTAATCAAAATTTGTAATTACATTGAAATTTGGATATTTTATAAGGTAATTCCCTAAGATAGTTATGTATGAGAGAGAATCATTTTATGTACCATTTAACCATAGGAATTGAGAGTTTCTAATAAAATGGAAGGATCATTTAACATTATAAATAGATTGTTTCCAATAAAATATAATAGGAATGAAATGAGGTGTGTTACATGATAAACATATGAAAATTTAACTACCAAAAGAAACAATGAAAATAATAGGTTATATTACACTTAGTAGTTAATACATCCAAGGGAGTTGTTATTTCCATGATGACTATGAAATGATGAAAAATTGGAATATGTGTACAAAATGCTCTAAATAGAAGATCATCACATTATAAAAAATCATATATAACTCACATCAAGTCAATCAAAGTCCAATTCAATCAGAATAGAAATGTAGAAGATGTTTTTTACTCTAAAAGAATGTAAAATGTAGAAGGGATAAATATGTGAATATATATAAAGTTTTATTAATGAATTAACATGAAGAAGTAAAAGAATTATTAAATTAGGTGGTTTTGGAGTTGCTGAAAAAAGGTTTCTCGGAGGAATAAATATCAACCCTATTGAGTTTAAAAAATTGAATTTCAATGTATTCAGTTATAAAGATTACTTAGGTTGATAATAAAATGAATCTTCTTAAGTGAGAATAGACTAGATAATTTATCATGTGTTGAAGAGAAGATACAGATTATTAAAATATGAGTTGCTACTAAGAATAATTTGGAAGCCAATTGTGGAAAAACATTTAAGAGTAATGGATTATGGAAACTATAATCTCATAATTTAATTCATTGTTCAAAGAATTAATTGAAGAAGATGTTTGATTGGTGTAATGGTAAATATAGAACTGAAAGGTGTAGCGAAGTCTATATATACGTTAACCAATAAAATATTCCAGGAAACATTACATTCATGTAATAACAATTATTGAGTTACATTGAGATAAAAATTCAATGATCATATATATTCAGTTCATGGTTATAGTATATATTTATAAAAAAATATAATTGAGTTTATGCTACGATTTACCACAAATTTGATAGAATATTCCACTGTAAAATCATTAGGTAATTAAATTTTTTTTCTCAAAATGAAAATTTGAGAAGGCTTAGATTTCGGATATTTAAAGACACTAAACAAATCATGATTTTTTTATCTTATCAATGAGGATAATCCCATTTAGAGAAATATACTACTTATAGTTTTAATGACCCCAGTTTTAGGTCCATTATCATTTTATTGTTTATTTTTTAATCTTTTAATACAAGGATTGAGTTTTAGGAATTTTAAGATGGCCTTGATGTTTTTTGGGAGTATTTTTAATTTTTCATGGTTTCATCATTTTTATAACAATCCATTTAGATTACTCTAGGAAACTATGAAATAGTATTAGGTAGGTGGGGGTGTACTTGAATAATGCACAGTTTTTCTAAACCATACAGGGGGAATGTAGGAACCATTAAAGTGGAAAATTGTGGAAAAGCATGGATTGTATACTATTTATCAAACCATATGAACCAACCATAAAAGGGATGGGTTTAGAGGTAGTATAATGTGAATTGTCAGTTCACAGTTTCAAAACCTGGGCACCCTAAACAAGTGACATGAATATAAATCCCAACAAATTAAGTATTAACTCATTTTAACCCCCAAAGTCTACATTTTTCAAATCTTCTATCAAGCAATCAAACTCTGATCCTCTCCCATGTTTTTTGGGTTCTTTAATTCAACTTAGAAGATAGTCTTCATGGTTATAAGTGTGTTTCAATTCTAGAATAAATGGTGAGTCTCTTTTTTCTATTTCTATTATGATATCCTCATATCCCCTCACACTAAACACTGTTGTTGGTGCTTGGGGTTTTCTAGGGTAGCATCATGATGCTACTTCCATTGGATGGTTGTTGGATCTTAGGGATCTCTTATTGAGTATTTTGAGTGAGGCCACATTAGTGTTGTAACACTAGGATGTCCTTTATTTTTCTTCAGTCACCTCACTATGATTTTTAACTACTATTATAATATTTTTGTTTTATTAGTTTTTCATTTGATATGTATTATTTATACCTCATTCATCTAATGGTTGTTTTAGTTGTTTTTATTCTTTCTTAATGGGTTATGTTGTATAAATATTATTAATTGTACCCTAATATCTAGTTAAACCTTGGAATTTATTTCTATACTTTACAGTCTTAGGGATTATATATAAGATCAGTAGTACCTCTAACCCATCCTAATATAGTGAGTAGAGTAGGGATATTAAATGTGGTATCAGTTTTAGTATGTCTATCATCATGGGATGGTAGTTAGGAGACAAGAAATTTCAGAACATGAAATGTATAACATAAAAAATAATATTTTTTATTGAAAATCAGGAAACATGGGTGCTAATGGAACATAATTTATATTATACATCTATTGGTTTTTTTTCATGTCATTATCATGGGTTTAACTGATGGGTATATCATATCATGCTTTAGTAATTAGAATTCAAGTCGAGATATTTCCAATGTGGTATATTCGATCATATGAAGTGATGTTGTATGAAATAACCAAAAGAGTGACAGAACAATACTCATAGTGGATATCAGTAGTATTATTTTAAATAAACCATTACATTCTATGAGTTAAATACATATCATGTGAAACACACATTTTATTCTTCAATTATATGGTATTGATATAACATTTCTCATCCTTTTAACCTATTAAACCATGGTGATTCTAAGAACACTCCAATACCTTAGGAAATAAAATGATATAATCGAAGAAACGAAAAAAGGTGGATCGATTAAGTAGTCTTATAGTGATGAGAAGATGATTATAGAATACCAATTTGGTCCTTTAACTATATGAGGTATCCTTCTTCTTAACTCAACTCTTATGGATATTCTATTTGATACTGGTATATCCCACTCATTTATTTATTCATGTTTCATTATTCAAATTTGATTTCATGTCAATTTGATCACAAATGTGATGAGTATCCAAACACCTCTTGGGAAGATAGGGTGTATGGGGTTGAATAATATTCTATAATAATTTATATATTCAATTTTCATTATTAATTTTCGGTTTTATAGATGGATTTCTCTCACTTCATCCTGAAAATGGATTGGTTAGTTTATTTCAACACTTATATCAATTTTTATGCCCAAAAAGTAAATTTTATATCTTCTAAGGCAAGGATACACCTTTTTAAAGGATTTTGTAATGGGAAAGATCGTAGAGAATGAACTTTAACACTAATGGTTGGAACTATTCCTTATCAATTAGTATGAGTAACATTGGGGACCAATGATATTACCGAGACTATAAATTTTCTAACCACTATGGATTGTTATCCTGACATTTTTCTGTAATATTTCCCTTGTTTTAAACCCTAAATTGGCATGAAATTTTCAATTGAACTCATTTGAGGGACAAATATTTTTCACTTACATCATATTCATTGAAACCAATGGATTTAAAGGAGTTACTGATCCAATTGGAGTAATTTTAAAGTAATAGGTTCATAAGACTAAGCACATCACCTAGAGAAGATCCAGTTATTTTTTCAAGAAGTCATATAGTTTACTAAAAAATTGTATTTATTATTATAAACTAAATCATGATGAAATAAAGATTTAATATATTCTTCCATAAATTTTTGACCTTTTAAATCAATTAAAGGGATCCATGTGGTTCTCCAAAATAGATCTATTCTTCAATTATCTCCAACTATGAGTTTGGAAAGATGATATTACACATATATATTTTTGGAGATGCTACAGTCATTAGATATATGTGGTCATGCCCATTGGTATCATAAATGAGCTAGTGATTTTAATTGCATTGATGAGTCATGTATTTTAGCAGTATATAGACCCTTTTGTGATATTTTTTGATAAAATTTATATGTATTTTCATACTAATAAATAACATAAAAATATTAGATATTATGTTGATCATTTTTCAAGAACACTTGTTATATGAAGAAATATATAAATTTGATTTATAGATATGGAAATTCTACTTCCTTGGCCATGTCATTTATGAAATTATCTTATCATTACACCCTAAAAATATATAATTTGTTATATCTTGTCATCTTTTGAAGACTTTATTTGAGATATATAGCTTTTTGGGAGTAGGAGGTAACAATCATCACTTTTTTTGGGAAATATCATGACTTAAATCTCCTATAATATTGCTCATAAGAATGGGCATCCATTCCATTAGAGTGTTTATTATTAGAAATTAAATTTTAAACATAAGGATAAGATAATTTTAACACCCATTATTTTTTTACTAGATACTTGGAAGGGTTATGTGATTTATTGTGATGCATATGGAAATATACTCAGTTGTGTTCCCATGTATGGATTTCATGTGGTAATTTATCAAACCAGTTATATGAAATTGGTTGTAGTAGTAAATGATTTTAAAACAAGGAACACTTATCTTATTAGTGACAAATATACAATTTTGATAGAATATAAATGATTTAAACACATCTTTTCATAAATATATTTGAACCTATGAAAAGAATATGGATGAAATATCTTGATATGTTCAACATTTAATTGGTTAATACCCTTGGAAAGGGTAATTTTATGGAATTTTATTTATTAATTATTTGTTATAGTGAAATAGCCAAATAATATTGTGATAATTAGAAATATATGAGTATCTTAGTATATATTCATTTGGATTGCATAGAGAGGAATGAAGATTCAATTATCTACCTGTTAACTCTTATTCAAGACATAGTTGTACAACTTAAGGATGGTCAAATATCATATTACAGTTTAATTACCATTAAATAACAATATAATTGTGGGGTGACCATTTTTTAATGGAAACAATATTGGAACACCATTTTACTTTATTAATATCGATTAGTATTCTATCCTCTTATCAATAAAAACATTTTTATGATTATCCCCATTCAAAATGGGAAGTTGACCCATGCATCTAAAAGATATGTAATGATCTAAGGAACCATTTTTTTCAAGTATGAAATGGAATGTGGTTAAATATGTTATAAAATTCCTAACCTATCAAGAATTCATGGATGAGAACCAATGAATTACTAGTATTTTGCAATATTTACACATACTAGTATAGAAATGGGAGTATATATCTATGGTATTTATCATAGTTTTACCACGGACCAATTATATGAATGATTAAATTTATGGGATTCTGTACCAACTCACAAATTCAACCAACTTCATTCCAATTAATGAATTTAATATAGTTAAAGACATGGAAAACTATATTGGGTTGTTTTAAATGTTTCATAGAATACCACATACAATCATCTCTAATTGAGATCCTTGTTTTTATTCTTGGTTTTTTCTATCACATCATGATAATTTGGGTAATCAATTAAACTTGAGTTCATCATATCATCCTCATATGTGATGGTAGCATGAATGAAAAATTTAAACACTTGAAGGCATGATCAGTCATTATATAATTTATTCTAATGGATCAGGGGAGAATCATTTACCATTAATGGAGTTTACATAATAAAAAAATCATTAAGCCTCAATACATATAGCTCATTTTTATATATTGAATTAACATCCATTTAAGTATCTGTTTTTTATAGATATCAGATAAATTATTTTATCGTGACCTATCCTTGTTCAAGATAAAACTGAGAAAATATAGATTATCAGGAAAATGAGGGTTTCATTCCAATGTTGTTAGAAATCATATGCCAGTAATAAAATATTCCATTTTACCTTTTTCATGTGATATCAGGTGTTGTTGAATGTTTTTCCAACTATAAAACATCATCTATTAGGTAATAAAGATATATATTCTCTTTAGTATGTTAGACCTTTTACGATACTTGAAAAAATTGTTTATCTAACCTATTTGTTGTATTTATCACCATTTTCTAGTATGGTTTATAATTATTTCAATGTATCTCAACTAGGGAAATGCAAGCATAATTCACTCCATGTGATTCAATTGTATCATGTTGATCCAGAAAACAATAATAATTTTCTCATGAATTGATTCATATATTAGAAAAATATGATTTTTTCTTACAATGAATGAATATTTCATTTGTATGATTCTTATGGAAATGTAGTGAAATTCATTAAGAAATGTGGGACCATGAAAAATAGATGATGAAACAGTAAACCAAACTTTTAAAATGCAATGAAAATATCCATATTTTTATGAAATAATTCTTAATTGTGGGGATAATTCAACACCACAAATTTCATGTAATTTTCCCTTTTATTATGTTTTTTTGTTAAATAACACATTGGATAATTTTCTAGAGTTTATAGTTTCTATTGGTGTGTTTGGGAAGTGTTAATAAGGGTGAATGGTTTCAGAGTGTCTTGGGGAAACTATGATGTTATATATATGATATTTTGCATCATTCTTATGAGGGTAGGATGGTGTTCCTGACTAGTGCACAATTTGTAAAAACCCTATGGGTTGACATAATAAATCATGTATGTGGAAACAGAGGGAAAAGAATATTTAGTTCATGATTTTTTAATCAATTGGAACAAACCATTTGAGATAGGGGTTTTTTGTAAGTATAATTAACATGTTTAGTTTATAGTTCCCAAAATTGTTATTCTAAATTTTGTGAGGTGTGTTTAATGATCCTAAAATTAATCTTTTAACTTAGGTTTACCCCTTGAACCCATCCTTTTTTACCTATCATCTCAGGCTTTCAAACTACACTCCTCTCATATGTATTCAAGGTGGTTCCCATTTATATTGAAGCTATTTATGATGGTTCAATGTTTATTGGATCTCCAGAATCAATTTTATGTCTCTATTTTCTATCATACTCATTAAAACTTCTCATCTTCTCTCACATGGATTGATAGAAATAATTTTTTTTATGAAAATATCAATTATTAGTGATGTGTTTTGATGGGATATTGATTGGTTCTATTAAATGAAATGTTTTTCAAATATAAACTAAATATTTTTCTGTCCCATTCATCATTTCATAATTTTTTCAGATGTATAAGGATTATTGGGAAAATATTTTGGTTTTATTTCGAAAAAAATTGATATTTAATTGTTATTAGATAACCTCTATGGTTTATAGTTTTAAAATTATGGATTTTTTAATACAAACAAGATATATGATTAAATTATTTAAGGGAAGTATTTGTTTATTTGAAGAATATTGATTTTATAAATTGTAAAATATGGTTGGAGTGAGTTAATTTTCATTTAAAATGACCCATGAAAGGGGTTTTGTGTCAGACTATAGGAACATGGAGATTGGTCACCTAGTAACGACTTGGTGGATCGATGAGTAACCACTCATTATCCTTGAGATATCACTGTGAATCCATGTTTGTATGAGTAGTTTTTTGTATTTGGGGTCATCCTTGTAGTACTAATGGATGAATTATTCTACATTAATTTTAATTTTTTAAATTTTAACCTATTTTTATTTTCCCCACATTGTGATAAATTTTCTTTTGAATTGTGAGATAACGGGTTCATGTCCTGGTGGAATATGTTGGGAAGTCTTTTAGTTAATGTCTAATGGGAACGGTTACTCATCAATTGAATATTAATAGTGGTTTGCTTATAAACATTTTTCATCATGAAATGTGTTTTAGAATAGTATCTTATTTACCTAGTGGAGCATCATGATGCTACTTTTTGGGAATAGTTCATAGTGATTGGAGTTATCCTGTGGAATAAATCGATTCCTACCACATCAGTGTTGTTGCATAATGATTTTTTTTGTGTTTTTTGACTCTTTTTATTATAAATTTTCATTATTACACTTAAAATTTTGTTTTATTGTTTTTTAATTTTATAAGTACTGTTAATACATAATGAATCGTATAGTTAGTTTTTTTATTGTGTTTTTTATTGATAGTATGTGTTGTTTAAACTGCTGAAAATGAAATGAAATGTCTAGGTAATGTCATTGAATTTATTTCAAACCATTGGTGTCATTACCATGTCTCTTAATTTTAGTATCACCTCTAACTAAGACTCAGAAAATGGGTTGGGTGTTTATATTACATAATTGATAGTGTCACTAATATTATTGAGAAGGAAATAGAGGGATTAGCTAACTAAGTTCACTTAATAATAACTATTCAAATGAAGAGTTGAAAATATGGGAACCTATAGATATAATTTTTTGAATAAGTTCTTTGGATTCATATTATTAGAAAAAACCGTACCCCGAAATAATCATGTACAAACAAAAAAATCATTGTATGTTGGTGTTCTGATGTGATGGATCTTGAATTAAGATTACCAAATGAAGAACATGGTCGGTATATAAGTGAGTTTAGTGGAATATAACAAGAATTTGAAAGCCCGATAATGTAGATTATGAATATACATTAAATAAATTCAAGAGAAAATATAAATATCTATTCACTAATGTGATATATTGAATATTCACCTTTCTGATATGGTGTATTTAGACAAGTATAGTATGCTCAATGAGTCTCGAATAACAATGAACCACATCAATATTAATTGATTATAAGATTATTACAATAAAATTTATGTGTTAGGGTAATAAACAGATTTATCAAGGTGAAGGATTCCCACATTTGGGACAAAACATGTAAAAATATGGGTGTTCTATGGTTTCATTCAATATATAAATTTCATGTGACAGTAACTATTAATGCTA
The DNA here is from genome assembly GCA_963277665.1 of Viscum album. Classification (NCBI taxonomy): domain Eukaryota; kingdom Viridiplantae; phylum Streptophyta; class Magnoliopsida; order Santalales; family Viscaceae; genus Viscum; species Viscum album. Next base: position 1,632,665,586 of record OY728122.1, read on the forward strand.
CATAATAATATCTATACATATTTATCAAGAAAATGGTATACTTAATGTAAAGTGGGTAAAAATATTTAAAAAAAATTATGCAAAAAATGAGATCACATCTGATTCACCCCCATTGTGATTGTACAATCCAATGTAACTCTAAAATTTTATGATAGAATATATTTTAACATAGAAGAACCAAATTTTGTGGATATATCTACTGTTGGAGACTGTTTGGTACATGAATTATATTCATACTCGTATAATATGTTTGTACCAGGTAGAAGTCATGAATAAAGGGGTAACAGTTATGAGAATATAAAAATAGTTTCACAAAATAATAATGTTGTGAGAGGGATATAATTAAATCTATAAACAAAAAATGGATTTGAGGGAATTGAAAAATTATTTGGAATGCATAACCAAAAGGCCACTATTTAGAGGAATACAAGAAAAAAACTCTAGGAACAACATTCATTAAATTAAAAAGGAAACTTATTTCAAATAGTAACCTATGTTGAAAAGTACATTATTGTGGAATTTTTATTGAATCATACAGTGTCATGCCCCGGCCCCGGACTGCCCGGAGGCTGGTGTGAAGTTAGAATAAAACATGGTGTGAATTTTTTTTTTGTAAAAATAAATTCTGAAAACACATATCATGTTCCACTATAGTAGATATTTTTGGTTTAGGTCCTGGAGAATCAGATAGAACTATTACATTTCTTTCAAAACTAGAATTGTAAGAAACTCCACAAAGTTTCCACCGAACAATGTAACTCAGATATACTAAACCTTTAAAATTTTAAATTTAAATGTAGGGTGAACATACGAATGCCCAGTAAGGGGTCTTAAAAATAAAATAATGCTGAAATTGAAACCTCTTGAAAAAATTATTTTAATTTATTTATAAAACATTTTCATAAGGAAAGTGTAACATAAAATTTGGTCACAAAATACAAGTGAACATTTCAAGGAATATTAATAGGGAAATAATGAAACATATTCCCATCATAGGCATGATCATACAGAACATAGGGTGTGCATCATATAAAGTAAAGTAATTATAACTATAAAAGGTATGACATGTGTATGTACAAGTCTAAAATTCACTATTGGATTCAATACATGATCATAATTGCACATAAAATAATAACATCAATTTCTGTCATTACAAACTATGAGCCAGAAATTGTAAAATGAATCTCTGAGTGGTGAATACATGTTATGCCATAAGAATTTACTTCATCTGATACTCATAAGTATAAACTCTTAACCATGAATATTGTACCAGTCGAATATCCAATTGGTTAATTAATTATCATAATCATAATGAGGAAATGTATATTAAAGGACAACATAACCATACTATCACGGCCTCGTGCCAAGAGAATAAATAATCATCTTGTCAAGGCCTTGTTCCATGACTGTAGTTTATATCATTAGACCTACCAATGCATCTAGGGGCTATAGAAAGCCCTGCATGACACTTTCTATGTCCAATACATTCCCCATATGCCATGTAAGTTCGTAATATCAAAGTGTCCCATACCACATTGAACATTTAATTTCTCATTTCATATTATTCATTGTGTCCCATACCACTTTGAATAATTTAGTTCTAAATTCCATAAAAGGTCATTTGTGTTTTATTACATTCGTTATGACTTACATATACAAAGTTATTCATGCATATAAGTGTTAATAAAAATACTATAATCTGTATGGCTATGGGAATATGTGACAAGTGTGACAAGCATATTATAGCATATGTAATGAACACTACTACACAAAAATCAATATAAGTTTTTTTTACATAAAATGATAACCCTAATCTGTAAATTCTTATTCATAAAATACAAATTGGAAATTTATCATGGATTGGATGCATAACTAAGCTAAGGTTAAACCAAATATTTCATGTGGGGTATTAAAAACATAGATTTCTAAACATTATTACGGGTATTCTTATGTACAACATATCACTAGGGTACACACAATGATAAAAATGAAAAGAATGTATTTCAACCATAACTAATACCAATTATTTATGAAAATAAGTGATTCAAACATATGTATATAAGAGTAGAAAACCCCAAAAATTATACTCATGAGTTCTCCATAATTACTAAACTCTTTAAAAAGTATAACATTGTAAAATACAAAATTATCTTTGGTTTAGTGATATATAAATATGTTTATACACAAGGATGTTTATAACAATTTTTATTTTTAAATAAAAACCATTCATATATCAAAAACAACATGTTTTATTCATTCATAGAAATCCTTGGAAGTTTCTAAATAAAATTGATGATCAATGATTATATATATACACACATATTCACAAAACTGAATATACAGAATGTATTTAAGGGTTTACACCAAAAATCCAATAATACCCATATGACTTTAATATATTAGGAACCATAATTAACAAAGGTCCCTAAATTTTAAATCATAATATAAAATTTAAATGGTTTGTTATTAAACATATTCATAGATTTTTTAATGTAAACATTGATATGCATATATAATTTATCTGTTTAATGGATTATACATATTATATATATATGATTGTCTTACGCCAATATTAATTGACATTAAATGTTTTAAATAAGTTCAGGACATCAATTAAAACAAGGGTTCATTAAAAATGTTCCATTAATTATAAAAAGTTTTGTTTATAAAAAATAAGTATATACATATTTATGCTTATGTATTTTTTTCAATTTATAGGAAATCACAAAAAATCACACATCCTTTGCATGAAAAAGAATTAAGAACTTCGTGTAGGATTAAGGACTTTCCATCTTAGAAGGAATCGGTAGGTATGATACACAACCATAAATATAAATAAATATATATATATAAGTATATACATCTATATATATATATATGTAAATATCTGAACTGATGCAAGGCAAGAAAACATAGGACCCTTACCTAGTTTAAAGGAGGAGAAGTGGTTTAGAGAAGATCTCTTGAGGATTGATAGGAGGAAGATCTGGGATGTGTTGGGTGAGAACGGGATATCTATATATAAACTATAATATAGATTATATAAAACATTTTTAATGCCATTTTCTAGAAAACTGATACCCCTAATTTTAAAATAAGATTTAGGGTATCGGTCTTTGTGGAAAATGAGAGAAAACAGGGGCAACCCAAGGTCATGGGTGTGAAAACAAAATTTTGAAAAAAATTGGAAGAAGCCACTGGTGCGGCACATGTAGTGGAAGAAGATGTCGCAGAAGAGGAAAATCGGGTAAGCAACGGACAGATTTGATCTGATGTGGAGAATATCAGAAGGTTACGGGTGATGTGGAGATATAAAAAGGGATGGATGGTTCATATTAGATCATATGTGATCTGATAGTTATGAGCGACACATGATTTTAAACGTAAATGAACGGATGTGATTATATACAATGGGATCGGACGATGGAAAAACATTGCATTTGATATACCATAGTCACGTGGGTTCGATACCTGAACTGATCGAACGGTTTAGATCATGCATAGCATGATCGGATTGCCTAGATCTTCTCCCAGCTGAGAAATCCCATCCCACATCGAAACAGGGAGGCTTTCTAAGCTCCATTATAATCCCAGATCTCCCAACTAAGGCTCAGATTACACCTTCCCCACTATCGGTATCGCCCTGTACCGGGTTCTCTGCGATCGCACTCCTATGCCAACCCACTCCATCATGCTACCCTGGACAATGGCGCACTTGGATCCATTGCACACTCACACATCTGTGTGTGCTTAGGGAATGATATGACCCCTGTTCGTGCGACTCAGCATGCACCATGCATGCGTACCGCCCTTAGCCATTCCTAATGGGTTATATGAGAAGCCCATCAAGGCCTTCAGTGGCTACCTAAGGTGGCCCTTGGCTAGATGCGGTACTCACCAATCTTTTTATTATGGTAGGATTATAAATTTACCATATTAATAAACACTTGAGTATTAAAACATAAAATTATAAATCAATGTTTATAAACCCTTATACTAGTATTATATTTCAAAATCCAAAACATATTTTAACTTAAGACCTTATTTTAAACATCAAATAGTGAAAGAATTTATAAATATTTTTAAAACCATTCGAAATATTTAAATATATATATGTCACCAAGTATATCTAAAATATCAAATACACCATTAGTTATAATTTTCATTTGTCCAAAGTACAATTTGAAATTCAAAAATATGTTTCTTTTTTCAATGACTGAGTACACACTTCTATTGGTATTTAAAAAACAAGGGTTATGATTCAAACCCATAATAAACTTTAAATCATTATCCATTTTAATGTTTTTAAAAATAATTTATATTTTTAAAGTTATAATTTCAATACATATCTTACAAATTTTCGAAAACTAATTATACCTAGATATTTTAAATTAAAAAAACAGAATGAACAACAACTATACTTATATACATTAGAAACTCAATGGTCTCCTAAAGGAGGAAATGTTTTAATTGCTTAATGGCCTTATAAAAACATGATTTAGGGTGTTCCAAATTCAAGACAATTTGATGAAGATGGTGGATATCATCTCACTAATTATCAGTGTAGTTGTCAAGGTTCTGGCCGTGATTTTATTCATTTTGACTGACCTGAAGGATCTTCACTATTTATTGGGTATTTTTATTGTGTTAGGTGGCCTCCAAGTGGCTTTGATAGGGCTTTTTGTAGGTATTTTTGGTTATTTGGATCAATGTAACCATTTCAGTGTTCATTGAATAAAAGAAGTATTGTGTCCATTTGAAAGTATTTCTCAGATAGTATGTAAATTAAATGAAGTAAAACCATCCAACATTGTTATAACATAAACAATGAGTTTGGGGAATCACAATATTCTCCCTATAAAGGATTTTATCCTCATATTTCTAAAATATTCTTACAAAACCTACTAGAAAACCCAGACTCACATCACCTCCAAAATCCCCTCACGAATTCGTCCAACGTCATCAATATTTATAATAACCTCAAGCGGATCCCTTGATTGGTTTTCTATCCCTCGACATCCTTGAACCAAATACACTGAGAGCACCGAGAGCATCTAGGATCATCCCTATGGATAAATCATTTGGGTTTCTAGAGGAAGGATTTTTCATTTTGGAGATCAAAGACCTGAGAGTGGACTATATCTCTATAAATTCCTCGAACTATATCATGCTTGAAAATTTGGATGTCATTGACCATCCCATACATAGATAACATTAGGATTTGGTTCATATAATCCACTCGATAGTCACCCTCCAAAGATAGTTCTTGAAATTTCATCAAAGATTTATAGTTCTCAAATAGGGTGAAACATAAGAAAAATCCCTCGTAGTACTTTCCACTTCTCTTAAATTTTTTAAATTGAGTAGTTTCAATATGGTGGAAGATATAGCTTTCCTCGTTGTAGGAATGGATAATATTCGGGCTAATGGATACTTTATAAAATCATTTTCAAGTCAGTCATCGGTTTGAAGAAGTTTCATAGTCTTCTGAACAGGCCTTAACCATTATGCATTCTAGTAATTCGGTATGGTGAGATAAGATTTTAGTTTTTGAACTCATTCCTTATATCGGAAAATTGAAAGAGATATGTTTTATTCAACAAGGCATAACCATATCAAAATAGAGACTTTATTTCAAAAAAACATGGTAAATTATCAATACATTGTACATTATGCAGTTATATAGTATTCAAGAACACAATCTGCTACATGACTACACTCTCACTCTCACAACACTAATATGGATTTCCTAACATCCTCCTTTACCAAGTCCACCATCGTCGGAGACTTTCTTGGTTGGTTATTCTAGTTATATTGAGCCCCAAAACATTCTTAAACTCATGAATTTAATTCTCCCAGATAAACTTCTCACAGCTCGAGTCAATCTCATGGGGGCAACAATAGGTCCTCAAAAGGGTGGCACAGAAGGTGTAGAGTTCAGATATATCAGAAAGAATGTGGTTCTTATATACCAATCAGATGGCTTGGTTTTCTAGAAACAAAATGTTGTAAAGCATCGCAGACCTACTAAAACTCAAGACATTGAACATATAGGTCGTGGGGGGGTTTCCCACCTATGAAGCTTCCTAGAACTTCTCTAGGGCTGGATAACCCTCAGATAGTGTGAAACACAAGAATTGGTCTTTGTGGTAACATCCTTTGTGTGCATAAAAATCATGTTGCTTGCGACATGAGGCAGTAAACATGACTCAGTCCTTGATAAAGTCGAAGGATATTTTAGTTTCTGGACAATTGATAAAGGTGTTTATAGGTTAGAAGAAGGTTTACAAATGGAAGGTACGTCTCTGAACATGACTAGACAATTATAAGTTTCAGTAACTCGATGGGGAGAGAAAAAAGACTTGTTTCATCTGCCATCTGAAAATATTAGGAAAACATATACTTAGTGAGACATAAATAAATTTAGTATTGTTCTTATTTTATATGGATTTATAAACCATTCCTATGATACCAGCTGTCACGCCCCGACCCTAGACTGCCCCGAGGCCAGTGCAGAGTTGAAATAAAACATAGTGTGTAGTCTTATTTGTAAAAAGGAAAGATAAAAACATGAATCATGTTATACTGGAGATGATATTTTTGGGTTAGGCCCTAGAGAATAAGATACAATTATTACATTTCATTAAAAACTAGAGGAGGAAGAAACTCCACAAAGATGCCACTGAACAAAGTAACTAAAATCTACTAAACCTGTAAAATTAAAATTGAAATGTAGGGTGAGAATACGAATGCCCAGTAAGGGGTTTTAAAAATAAAATAAAGTTGAAATTTAAACTTCTTGAAAACATTCCATTAAAATTATTTATAAAACATTTTCATAAGGAAAGCATAACATAACATTTGATCACAAAATAGAAGTGAACATTTCAAAGAATATTAATAGGGTTATAATGAAACATATTCCAATCATATTCATAATCATAGAAAACATAGGGTGTGCAGCATATAAATTAAGAGTCATTATAACATTAACAGGTATGACATGTGGACTTACTCGTGCCAAATTCACAACTGGAAGTAATACATGATCAGAGTTACGCGTAAAATAATAACTTCAATTTCTGTCATTACTAATTGTGAGACATAAATAGGAAAATGAATATATGAGTACTGAATACAAGTTATTCCATAAGCATTTACTTCTTCGGATACTCATAAGTACAGGCTCTTAACCATGAATATTCTACTAGTAGAATATCCATTTGGTTAGTTAATTATCATACCATATTGAACATTTAATTTCTCATTTCATATTATTCAATGTGTCCCATACCACTTTGAATTATTTAGCTTTTAATTCCATAAAAGGATATTTTTGTTTTATTACATTCTTTAGCATTTACATATACAAAGTGTGTCATGCATATAGCCAAAAGGTCTGATCCAAGCAAGCTTGGACCACCAAATTTATTAATAAAATAAAAGTACTGAAACAACAGAAAGAAAGAGAGAGAGATTACATGTCATAATATCCAAAGTCACCACCCCCATACCCGGTCATGTCATCACCATCAGCCGATTCCCATTCTGATTGAGTCTCGTACTGTTTGAGAAACTTCTTATAAAACATCCTTTTTTCTAGTTGCTCCTTCGATAGCTTCTCAAACACATTCTCGGCAGATGACCTAGTGGTCACGGTCCTCGGAACTGTAGAGTAGTCCTTCCTTGGTTTCCTTGAAACAGGGGCAGATCTAACACCTTCACTGTCAGAACCTCTTTTCTTCTCTCCTCGTACAATATCATTGTATGATACCTTATTTTCATACATATTTCTTTCCTTGGATTCATCCTGAGTTTCCCCCCTTTTGGAGAGGGTTAGGTCCCCACCTCGAGCAGTGTGTCATGCATATAAGTGTAAATAACAATACTATCATCTGCATGGATATGGAAATAAGTGAAAAGTATGATAAACAGATTATATCATATGTAATGACAACTAATGCACAAAAATAAATACAAGTTTTGTCACATAAAATGATAAACCTATTCTCTAAAATATTTTTAATAAAAAACAAATTGTAAATTCATCATTGATTGGATGAAAATATAATTTATTGGTAATCCAAATATTTCACATTAGATATTATACACATATATATTCAAACATTATTACTGTTATGCTTATGTAAAACATATCACAAGGGTACACACAATGTCAAAAATTAATGGCATGAATTTAGACCATAACTAATACATATTATTTTTGAAAATAAGGGATTCATATATATATATATGTATATAAGAGTAGAAAACCCCAAAAATTATACTCATGAATTCTCTATAATTAATAAACTCATCAAAAAGTATAACATTTGGTAAATCCAAACTTATCTAGGGTTTAGTGTTGTGTAAATCCATTTATACACAAGAGTGTTTATATTGATTTTTATTTAAAAAACAATTCATATTTCAAAAACAACATGTTTTATTCATTCTTAGAAATCATTGAAAAAATATAAATAAAATTGAGGATCAAAGTTTATATGTATACACATATATTCGCATAACTGAATATACTGAATGTATTAAAGGGCTTAAAATAAAAATCCAATAATACCCATATGACATTAATATATTAGGAGAATTAATTAATAAAGGTCCCTAAATTTTAAATCATAATATAAAATTTAAATGGATTATTATTAAACACATTCAAATATATGTTTATGTAGACATCTATATACATATATAATTTAGGTGGATAACCGATTATACATATTATATATATGTGGGGCTTACACCAAGATTAATTGAAATTTACATGTTTTAAACATGTTAGGGATATAAATTAAAGAAATGGTTCATTAAGAATGTGCAATTAAGTATAAAAAGTTTTGTAAATAAAAAATATATATATATATACAAATTTATGCGTATGTATTTTTTTCAATTTATATAAAATCACAAAACATTACACATCCTTTTCATGATAAATAATTAAGAACTACATGTAAGAATAAGGACTCACCAACATAGAAGGAATCGGTTGGCCTGATAGACAACCGTAAATATATGTATATACAAGTATATACATCTATATGTACATATTTAAATATCCAAACTAAAGCAAGGAAAGACAACTTAGGACCCATACCTAGTTTGAAGGAGGAGAAGAGTTTTAGAGAACCTCACTGGATTCTTGAGAGGAGGAAGATACGGTACGTTTTGGGTGAAAAACATGATATCTATATATAAACTATATTATACATTATATAAAATATCTTTAATGTCACTTGCTGGAAAACTGAGACCCCTCGGTTTAAAATAATACTGAGGGTTTCGTTCATTGTGGAAAATAAGAGACAATATGCGCCACCCAAGGTCACGAGTGTGGAAAAATGGTTAAAAGAATGTGTAAGAAGCCACTGGTGCAGTGCATGCAGAGGAAGAAAATGTTGTGGAAGAGGAAACCCGGGAAAACAACTGACGACTGAGATCTGATGTGGATAATATCAGATGTCTATGGGTGATGCGGCGATTTAAAAAGGGTTGTATGGTCCATATTAGATCATATGTGATCTTATGGTTATGATCGAAGTTTTATTTTAAATGGAAATCAACAGACATGATCAAATCCATTGGGATTAGACGTCTCACAAAAAACATGGTTGATATACTGTGGTCATGGGGGTTTGATAGGTGAACCGATTAAATGGATCAGATCGAGCGTGGCATGATCAGAAAGCCTGGATACACTATCAACTGAGAAATATTTTCCCACATCAAAACAGGGAGGCTTCCCGACCTCCCTTATAAACTCGGAGCTCCCAACCGAGGCTCATATTACTCCTTCCCCCTTCTCGGTACCGCCTCATACTGGGTTCTCTATGGGCGCGCTCCTGCGCCCACCCACACCATCATGTCGTCCCGGGTGATTGAATGCATGGTTCCCTTGCACACACGCATCTGTGCGCTCTTAAGGATTTATATGAAAGCTATGCACGCGACTTATCACGCACCATGCGTGTGCACCGCCCCAGGCCATTGCCAATGGGTTCTGTGAGAAGATCTTCAAGGCCTTGAGTGGCTTCCAAAGTTGGCCCTTGGCTAGATGGGGTACTCACCTATGTTTTTAGTATGGTGGGGTTCCAAATTTACCACGTTTATAAACAATTGAGTTTTAAAACATAAAATTATAATTCAATGTTTAAAAACACTTATACTAGTTTTATATTTCAAAATCCAAAACATATTTTGAATTAAGACATTATTTTAAACATTAGAGGGTGAAAACATTTATAAAAACTTTTTAAAACTTTAGAAACATTTAAATATATAAAAGTCACCAAGTACAACTAAAATATAAAATACTACATTAGTTTTATTTTTATTTTTCCAAATAACATTTTCAATCTCAAAAATATGTTTCTTTGTACCAAAACCAAGTACATACTTCTCATGGTATTTAAAACATAAGGGTTATGATTCAAACCCATCTCAAACTATAAATATTTATCCTTTTTAAATATTATAAAAATATTTTATATGTTTAAAGTTATTATTACAATACATACCTTAAATATTTTGGAAAACTAATTATACCTAGATATTTTAAATTAAACCAACTAAATTATCACTGGGTTTACTTATAGACTTTAGAAACTCAACGGTCACCTAAAAGAGGCAGTGGTCGGATTTCTTAAGGAAATTATAAAAACATGCATTAGGTTGTTCCAAATTCAAGACGATTTGATGAAGATGTTGCTTATCATCCCATTGATACTCAATACAAATGTCTTGGTTATAACTGTGTGTTTTTCGTTCGGACTGAACTGAAGGATATTGACTATTTATTTGGTCTCATTGTTGTGTTAGGTGGCCTCCCAATGGATATGATTGGGATTTTAGTAGGTATTTTTTATTATCTAGAGAAATGTAACCATTTCAGTGGTCATTGAATAAAGTAATTATTATTTTCATTTTTAAGTGTTGTATAAATATTATAGAAGTCAAATGATGTAAAAACATCCAATATTGTTATTACATACAAAAAGGGAATGTCATGTATTCTTGATAGTTGTTTTCCCAAAAAAATTTCCATAGTGATTTTTTAAATGAGTTGTAGTGATATTCGGGCCATACAGTTTTCATAGAATTAATTTTTTTAGTATTGTTATGATCGAATCAATGAAGCTCAAATATAATGATGTTATTTATATTAAACTACATAAACAAACAATTTCTAATTTTTAGTGAATCATCTGATAATGGGAAATAATTTAGTTTTAAAAAATATTATTGAATTATCAAAAATTCTAACGATGTAATATCCCTCAAAAAAGTTGGGTGAACAAGTGGAAATTCCTTTCAAATTGGTGATCCAATAAATCTTTTCTACTTGGGTTACAAATATGAGAATAAATTATAGAATAATAGAATTGGAAACAATGGCCAAATAAATGTAAGAAAAATATTAATGAATGATATTAAGAGAAACCTACTGAAAAATTAAAGATAAATAGATTTTGTTTTGATTAATACTTAAAAAGTGGAAGATGATTCAAATAACACACTAAATAAAAAAAATCTATTAAACCATTAGAGTTAATCTATATAAAATTGTGTGTTCTTATAAGACACCATTCCTTTTAAGGACATCTATAATTAATTATATTCATTTATGATTACACTAAAATAGTTAATAGTATGTTTATGAATTATAAATTTGATGTGGTAAATATATTCACAATGTTTTGAAGTAAAGTTAGAAAGACTTAAATATTATAACATGAATTTGGGATCACATACTCATAGGAGGAAATATTATAATTATTTTTAGTTTTATCTTGAAAATAATTGAATAAACCACCATTTATATATGCTCTATACTCCACGGTATAATGAATTATTTTGGATGAAGAATAATTGTTTAGTTGAGATTGGAAGAACAATTCTAGATGAACACAAGATTTCTAATTTTATTTCTAGAGAATGTTTTTTGTGTTATTTATACACACAAAATTAGTTTTTAGTGAGACCGAATGAGACCATAAAAAATGTGGTACAAAATAAATCTATTTGTGAATTAATTTAATTTATTCAGAAAACCTTATTGTATGAAGATGAAAAAACCAATATAGAAATGTATGTATAAAATCTTGAAGAAGGAATCTACGTTGGATAAATATCTGATGCAAATGGTAATAAATATTGGAATAAAATCTGCACAAACTCGAGGAGTGAATTAATGTGAAAAATATTGAAAATAAATGAAACATTAAAGTTAATTTTGAGTATGGTGATCATAATATTGAATCTAGAGTTATAAATATTTTTAAAATCAAATAGAAGATGAAACTAGAAATTTCTAGAATTCTATTGGTGTTGATTCAATCCAAACCAGTGATGAAGATAAAACTGTTAGAAAACATAAATTAGGGTATCATAGATTGAGGAAACATGTAGTCTTAGAAACTATCATTGGAAACAAACAGGAACCAATTAAAGTAATAAGAATATTTATTATTGAAAGGAGGACATCTCTTATTTCTCGTGTTGAAGGAAAAATAGTTTCAAATGAAATTTGTAATAAGGAATAAATTAATGATATTAATGAAAACCATTGTTATATTGATAATAACATCACTTTAGAACTTTTATGGTGACCTGAAAATAAAAACATAATTTTAATGAAGTGTATTTTCATAAAACAAATTGAATGATAATGGTAATGTGTCAATAAAAAATCTTGAATAGTATGAAAAGGCTACTAAAACTTTTAAGGGACGGACCGTAGACAAATATTTCTCCAATTAAAATTCTATAATAAATTACAATTATCATGTTAGTAGACAATAACATAAATTAAAAGGTTTGTAAAATTAATATGAAATCATATTTGTTAATGGGTATCTAAAATATTTTGATTTTATTAAACAACATGATGATTTAATTCATGAATGTAGTGGACACATGGTGTATAAGTTAAAGAAATATTTTTATTTATTAAGAGTACCCCCTTAATAATGGTAATCCAAATTGGATTCTTTTTTGAGATAGATGATCTTTTTCAATGTTAATGGTTTATGACAACCTATATTTGAAATATGTTCCTACGGTTTCAATAATTATCATTGAATTTTTTATGAAAATATTTTTTCTGGGGGAAAAGATGATCTCTATGAAATTTTTCAAAATGGATAAAGAATCACACTATGATTTTTCTGTTAGGTGATAAGAACTACTTTTTTGAGATTGAAGATTCCATAAGAAAAGAATATAATTTTCTCCTCCCATGAAAAGTATTATAGATAATTATTGAAGAAATTTGGAATGAAATATTTTTAAAAAATATATAAACCAATTGAAATTGGAATTTAGCTATGTAATTATTAAGGGGGAATTAGTGTTAATAAAAATAAATTAAGGATAATTATTTTAACAATAAATTATTATGCATCATCAAGATCATATATTGTGTTTATAGAGACTCAATTTTGAAGGTGTTATTTTTATCCAAAAAATTATCATATTCATATAGATAAAGTAATTCTGAGATATTGAAATGGAACACTAAACTGTAAAATACTATATATAATGATATTAGTTTTGTATTTAATGGGATACATAGATGCAGACTCTGAAGAACACTATACTAAAAAAAATGAAAATCTAATGGTAAATTATTTCTCAATGAGAGTTGTGTCACTTGTCCAAGAAAAAAGAAGAATTTATTTTCTTTGAAAAATTTTGGGGTAAAGTATTTTTCAGCAATAAATTCTTATAAAAATATGTTATATATTTCATTCCATCTAAAATACTTGAAATTTAAAATTGGTAATCCACTATTAATTACTTGTGATAATCTGAGTTGTATTGGTCAATCAAAGAATCTTTCAAAACCCAAATGATCAGAGAATATTTATTTTATTCATTTCCTTAAAGATAATGTGGAAAATGGTCATGTGAAACATTAATTGATTTTCAACAAATGTCATATTATGGTTATTTTTCATAGGTAAATCTAATAGAAAAATTTGAATAATTTTGGATAAAAAATCATGTTTGGATTTCTCCACTCACATGACGATGTATAGAATCACCCCACAAGGAATTGGATTTTGTCTCCAAACAAATTAGAAGAAGGTAAAACTCCTTTTAAAAGGTAGATAATTTTATTTATCTTTTTTATATTTCCTTAACATAAAGTTGTGGTTTAATTCATATAGGGGTAAATGAAATTATGGATTGGGGAAAGAACAACTATGTCACCTGAAAAAAATAGCTTATAACTAAGAGATGGAATTCTCTCAAAATAATAACTTATCTTGTATTGTGGTTTTTATAAAATTATAATTTGGTAAGGGATGTGGTTTTATGGTTCTATTATAAATTTTTGATATCATTATTAAAATATAATGGATATAAAATCTTTTAATGATGTTAATAAAACAGAGAAGAAGATTGAAGTAGCCTATGGAATTTTTAAAGGAATTTATTTATATTCAACCATGTTTCAGAATCATTATATTCAGATAATATGTTGTCAAAAATATTTTGAATATTGTTAATATGATTTGACCTTCAATAAAATGGATTTCAAGTTGTTCTAGGGTTATTTAATAATATTATAAAATTATGCCTTCGAGGAAGAAAATGGAAAATTTATGAGTACGTAAGGTTAGTCTCATTACTTATTAAGGTTTTCCTGTAACAAAGTATATTTTCTTGATACTATTATTATAAATTTATTGGGATAATAATGTGACCATAATTAGTGACGTCATGCAATTCCAAGGCCCAATGTACCCAAAATGATCCATCGAAAAATGTTATGCTTTTAAATAGCCCATTTGAGAATTTTTCCTAAAAATAGTTTAATAATATCTCAAATGGTGCTAGGATTAGAAATATTAGGGCACCGTTGATCTCAGAGCATTGGCTTTACCCTATGCATGACATAACATTAGTCGACGTGGGACATCTGTAGAAAAAAACGAATGACGTAACCGTAAATAAAATTATTAAATAAATTTATTTTATTTTAAAATCCTAGTAAATCATAAACAATAACATAGATTTTGTAATCTAATACCATCTTTGAGTTTTTAATGCGGTGTTTTCCATAGGTGGTTCTTAATATTGACCTTTGCGGGTTGACTATGTAAGTGATTATTTAGACATTTTATGAATAAAATAATTTTAAAGAGTTATTTTATTTTTAATTTTTTATCATAATACAGTAGAACTGCAATGAAGCGACTCAATGATGCTGCAACTCAGTGACACAATATTGCTGAAACACATTTAATGCTGAAATAAATTTAAATTATGACACATGTTTTCTTTCTCTATCCATTGGAATGGAAATAGGATTGGGTTAATGATCTTGGAGAATTTCCCTAGGAGCTATGGTGAAGAGACTTGGTGAAATACTCTTGTTGGGTAATGATTTTCAATGACAGGAAGATGAATAAAGGATAGAGGATCGAGGTTCAAGGATGGAGTATTTAGGTTCGACAATTGATGAATGACCACGACGAAATTTCTATTTGTCAAAGATCAAACCAAATCTAGGTAGGGTGTGTTATTTTATTTGGTTTCATTCCCCATTATTTATTCTTTTCCCAACGATGAGCATGAATCAATCAACAATTGGATTGATTCTTGGATCATGCATAGTGCGAGGTTGGGATTTATGTTGTGGGGTTTGAATCGGGGTTTAAACCATGTTTATACTTGATCCATGGTTATAATTATTGATCTTTTACCCCATTTTAAATTCTAACATGGACGGATAAAGTCTGAAAAAATAAGGCCTTGATCAATCCACATTTGTGTGTTCCAGTGTTATGCCCCCTCTTTACCAAAATCTCTTTTCATTCTTCATGGGTGTAACGTTCCGTAATGTGATTCAAGAGTGAGGTGGCATGTATTGGAGGCAGAAATTGGTTTCGTTCAGAGGTGGCATCTCTGACCTTTCCTAGTAGAGTGTGGTGAGACCAGACCACAAGCTCGACATCCAGAGGCGAGAACTTACAGTGATGGAAGCATCGGGCGGCGTGTTGGAGCCGCATCGGACGGGGGAGACCGCGGTGGAATTAACCAGGTGTGGCGGCGACATGCCATGGTAGAGGGATTCACATCACTGATGCACATCAGATCGAGGACCTATAGCTAAGGCATTGGTGTGAGCTAGTCAGGTGGATCAGATACATTGAACTAAGGCGCCGCCAGCCGGGCCGTGTCTGTTACTGGTGAATCGGCCCGCATGTGGTGGTCTGAGCAGGAGATGGAAAACCAGGCCGAAAGAACTTGATGGGCCCAGATACAGTAGCAAGGGCCTAACCAGGGCGGGATGGTCCCAATGGATCGACTCGACCCAAATGTAGGACCCCGGGACACCCTGAGAGGGGAGGGGTGAATCAGGGTGTCAACTTTTTCTTCTTAAAGTTGTGGATCCTGTTCCCACGTTGGTAGGAACTACTTAAACATGTATGATGGATATGATCAGCAATGAAACATTAACATGCAGAGAGATGACACAACTATTTTTACTTGGTTCACCACTAAGGGCTACGTCCAAGGAGCATACGCCGACAGGTTGTCGATCGTACCTAAATCCACTATGCTTCACTAGCTGTAGATTACAATTGTTCGGGCACAGTCACTCTTTCCCAGGCTTACTGCCTTCACAAACGTTCAGGGATAGCTCACTGCTTCCCTCGGGTCACTCATGTTGACTCCCCCTGGCTCACTGCCCTTGGTGAAGTCTCACTCAGTTTATAGACGTGAAGGTCTCTTCAATAGATGTGAATTGAAGTTCTTTGTCTCCTGTTTATCATGAGACTTTGCTTGCATCAGGGTTCAGAGTTGATGCCCTTTTCAGTTCAATCCTTCTTCTTCAGTGCAACTACTGAATGCACTAGATCTTTCTTCTTCTCTTCCTTTGATTATCACTACTAACACCTGAGTGTATTGATATATTCCCCTCTTTCTGTGAAGATCTAAGTTTAGTTGCACGGTCTGTTCTTCTTCTCCTCGCAAAGCACAATGAGGATGTTAAACACCAGTCATGTGTGTGTGGTACCCCTTCTCTTCATAAAACCAAATGGTTTACTATTCTTCCATCTTCGCAAAGCATATTTGAGAGTTCTAAGCACCTGTCAAAGGCCTGTGGGACCCCCAAATTTTCGCACACCCTTCCCGGTGCCTTGCGCGTAAAATTTAAACCTTGCGCATAAAAATAACTTTAGGGGCATAAAAGGCTTGTCGCGCAACACTTCTTTTTCGCGCAAATCTTCCCTTTTTCGTGCAACCCTTATTCTTTTTGCGTACCACTCTATACCTTAATTTTTCCGCGCATCAGAGCTCGAGATTTGTCTAAGTGTCGAGCCTCTCCGAATGAGAGGGGTTCACCTCATATTTATAAATGTTTTTGATCCTGCGTGTAAAAACCCCTTCTTGCACGTAAAACTGTCTCTCAGTTCATTGAATTGCGTGCAAATTCCTTTTATTCTGACGCACCACCTTGGTTTTTCGTGCATCTCATTACTTATACATTGTTCATCATTCTAAACATGAATCCTCTCTTGTGCGTAAAACTTCAAACCCACATTTTGCGCACAACTGACTTTACGCACACCAGTTTGATTTTCCGCGCACATGGCGCGAACATCTCCGATTTTTCACGCGCCTCTTGCAATTGCCAATTTTCTTTATTTCTGATTCGATACACTGCTTGCGCGAAAAATTCACCAGGCTATTCTGCGCACAACATTTTTCGGGCACATTCCCATTTTTCCGCACACAACTCTGGTTTTTCGCGCAGCCCGTTCCTTTACCATTTTTCAACGTTCTGATTCTGAAACACTGTTTGCGCAAAAGACTTCACTCCACTTATTTCGCACACCACGCTGTTTTTCACGCCCAACTCAAGTATTTCGCGCACAGCCCTTATTTTCCGCGCAGCCCATGCCTTTGGCATTTTTCACCAATCTGATTTCGAAACACTATTTGCGCGAAAAACTATTTCGTGCATCCCGCTGTTTTCCACGCCCAACATAAGTATTTCGTGCAAGCCTCTTATATTTCGTGCACCACTTCCTTTTTGTGTGAACCTCCTTTTATAGACAATCCATGTCTTCATTTTCCAATTTCGAGGCCCAAAAATTTGGAAAACACTGGAAAACAGGCCACCTTGTGTCTGCTCATTTGGCACCGCCTCCAGATCATCCATTCCTTTGTCGATGTTCTTGCATCAAACATAGATCTTTGACCACAGCTCTAGAAGTCTACATGCCACTATGAAATCTCTTTTGTCAACAGATTTATATGACATTGTATGCTTTGTCAACAAGCACAATCACTTATGTGATTTTCCTTCTACAAAAACTCTTCTTCTTTCATCACAAACTCCACTATCATGATATGTATCCTTTGATAGATTAGCTTTAGCATCATAATAGTTTGATAAAATGTGAAGTTCATGGCCATTGCATAATTCCAATGCCTTTCACATTGTCTTCTTCTTCAACCTTCATTCCTCTTCTTCATCCACAGATGGATTATGCCTCACTATTCTTCACTGTTGTAAACAATGTGTCACCTTTGACACATGTTCTTTGAACTTATGATCAATACATCAATCATCTGAGTTTCCATTCCTCCATTTCATTGGAGTACTTCTTTATCTCCTTCATTTTGATCTTCATTGACAACTATTGATAACAAATACAACCTTATACACAAAGTGGTTCCAACACCAAATGGTCTGGTCAAGTCGGGTATGGCTGATTTGGTAGGGCCAGACCCACACCCCACCAATCCCTTTTCACTAAATGGACCATATATCTCAAACTGTAAGTCCTTTTGATGAGAAGTTTGGGGATTTGGGACCCTCATGAAAAGGAAGTAAATTTGAGATTTATTTTGGGGGTTTTGGTGGGGATGAAGATATGTGAGAAACTTCCCCTTGGTTCTTTACATGAGGGTTTGAAATGAAATTTTTTCCACATCAATGGGATGAAATCCCCTTGGGAGGATGGAATCTCAAATAGAGTTATAGAATACTACTTGGGACGATAGTGATACTCTATCAACCCTGATTGAGTTTCATGGATATTGACATGAAATATGAACTATGTGTGGTAATCCTCCACCTAGTTGTTTGTATCGGTCAGGTTCATGATATTCTCTAAGGAGAATACCCTATATTAGGATCTGCATCGTTAGGGTTTGATGTATTCTCTTTGAATAAACACCTACATTGTGGGTTAATAAAATTTGGGTTCATGATATTATTTTATGGGAAACCGCTATCATTAAATCATGATCTTTGACCATCATTTTATCATTAGTTGGGTCCCAAATTGAAGGGACCTCTTGTAAGAATCCCCAAAGACATCAAGGATTGATGAGTGAGTTCTACAAGAATGATCATGACTTGACCTGAATCCTATGACCAAAAATTGGTTGTGATATCGAGATGCCTTGTCTTAGTGAGAACAAACTTCTCATGGATCATCGGGACATATTGATACCATATGTTATCCCAGATAATTTGGGTTGAATTTTTCTATGTGCTTACTATCAGATAGCTTGAAGATTGAGATCTCTCAGAATTTTTCATGCTATGAGTAGAACCATATGTCTAGTAGTGGATGAGACCTTGAGAATTGGAAACCATTATGAGTATACCATGATGTTATTCTTATATGTGTTATTGACAAATAACTTTGTTGAGGTGACTGTTTCCCCTTAGTGGTGTTTCTATTATGGTATTTTACTTTGTGTTCCAGGTTTCCCTACTAAATATTGTGTTACTCACCCAAACATGATATTTTCCCACACATGTCGTGTCTTGTGAAGAAGTTTGACTCTTTGATGGTGTTATTGGTAGACCTAGACCAGTTAGAGACTCGTGTGATTAGATAGACCATGGTGTGTTCCAGTGGCATATAGACAACAGTCCAATGTCGTACCTTGTAGTTGGATCAGGTGTGATTCTCTATGGATGAGATTCTGTACTTTTGTAACAGACTCTTTTTTAGTGGGCTCGTATTACGGACCAATTTTACTTCACCTCTTTTCTTTCTCTCTTAATATATTTTTTGAATGTATTCATATTCTTTCATTTTCATTAATTATTGTTTTTACTTTCCAGTATCTTTGGCTTGAATTCATGTGCGTGTGTAAAGGTTCTTAGAAAAATTCCAACCGTTTGTGGGATATGCCTACTCAGAACCAGTTTCCAGTGTAATAACATGGATTTCCTCATGAAATTTCTTTTGTGAGAATACAATGTTTTGGGTGTTATATGATTAAATAGTGGCTCATTCCAAGAGTTTTCAAAAATTCTGGTTTTTGGGTCGGTATGTCTGTGTGTTGGCATATCAATGGGTCAGCATGTCAGTATGTCGGCATGTCAGTGCATCGGCATGTCAATGCATTGGAATATCAATGGATAGGTGAGACAAGGGCATCTGAATCGGTGAGTCATGGGCATCAACATTAGTGAGTCATGGGAGTCAGCATCAGTGAGTTAGGGGAATCGGCATTGGTGAGTCAGGGATGTCGGCATCGGTGATTCAGGGCTATCGGAATTCGTGAGTCAGGGGTGTCAACATCTGCGAGTTATGGGTGTCAGCATCACTGTGTCAGGTGAATTGGTAATTTAGGACTTCGATAGTTTATGGAGTCGGTATATCGATGTGTCAGGGGCTCAGCATTAGTGACTCACCCATTAGTGACTCACTTCAATTTTTTCCCAGTTTTTCCTGTTTCACCCCTCCTAGGTATTTATTTCCATGAAATGAAAACTTATCAACTAATAGTTGTGCGCTGATATGTATTTGTCACTTCCCAAAGGGAATTAATAATTTCCATATATATTGTAACATCCCACATGACTTGTAACCGTTGATCTATGTATTCAAACCATGATCTGATATTCACGTACTTTGATATTGTCTCCATGCTTTTTAGCATCTCACACTTTCATAAACAAAGATCTCTACATTCATTATTAATTTTCATTTCAAGTGGTCTTCCAAGAGCCTTCCTCCCTAGATGAGTATTTCTCATGTACCAGATCTCTCCTTCTTGGTTTTATTTAAGATATTTATAGTGCCTCTCATGATCCCTAGTTCTAGGTGCAAGAAGGAAATTTGATCCTTTGGTCATCCAAGTAGGTATTTCATTTTCTTCTCTTAAATTTCGCATCATACGGGGTGGGTAAGCTAATGAACCATTGTGAGGAATGGTTGAAAACATTCATAAAAACAAGAAATATATAACAGTTGTATTTTATGAATATATAAACTGGGTAAATAATATAATATGCAGAGAGTGTTTTGATTTTGATCTCCTTTTTTATTTGTTATCATTGATTCTATTATGGTTTCCATGGCTATATGACTTCTTAAAATCATGTCCATTGGAGGTTTTTGTTTGTTCAAAAGTTATTTTCTCTTTTGTTGAGATTCATAAACAATTAATACAACATTAAATTTTGGTAATAATGTATATTTATTTAAATAAATAAATTACACAGGATCAAGCATGTTCTAGGGTCACTCCAGTTGTAATCCAGTGGAATTAGAGAACCTATGCTGATTAAATATGAATATATGAACATATTATTGATAGCTGTGGATGGGTGTTGTGTTCTTTTTAGTTTTGTAACCTTACGTGAGTTTTGCGGTGTTGTTGTTTGGAGCACGGTTGTAGGTACAAGGTTAGACATAGGAGTTGGTTTTGTGAGAAGGGAGTGGTATGGGTGCGTACCAGGGTTGTGGTTGAAATTATAGTTATAGTGGGATTTGCATGTGGGGTGGAATAGTATAGGTGTGATGGAATCTCAGTCCGAGAGATTGATTGATTGGGGAATGGATTAACTTATAGGTATACGAACATCCTTTTTTGTTATGTTATGGTCGTGATGCGACATCGGTTAGTGGGACTGGGGTAGTTATAGACTCATTATGCAGTGGGACTTCATTAGGGAATTTATTTGGGAAGAAGTGGTGCGGGGCAGGGTTTTGAAAGGAGGATTGCGTGGTATAATTTTTTTTCAATAATTATTGTTGGAAAAGGATGAACAATTTTCTAGGAAGATTGGGGGGTTCATACAGTGGGAATGTACGTCTGGTTTTGTTGTTGTTTGGATATGGTTATGGTTGGTAGTTTCCTAGTTGTGTTGGAATAGATTATAGTGAACTAATTACTTAATAAATTGAACATGGTTAAATAAACAAATGCCAAGATTGTGTTTTTTATGGCTAGTTGTGCATTTAAGGGTGGAAACAATGGTGGTTAGTGTGGGTTGGTGATTGTTTAGAAACCTGTAGGTTGGTCTATGTGTTTACTTACCTATATATATACACATTTTAGTTTCATGTGATTTCTGTATTCACCCCACCCTTGTTGAGAACTATATGGTGAATAATTCCATTTCATGGGGTAGGGTGTCTTTCCCAACATCCTGGTGGGAGGATGGATGGCTTGTTACTGACTTTCTTCCTCACACCATCTTTTGAATCTTGTTGATAGGGAATATTTGGGTAGGATGTGATGGCTTGAGGCTTACCATAGTCCAATACTCTTCGGGTAATGGTTTTTTTTAGGGGCCTATGAGGTTGCGGGATGGGTTTGTTTTCCCACATATCTCTAGTATGAGGCCCAGGTGTCTTTGAGAGAGTGATGCGGTTGATGTTCCCAAGGAGTATACAGGTGGGATTGTGTGTGTTTGAGGCACAAATGTGTGCGGGTGGGTTGTGGCCATGGGAATTCATATGGGAAGTGTGGTAGCATCAACACATTAGTAGTTAGGGACAAGTAGTCAACCAGTGGGAAAGTGGTGTGGGGTACCCAAATATCGATGTTCATATACTTCTATTTTACTTGACATGTGTTATTTGGTGAGTGTTCCTTGGTGAAGCTGGGATGGTTAGCATTCTTTGGTACGTGCTTTGAGGTTTATACTATTTTCTCAATGGAACATATAAATTTGTTTTTAGGTTTTTGGGGGGACTTTGAAGACCGCACTGGACCTTACTAGCTTAGGCATCAAGATGTGTTATCTTTGTTGCTGGAAATCTTTTCTTTTGGTACTTTACCTTGTATTTTTTATTTTACCTTGTATCAGCTCCACTTTTGAACAAGCATGTAGAAATGAATTTTGGAATTACTTTTAATTTTAGTAATTGGAGTTTGTCAGGATTTACCATCTTATATTTCAATCTTGTCCTATAAAAAGGTGAATTCCTTCTATTTATTGTGTGAGATTATATACCCCTAGTGATTGTCACCACTTCAGGACCTATTTAATTTGATGTTGGGGGGCCATTATATCTCCTTCATTTTGAGAAAGGATGGGTCTGGCAGTTTTTCATTCTTTCCATCATCTTGGAGAAGGTGAGTCACTACATAATGGAATCATATCGAAGGATTGAAAGATAGGACGGAGTTCATTATTAGGCACAATGATTATTTCCTGGGATAGTAGGTAAATTTTGTTAGGTGATCTTAGTGCGTGAGATAGGCTAGGGAAGACCATCTAGGGCATGAGATTTTAGGGGCCCCAGAATCCAATGCAAAAACTCTATACCTACTGAATAACCAAGTGAAGCTACATAGATTGTGTAAAGACCCGTGAAATTCAAGGAAATTTTTTTCTTAATTTTCTTTGGAATTTTACAAGAGCGCGGTTTCTGACGGCACCTGATTCCGAGGCCCGGAGTGCCCGGAATCAATTTCCGAAGTTTGGCTCGGGTACGTTCAGTGAACGAATGAGTGGGAATTTCTAACTTTTAATCAGGTGCTCGGAATTGAAATCCGAGGACACCGATGAACTCACAGCGCAGATATTCATTTAAGGAGACCTTTTCCGAGGTTGCGTTTATTGCGGGTCGAAATTTAGTTTTTGGGAGAATTATAAAAAGTTGAATAAAATTGTGGAACACTTTTTATTTTTCTTACTTGTTGGTTAACTCCTCTCAAAGGAAGTTAAAGGTGGGGCCCACATCCACTTAACCTCCCTTGGGAGGATTAATTGTGGTGGGGCCCACATGAAACCCAACCTTCCCTCTCCTCTCAAAAACTCCTTTAACACCTCTTTAAATGACATAACAACTTGTTAATTAATTTGGAGTTTTTTTATTTGAATTTCAAACCTTTGAAATTCAATTTGTTAAGTTTGTGAATAAAATAAGACTCTAACTTATTTTGTTGGGTTAGAACTCTCTAGCCTTCTTGAGAGGATTTTGGGAGCTCCTTCTTCTTCTTCAACCTTGACGAAGAACGCGAAGAACCTTCGAGCTCCGACGAAGAACGCCGCTCCTCTCATCTTCGTAGCCCGTTGTTTCTGAAGATCGACGACGTCTTCCGTGTCAACGAAAGGGAACGCCGCTTCCTCCTCGGACTTCCTTCGTTGACTTACGAAGATTCGCCATCGACGTACCTCTTCGTCATCGGATTTGACGAACGTTTACCGCGACGCCCGACCTCCGCGACGTTGTCTTCCGCGGGTCGTTGACGATCTTCGAACTTGAACCCAAGGTAGGGGTTTGTTGTGGTTTATTTCCTTACTCTCGCTCTTGGTTCTAGAATGATAATTTGTGATTAAATATTTAAGAGTTATCATCTAATGAGAGGGGGGGTCGGACCGCACAAACACGGCCGAATTCCCCCTCCTTTGTTCTTGGTTATTTATATAATCTTGTGATGAACGAGAAGGCGTGGTGCCGTCGCACCACGCGGGAATCGCCCGGCTTATTTACGCGACGTCGTCGCGTCGCGCCGTGGATGGATTATCATGAACGCGACGCCGTCGCGCCGCGTCGAAGGGAACCAAAGGCGCCGTGGCCGGAGCGGGGCCGCGGCGGAGGGGCACGGTGTCGTCGCACCGCGCCGGACGATGAACACTGCGACCGGTTCCGGGCCACGGCGGGACGAGAGGACCGGCGGCTCGCCAGGCCGCCGGCGTCGGAAACCGGAAGGGGACCGGCTTTGCCGGTCCCGTTGAAGAAAAACCGGCCGGCCAGGTGGGCCGGCCGGAAGGTCAAAGACCGGGGGAATTTAATTCCCCCGGTCAACTCAAAAGCCCTGCCATTTATTTGGGGGGGCGGTTTCTTTGAGGGGGGCAGGCGGCCCCCCGGTTTCCCTCAAGTAGGCCCCCACGAAGGGGGCCGGTTCTCCACAAAGGCGCGGCTTAAGCCGCTCCACCAGCTGGAAGCGGGGGCCATGCCCCCCATGCGTGACACCAGCGGCGCCAGGCCGCGCCGCCGCGCCCGACCGCCGCCGGCCGGGCCGGGTCGGCCCGGACCCGGACCCCCCGTTTTCGTGTCGTCTTTGGTCTTTTGGCCATAACTTGAGCCACGGACCTCTGATTGATGAACCGTCAGTGGATACGCGATCCTTGGATCGAGACGGTCAATTCGGTATATCGCACTCAAAGTTTAGGAATATTTTGAGTTCGGTCGGGTTGGTTCGTTCACGAAACCAACCGGGCCTTCGGAGCGGAAACACTCATATCTTGAGCTACGGACGTCCGATTGACGTGACGTCAGCTTTGTTGTGTTCCTCTTAGTGAGACGGATCTTTTGACGTACTCCGCATGAGGTTTGGACGTAGGTGGAGTACGGTCGGGTTGGTTTTGCCTTAAAAACCAACCGGGCCCCTGGGACGAAAAAGCCAATAACTCTCAGACCGGGCGTCCGATCGACGCGCCGTCTGTTGCGTTGAGTTCCTGTTGACGATATAGAACTTTTGGATACATCAACTCTGGACTTTGTGACAGTTGATGTATCAGCCTCTCGGCTCGTGGAGCGGACCCTCCTGTACGAGCTTGCTGTGTGCGGGAACCCTAGTGCTGGTTGCGACTGTTACTCTGACTACTACTGCTACTGCTACTGCTACTGTGACTGCGACGACGACAGTACAGAGATCCTGTGTGGATTCGACGACGACGACTACAGCAGTCAGTGATCCTACGTGGATCAGTGCTACAGGTCATGTGTGGGCCCGATCCTGTGTGGGTCCGATCCTGTGTGGGTCTTTGCGCTCAGCGGTCCTGTGTGAACCAGCGCCTACAGGTCCTATGTGGGCCCGATCCTGTGTGGGTCTTTTGCGGGGGTTAGTTACCTATCGATCCTTCGTGGGTCCGACGACTTATATGGATCAGATATCATCTTTATCGTCTTTCGAAGAAGTTTACCTGTGTGAGCTGAATCCAGTTGCTTTCCTGTGTGGATTTTCGTTTTGCTTTCCTGTGTGGAATACGTTTACTTTCCTGTGTGGACTGAGTTGTACTTGGGCTCGGAGGATGGAGCGTGTTGGAATTGATGACTTTGGTATATGTATGGGCATATACCTAAGCAGTGTCGGTTGTTACTTCGTGATTGTACCTTTCTTCATGATTTATCCTTTGTGGATTTTGAGAGACCTTCAGGGGTCTCGGGGTCCCTACTGAGTAGCTTATACTCACCCCTGCACGGGCTATGCCTGCACCACATTGTGTTGTTTGCAGACGACGGACAGCGTTGATCTTGGCCGAGGCATGCAGAGCAGGACGGTACCTAGAGGTGGACCACTGGGCGAGACGTGCTCGGAGCGGACGGCGGAACCCGAGGAGCAGTGGAGCTATCTGTATCCACCCTTCAGGTGGGATCTCCAGTGGACAGCTCGGTGTAGCGGCTTTTACTTACAGTTGCTGTTTTCCCTTTCGAGTTGTACTTTACTTTCAGTTTGGGTTTGTATACTGGCCCATTTACTTTTCTGCACTTTCAGTTGTACTCTGTTTTTACTTAGTGTTTACTTTCCACTTGCTTACTCTGTGGTGTTTGTTTACTTTAAAAAGGCAATGTCTTCCCTTTTTACCGGGATTTACGCCTTGGTGCTTGTCGCCAGCCCTGGCCTATGGAAGGTGGGCTTGGGGTAGTCACAGCACGGACCCCGAGGGCAGGTCGTGACAAATTGGTATCAGAGGAGTTCGGTTCTACCGCGAACTCTGATCTTTTCTATGTGAAGCAATAATGTTTAGCGTATTGAGTGTGGTTATCACTCCAGGGAGTCCAGTGTTGGTGCGGCGGCCGATGTATCCGTACACCAGGACCCTGACTTCTGATTTCCGACTTAATGCACGAAAACATTGATTGCATGTGTGTTTCAAAGTTTTCTTTGTGATTACTTATATCAGCTCACCAGGTATACTGTTCTGACCGTGGCGCACCTGTTTCCTTTTTAGGATGGCCCCACGATGGCAGCCAACTAGGGTTCCGAGAGTAGAGTGTGACGACATCCCACCGAGCGACGAGGCTTTGGTGCAGGGCCCCTTGTCAGCAGTGGCACCGGTGGTAGCTCTACCCACCGAGCCCCCGATGCTTCCAGCACCAGCCGCTGACGATGCACGTCGCCTCAGCGCACATCATGAGTTTCAGCGCCAGCGACCGCCTAGGTTTCGCGGAGAGGCGGATCCCCAGGCAGCTGAGGACTGGCTGGAGGCAATGGTACGTGTGTTTAGGCTAGTGAGGACACCAGCAGACCTCATGGTGATCCTCGCTGCGAGCCTACTACACGCAGCAGCAGGACGATGGTGGAGCTTGATGCTCCAGGTGCACGATGAGGCATCTCTTCTATGGACGGACTTTGAGAGCCTCTTTCGCTCGGAGTTCGTCCCAGCCACCATTCATGCGGTGCGTATCCAGGAGCTTCTTCAGCTGCGGCAGGGCAGCATGACGGTCGCTCAGTACTCGGCAAGATTTACTGATCTCTCGCGCTAATCGACCGACATGGTACGGGACCCATTCTTCCGGGCCCGGACCTTCGAGCAGAGTTTGAGACACGAGATCAGAGCATCGCTGATCTCCCTCAGCATACCGACTCAGACAGGAGTACTGGAGCGGTCCCTTTTGATCGAGGGCTTCCTTGCTGAGTCTACACCAGCACCGAGACCCACCGCAGGGCGGCACGTGGCAGAGTCATCTGCAGCAGGCAGCCGACGGATGACTCAAGGGTCCAGACAGACTAGACCCTCAGGCAGACGACCTCAGGACACTGGCTCAGCAGTGCGGGGCACACAACGAGGAGCCAGTCTTTCGAGAGGCAGACAGTGCTACTCGTGCGGCGGGCAGGTCCACATGGCTCGTGACTGCCCGACCCGCCGTGCCGAGGAGCAGCAGACAGTTAAGGGACCACCGAGGCAGAGGCAGAGGGTCGACCGTGGCGGTCCGCAGGGAGGAGGCGGACGAGGCAGAGGAGCTGGACGAGCAACCGGTGGTGGGCGACGCTTTGAGGCTCTGCCCCCACCACCACGAGGAGGTCCACCCCGACCACAGGGAGCTGGCGGGCAGAGACAGGCACAGCTCCAGGCAGCAGAGGCCTACGACCACGGTGCACCCGAGTTGATTTGAGGTACTATCTGTGTCTATTCCACCCTTGCTGCAGTTCTTATAGACACAGGAGCGAGTCACTCTTTCATAGCCGCTGCCCTTGTTCGGAGCTCGGAGATTTCGACTGAGCCATTGGCTCGATCCTTACGGCTAGAGACTCCTACGGGAGCAGACTCGACGATTACGCACTGGTGCCGGCAGTGTGAGCTCACTCTAGGAGGCTAGAGCTTCGGCTGGGATCTTCTTATAGCAGCGTCGAGGCCTTACGACGTCATCTTGGGCATGGATTGGCTATCTACAGTCCATGCGCAGATTGACTGTTTTAGGCGCAAGGTGCGATGTGTACGCACCGACGGGAGCAGGTTCACCTTCCCCGGCGAGAAGGGAGCCTTTGCAGCACAGGATGGACTTCCGCGGAGGAGAGGACAGCCCATCACTCATCAGATGGCTAGCCTCATCCTTGGAGCAGTTGACGTGCGGAGTCCTGGTTTTCCTGCAGTGGTGGATCAGTTTGCGGATGTTTTTCCTGACGACGTTCCAGGGCTACCTCCTCGCAGAGAGGTAGACTTTTATATTGACTTGTACCCCGGGACAGCCCCGATATCCACTCTAGCATATCGGATGTCCCCCGCCGAGCTTCGAGAGCTACGGGTACAGTTGGAGGACTTGCAGGGCAAGGGGTTCATCCGACCCAGTGTTTCACCCTGGGCTTCCCCGATATTGTTCTCCAAAAAGGCGGACGGGAGCCTGCGGCTTTGTGTTGACTATCGTCGCCTGAACCAGGTGACAGTGAGGAACAAGTATCCACTACCGAGGATTGATGACCTCTTTGATCAGCTCAAGGGAGCACGGTGGTTCTCGAAGATAGACCTCAGGTCAGGCTATCATCAGCTCAGAGTTAGAGACGAGGATGTGCAGAAGACGGCCTTCAGATGTCGGTATGGACACTATGATTTCTTGGTTATGCCTTTCGGCGTAACCAATGCTTCAGCAGTGTTCATGGCCCTCATGAACAGGATCATTCAGCCATACCTTGATCGGTTTGTCGTAGTCTTCATCGACGACATTCTGATTTACTATACGACTGAGGAGGAGGATGCCTATCACTTGCGAGTTATACTAGACACACTCCGAGAGCATCAGCTTTATGGTAAGCTCTCGAAGTTCCAGTTCTGGATACGTGAGGTCCACTTCTTGGGACACGTTATCTCTGAGGCGGGAGTTGCAGTGGATCCTGCGAAGATCGAGGCTGTGTTAGCATGGGAGCCACCCAGGAGCGTGACTGAGGTTCGGATTTTCTTGGGACTAGCTGGATATTATCGGAGATTCGTGCCAGACTTCACTAGAGTTGCGGCACCACTCACAGCTTTGACGAAGAAGGGGAAACCCTTCGTGTGGTCATACAGATGTCAGCAGAGCTTCCAGGAGATGAGACAGAGATTGACCAGCGCACCTATCTTGAGGTTGCCCGAGGAGGGAGTAGGGTACGTAGTCTACTGCGATGCATCAAGTACCGGACTCAGATGTGTTCTGATGTAGGAGCGGGCAGTGATCACCTATGGATCACGTCAGTTGAGGCCTCATGAGCAGAACTACGCTACCCATGACCTGGAGTTAGCAGCAGTGGTCTTCGATCTGAAGACTTGGCGACACAATCTGATGGGCGAGCGCTTTACAGTCTTTTCTGATCATCAGAGTCTCAGGTATATCTTCTCGCAGAAGGACCTGAACCTGAGACAGTGGCGATGGCTCGAGTTCCTCCAGGACTATGACTTTGAGATAGTCTATACTCCTGGGAAGGGGAACGTAGTAGCCGATTCCCTCAGCAGGAGGATGGGCATTCAGCTACTTGAGGAAGCGACGGAGCAGCTAGCCTCTTTGCAGATATCCTTCGTGGATAGAGATGGATCAGCCTTCCTCCAGTCTCTCACAGTCACCCCTCCACTACTGCAGTAGGTCAGAGAGGCACAGTGTGAGGACTCTGACTGTGAGACACGGCGTGCACAGATATCCTCGGGACAGGAACCTGATGGTTTCTCCCTTGGAGCAGAGCACGACATCCTTTTCAGAGGACGTACCATGATACCAGTCGCTTTGTGAGAGGAAGTGCTGAGAGAGTTTCACACTTCTCCTTTGGCGGTACATCCTGGAGTGGCGAAGATGTACCAGGACCTCAGACGACAGCACTAGTGGCCAGGCATGAAGAAGGCAGTTGCAGAGTTCGTTTCTCGATGCCTCACCTTCCAGCAGGTGAAGGCAGAGCATCAGGTACCAGCAGGCTTGGTACAGCCCTTGGAGGTCCCAGAGTGGAAGTGGGACGGCATATCTATGGACTTCGTGACTGGACTTCCACGCACTTCCAGAGGTCACGACTCCATCTGGGTGATTTTTGACCGACTCACCAAGTCGGCACACTTCTTACCCATCAGAGAGAAGGGCTCAGTGGAGAGCTTGGGACGTCTCTATGTTCAGGAGATTGTGCGGCTCCACGGCGTGCCATCATCTATCGTCTCCGATCGAGATGCTCGCTTTACTTCCCGACTTTGGAAGGGGTTACAGGAGGCGTTCGGGATGCAGCTACGTCTGAGCACAACCTTTCACCCTCAGACGGATGGTCAGACGGAGAGGACCATTCAGACTCTCGAGGACATGCTCCGCGCATGTGTCCTCAACTTTGGTCGTAGCTGGGAGGACCACCTACCCTTGGTGGAGTTTGCGTACAACAACAGCTACCACTCCACCATCGGGATGGCACTGTATGAGGCGTTGTACGGCCGACCTTGTAGATCTCCTTTGTTCTGGACAGACCCTGGGGAGTCAGCACTGGTGGGACCGGAGATGGTCCAGGACACAACAGAGAAGGTCCAGGTCATCCAGGAGCATATCAGGACAGCTCAGAGCCGGCAGAATTCATACGCTGACAGGAGGCGGAGGCCACTAGAGTTCGAGGATGGTGACCACGTCTTCTTGCGGGTCTCACCTTGACGTGGTATTCGGAGATTTGGACGAGGCGGCAAGTTTTCTCTGCGCTTCATCGGACCCTTCCAGGTCCTCAGCAGGATTGGTGAGGTGGATTATCGCCTGGCTCTACCACCTCAGTTGCACCGGGTGCACAACTTCTTCCACGTGTCTCAGCTTAGGAGATACGTGCACGACCCAACGCACATCATTGACCATGGGGAGCTTGACGTTGATGATGGGGCGACTTTTACGGAGGTCCCGGTGGAGATAGAGGATCGACAGGAGCGGGTCCTACGTGGGCGATCGATTCCTCTTGTGCGCATCAGATGGCAGCACGGGAACCTCCAGGAGAGCACATGGGACCGGGAGGCTCAGATGCGTGCTCAGTACCCTCATTTGTTTCCCTAGTTTTTGATGTATCTTTACGGGGACGTAAAGCCCTGAGGTGGGAGTAATGTAAAGACCCGTAAAATTCAAGGGAAATTTTTTCTTAATTTTCTTTGGAATTTTACAAGAGCGCGGTTTCTGACGGCTCCTGATTCCGAGGCCCGGAGTGCCCGGAATAAATTTCCGAAGTTTGGCTCGGGTACGTTCAGTGAACGAACGAGCGGGAATTTCGAACTTTTAATCCGGTGCTCGGAATTGAAATCTGAGGACAACGATGAACTCGCAGCGCCGATATTCATTTAAGGAGACCTTTTCTGAGGTTGCGTTTATTGCGGGTCGAAAGTTAGTTTTTGGGAGAATTATAAAAAGTTGAATAAAATTGTGGAACACTTTTTATTTTTCTTACTTGTTGGTTAACTCCTCTCAAAGGAAGTTAAAGGTGGGGCCCACATCCACTTAACCTCCCTTGGGAAGATTAAGTGTGGTGGGGACCACACGAAACCCAACCTTCCATCTCCTCTCAAAACTCCTTTAACCCCTCTTTAAATGACATGACAACTTGTTAATTAATTTGGAGTTTTTTTATTTGAATTTCAAACCTTTGAAATTCAATTTGATAAGTTTGTGAATAAAATAAGACTCTATCTTATTTTGTTGGGTTAGAACTCTCTAGCCATCTTGAGAGGATTTTGGGAGCTCCTTCTTCTTCTTCAACCTTGACGAAGAACGCGAAGAACCTTCGAGCTCCGACGAAGAACGTCGCTCCTCTCATCTTCGTAGCCCGTTGTTTCCAAAGATCGACGACGTCTTCCGTGTCAACGAAAGGGAACGCTGCTTCCTCCTTGGACTTCCTTCGTCGACTTACGAAGATTCTCCATCGACGTACCTCTTTGTCATCAGATTTGACGAACGTTTACCACGACGCCCGACCTCCGCGACGTTGTCTTCCGCGGGTCGTTGACGATCTTCAAACTTGAACCCAAGGTAGGGGTTTGTTGTTGTTTATTTCCTTACTCTCGCTCTTGGTTCTAGAGTGATAATTTGTGATTAAATATTTAAGAGTTATCATCTAACGAGAGGGGGGGGGGGGGGTCGGACCGCACAAACATGGCCGAATTCCCCCTCCTTTGTTCTTGGTTATTTATATAATCTTGTGATGAACGAGAAGGCGTGGTGTCGTCGCACCACGCGGGAATCGCCCGGCTTATTTACGCGACGTCGTCGCGTCGCGCCATGGATGGATTATCATGAACGCGACGCCGTCGCGCCGCGTCGAAGGGAACCGAAGGTGCTGCGGCCGGAGCGGGGCCGTGGCGGAGGGGCGCGGTGCCGTCACACCGCGCCGGACGATGAACACCATGGCCAGTTCTGGGCCGCGACGGGACGAGAGGACCGGCGGCTCGCCGGGCCGCCGGCGTCGGAATCCGAAAGGGGACCGGCTTTGCCGGTCTCGTTGAAGAAAAACCGGCTGGCCAGGTGGGCCGGCCGGAAGGTCAATGACCGGGGGAATTTAATTCCCCCGGTCAACTCAAAAGCCCCCCCCCCCATTTATTTGGGGGGGCGGTTTCTTTGAGGGGGGCAGGCGGCCCCCCGGTTTCCCTCAAGCAGGCCCCCACGAAGGCGGCCGGTTCTCCACAAAGGCGCGGCTTAAGTCAAGCCCCCAGCTGGAAGCGGGGGCCATGCCCCCCACGCGTGACACCAGCGGCGCCAGGCCGCGCCGCCGCTGGCCGGGCCGCGCCGCCGCGTCGGACCGCCGCCGGCCGGGCCGGGTCGGGCCGGACCCGGACCCCCCCCCCCCCCCCCCCCCGTTTTCGTGTCTTCTTCGGTCTTTTGGCCATAACATGATCCACAGACCTCCGATTGATGAACCGTCAGCGGCTACGCGATCCTTGGATCGAGACGGTCGATTTGGTATATCGCACTCAATGTTTCGGAATATTTTGAGTTCGGGCGGGTTGGTTCGTTCACGAAACCAACCGGGCCTTCGGAGCGGAAACGCTCATATCTTGAGCTACGGACGTCCGATTGACGTGCCGTCAGCTTTGTTGTGTTCCTCTTAGTGAGACGGATCTTTTGGCATACTCCGCCTGAGGTTTGGACGTAGGTGGAGTATGGTCGGGTTGGTTTTTCCTTAAAAACCAACCGGGCCCCTAGGACGAAAAAGCCAATAACTCTCAGACCTGGCGTCCGATCGACGCGCCGTCTATTGCGTTGAGTTCCTGTTGATGATACGGAACTTTTGGATACATCAAATCTTGACTTTGTGATAATTGATGTATCAGCCTCTCGGCTCGTGGAGCGGACCCTCCTGTACGAGCTTGCTGTGTGCGGGAACCCTAGTGCTGGTTGCGACTGTTACTGTGACTACTACTGCTACTGCTACTGTGACTGTGACGACGACAGTACAGAGATCCTGTGTGGATTCGACGACGACGACTACAGCACTCAGTGATCCTACGTGGATCAGTGCTACAAGTCCTGTGTGGGCCCGATCCTGTGTGGGTCTGATCCTGTGTGGGTCTTTGCGCTCAGCGGTCCTGTGTGAACCAGCGCCTACAGGTCCTATGTGGGCCCGATCCTGTGTGGGTATTTTGCGGGGGTTAGTTACCTATCGATCCTTCGTGGGTCCGACGACTTAGATGGATCAGAGATCATCTTTATCGTCTTTCAAAGAAGTTTACCTGTGTGAGCTGAATCCAGTTGCTTTCCTATGTGGATTTTCGTTTTGCTTTCCTGTGTGGAATACGTTTACTTTCCTGTGTGGACTAAGTTGTACATGGGCTCGGAGGATGGAGCGTGTTGGAATTGATGACTTAGGTATATGTATGGGCATATACCTAAGCAGTGTCGGTTGTTACTTCGTGATTGTACCTTTCTTCGTGATTTATCCTTTGTGGATTTTGAGAGACCTTCTGGGGTCTCGGGGTCCCTACTGAGTAGCTTATACTCACCCCTGCACGGGTTATGCCTGCACCACGTTGTGTTGGTTGCAGACGACGGAAAACGTTGATCTTGGCCGAGGCTTGCAGAGCAGGACGGTACCTAGAGGTGGACTACTGGGCGAGACGTGCTCAGAGCGGACGGCGGAACCCGAGGAGCAATGGAGCTATCTGTATCCACCCTTCAGGTGGGATCTCCAGTGGACAGCTCGGTGTAGCGGCTTTTACTTACAGTTGTTGTTTTCCCTTTCGATTTGTACTTTACTTTCAGTTTGGGTTTGTATACTGGCCCATTTACTTTTCCGCACTTTCAGTTGTACTCTGTTTTTACTTAGTGTTTGCTTTCCGCTTGCTTACTCTGTGGTGTTTGTTTACTTTACAAAGGCAATGCCTTCCCTTTTTACCGGGATTTACGCCTTGGTGCTAGTCGCCAGCCCCTGGCCTATGGAAGGCGGGCTTGGGGTAGTCACGGCACGGACCCCGAGGACGGGTCGTGACAGATTGAATGGTAGAGATCCTAGGAAAGGTACATGCATCATAATGATTTGTGTTATTTTGTGTCTCAGGTGTTTTGTGAATTTAAAATAAATAATTATTTAAAAAAATTAAAAGATATTTTCCACACTACTAGGGTTAGGAGTTTCTTGTTTCTATTTTTAGCTATGGAACTAGATGTCCCCCCTGTGTGGTATGATGAGTCAATTCCATACTCATTTACTTGGTTGATCAGTGGAAGGACAATCGATAAGAGGGGGATAAACACTGGAAGAAGACACTTCGTGTTTTCTAGAAGTAGACTCTGGGAATGTATGGGGGTAGCATCTTAGAATTGGAGACGAAGTGTTGGATCAAGGAGCTGGTGATTACTTTCAGCTTGATCTAAGCTCTGATAGAGTACATGGTTCCTCTGGTAGTGAGCCTAGTACAAGTAAAAGTGTTTCATTGGTGGATGCTTAACCTAGGGGGATGAAGAAAATTGAGGTTTAATGGGATGACTTTGACAGAGATTTCCATGAAGAATTCCTCTCTTCCTTGATGAAGGATGAGAACGGGAAGGAAAAACTCTCCCTCTAGTATGGGTGTATGTCGGTAAGGAAACTAAGTATCATGTTCAAGGATCTACTATGCTTCACACCGGATCTCTTCCCAGATGAGGAGTCTCTTGCAAGATTCTTAGAGGAGGCACTCTGACCTTCTCTTTAGTATATTGTTACTCTCTTCACTCTACCAACATATATAGAGGTTCTTAAGAAGGTCAAAGAAGTTTTGAGGATGCACACACAATGAGGTGTGTTGTGAGAGGGGATCCAGCCATGTTCTTCAAAGGTAAAGGCCGTCAGTATCATTTCTCTAGTGTCAGTGCCTTCATGGTTTAGACTAGTGGGGATTAGGCCTCAACAGTTATAGTTTTGATCTCTAGGTCCTCACCCTTTCCTTATGGGACCAGGACTGAGGTGCTTTATCATTGGAGGCCATGGAAATCTTAGAAATCAGTGCCCAGTTTGAGCACCATACTGTGGGGGTGGGAAGGCCCAAAGCCCACCTCAGTAGCAATAGTTGTCGATCAGGCCCCTCCAGCAGCAAGAGCAGTGGGATCTCGCTCCACCGAGGGTAGATAGTGTTGGAAAAGGCCGACTTCAGGGTTCTCCAAAGGGACCTCATCGAGGGTTCGGTTGGGGAGGCGGTCAACAACATAGATGTAGAAAAGCTGGGTGTGGGAATTTTCATGCTGAGGAGGTAGTATTTTTAGTTGGGCCAGAGGTTGTTAAAGGTTGGATCACTCTGTTTAGTACTCATGTGTGTTCTTTATTTAAATCTGGTTCATCGCATCTCTTTTTTTCACCCGTTCTATCCTATGCTCTACAAATAGATGTAGAGAGATATCCCATTCCCCTGGTGTGGATTATTCTAGTTGGAAGTAAGACTGGCTTATTTGATGTTTTTCAAGGATGTAGACTGATTTTGGGGTTGGATCAGTCTAGTGGGGATCTTCTTCTACTACAGATGCAGCCATACACTATCATCTTAAGCATATAATGGTTTTCATCTATGCATGCATTTATCAACTGCATCTAGATAAGGGTCGTGTTCTCAAATATGGGTGACCAATGCGTAGTTTTCTTTGGTGAGAAGAGTTGTCAGGTTGGCAGTCAGTGTGTTGGGCCTGTTATTTCCTTATTAGCTAGTTTTTACATTGGATTAGAAAATGTAGGGATGGTGGATGGTACAAGGGTTGTTAATTAATTTCTATATAACTTCCCTGATAAGGTTTTGACTCTACCCACTCGAGGTGACATTGAGTTCAGGATATACTTGAAACCTAGTTCCTTTCTAATTTCGATGGATCCCTATCAGATGGTGACTTCTGAGTTATGGGTGTTGCAGATTCAGGCTGACAACTTGATGGAGAAAGGTTTTATCTAGCCAAGTGTGTCTCTATGGGGTTCTCCAGTCATGTTCGAAAAGAAGGCAGATGGTGGCATAAGATTGTGCATAGACTACCAGAGTCTAAATCAGGCGAATCTTAATAACCATTACCCGCTCCCGATGATCGATGAACTTTTTGACCATTTAAATAGTTCGTGATGGTTCTCTAAGATTTAATTTCATTTTGGATATCACCATTTAAGTTTAAAAGAGGGTGACATCCTGAAGACTGGTTTCAGGTGTAGGTATGTGAAATTCAAGTTCACCATCATGCACTTCAGTGTCACAGATTCACTAGTTGTGTTTATGGGGCTCATTAACTCTTTTTTCAATGAGAACATGGACCAGTTCATCGTCATGTTCATCAAAAATATCTTAATCTACTCAAGATCAAATGAGGAGCACACCAGACATCTAAGGACTATATTGGAGGTCCTCCGACACCACCAACTCTATGGAAATTTTCCCAAGTGATTGTTATGAATGTGAGAGGTGCACTTCCTCAGACACGTAGTGTCTCATAAAGGAAATGTGGTGGAACCATCAAATGTCAAAGTAGTTGTTTCTTTTGTAGCACCTAAGAATGTAGTGAAGCTTCCTAGTTTCTTGGGCCTAGAAAACTATTATCAGAGTTTCGTACCCGAATTATATTGATTTTTGGATCCTTTGTAAACTTTGAACAAAAAATACAAGGCCTTCGTATAGAGTGAGCAGTGCTAGGAAGATTGTATCTATCGAAAAGGGCAGCTGGTTCTTTCCCCAGTCCATAGGTTTTTAGAGGAAGGGGTGATGTTTGAGGTGTTCTGTGATGCTTCCATCCTAGGATTGGGATGTGTGCTAATGTGTTAGTAGGTATTAATATCATTTTAGTCTAGGAATTTACATCCTCACGAACATAATAATACCACCCATGACCTAGATCTTGTAGTAGCCATGTTTGGAAGTTGTGGCGGAGTTACCTAATTAAAGAGCGCTCTATGGTCTTCATGGATCACAAGAGTTTGAGGTATATATTTTCCCAATGGGACCTGAACATGTAGAAATAAAGGTTGATAGAGTTCCTCCAAGATTAGGATCTCAAGATCTCTTACAACCAAGGGAAGGAAAATGTGGTTTCTGATTCCCTGAGTAGGATCTAACAAAAGGAGGCAGTTCAGAAATCCAAAAATGCTTCGAAGTCAACAAAGGAGTTTTCTAATTTGCACATGGACATTGAAGAGCACATTGGTAGGGAATATCTATTTAAAATGATAGCTAAGTATTCCTTGGTGCAGCATGTAGAGGAGTATTAGTGGGGAGACATAGAGGCTGAGGTGATGCATGATCGCATCTTCCATGGTGATTCTCCAAAGGGGTAGTCATAGGATAGATAGAATCAGATGTTATTCCATGGGAAGCTATTTGTCTCAATAGGAATATGCGAGGAAATTCTCAGTGAGTTCCATAGATTACCCTTCACTTTAAATCCAGGGGTCTCTATGTTATACGATGGCATGAGGGAACTATTTTGGTGGTCTGGGGTGAAGCGGTTGGTGGGGGAGTTTATAGCAAGATACCTAGTCTGTTAGCAGGTGAAGGTTGAGCACCATGTTCTCTACATTCTGTTGTAGTCTATATAAGTTCCTGATTTGAAGTGCGATGACATCTCAATGGATTTAGTCACAGGTTTTCCCAGTGCTTAGGAAGGATGTGGTGCTCTTTGGGTTGTTGTGGATCGATTGACAAAATATGCTCACTTCCTATAAATCAAGGAGTCGAGCACACTAGATGCTTTTTCAAATAATTATGTGGATGTGTTGGTGGGGCTCCATGGATTTCCTTGATCTATCATCTCATATCGTGACACACAGTTTACCTCACAAGCCCATATGAGATTACAGTATGATTTTGGCACCCATTTATGCCTTACCACCACTTTCCACCCTCAATCGATTGGGAAGACAGAGAGGATCATCCATATGTTGGAGGACATGTTGCAGGCATGTGTCTTGGACTTCAGAGATCATGGGTATGACACATTCCCCTGGTAGAGTTTTTCTAAAATAATAGCTATCAGTCTACCATTGTATTTGAAACATTGAATTCCTTGTACTAAAGACCGTGTCGTTCAGCCGTGTGTTGGATAGAGGTAGGAGAAACAACTCTTCTTGGATCAAAGGTAGTGTAGAGTACAACTGAGAAGGGTCAGCTTGTGCCTGAGATGATGAAGGTAGTTCAGGACTAGTAGAAGTCGTACGTAGATCATAGGAGGAGGCCCTTGGAGTTTGAGGTTGGGGTCCTTGGGTTCTTAAAGGTTTCCCCTCATCATGGGTAGTTGAGTTTTGGTAGGGGGAGAAATATTTATCCTAGGTTAATTATACCTTTTGAAGTGTTAGGAAAAGTTTGAAAGTTGGCATAATAGATGGAGTTTCCACTGAAGTTGGAGAGGATCCACGGTTTATTTCATGCCTCTTATCTCTTTCGGTATATACATGATGACTCCCCCATACTAGAATAGAGAGAGCTAGATAATGAGGAAGATGCGACATTCATGGAGAGACTGGTGAGAATGAAGGATTTTGAGGAGATGGTTCTATATGGATGGACCATTACCTAGGTTTGGTTGCTCTGGAGGCATTGTGGCCTCAAGGAGAGAACTTGGGATCAATAATCACATTTGTGTTCTTAGTACCCAGAGTTTTTCTGTGTTTTTCGCATGTGTCTTCTTTGTTCCTTGCTTATGATGTAATATTTTACCTCACATACTATATGATAAGTTTCTTCCATGTTCTCTAATTTTGTGGAAATAGTCCTGACTATGAAGAGGGGAGAACCTGATTCCTAATCAAGATGCATTAATGTGGATGTGATTAAACCTGTGTGGGTGCATCAGTGCCACCGAAAACAGATAGTGTGTTGACATGGAGGAAGTATCTCCTTGATCCATGTTTCTAGACAGTGTGACATTTGGTATTTTTGTGGTTTCATAGGGAAGTGAAGCAGTGTTTTTCTATAGTTGTATAGGAGATAGATGAAAATGAGGTGTTTTGGGAGTTCAAGTTTTTCACTCAATATTTAGAACAATAGATGGTGGTTTACACCTGAGAGGTATTTTATGGGATG
Source organism: Viscum album (assembly GCA_963277665.1). Lineage (NCBI taxonomy): Eukaryota > Viridiplantae > Streptophyta > Magnoliopsida > Santalales > Viscaceae > Viscum > Viscum album. The sequence goes on from OY728122.1 coordinate 1,632,705,751, forward strand.
CTTATTCGAACCTATTTTATTCTAGGTTACTTTTGAGTTCTTGAGGATGATAATAGTTTTGGTGGTATCTAATGTAATAAACCAGATTTCAATAGGTCCTTTCCATTGTGAAAGTCTACTATTTAGTGTATTTTGAGAGTCAATGGTGGCTCATTTCATGATTTTTCAAAATTTACATTATTTGGGTGAACATGTTAGTTTGTCAGCATATCAGTGCATCGACATGTCAGTGTGTCAATGAGTCAGGGGTGTCGACATTAGTGAATTTGGGGTGTCAGCATTGGTGATTCAGGGGCATTGGCATTAGTGAGTCAGGGATGTCGACATCGGTGAGTCAGGGGCATAATCATCAGTGTGTCAAGGGAATCGGTAGGTCAGGAAGTTTTTAGGTTAGGACGTCAGTAGGTTGTTGCATTAGTGGGTCAGCATCGGTGAATCACCCATCAGTGGCTCATTTCTAGTTTTTCATGTCTCTCCCCTCCTATATGTTTATCTCTGTGAAATGGTAACTTATCAACAAACAGTCATGCGATGGTCTATATCCCCCATTTCTGAAGGGGAATTATTAATTTCTAGGTATCTTATCACATCCCACCAGCCTTGTAACTACTTATCTGCATGGTCAAAACACAATCCTATTTTCATGTACTTTGAAATCATCTCCTGGATTTCCCTAATATCTCCCTTTCATAAACCAATATATCTACCTTTCGTATTCATTTTCGTTTCATGTGGTGCGGCTATAGCATTCCTTCCTACACTAGTTGTGCACTTGTAACAGATCTCTCCTACTTTGTTTTCTTGAATATCTTTCCTGCGACTCGCATGATCCCATATTTTGGCACAAAAAGGAACTTCGATCCGTTTATCATCTAAGTAGGGATTTCATTTTCTTCACTAAAATTGTGAATCATGTGGGGTGGGTACTCTAATGACCCATTGTGATGTACAATTGTAAACATTCTTAAAAAAATAAATAAATAAGAATTGCATTTTATTAAAATATAACATAGGTAAATAATATAACAAGAAGAGAGTGGTTTTATTTTTATTACCTTTTTTATTTGTTGTCCTTGATTCTATTATGGTTTCTATGGAAATATTCCTTCTGAAAATCAAAGACGTTGGAGGTGTTTTTTTGTGCACAGGAAATTTTCTATTTTGTTAAGATACATGAATAATTACTGGAACATTAAATATTATTAATCATATATATTTGGTTAAATAAATAAATACCCCAGGATCAAGATTGTTCAATGATCACTCCAGTTATAATTCATTGGAATTAGAGAACCCGTGAGGATTAAATCTGAATGTTTTCAAATCCTATTGATAGGTATAGATGACTATTGTGATCTTTTGATTTATGTAACCTTGTGTGAGTTGTGTGGTGTTGCTGTTGGGATCACGGTTGTAAGTACATGGATTGAAAGAGGACTTGGTTTTCTGAGAAGGGAGTGGTATGGGTCCATAGTAGGGATATGGTTAAAATGATAGTTACTGTGGGATTTGTATGAGGGGTGGTACAAGATTTTTCTGATGGAATCTCAGTCTGATAGAATGACTTATTGGGGAATGGATGAACTTGTAGTTAGTTGAACTACATTTTTAGTTGTATTATATTCATGAAGTGACATCGAGAATTGGGACTATAGTGTGGTTATGGACCATTTATACAGTGGGACTACATTTGGGTATTGTTTAGGTAGCGAGGATGGCTAGTGAGAGGATTATTTTGCAGAATAATTTTTTTTAATAGTAATTTTTGGAAAATGTTGGACAAGGTTCTAAGAAGATTGGAGGGTTTGTATAATGGGATGACAGGTCTGGTTTTGTTTATAGTTTGGATTTGGTTATTGTTTATATTTGACCTATAGTGAATGAATAGATTACAGAGAACCCCTTAATTAATAAATAGAAAGTGGTTAAATAAAAAAAGTTCAGGCTCATGCTTTTTTGGCTAGTTGTTCATTTAGGGGTGGTGGTAAAGGTGTTTTCTATGTGTTTGTTGTTGTTCAGAAACCCATCAGTTGGGTTGAGTTTTTTCTTACTTATATATATACACATATTAGTTTCTTGTAATCTCTATATGCACCCCACCCTTGTTGACAACTATGTGTCTAAAACCTCCATTTCAAGGGCGAGTGTTTCTTTCCCAACATCTCGGTGGGAGCATGTATGGATGGTTAATGACTTTCATCCGTGTACCCTCTTCCGAATCATGCCTCCCAAGCATATCTGGGAAGGCTTTAATAGAATGAGGATTTCCGTATTCCAAGATTCTTTAAGAAATGGTTTGTTTTGGTTGAGGGGACTAGGTGGTTGCGGGCTAGGTTTGTTTTTCTACGTATCTCTCAGATGAGGCATAGGTTTCTTCGAGCGAGTGGTGTGGTTTTTTTAGCCCAGGTCTATGTGAGAGGGATTGTGTGTGGTTGAGGTCTAGGTTTGTGTGGGTGGGTTGTGGCAGTTAAATTTTTTATGGGAATAGTGGTAGTGTCAAGAAGTTAGATATTAGGTACAATCATTAAACCATTGGGAAATTGGTTCAGCCAAATATTAATGGTCTTATACTACTACTTTACAAGACTTGTGTTATTTGCTGAGTGTTCCTTACTGATGATGGGCTGGTTAGTATTCGTTGGTAGGTGATTTGAGGATACTACTATTTTCCCATAGAGACATTAGTATGATCCCTCACTTTTTCATGGGTAGATTTAGTTTCTATAGTGATTATACTTATATGCTCACCTGATGTATATAAAACTATTTTTAGGTTTCCAGGAGGACTATGAGGGCCAAACTAGACTTTACTAGCTCAGGTATCTAGATTTATTTTTTTCTTCTTCTTAGACTCTTTTTTTTTGTTAATTTCTCTTGTAGGATTCATCGTACCTTGTATCACCTTCACTTTTGAACATGCATGTGGGAAAGGATTTTGGATTTACTCTTACTTTTAGTACTTATATTTGTTTTGGATTTACCATATTATCTCCCAATATTGTTCTATAAAAGGGTAATTCATTCTATTTATGTCTATGATTCTATACCATTGGTGATTATAACCACTTTAGGGCCTATTGAAGTCGGTACATGGGGTAATTTTATCTCTTTCATCTTTTGGAAGGAAGGTATGGGCTGTTTTCCATTCATTACATCATCTTGGAGAAAGTGGCTCATGATATCCAGCCAATGTCCTATCAGAGGTGGGTTTGGGGTAGTCACATCACGGGCCCTCGAGGGTGGGTCATGATAGATTGGTATCAAATTATGTTGGTTATACCTAAAAAACTTATAGTCTATGTGTTTGGTTTATGGAAATAGTGTTGAGTGTTTTGAGTTTGGATTTTAGGCTAGGGAATCCAGTGTTGGTGTGGGGGCTGACATATCCATAAACCAGGACCCTGAATTCTGTTTCTTGACATGGTATATGAAAAATCTAGTTTCATAGAAAAAATGGTAAATGAATCATATAGGATTGTTTCATTTTTCCATGTCCTTTATGAGTCACCACACTAGGTATACTCTATTGATCGTGATACATCTTGTATTGCATCAAGATGCTTCCATGTAGGTAGTAATCCATGATTCCACCATGTGATTGCGAGGATGATCTGTGGGTATTTTTACAAAAGACAGCACATTCGGGTGGTATACCAGCTATACGAAAACCTGTAGAGTAGCACATGGTACACATAGTACTAGCAGATGAGATGTGTGGATGGATGTCACCTCACGAGTTTCAGTGATAGAGAATGATCGGTTTCCTGGGTGATCCCAACTCATTGGAAGATAAGGTCTGGCATGAGGTGGTAACTAAGTATTTTACCCAGTCAGGACACCATTAGATTAAATGGTAGTCCTGGTTGTTAGCCTTATACATTTCTCAGTATGGAGATGGTGGGGTTTAGATTACCCGATATTATGATGCGGTGACTCACCCTCTGTTAGATTTTGAGAAACTATCTTAGAGAAAGGACTCTCACCATTAAATCAATGGGATATGTGTGACCAAGAGCTTCTATAGCTTCGGTAGGGTGACATGTCAGTAGCTGAGTATTCATCAAGGCATTCCAACCTCTCAAGGTGCTCTGTGATTAAGATACGACCAGTGCGTGATGGATTGAACCTTTAAGCATGGTGTTCTTAGGGACATCCGAGACATACTTATTCTTCTATGCATTATTACTTTTTCTAGGGTGGTAGAGGGAGCCTTTGTACTTGAATTTCCTATGGTAGAGTGGATACAACTAGTGGATGTCAGCAATGAGAAAGCAAGAGTAGAGACCATGGGAGTAGAAAGACGATGTTAGTCTCAGATACTTTGATGTGTGAGCCATTCTGAGAAGAGGTCCTAGGATATGGGATCTACAGATCATGGCTCATTGGGAGGGTCCAGTCATTCTATAGAGAGGAAATTATTTTCATTCGACTACAGGGGACATCTCGCTAAATATTTTCCAGCCTGTCATGCTGCTGATAGGGATACGGTGGATGGGCCACTTAGATAAAGATAGTGACATGAACATATGGATATTTAGAGAGGAATACATGGAAGAGGATATGGGAGAGAAACATGTAGTGGTATACATTTCAACATGTTACCAACACCACCCCCCATGTGGTCCAAACCAGGCTTAGGGAGCTGAGGGATAGGGGAAGGTACATCTACATGTGGTCAGGGCATATAATCCAAGATCTCCAGGAATGTTTTGAGGTACAGTCTGTGTCTAATATTAAGTAAAATATTAATAGAAAATGGTTCTAATCATTATTCCATGTCACAAATCTTGTTAAAGAGAAATATTTTATGGTTAAACCATTTACTTAACCCTTATATCAGGAGATACCTATAGAAGGAGGCTTGATAATCACACTAGTGCCAACAGTGTGATCTGAAACATGAGCTGAGAGTATTGGTTTGAACCTATTGGTGGTAGCATAGAGGCCTTATAATGCCATTAATGGTATGGATTGGTTATCAACAATCCATGCATGGATTTATTTTTTAGGAAAAAGGTTTTAATATGTCCATATTGGTGGAAAGTGGTTTTCCATTGTGGATTACAAGGATGAATTTCCTTGAGATGTTTCCAGGTTTACCTCCACATAGGGATATAGACATTGGAAGTATTCTAAAACCTGAGATGACACTAATATCAGTATTAGTATATAGAATTGATTTTGTATATCTTCACAAGATGAGGGTGTAGATGGAGAACATACAGAGGAAGGGACTAGTAAGACCCAATGTTCAAGGTTATGTTTGGATTACCAGAACATTAACCAAGTGACTATGGAGAAATGGTATCCAATACCAAAGGGTTGATTAGAACATCTATAAGTTAAAAGGGGTATCCATTAACATGGATAGAAATGTGCCCTATGGTTTTTATACAGTTAATAATGAGTTTGAAGAGTTCCCTAATATTGATTTTTCCTGAGGAGGGAGTTATGTACATAGTGTTCTGTGATGCACCGGGGACCAGACTTGGTTGTGTCTTGATGAAGAGGCAAGATGTGATTGCATATGGTTCACGTCAGAAGATACCTCATGAGATGATTTAAGCGACCCATGATCTTGGGTTAGCTACAATAGTCTTCGTATTGAAGATTTTGTGAGACTGCTTGATGGGCATGCGGTTTATCATTTACTCAAACCACAATATTCTCATGTGTATATCCTCTAAGAAGGTTCTGAACTTGGGATAGAAGAATTTGGTAGGGTTCATCCTAGACTATGACATGGAGTGAGACTATACACATTGTATGGGAAATGTGGTAGTGGATTATCTTAGTAGGAGATCTAGTTTGTAGTAGCTAACCAAGGAAATAGAGCAGTTGGAATCGTTAAAATTATTCTTTCATTGGTAGAGATGATTCATATTACCTCTAATCGGTGGTTATTACCCATCCACTATTAAATTGAGTTAGGGAGGCACTACTCGGTGATTTCGAATGTGAGTCTTTAAGTTTCAAGTTTTGCACAAGGAATACCCCTGATGGATACTCGATAGGTGAGGAGAATGTAATTTTTTTAATAGGAATCATGGTTGTAGTAGTGGATGCATAGAGTGGAGAGGTGTATAGGGATATGCATGTGGGTTTCTTGTCGGAAATCGGGGAATACGTAAATTGTTGAAGCTGGGTCTACCTGTTGAGATAAAATATGAACACTTGTTTGAACCAGTTCCCTAGTTTTTCAACTCACCATTTCAATCCCCCTATGCTTGGTAGGGGTTTCTTCTTCACTTTCATGGGTTAATAGGAAGTAAGTGGGATGAAATTTTAAGTGTAATTCCTTATGGGTTTACCACTTACATCCAGGAGACACGATACAATCTGGCTAATTATTGACAAACTCACCGAGTCATCCCACTTATTAAGTACCAAGGAGCAGATTTTATCAGACAGTTTAGGATGCCTCTACATGCAGGAGATTGTTCGAAATGATAATTTTTTATCAGCAAGTGTTTCAGATCATGATAATCACATTACATCCCATTTGTGGAAGGTATTAAAGGATGTGATTGTAGATAATTTGAGTGTCATCTAGGAGTGGATGAAAAATTCAAAGATCCTTCTAAAGTTTATGCTTACAGACATCAGAGACCTTTGAAGTTCAATTAAGGATACCATGTCTTCCATTAGATATCTCCTTGATGAGGGTTACAATGATTTTTCCAGTTTTAATTTATCTCCATGGATAATAGTCCCTCCTTTGGGTATTGTGTAGATTTTTCGAGGAAGCGTACCGTTTGGCTCTACCTGGTAGTAAGACTAGGTTCACAATGTCTTCCACATGTAACAACAGAGGACATTCTTGCATAACTATTTTCACATCATAATCTAGGGTTAGAAAGACATTTATGTTTGAGTGACATGGGTTGAGTACCCAATAAAGATTTAGGATCCTTTGTGCACAATATTTTCCCTTGGTTTGTGTCTACAAGAAGCACGTGGATCATAAAAAAGAGAATATGGGTGTAGGAGGCCTAGATTCGTGCTCTATACTCTCACCTTTAAATGGAGTAGAACATGTCTGTATTTTCTGGGATGTAAATCCATAATATTTATAGAATTTAAAAAATCATATTTTCTGGATTCTATTTTTAAAAAATTATTGGGAAAATTATGAGACCAGGAGCTGAGATGGTGTGCCTTTCTGATGCCTGATGTTCCAAGAACAACCCGCTAAAATTTTTTATGTTTTAAAATATCTTTTATGAGTGTTTTTCCTAAAATAAGTGGAATGTCTTCTAAAAAGGTTCCCACATCCAAATTTTGAGGGAATCATTGAGTTCAGAGTGTTGGAATTTCCATAGATGTGACATATCTTTAGTCGGCATGGGTCTTCTGTGGAAAACCCCAAAAGGACATAACTGTAAATAAAATTATTAAATAAAATTATTTTGTTTTAAAATTATAATAAATTATAATAAATAACTTTTATTGTAACTCTGATACCATCATTGAGTTTATAATAGGTTTTTTCCTTTAGGGAATCCTAACATCAACCTTTGGGGGCAACTACAAATGTTACTTTTTCTATGTTTTAAGAATAAAATAATTGTAATGAATTATTCTATTTTTAATGTTTCAACATAATATAGTAGCACTGTAATGTAGTGAATCAGCGATGCTATAACTAATTTATGCAAAAACATTGAAATTGTTTTAGCGCTGAAAATTTTTTAAACACAAAAATGTGTATTCCTTATCTAAACATTGGCATGGATACTGTATTGGGTGAATGATCCTAGATAATTTCCCTACGAGCACCTGAAAAGATACTTGGAGAAATCCCCACATTGGAGAATTCTAGATGACAATAAAATGATAAATCGAGGATTAAGGTTCGAGGTTCGAGGGTCCAGGATTAATGAATGATGACAACACAATATATCTTCATAAACAATAAAAAAAATCTATGTAGTGTGTGTGATTTTATTTGGTTTCTTTCCCCATTATTTACTATTTTATCTATTATGAACTTGAATAAATTGAAGAATGGATTGATTCATAGATTGTTCTTAGTGTGGGGTTGGGATTTATGTTGTGTGGTTTGAATCATGTTTTAATCCATGATAAGAATGGATCCGTGTTTAGAATATCTGATCATTTACCCATATTCCATTTTAACATGGACAGATCAAGGCCAACATGATCAAGGCCCAAAACAATCCACATTTGTGAGTTCTTATGTCACACCCTCTCTTTCCCCAAATCCCTTCTTATTCTTCGTGGGCACAACGATCCGGAGTGGGATCTAAGACTATGGCAATGTGTCCTGGTTTTAGAAAGAGGAGGTGATCAAATGTGTTGTCTTTAGACTTTCCTAGAGGAGCGCAGTGAGATGAGGAAGCCTGCTTGATGCATGGCAGCATGATCCTGTGATGGGAGAAGTTGTGGGTGGAGTGTGCGAGCCATGACTAGGTGTGCTTTGACTCCTCAGAGCCACGTCGGACGGGGGAACCAATGGGAGCATCGGTCACAGATGATAGAGACAAGTTGTAACAAAGGTATGTGGCTGCTAGAGTTACATCAGATAGAGGACCCTCGGCTAAGACACATGTGCGATAAGGTTACATAGACTGGCCGCATTATCCCAAGGCACGTCTAGCTAGACTGTGTCTGGTGCTAAGAATCAGCCAACATGCAGCGGACCAGGCTAGAGATGGAAGATCAGACCATATTGGCAGAATGGTCTGAGCCCAGTGGGTTAGGTCGGCTTGGCGGGTCGGGTCGGCGGACCCCGGGTCAGACCAGACCCAAACCTAACCAACCCCCTTTTCAGTAAAATACCCATAACATTCAAATATTAAGTCCTTTTGATGAGACATTTTCGGCATTGGGACGTTCGCGATGAGGCGGTCCTTTTGAGATAGATTTTAAGGTCATTAGTGAGGAACAACATATATGTGAAGCTTCACCTTGGTTATTTCATTATGGTTTTGTTATATCATTTCATCGACATTACTGAGCAGCAATCCCCTAGAGAGGATAGAGTCCCCAAGAGAGTTTTGACATATTAAATGGGACTATAGTGATAATATATCACCCCTGAGGGATTTTCTTATACATTTATGTGACCTCCAAGCACAGGGTGTTATTCTTCAATCTACTATACGGTATTTCAATGGTTTGTGGTATTCCCTAAGGTGAATCCACTACATTATGAGACATATCAGTAGGGTCTGTGGTATTCTATGAGAAAAGTCCCCTACATTGTAGGTTAATACAGATTGGGTTCATAGTATTATGTGATGAGAATTCCTTATCTGTAAATAATGATCTTTGACCAGTGTTTTCTCTCTGTGCAAGGCCCAAATTTTTAGGACCTCTTGTAAGAAACCTCAATGACATCAAGGATCGAGGAGTGAGTTCTAATGGAATGATAATTCTTCGAGCTGAATCTTGTGACCAAGGATTGGATGTGATATAGAGAATCCTTGTATTAATGAGACCAGATGTCTCAGGGGACTTTGTCTTTAATTGAGACAAGATGTTCTCCTAGATACATTGGGTAGACTTGTTCTATGTTATTACGATCATAAAGCATGAGGATAGAGATCTCCAATAATTGAGGATGCTACGAGTGGAACCATATAGATGGAATTTGATGAGACCTTGAGTGATGGAATCCTTTACAATTAAACATGTATGTTCTTGTTATATGTGTTGTTGAAAAATACCTGTGTTGAGATAACTATTTCTGCTTAGTGGTGTTTTATTTCTTGTCTTTTACTTTGTGTTTTTTGGTGCCCTACTGAGTATTATTTTACTCATCCATGTACGAGCATTACCCACATGTGTCATGTATTCCTCAGACCGTCGACTCTTTGACAGTGTTCCAGGTAGACCCGGACAATGAGGGTCCTAGTGACATGAGAAAGAACAAGGTGTGTTTCGGTGGCTTATAGTGTAGAGACTCGGGTTTTGGCCCTGTCAGATTTTGGGATATTTCTATGAATAATTATAGAGCTAGGCGCGAAGACGGCGTGCGATTCGGAGGCCCGAAATTAATTTTATAAAAATATTAAGTATTTTTATACTATGCACATGGTTGGGGTATGATATATCCTAAACAGTAGCTCAGAATGGGAATCGGAGGGCGCAGTTGCGTCCGGAACTTTCCGTTTACCCTAAGCGATGTGTAAACTTTGCGGGCGCGGGCCTGCAGTGAAAAACGCCACCAGGGGCGTTTTCGTAAATAAATGGAAAAGTTAGTGTATGAGCGTCAGCTCAAATAACTTCTAAATGGATTCATAGATGGAAACTATGAGTCCGCCATTGGGTGTAGAACGGCACGTTTACCCTAGGGGTGACCTTACCTTTGTTCTCACCGGGCGTCGGGTCCGAGGGGGGTTTGGCGCCGGCGGGCAGCATATATAAATATCAGCACCCCCCCCCCCCTTTCATTCCTCTCGGCGTTCTTATCCATTCTTCACCTCCGATCCGCCGAATCGACCAAACGAAGCGCCCATGAGCTCGGATTTCGACGGCGGACGTTCCTGGAGCGTGCAGCAGAAGCACTGGAGCGCCTATCTAAGGAAGAACATCGGTGTTTCGCCCGCGAGGTAGGAGGATTTGAGTTTTAACCCCCGATATCTTTTTTTGATGGGTTTTTCTGAAAATTTAACCCATAGTAGTGTAGATCGGGTCCCGGGGGGCACGCAGATGCTTCCGGATCTGCGTTTGGACCCCCGAGGTGCCTCCGGCGGACCTCGGAAGGGTCGTCGGCGCGACACCGGCGTGGCGACGCCGGCGGAGGCCGGCATCGGTGGTGCAGGAAGAGGCCAGTAGCGGTGCCAACAGGGGCGGACCACGGCAGCGCGCGGCGGAGAGCCGCCGGCCAGGGTGGGCCGGCGGCGGCTGCCAGTCCGGGCCGGTCGGTCGAGGCCGGTCCCGCAACTTTTTATCTTACAGGGGTATTTAAACCCACGTATCATGCAATCTGGGATTCAGATTCGCGTGCCATTTGCGGCGACGTGACCCTGACGACGAGGCGAACCCTCCGGTGTGGGTTTGAGAGTTTAAGGGTTTGGGATCATGGCCCTGTATTTAGAAACGTCGTATAAAATAATAATATTTTATTATTTTACGACTTCGGGCCGTTGTAACTTCTACCCGGAGCGTCCGAATGATTTGTCGTCAGTGGCGTTGAGACCCTGATGGTACGGATGAATTTTTGAGATGGTTTCCGGGTGTTGGGACTGTGAACGGGGTGTGGGCCACATGAGGCTGGATTTTTGGCGTTTTTGGAGAAACGCAACTTTCGCACCAGGAGTTCGTTTTTGACGAATGAGTAGTCGATCCTGTGTGCCTTTCCGAGAGGATCGCAACGGTGTGATCCATTAGTTGGGTTTTGGGATCGAGGTGTGGGCCTCACCTAGGCTAGATCTGGTGAATAGTTCCTTTTTCACCGGGTGTCCGTTTCGGACGAACGAGTAGTCGATTCCGCTTTTTTTACGAGGGGATCGCCATGGTATGATCTGCTTGATTGGTTTCAGGATTGTTGAGTGGGCCCCACACGAGCTAGCTATGGTGAATAGTTCATTTTTCACCGGTGCTCCGTTTCGGGCGAGTAAATAGACTACCATGCGTGTTTTTTCGCGTAGAACACGATGGTGGCCTCAGTATCATCCTTGGTGCGTAGTGGGGAGTTGTTGGGGATCTCTCGGGTTAGCGACATTTTGGATCAGCATTGGTGGAGAGTACTCCCTGGGTTCATTCCCATGAGGGTTCGCGAGGCATCACAAACTTCGTATAGGTTTGTGATCCTCTTGATGGGATGTTTAAACTGTTAGAGTTGTGGCATCCCTTCAGTGGGACCGGAGCGAGATCCTATAGCATCTTTTCCCTAGATCGGGTTCTTGGTATCGATGTGACCGCTTATTCACGGGCGGTGATCCCCTATCTAGCAGGTTAACCCTGTAGGGTTTGTGGAATCATCAGAGATATGATCCCCTACGCAGTGGGCCGCGCTTAGGAGGGTTGTGGAATCGTCGGGAATATGATACCCTACTCAGCATGAGGTGTATAGTAGGGTTGCGGTATTGTTGGTTATGTGATCCCCTACTCAGCGCGTGGTTTTGGTAGGGTTGCAGCATCATCGGTTCGATCCCCTACATCGGGAGTTATACCAGGTAGGGTTCCAGTATCGTCGTGACCACCATTATATGGGTGATGATCCTCTATCTGAGTGATGAGTTTCTGTCGAGCACCAGATTGGGTTGTGGTATCCCCCAGCGGATCCTAGGTGTGATCCCCTATTTGTGAGAACTACGTATGCTAGATCAGGTCGTGGTATACCCCAGCAGACCCTAGGAGTGATCCCTTATCTGTGAGCTTCGTATACCGGAGTGGGTTCTGGTATCCCCTAGTGGACCCTAGGAGTGATCCCCTATCCAAGGATTTTGGTGGTTATGTTGTTTCGACGTGTTTTCCTCAGTGATGTTATCCGATGAGCATGATCTCTCGAGTAAGAATCTAAGAGGTTTGAGAGAAACCCGATGGAGTGTATATCTCAAATGAGTGTCATCTGGGAAGACAGTGTTCGGGTGGTGTACTCTCCTGGTTGTGGAGAGTTGCTGGTGATGAGGTTGGTACCTCTTGTGGATTGGTGCATGAGCTGGGTATATCTGGATTGTTCAAGGTGTATGTATGGGCATACACCTAAGCTGAGGTGACTAGTTTTGTTTAGATGAGGATGGTCTCGAGATGGATTTTCTCTCTCGTCTGGGTTCCCTCTGGCTGGGATGAGCAGATTGTTGCCTTTCAGTTGCTCTCTTTTGTTTTGGGTTTTTGGGGTGCCTAATGAGTACGTTTATACTCACCCCTGCATGGGCTTTTCCCGCACATGTTTGTGTCTTGTGCAGACCACAGGACTTTCGACGGAGTCCCAGGAGGACTTGGAGCAGGTGGAGCTGAGTGAGCGAGATTGACTGGGGTTTTTACTGGTACGGTGCTGAGGGAGATTTCCGGTGGGTGTTTATGGAAGCGTTCCCCATCTTCAGAGCAGGTTGGACGCGCTTTTATGGTTTTCTTTTGGTGGGCCCTGTTTTCCCCTTTGTACTTCTATTGTACTCTAGTTGTGGGATAGTGTATGCATGCATTTTCTTTTCAGTTTTATATATCTCTGCACTGTTTCATGGAGGTGTGTGTGGGTTCGTGTGTACAGGTACCTCGGGCTAATGCCTCCCATGTGTGTGATAGCCTACTCGGCGCTAGACGCCAGCCCCTGGCCTATTGGAGGCGGGCTTGGGGAGTCGTGGCTCGAGCCCCGTTGGGTCGGGTCGTGATAGACTGGTATCAGAGGAGTTTCCACCTTTGGGATCTCAGAGTGTAGCCGGTCTAGCTGTGAGTTTGTTTTGGGTTTCATAGCGGCAGTGTTAGGGTGTTGTGAGTTTGGCTTTAGGCCAGAGACTCCAGTGTTGGTGCGGCGACCGACGTATCCATACACCAAGACTCTAATAACCTACCTTTCGACTCAGGACATTTGTACACTGGTCGCAGGGACATAATTGTACATTCATCATATAGGACTGGGTTTTGTTTTGGGTTTTCCTTGTCCTTCTTGAGTCAGCTCTCCAGATATACTCTTTGACTGTGGTGCATCTTGAATGTATTTCATTATGCCTCCATGATGACAGCCAGCGAGGGTTCTGCAATGGGATTGTGGTGACGATCTACCCCATGCAGAGGCTGTGGACCAGGGCACAGGTTCTGAGGTTGCACCTCTATGTGGTCTGCCAGTTGAGCCACCACCTGTTGAGCAGCTGGTTGTGCCGGTAGTACAGGATGAGGTTGTGTGTAGGCTGAGTGCACTGCAAGAGTTCTAGAGGCAATGACCTCTGAGGTTCTGTGGTGATCCAGACCCCTAGGCAGCTCATGACTGGCTTGAAGTAGTCACTCAGGTTTTCCGCCTTGTGAGGACACCTCCGGATCAGATGGTGGTCCTAGCGGTGAGCCTTCTGCATGGTTCTGCCGAGCGATGGTGTAGTCTAGTTATGCAGTCCCACGATGAGGAGGCGCTCACGTGGGCAGTGTTTGAGCGGCTCTTCAGGGAACAGTTCTATCCGATGATGCTGAGGCCAGTGCATATCTAGGAGTTTCTGTAGCTGCGGTAGGAGGGCATGTCTGTGACGGAGTACTCAGCGAGGTTTACAAACATGTAGGTCTACTCCCATGATATGGTTCGAGACCCGTTCTATAGGGCCCATACCTTTGAGTAGGGCCTACGCAGGGACATCCGGGCAAGTGTGGTTTCCTTGTTTCTGCCCACCTATGCTGGATTGTTGGAGTCAGCTTTGGTGTTGGAGACCTTTCAGGCTGAGCAGATCTCGTATGTTAGTGTTGGGCATGTGAGAGCTGAGACTTTGTCAGTCGGATCAGCATCTGGTAGCCGACGACAGACTCAAGGTCCCGGTCGTGGATGACATTCAGGAGGCGACCCCAGGATGGAGGATCTGAGGATCAGGGCTCACAGGACTCACATGCTAGTTTTGGTCAGCCACAGGAGAGGCGGTGTAATGCTTGCGACAGTCGGGGACATCTTGCTAGAGATTTTATGACTCTTCGTGCTGTTGAGAGGGATCCGGTCAATGGACCGCCTTGGCAGAGGCAGCGTCTCGAGCAAGGAGGTATGCAGGGTGGCAGACATGGCGACGGAGCTGGTGCAGCAGGAAGAGGAGGTAGGCGGTACCAGTTTCCACCACCCCCACCCGCAGGGGGTCCACGCCAAGCTCAGGGAGCTGGTGGCCGAGGGCGAGGACAATTGCATTCCCTAGAGGCTCTTTACCCAGAGGCACCGCAGATGGATAGAGGTACGCCTTGTGTCCTTTATACATTCTGTAGTAGTTTGATAGACACTGTTTAGCAGTACTCTTTCCTTTTTTTTTCTTGCTCTAGTTTTGTTCAGGGCGTTGGTAAGACCATGTGTGGGTGTTGTTCGGCGTGCTTCTAATTCATGAGGAAGAGAGATCCTTCCCCCACCGAGATGCATTTTTGTGACGCGATTAAAACCGTACGCTCGAGTCAGTGCCACCCAAAGTAGATAGTATTGAGGTGTGGTGGATGAGTCCCTATAACTTATTTGTTCAGGCATGGGTGGTTTTCGGTGAACTCGCTGGTGTGTGAGAGCCAGTTGAGAGTTCAGTCGCTTTCCTTCAGCTTAGGGCTTTTTGGGGACGAAAAGTTGTAAGGGGGGAGGATGTAGCGACTCAGGTTTTGGCCCTGTCAGACTTTGGGATATTGCTATGAATAATTCTAGACCTAGGCGCGAAGATGGCGTGCGATTCCGAGGCCCGGTGTGCCCGGAATTAATTTTATAAAAATATTAAGTATTTTTATACTATGCACATGGAGGGGTGTAATATCTCTTAAACGGTAGCTCATAACGGGAATCCGAGGGCACAGTTGCGTCTGGAACGTTCCGTTTACCCTAGGCGAGGTGTAAACATTGCGGGCATGGGAATGCGATGAGAAACGCCACCAGGGGCGTTTTTATAAATAAATGAAAACGTTAGTGTACGAGCGTCATCTCGAATAACTTCTGAACTGAGTCTTGGATGGAAAATATGAGTCCACCGTTGTGTTTAGAACGGTGCGTTTACCCTAGGGGTGACCTTACCTTTGTTCGCATCGGGCGTCGGGTCCGAGGCGGTTTTGGCGCTGGCGGGCAGCAGATATAAATATCAGCAGCCCCCCCCCCCCCCTTCATTCCTATCGACATTCTTCACCCATTCTTCACCGCTGATCCGCCAAATCGAGCAAACGAAGCGCCCATTAGCTCGGATTTTGACGGCAGACGTTCCTAGAGCGTGCAACGGAAGTTCTGGAGCGCGGATCTAAGGCAGAACGTCGTCGTTTCGCCCACGAGGTAGGAGGATTTGAGTTTTAACCCCAGATCCCTTTTTTTGCTGCGTTTTTCTGAAAATCGAAGCCGTAGCAGTGTAGATCGGGTCCCGGGGGGCGCGCAGATGCTTCCGGATCTGCGTTTGGACCCCCGAGGTGCCTCTGGCGGACCTTAGAAGGTTCGCCGGTGCAGCACCAACGGAGGCCGGCAGTGGCGCCGGCAGGGGCACCCCGCGGCGGCCCGCGACAGTTCTTGGCACCCCGCGGCGGAGAGCCGCTGGCCAGGGCGGGCCGACGGCGGCGACCGGTCCCGGCCGGTCGAGGCCGATTCGGCCTCTTTTTATCATACGGGGGGTCTTTAAACCCTAGTATCATGAAATCCGGGAGTCGAATTTGCTTTCCATTTGCGGCGACGCGACCCTGACGATGAGGCGAACCCTCCAGTGTTTGTTCGAGAGTTTAAGGGTTTGGGATCGTGGCCCAGCAGTTAGAAACGTCGTATAAAATAATAATATTTTATTATTTTACGACTTCGGGTCATTGTACCTTCTACCTAGAGCGTCCGAATGATGTGTCATCATTGGCGTTGATACATTGATTGTACGGCATACTTTTTGGGATGGTTTCCGGGTGTTGGGACTGTGAATGGGGTGCAGGCCCCATGAGGCCGGGTTTTTGGCGTTTTTTGAGAAACACAACTTTCACACCAGGAGTCCGTTTTTGATGGATGAGTAGTTGATCTTGTGTGCCTTTTCGAGAGGATCGCAATGGTGTGATCCGTTCATTGAGTTTCAGGATTGAGGTGTGGGCCCCACCCGGGCTGGCTCGGGTGAATAGTTCCTTTTCCACCGGGTGTCCGTTTCGGACGAACGAGTAGTCGATTCCACTTGTTTTTCCAAGGGAATCATCGTGGTATGATCCGCTCGATGGGTTTTGGGATCATTGAGTGGGCCCCGCACGTGCTAGCTATGTTGAATAGTGCCTTTTTTCACCGGTGCTCCGTTTCAGGTGAGTAAACAGCCTATCATGCGTGTTTTTCTGCGTGGAACGTGATTGTGGCCTCAGTATTGGCCTTGGTGGTGCTCAATGTGGTGTTGTTGTGGGTCGCTCAGGTTAGCGACGTTTTGGATCAGCAGTGGTTGAGAGTACATCCTTGGTTCGTTCCCACGAGGGTTCGCGTAGCATCACAATCTTCTTATAGGTTTTTGATCCTCTCGATGGGATGTTTAAACTATTAGAGTTGTGGAATCCCTCCAGTGGGCCCGGAGCGGGATCCTCTACATCGTTTCCCTATATAGGGTTCCTGGTATCGTTGTGACCGCTTATTCACGGGCGGCGATCCCCTATCTAGAAGGTTAACCCTGTAGGGTTTGTGGAATAAACAGGGATATGATCCCCTATGCAGTGGTCCATGCTCAGTAGGGTTGTGGCATTGTTGGGTATACGATCCCCTACTCAGCATGAGGTGTATAGCATGGTTGCGGTATCGTTGGTTATGAGATCCCCTACTCTGCGCGTGGTTTCGGTAGGGTTGCGGCATCGTCAGTTCGATCCTCTACATCGTGAGTTATACCAGGTAGGGTTCTGGTATCGTCGTGACCACCATTATATGGGAGGTGATCCTCTATCTGAGTGATGAGTTTCTGTCGAGCACCAGATCGGTTTGTGGTATCCCCTAGTGGATCCTGGGTGTGATCCTCTATCTATGAGAACTATGTATGCCAGATCAGGTCATGGTATCCCCCAGCGGACCTTGGGAGTGATCCCCTATATGTGAGCTTCGTATACCGGAGTGGGTTCTGGTATCCCCTAGCGGACCCTAGGAGTGATCCCCTATCAGAGGAGTTTGGTGGTTATGTTGTTTCGGAGTGTTTTCCTCAGTGATGCTATCCGACGAGCGTGATCTCTCGGGTAAGCATCTGAGAGGTTTGAGAGAAACCCGATGGAGTGTATCTCTCGGATGAGTTTCATCTGGGATGATTGTGTTCATGTGGTGTACTCTCCTGGTTGTGGACATTTTCTGGTGATGAGGTCGGTACCTCTAGTGGCTTGGTGCGTGATCTGGGTATATCTAGATTGTTCAAGGTGTATGTATGGGTATACACCTGAGCTGAGATGACTAGTTTTGTTTAGCCAAGCATGGTCTCGAGATGGAGTTTCTCTCTCTTATGGGTTCCCTCTGGATGGGATGAGTGGACTGTTTCCTTTCAGTTGCTCTCTTTTATTTTGGGTTTTTGGGGTTCCTACTGAGTATGTTTATACTCACCCCTGCAAGGGCTTTTCCTGAATATGTTTGTGTCTTGTGCAGACCACAGGCCTTTCGATGGAGTCCCAGGAGGACCCGGAGCAGGCGGAGCTGAGTGAGTGAGATTGACCGGGGTATTTACTAGTGCGGTGCCGAGGGAGCTTTCCGACAGGTGTTTGTGGCAGCGTTCCCCTTCTTCAGAGTAGGTTGGATGCGCTTTTGGGGTTTTCTTTTGGTGGGCCCTGTTTTTCCCTTTGTACTTCTTCTATACTCTGGTTGTGAGATAGTGTATGCATGCATTTTCTTTTCAGTTTTATAGATCGCTGCATTGTTTCATGGAGGTGTATGTGGGTGTGTGTGTACGAGTACCTTAGGCTAATGCCTCCCATGTGTGTGATAGCCTACTCGGTGCTAGACACCAGCCCCTGGCCTATTGGAGGCGGACTTGGGGAGTCGTGGCTCGAGCCCCATTGGGTTGGGTCGTGACATATAGATAGCAGTCTAGTGTCATACCATGTTTTTGGATCAGGTGGGGGTTACTTCAGATGAGCTTCTGTACTTCTGTTACAACCCCTTTATTTCAGGTGGTCTTGTATTCTGGACTAGTTGTAATTTACTACTTTGATTCATGTCGTACTCTTTTGTTGGGTTATAGTGGTATTCATGCATTTTGTTAATTAGGTTTTTTAAATTCTATCATATTTGGTTTGGAGTCATGTATGTGTTTACAGGTTCTTAGGAAAATACCTCCCTTTTGTGGTATATTCCTACTTGGTGCTAGTATCCATCCCCTAGCCTATCGAAGGTGTGCTTGGAGTAGTCACGACACTGGCACAGGGGAAGGCTCATGACATGGCCCTCAATAGAGGTCTAAAACAAATAATATTATTTCCTAGACATCAAAATGTTATTGTGGTATTACATAGGTTTGAGTATGAATATTATATCGTTGTTTCTTAACATCATATGATTCACTTTGTACATTATATGGACGAACATGATTAGAAATATGGGAAATGAAACATTTCTAAGATATTTTTTTTTCTTCATAAGGTTTATTCGGATTTGAGAAAATAAAGTAAATGTTTTTAATATTCATTTTTTATCTTAATATTCTTGATTCATAACATAACTAGGTTATGACTGTGTATGGTTTCTTCTTCATAAGGTAGAACATTGAGACATAATTAAGTTAAAAACATCATTGAAATGCTATCATTAATACATAAAAAATAACTATGAATATGTGGAATGAAATAGTATAGGAAAATAATAAAATGATATTGCATGGGATAATATTTAATGGATTCAACATCTCATATAAAATATTAATTCATGTCGGTATTCTAAAAAATTAAATAAATTGACCATAGTTAAAATTGTCTGGTTTTTTCAAATAAATTCATTTAAAAAATTTCCATTGTGATTGATGATTGATGAATTTTTGGGAAACTGATTGGGATGGTGTTATTCTAATATTAACCCAATAAATCGCAATAAATCAATGTGAAATGATTCTTATTGAGCTATAATGTGTATGAGTTATCGTGTATCGTTATGTTATGAATAGATGCTTCGCGCCATGAATATGTCGAAGATGATGTCAACTGAAGTTGAACTAGTGGAATTTATAGGATACTACTAACATAACCATCTAGAATTTAAATATATATATATATATTTGAATTATTTTAAGGTTTATTGAACCTGAACATTTCCTGAGAATTTTTATTTATTATCTAAAAGAGAAAAAATACTAGTAGGGTATTTTTGGAATTACAATAGAGATATTGGTTAAATTTAGAAGACATTATTTTTGATAATTTGAGAAAACCCATATTGTCAGATAATTTTGGAAACATGCTAAGGATCCCATTATCCAATTTAGTTATTATAATTCTCTATAAGCTGATGTAGAAATTAATTTTATAATTAAATTTATTCTTGAAATTAGATAATAATCATTTAAGTGGAACAGTTCTATGTGAATAGTTATATGCATAATATATAGAAAATAGACAGAAAATATATGTTAAATTTGGGAATTATCAGAAGAGAAAAAAAACTAAGTGACCACGTATTCAGTGATTCTGTATCAAGAAGAATATTTTGATTCACATCATCTAAAGTTTCTTCATGCGTTGATAAGACAATAAGCTATAATTTTATCATATGAAATCATTTGTTGAAGATATTGAATATATGGGGATAATTTTTTCTTATATTATTGAAGGCTCAACTGATGATCTACATTAATTACAAAATCCAGCAAAATTTACTTGTGATCTTTATCATCATGTTATTATCACCATTTAAATATTTGGAGTTATTTTAATACTATACGTTTATTGTGTTGTGTTGTTATGTATACCATGTTTATAGGATGATACATGTCTAAAAACTTATAATTGGTGATTCAATTGTATTGCCAAATAAATAAAATATGATAATAACTAGACACATCGAGGAGTATGTACAAACACTATTACTGAACCTTGTTAAAATTATAGGGGACTTGTTATATAAAATTATATTTTATTTAGTAAAGGCTAAGATAAACATGGTAGGATTGAATCCTGAAATATTACGAGGGTTAATCAATAAGAAATAGAAAATGTAAAATAAAAAACACCATAGAATCACCCTCTAGCAGTGCACCAATTTTTGGGGCATATCAAAGAAACACTATAATGAAGAAGTAAATGAATAACACTGTTATGAAAAAAAATTACAATGCAATATTTTACCCCTCATTGTGTAATAGTTAAATATGATGATTATTTTTCCATGGAGATAATAATTTGAATAATATGGTCATTTTTCCTACATTTTAACTGATCTGTAAACAATACAAGAAGAATGAATTAATTAAGTTGTAAATATGAAATATAAATTTTGATATTAATTTTAAAGATAACATCAGTGGATAAATTTTAAAAGATTTTGAGAAGAAAAACTCATCAAATAGTATTTCTAATCATTAAAATGTGATTTTTAAATAGTGTGAATGTTATGGTTTTCTATTTTGAAGAATTGGATTCACATTTTATTCATTAATTAAGAGTTTGGATGAAAATAACTTGGATAAGGTGGATTAGGATTAATATTATTTTTAAATGGAGTTTTTATATTCCCTATTGAAATTTTCTTTATTTTTTCTTATTTTTTCATTTATTCATTTTCCATATAGTTTATTTTTTCATTTATAGATAATTTTCTATCAATATTGAGTGACTAATCATCATAAGGGATGGTAAATAAAGAAAATAAATATGGTTACACATTAAATATTTAATTCACTTCATTCAGGAATCACCCAATACATCCCTCTGTCAGACTCTTGAGCCATCCCACAATAAGGGTTGAAGTGTGTTCTTGATCCCATGGGCTGGAACAGGTGTTTGGGAATTTAGTCATATCCATTGGGAATTATTTCATCTTAAAATAAATAATGAAATGATTCATAAAAAAATTTAAATAAAATAAAATTTTGTAATGAACATTCTGGACATCATAAGTCCACTCCATAGAAAAAAATAGAACAAAAACTTACTATAAAATCATGGAAATTAGTAAATAATAGTGAGCATAAAAACCCTACTTTATAGTCCAATATCAATCTTTTACAAGGAATAAATTCACCTCAAATTTATTTTATTTTTCCACCAAAAACTATACCTACCCTCCATCTTTAGAATGTTTTAAAATCCTTTGTGGTATATGTGAATAAAAAACTAGAATAAAAACTGAACTAAAAACATACCTCCTTCCTCTTCACTATATGTGTCACTGAACAATAAACCAAATAAAACAACCCCAAGGGAGATAATAAAGGATAAGATTAACATAAAATAAGGTAGCCAGGTGATACCTAGAAAAGCCATTTACAATATTTATTTTTAAAACCATTTCGAAAGTAAGATAGACATTACAAAAAAGAAATTCATAATAAGGAACATGATTTTAATAATGATTATAAATTTTAAAGAAAACAATATAAATCAAAAAATAAGGTACTAAAAAATAGAGGAATGTAGAACAATATTTTTATCATTTTATAAATGAAAATGAGACTAAGAAAATTATCATATAAATATAGTTCCATAGAAATAGGTATAAATGAGATTAAGCCCCAAGGGAAATCCATAAGTAGATAGGTTGATCACTATCCTAAATTCCACATTTTCATGGTGTCAATATACATATATATATCACCTCCCATGAATGTGTCATTGGTGGTGGTGAACATATGACCCAATGGTAATATTCCATTCATTATATTTAAGTTATTTTTCTAGTGGCATCCTACCCAGCAGACCAGTTGAGGCCCTGCCAAGTTGCATAGTATAGTAGACCTATTCAAACCACCTAGGTACTTAGTATTCTCATATTCCATTCCCATAAACAAAATACATAATGGAGGAGTAGTATAAAAAACCAATCCCTAATCACAATGTAATGGAAATATATCATGCATCAATACCTCACCTCCCCATACATCAAAAGAGAAACCCATTTCTCTACAATGATACGAACATGCCAATTATATAAAACCTGAGTTCCAAAAAAACATAAAAGTATAGGTTTATATTGGATTAAACTCATTTTTTAAAAAATAATATGTTCCAACTAGGCATCAATGTTTTAATAGAAATATTTAATATTCATAAAAACATTTATAACACAAGCCTTTTAGGTTCCAATCCACCCTCTTTCAAATTATATAAAAATTCACCTATATATATAAATACCCATTTTCCTAATTTATATACCCTCACAACTATATTTCAATATGTAAAAAGATGATAGTTATATATATACCCATACTTTTATATATATAATCCTTATTAATAAATGTAATATAATGAAAAAACACTTTAATTCCTTTTGAAAAATAAAATGTGCTTTTAAGACCTCATTTGAAAATATTTTAATGGCCAAAACATCAATAAACCTCTAATTAATCTAATTCTAGGAATCAAAACAACTTTCTACAATTTATTTATTCTAAAATATATTAAATAGAGAAATTAAAATAATTAAGCAAAAATGGATTTCAATTCAAAGGCTAATATATAGGGAAAACTACCTTGGGAATCCAAAATCATATCTCAAAGGGTATGAATGTCATCGTCTTTGAGGAATGTTTCTTGAATAGGTCTCACACAGAGGCTCTTGAGAACTTGTAACAAAAACCTACAAAAACTAAACAATTGAAGTCTATTTTATATTTTCCATTGATCTTGAGCATTGGGGGTCATGAAAAAATTGGAAGAAGAAAAATAAATAGCGGATATATGAGGAGGATGAACCCATACTAGTGAAGATAATACATGGAATTGGTGAAGAAAACAACATAGAGAGGATGAAGTGGGAAGGGATGGTGAACATGAGTGGTATCCCCCTAGGTCTGGTTTATGTGAGAGTTATGATGGATATGGGAAGAAATCCTTAGTGGTTATATTTTTCATATGGAAAAATCGGTTTCCAATATCAATTTTCACCTCATTATTTGAATATTAGACATGGAACATGGTTAGGTCAAATAGTTTGGAAGACCATGAAGTAACTATTATAGCTATAGTGGGATTCTGAAGAACCACATATGATCAGGCCATATTGTTTTAAAAATAATTTACTAACCATATGGTTTGGATTTATTAAAATGTATATGATTTTTAATAGTTTTGAAATAGTTTTACAAATCAATTTCCCTAAAAATTTGAAATGATTCACATGCCCATAAATTTTTCATTTTCAATAAAAATAGACATAAGAAGAGAGAAAAATAAAAGTAAATCAAAAATAAATGAAATAATATAATATTCTTAGGCTAGGGAATGACAATTATCCCTAACATGACACATTATGTCCCCATAATCGATGCATAGATTCAGTTAAGCAAGAAAAAATAAATAATGATCAACTGCCAAAGATGAAACCCTATAGCCTGAAGTCTGAAGAACTGACACTCAATTAACATTTCAGACTCTAAAAATCTAAAATCCCAAAAACGAGAAGAGAGAATCCCCAATATTATTCATCATAAATATCAATAGTGGAGACCATAGAGAAAAATGAACTAAAACCATCAAACAAATCAAATCAAATAAAAGGCATAAAAATATCTCAAACATATCCTGAAAACCTAGAACACACAAACCCAAAACATAGAAATCACTAAATAATATCATCATAGTTTCTTTAAGATCTCCATGTCACATTAAATATGTTACTAGAAAACCAAAATATTATGATCAGTGTTGGGCGGAATGGGGCTAAAGGGTTTCCCTCATATTAAAACATTAAGGATTGAGTTATCCATGAGAACCTTCTATGTTGGAATCCCAACCAAATTAGGTGTGTGATCAAGAACTAACCTTACAGACGTGGGAAAATCATAAATACAAATGGGATCTAAAATATATTTTTAATGGTGAATATAATAATAAATACCACCAATTTACAATAAAAATATTAATAATTAGAAAAAAATAAACATTCATCAGAACCATAGTTCCTAGAATATGGAAATTATGTGGAAATCAACAATATCAAGAATAAATTTAACAAAAATGTAAACCAAAAAAAAGAATGACTTCTATAATCTAATCATGATAGTACACTTGGATAATGAATAAGTGAAACCTCCTCGGATAAATAATCATGCCAAAGAACAGAGGATCCTAAGACACACTACAACCAACCATCCTAAAAAATAATTGCAAAATGCTCAAGACCTATCTAACAATGTACCACAAAAAAATATTTAAAACATTATAAAACTAATAAATTTAAGTATTATCACCCATAGTGATGATAGATTAAGATAACCAATCAGAATATAATGAAAATATACAGTTCGGAATCCCCGAAATAAACATGCCTAAATAAGATCAACATGGGATCCAAAATCTATTCAGGGAAGATCAACCTGGGACTAACTCATAAAAAATAAACCCCTAGTGAATTGAACTGTTAAAAAACAAAGAAACCTTCCCAATCATCCCAAACACTCACCCAAGACATCCTCATTAAAATATATGACACTGAAATGGAGGTATTCATCTCATAAAAATGTATAATCATGGAAACAACTAGTATATCATAGGTAATTTCAAACGGTAATAGACAATGAAATAATTATTTAAAATTTCATCAAGCCACAAACTGTCTCAAAATTTATATTTCCAAAAAAATTATTAATTACTATCATTAATTTCTAAAACCGACCTTCTCCCAGAATACCAATGAAGGAACCCAACATATTGATTATCATATATTTATCAATAATTTTTTGGGAGTACTTAAATAATTAATAAAACAAAAAGAAAAATAATTAAAAATATCAATTTAAAATCCAAAAGAAATTAGTTAAATCTCAACCCATATAAATATCCCCAAAAAGTAACCTATCTGAGGCACTAAACTTAATTTCAAAATATCACACTTTTTAAATGATTTAGAACCTTAATTTTCACATTTCAAAACCTTGAAAATTAATATTCAAGATTAAAACCAATCTAAATTAAAAAACTAATTTGAAAACTAATTTCCAACATAATTCCATCTCAAAATCACACAATTATCACATTTAGACTATTTACAGGTCCTTCTCAAAACCCCTTTCATTCTATTACACAAAATTCAATTTTGAAAAATATTTTTTCAAAAGAGAAATCAAAATTATGGATTTAGAAGCATAACAATGATATCTTATTATGCATTATATATATATCCTCAAATAAATTTATATTCACACTCATCCACATGAATAATAATTCACTCACCACATACATACATCCATATATATGTGTGTTCATAAAGAACATCAAAGTTCAAGTGAATAGAATAGATAATCCACATTTAAAAATATTCTATAATATAAAAAAAAATAAAAACAATTTTTACCCCAAATCAATACATTTAAAAAATTTCCATACACTTTAGATTACATATTTTATAGATCTTCTCAAAACCTCAAACAATTTCTATTTCATTTTAAAACAAACCATTGTTTTCTCTTGGGAAAATCAATTTTGATAAAATAAAAAACATTTTCAAACTCAAGGGAAATAGCCCAAAAACAATATAAAATAATAACTGGAATTAATTAAATAAAATCAATAAAAAAAGAATAAAAATTCAAAAAATGGAAGAAAAAAATTTTATTCATGGCTTGTCCACATAGTTTGAAAGATAGTGTAGAAACCAAGTGATGCTCACTAAGGATTAATAGAGGTTTTCACGTGTCCTTTGGATAGTTTTCAATAATATGCATAGCAATAGTTTTGTCTATGAATCCCTCCAAAAATCTACACCAAAATATTGATATTCCCAAAATTAAACCTTAAAATCAAAATTTAAATAAGAAAAACTCAAACAAAAACCAAAAATCACGAGAACATCTATGAACCATGATCAGATTCAGGGCAAAAACAACCCACATAAGAAACTAAAGCTCCCATATAAATAGGTGGTGATAATTCACTTACCCTTTAATGATCACTAGAGTTCCCATTATCCTATCTACACACTGAAATACTTTTATTGCTGAAAATATTTAAAATGATAAAATTGGCATTCCTTATCTTACCGTTGGTAGGGACACGAGATTGGGTTAATGATCCGAGAGAATTTATCTAGGAGCATAAGAGAAGTGCCATGGATAAATCCTCTCATTGGAGAATCGATGACGACAATGAGACAATGAATCGAGGATCAAGGATGGAGGATCGATGCTCAAGGATTAATGAAAAAGGACGATGCAATCACTCTTCATCAATGATCAAACTGAATCCAAGTAGCATGTGTGATTTTATTTGGTTTCATTCCCAATTATTTATTCTTTTAACTATGTTGAATGTGAATCAATAGAAGAACGGATTGATTCAGGAATCGTGCATAGTTTAGGGTAGGGATTTATGTTGCGTTGTTTGAATCGGGGTTTAAAACATGATTAGAATTGATCCATATTTATAATTGTTGATCATTTCCCTATTTTCAACTCTAACATGGGTGGATCAAGTCCAACATGAACAAGGCCCAAAACCGTCCACATTTTTTAATTATTGTGATACAACCTCTCTTTACCAAAAATCTATTCTAGTTCTTCATGTGTGCAATGATCCAGACTGAAATTTGTGACTGTGGAGGCACATGGCACTGGAAACAACTGGTGGTGATCAGAGGTGGAGTCCATTATTTCATAGAAGAGCATAGTGAGATGAGGTTGTCGATATGATGGATGGCAGCATGATCCCAAGGCAGTAGCAGCCACAGACGCTGTGTGGGAGTTATAGCTAGGCTGGTCTCAGCTCTCCGGATCTGTGTTGAACAAGGGAAACCATAATGGCATCAGCCACATTTGATGGAGACAATCCATGACCAAAGGACATGGTATCCTGTGCCTCATCAGAAGAAGGACCTGAGGCTAAGTCACAAGTGCGATATGTTCACACGGACCAGCCATATTGACCCAGGGTAGGGCTATCAAGACATTGACTAGTTCTAGGGAACCAGCTCACATGCAGCAGATTGGGATATAGATGGCGGACTGTACTAGGTTGGCAGAATGGTTCGGGACCAGTGTGTTAGGTCAGCCGGACTAGTCGGTCGGCAGACCCCTGGTCAGACAAGACCCAAACCAAACAAACCCCCTTTTCACTAAAAAACCCATTACATTCAATTCGTAAGTCCGTTTGATGAGCCATTTGCATAGTTGGTACCCTTGTGATGAGGCGGTCTATTTGAGGTAGATTTAAAGGTTATTAGTGAGGGACATAATAGTTTTAAATTATCCTCATGGTTCTTTTGTCATGTCTTTGTTATAGCATTGCATCCTCATCAGTAGGCAGTAATCCCCTTGAAAGGATAGAGTCCCCATGGGAGTTGTGGAATACTCATTCAAATTTGAGTGATAATATACCACCAAAGGGTGATTATTTTGTGTTGATGTGACGTCCAAGCACATGGTGGTAATCTTCCATCTACTATGTTGTATTAGTACTGTTTTTAGTATTATCTGAGGACAATCCATCACATTACGATCCGTATTAGTAGGGTTAGTGGTATTCTATGAGAAGAATCACTTACATTGTAGGTTAATACAGATTGGGTTCCAAGTACTATCTACGGACAATTTACTATCAGTAAATCCTGATATTTAAAAATCTTTTTCCCTTTGGGTTGCACCCAAATTTGTAGGACCTCTTTTAAGATTCCCTGATGACATCATGACTCGTGGAGTGAGTTCTCTCGGAACGGGTGTGCCTTGAGAAAAATCATATGACCAAGGATTGGTTGTGATATGGAGACTACTTGTCTTAGTGATACCAGATTTCTTAGGGAACTTCATCATGTATTGGGACCAGATTTTCTCCAAAATACTTTGGGTATAATTGTTCTATATACTTACTATCTGATAGCATGGGGTGTATGATCTCCATGAATCGAGCATGCTATGAGTGGAGCAATATGGCAAGAAGTGGATGAGACCTTGATTCATGGAATCCTTTACAAGTATACATATATGTTTTTATTATATGTGTTGTTGACATATACATGGGTAGAGATGACTATTTCTTCTTAGTGGTGTTTCCATTTTGGTATTTTACATTGTGTTTTGGGGTTCCAAACTGGGTATTATTTTACTCAACCATGCATGGGCTTTAGCCACACTTTTCTTGTCTTGTAAAGACCGTTGACCCTTTGATAGTGTTCAAGGTAGACCCAAACTAAGTGGGGCCTAGTGTGACCAGATAGAATAACGTGTGTTTTGGTGGATTATAGACAATAGTTCAGTAACATACCTTATAGTTGGATCAGGTTGGTGTTTCTGCAGAAGAGCTTTTGTACTTTTGTTACAGCCTCTCTATTTTTGGTGGTCTTGTTTTTAGGATCAATAGTAATTTACTGATTTTTTTTCTGTCGTACTCTATTTTCGGGTTGTAGTGGTATGCATGCATTTATTTTACTTAGTGTTTTTTACTTTTAAGCATATTTTTTGTGGATTAATGTGAATTTGTTCTTGTTTTTTGGAAAATACCTCCCATTTTTGGGATATGCTTACTCGATGCTAGTCACAATCCCCTAGCCTATCGAGTGTGTAACACCCCGAGCTTCCACGATACGCTTCTCATTCAATAATGCAATAGCGTGTGTTGTACGCAACCTCGAGCTCTAGCACACACCACAACTAATTAAACTAGCCGTTGTGAATAGTAATACCTACTTTTTGAAATTTTATAAATTTTATATTTCAAAATGGACTTCACTTTTGTATTCCCAATATTGAAATTAGCCTATGTTGAATTTTTTGTAATTTTCCGAGAACTTCCAAATTTTTATGAATAGTGAAAAATACTTAAAACAACTTTTTTAATCAAAATAATTCATAGTGATAAATTATACTATTGAGTGGTTTTAGAGTATAATTAGAATATATTTTTACCATTTTATCCAATGGTGGTCATTAGAATTAATTTAACATTGAAATTGGACATAAACAATTGCCAATCTTTTGATATAAATTGTTTCTTAAAAACACGCTATTTGTTGTGACAGCGGGAATTAATTATAAAATTAATTAATGCAACTAATATGTTTGGAATTTTGTAAAATAGACATCATTTTTCAATTCGGAATATCAATTATAGCTTAGGGTGAAATTTTGGCCTTATTCTGAAAAACTTCAATTTTTGATGAATAGTGAAACCACTAAGTGGTTGTTAAATAACTGATTTTTCGTTTAAATGAAATATTACCACTTCTGTGATTTGATTTTCAAAAATCCGACATACATGGTTGTCATAAAGAAGTAAAATGTGGTTCAATGGGATAAAAATAATTTTTTGGTGAATAGTAACTTATTAAGTTCTTAATCGCGATTAGTGGTAATTAGGGTAGTTTAAGGTATAAATAATACTTTAATAATATTAAATGACCTAGACACATGTCCCAACCTCATTGGTTGTGTCATGGCCGACCAAGACAAGCCATGGCCTAACTTGGGGACCCCATGGATCCACTTTTGTTGGGAAATAACATAAATTACTTTTTATTTAATGTTAAAGTGAAAATGACACTAACATAAAGTGTTTTACTAAAACAATTTTTAAGTAGGGTTACACAAGTCCAAATTTTGATTATAAATAGTCATTGGAAAGATAAAAAGATTTCCTATATCATAGTATTTTTTTTATAATTTTTAGACATTAAATAAATTTAATTATTTATGACATAATAATGATGCAGCGATGACATCATTATTTGACGATTTAAATAAAATGGAAAGATAATATAAAATCTATGAACTACACATGGCCAAAACCAATTGGATGAGTGGATTTCGATGCCTTATCACCTTATCCACGAATTCTATCAATGTGGGACCTTTTAAAACCGAAACACATTTTCAAATAATGTAATGTTCCTTTACTTTCCAAAAGTGCCCCTCCTCTCCTCTTATAAAAGGCCCCCACCTCTACCTCATTTCACACACTCTTCAAGCCATTGGCTCGGCCAACCCCTGCCCATTTGCTCTCTCCACATCCCTCTCCTCATCCTAGAGGATTCCCTTTGGGCAGAATCCTTTCAAAGGAAGCCTTTAGGCTCAACTCAAAAGGAGTTACACTTTTTAAGGTAATTCATTCTCTCATGTTCTTTTGTTTTATTTTGCTTCTCCAACCCCCTAAACTCTTTTTATTTACTTCTTTTGTAACAACACCAGTATCTTAAATATACTAGGATGTTGTTATAAGATTTATTTGAGCTACACTTCCACACAACTACATCAAATGGTTAAAGAACATAAGGTTTCCGTGGATGGCGAAATTCTGCCTCCCGAAACGATGATTGTTCAACACTCATTTAACACCTTCAAAGGTGGCCATTATGATGTCACTATTTTTATATATGATATATAATATGTTTATGTTTTCCTTAAGCTTCTGTTTTTTTTCATTTTGGGCATACCTTTATGGTTTCCATTATGGGTAAAACACGATATCTTCATTTTAGGAAGCGCGGACTACCGCCCCCTGAAAGTGATTTGATTCGTTAATACCATATGTGGGATGTGTGAAGGATAAAGTTAATGATATTATATATGTTATTATACTGGAATTATAATATACTCTCATATCATTATGATTCCATTCCATAAAATATGAAATAGAAATGGAAGTAGCGTTCATGCGTACGTACGGCTTACCGTCTCCATGAACGGTGCATTTCATTTCTTACCTCTAAATGTGATGTAATATTATAAATGAATGTATGTACTGGATATATATGACATATATGATATCTACATCATGAATACCATTCTGGATATAATGAACCTTTGACCAAATTAACAACATGTAAGTGTAAGAAGCCTATTTTTGACTTAAGAACCAAATACCGACAAAATGAACATTATTAACTTAAATAATTACATAATGTTCATATCATTGTAATAAGTGATATAATAAGGATAATGAAGTTGAAAATGGTTCTTAATAAGGTATATATTAACTCTAGTTTATTATTCAGGAGGTTAAAGAATGGTTGAGTCAAGTCAGACACGAGGTAAGGGAACTTCTTAACCCAACTTCCATTCTTTGGGTTAATCTCCTACTTTCAAATTATGTCATGATATTATTATGTCCTATTTTGTATTTTTACTTTCTTTATGTGTACCTATAGTGAATACACATATTAGATCTATTTTATTTTAAAAAATGATCTATTTAAGGACTTCATCTCAATCCCCTTTCATTGAGTCCTATTTGGTTTTATACACAACTTTCTTTTATATGGTGTATAAACCCCTTTGACTTTTACGTTTATTCAAAAGGAATCTTTTTATACGAAGCATTTTGCTAAACGACAAAAGGGAATGTTTTTCTTTCCGTACTTATGCGGCGACAACGACTTCTCCGCCGCCGTGACCATTATTTGAGTTTCGGCTTCCTCTATAAGCCATCTTTTTTTTAATGAAAAATAAATACAAAGTTTTAACTTTCTTTTATTTTGGTATTGAAAATGGTTTTGAAAGCGTTTTTATTATATCAATGTGTTGTATTGATATCTTGTGATTGAAATGTGGAAATGTTATGTTTCCTTTATGCATGTTTTATGTGATACGATTATGTTATGGTTTATGATATGTTTAAACCTATTCGTATGAGGAATGTATTGGACTTAATAAGTGACGGGTGGAGCCCGCTATAGCTCCTCGATGCATCGGTAGGTCTCATGAGACAACTAGACGTGGAATTGGCCGAGGCCCTTTCCCAATTTGATTTATGGTTTTGGCCGAGGCCTTAATCATTTTAGATGTCTTGGCCGAGGCCTTGACAAAATGTTTCAGAATGTCCGGCATTATACATTCCCTCATTATGAAAGTGGTTATTGATATTGCATGTGATTATTCGACCAGTAGAATATCCATGTGAAGAAGTAAATGGCATTATCTCATTTTACTTTTGCCATATTATGTTGATGTTCAAGTTTAAAAGGCTTTTGTTTTAGTTATACATTGCCTTAAATGTTTATGTTTATTTATGAAAGCTTCCGCAATATTGTTATCCTTACTGAGCATCTGAGCTCACCCCTTTCAATGTTTTAATATTTTCCAGGATGTGAAGAAGTATTTTATGAATGACCTGCAGGGATAGTCAGAAGAGGATTTGAGTGTGGACTATGGAGACTTTGTTATTTTAGTTTTTCACTTTATGATGTAATGTAACGTTTACGAATGTATCTAGTGTTTCCAAGGCTACTAAACTAATCGGTCTTTCGAGACTTGATCTTTTGTGATCATGCCAATGTTACGAAGTAATGCACCGACTCTGGGTAGCTGGGGTCGGGGCGTTACAGTTGGTATCAAAGGCAGTTTAGTACTAACCTTGGAAGCTAGATTTAGATAAACTCTGATTAGAGAACATAGCCCAAAGATATACTTTGAGGATTAGTATAGAAGAACTTCCTAGAATTTTGGTATTATAGAGATGTTATGAGTTTTCCGAGCAATACATCCCTGTCTGGATACGAGCAGGTAGAGGCGGCTCTGGCACAGATGTACCTAGGGGTAAAACCCGAAAACACCGCTTTGATCTAGACTCGAACGGGAACTGGTGCACGACAACGGGCCTTGCTGCACTCTTGGTTACGACACTCCCGGGGGATATGCTTAAGATAATTCTCATTTTCTTTACAAACCACTATGAACGGTTATGAGTATATACTTTCTCAAATAAAACCTTTTTATGATTATGGATTATATCCATAAATAGTTCAATTTATGTTAAGTATTATACAAGTATGGAATTATGTATTTTGATTCATAAACTAATCTGGTTTATGCCATTGTTTAGAAATGGCGCCTAGTAGAAGGAATGGAAACTGTATCAATGCACGAACTCCGTGTAGGGATTGCCCTCCTGCTCAAGATAATTATTGTGGACCTGGAGAGACAACTGGTGCTGATCAACTTATTACCATACTGGGACAACTCACGCAGGTTATGAATAACAACCTTACTCGTATGGAGCACCCTGATCCGCAACGTGGAGGATCAATGCTAGATCGTTTCATGAGGCAACAACCACCAACCTTTAATGGGAGTACAAATCCTATAGTAGCTGAACAATGGATAAATTCCTTAGAGAAAATATTCCATGCCTTGGGGAGTAGTGAAAGGGAGAAGGTTGTCATGGCAGTTTACCGCCTCACTGGAGATGCCGATCAGTGGTGGTCGCTGATTCAAAACACAAAGGAAGATGATGACATATCGAATATGGAATGGAGGGAGTTCAAAGAGCTTTTCTTAGAAAAATACTTTCCTCGTGACCATCGAGCAGATATGGAAAGGCAATTTCTGAGTCTGAGGCAGAAGGAGGATGAGAATGTCGCAAAGTATGAGGCTAACTTTACAAGGTTAGCAAGGTATGCTGCAGATTATATACGTAACCCAAGAAGTAAGATTGATCGTTTCTTTGATGGGTTAAAACCATTTCTCCGTCGAGCTCTAGTGTCACAATCTTTCTCAACATACGAAGATATAGTCTCATGTGCTATCAAGACAGAAAAGGAATTCTCTAAGTCTTATGACAACAAAGTAAAGCAAGAGAAGAAGAGAACGGTGGAACAAGAGACAGATAAAGGGAAAAAGGAAAAGAAGGATTTTCCATTATGTGATAATTGTGGGAAGAATCACCCTGGTACTTGCCTAAAAGGAATGGGAGTCTGTTATAAATGTGGAGAAAAAGGTCACCAGGCACGTGATTGCAAGGGAAAGAAAGAGGCTGTCAAAGTTGAATGCTACAATTGTAGAGAAATGGGTCATTATGCAGATGAATGTCCTAAGCGTCAAGGAAACTTACCTCAGAAAAGGACAAGGGATCAAGGACAATCTTATGCTATTACTACAGTTGAAGCAGAATAACTAATGTATTGGTGCTTTTGGACTCATGGATTATATTCTGGTTATTTGAATAATGTGATCTATATAAGGATTGTACTGCAGTACTTTTTGATTTCAGTAAGGTTTTAATATGATTAAGGTAATCATATTTTTAGTATGTGACAATAAGAGAAACTTTTCTTTGTTTGGGGAATCTGATGTTACAATTGATTTTGGAATTAAGAGACCTTTTAGAGAAAGTCTGGACAGAGGTATTTTGGATAACTATAAAGGTTGGAGTGGATTAAGTTGATTTTTGGATAGTATGGTTTAAGGTTAAAAAATTTATGAAGATTATTTTTGGAGTATTATAATACTATAGTTTTAGGAAAAGGACAACCTGCAGGGTGGGGCATAAACCGTCGCGTCAGACAAAGCTGTAGGAATCGAACCCACAATCAAAGTGCGACAGGCCTTTATTTCCTACCACTAGCCTACAGGAAGTCCCCGGTTATTAAAAAATAATTTTACTAATCTAAATGGTATGTGTTAACATTTGGAACCTTATATAATTAGGATAAGTATAATATTTTTGAGTTCAATTATCTTTTGAGTGAAAGATGAGTTGAAGGTTGAAACTCTAATTGTCAAACATAAATATATATATACCCATCTCTTATTCAATGAATAAATTAATTCTTAAACTTTAGTAAAGGGATATTAAAATAAAAAAAAATGTGTTATCCTAATACCTTATGTCTTGTTGAACTGATGATATTTTAAATCAACATAGATTGAAGGCTTTGAGGCCCTCAATTTGACAGTTGATTGTGATTGATGACCCCAATCTCTCCCTACAAATATTTACGTTTTTCCTCCAATTATATGTCTCAAATTGCCACCAATGTTCTCCTAATCGAGATCATAATTGGGTGGTGACTTTTTCATTTCTCTTTCCCTCTTATTAAGGCTAAATTTTATTAATCTTATTTCCGATGTGGGTTTTCCACAAAGGTATTTTCTCTTTTCAACCTTTTATTTTCAAAGAAAAATTTCAAATTGCGAGGACGCAATTTATTGAAGGAGGGGAGAATGTAACACCCCGAGCTTCCACGATACGCTTCTCATTCAATAATGCAATAGCGTGTGTTGTACGCAACCTCGAGCTCTAGCACACACCACAACTAATTAAACTAGCCGTTGTGAATAGTAATACCTACTTTTTGAAATTTTATAAATTTTATATTTCAAAATGGACTTCACTTTTGTATTCCCAATATTGAAATTAGCCTATGTTGAATTTTTTGTAATTTTCCGAGAACTTCCAAATTTTTATGAATAGTGAAAAATACTTAAAACAACTTTTTTAATCAAAATAATTCATAGTGATAAATTATACTATTGAGTGGTTTTAGAGTATAATTAGAATATATTTTTACCATTTTATCCAATGGTGGTCATTAGAATTAATTTAACATTGAAATTGGACATAAACAATTGCCAATCTTTTGATATAAATTGTTTCTTAAAAACACGCTATTTGTTGTGACAGCGGGAATTAATTATAAAATTAATTAATGCAACTAATATGTTTGGAATTTTGTAAAATAGACATCATTTTTCAATTCGGAATATCAATTATAGCTTAGGGTGAAATTTTGGCCTTATTCTGAAAAACTTCAATTTTTGATGAATAGTGAAACCACTAAGTGGTTGTTAAATAACTGATTTTTCGTTTAAATGAAATATTACCACTTCTGTGATTTGATTTTCAAAAATCCGACATACATGGTTGTCATAAAGAAGTAAAATGTGGTTCAATGGGATAAAAATAATTTTTTGGTGAATAGTAACTTATTAAGTTCTTAATCGCGATTAGTGGTAATTAGGGTAGTTTAAGGTATAAATAATACTTTAATAATATTAAATGACCTAGACACATGTCCCAACCTCATTGGTTGTGTCATGGCCGACCAATACAAGCCATGGCCTAACTTGGGGACCCCATGGATCCACTTTTGTTGGGAAATAACATAAATTACTTTTTATTTAATGTTAAAGTGAAAATGACACTAACATAAAGTGTTTTACTAAAACAATTTTTAAGTAGGGTTACACAAGTCCAAATTTTGATTATAAATAGTCATTGGAAAGATAAAAAGATTTCCTATATCATAGTATTTTTTTTATAATTTTTAGACATTAAATAAATTTAATTATTTATGACATAATAATGATGCAGCGATGACATCATTATTTGACGATTTAAATAAAATGGAAAGATAATATAAAATCTATGAACTACACATGGCCAAAACCAATTGGATGAGTGGATTTCGATGCCTTATCACCTTATCCACGAATTATATCAATGTGGGACCTTTTAAAACCGAAACACATTTTCAAATAATGTAATGTTCCTTTACTTTCCAAAAGTGCCCCTCCTCTCCTCTTATAAAAGGCCCCCACCTCTACCTCATTTCACACACTCTTCAAGCCATTGGCTCGGCCAACCCCTGCCCATTTGCTCTCTCCACATCCCTCTCATCATCCTAGAGGATTCCCTTTGGGCAGAATCCTTTCAAAGGAAGCCTTTAGGCTCAACTCAAAAGGAGTTACACTTTTTAAGGTAATTCATTCTCTCATGTTCTTTTGTTTTATTTTGCTTCTCCAACCCCCTAAACTCTTTTTATTTACTTCTTTTGTAACAACACCAGTATCTTAAATATACTAGGATGTTGTTATAAGATTTATTTGAGCTACACTTCCACACAACTACATCAAATGGTTAAAGAACATAAGGTTTCCGTGGATGGCGAAATTCTGCCTCCCGAAACGATGATTGTTCAACACTCATTTAACACCTTCAAAGGTGGCCATTATGATGTCACTATTTTTATATATGATATATAATATGTTTATGTTTTCCTTAAGCTTCTGTTTTTTTTCATTTTGGGCATACCTTTATGGTTTCCATTATGGGTAAAACACGATATCTTCATTTTAGGAAGCGCGGACTACCGCCCCCTGAAAGTGATTTGATTCGTTAATACCATATGTGGGATGTGTGAAGGATAAAGTTAATGATATTATATATGTTATTATACTGGAATTATAATATACTCTCATATCATTATGATTCCATTCCAGAAAATATGAAATAGAAATGGAAGTAGCGTTCATGCGTACGTACGGCTTACCGTCTCCATGAACGGTGCATTTCATTTCTTACCTCTAAATGTGATGTAATATTATAAATGAATGTATGTACTGGATATATATGACATATATGATATCTACATCATGAATACCATTCTGGATATAATGAACCTTTGACCAAATTAACAACATGTAAGTGTAAGAAGCCTATTTTTGACTTAAGAACCAAATACCGACAAAATGAACATTATTAACTTAAATAATTACATAATGTTCATATCATTGTAATAAGTGATATAATAAGGATAATGAAGTTGAAAATGGTTCTTAATAAGGTATATATTAACTCTAGTTTATTATTCAGGAGGTTAAAGAATGGTTGAGTCAAGTCAGACACGAGGTAAGGGAACTTCTTAACCCAACTTCCATTCTTTGGGTTAATCTCCTACTTTCAAATTATGTCATGATATTATTATGTCCTATTTTGTATTTTTACTTTCTTTATGTGTACCTATAGTGAATACACATATTAGATCTATTTTATTTTAAAAAATGATCTATTTAAGGACTTCATCTCAATCCCCTTTCATTGAGTCCTATTTGGTTTTATACACAACTTTCTTTTATATGGTGTATAAACCCCTTTGACTTTTACGTTTATTCAAAAGGAATCTTTTTATACGAAGCATTTTGCTAAACGACAAAAGGGAATGTTTTTCTTTCCGTACTTATGCGGCGACAACGACTTCTCCGCCGCCGTGACCATTATTTGAGTTTCGGCTTCCTCTATAAGCCATCTTTTTTTAATGAAAAATAAATACAAAGTTTTAACTTTCTTTTATTTTGGTATTGAAAATGGTTTTGAAAGCGTTTTTATTATATCAATGTGTTGTATTGATATCTTGTGATTGAAATGTGGAAATGTTATGTTTCCTTTATGCATGTTTTATGTGATACGATTATGTTATGGTTTATGATATGTTTAAACCTATTCGTATGAGGAATGTATTGGACTTAATAAGTGACGGGTGGAGCCCGCTATAGCTCCTCGATGCATCGGTAGGTCTCATGAGACAACTAGACGTGGAATTGGCCGAGGCCCTTTCCCAATTTGATTTATGGTTTTGGCCGAGGCCTTAATCATTTTAGATGTCTTGGCCGAGGCCTTGACAAAATGTTTCAGAATGTCCGGCATTATACATTCCCTCATTATGAAAGTGGTTATTGATATTGCATGTGATTATTCGACCAGTAGAATATCCATGTGAAGAAGTAAATGGCATTATCTCATTTTACTTTTGCCATATTATGTTGATGTTCAAGTTTAAAAGGCTTTTGTTTTAGTTATACATTGCCTTAAATGTTTATGTTTATTTATGAAAGCTTCCGCAATATTGTTATCCTTACTGAGCATCTGAGCTCACCCCTTTCAATGTTTTAATATTTTCCAGGATGTGAAGAAGTATTTTATGAATGACCTGCAGGGATAGTCAGAAGAGGATTTGAGTGTGGACTATGGAGACTTTGTTATTTTAGTTTTTCACTTTATGATGTAATGTAACGTTTACGAATGTATCTAGTGTTTCCAAGGCTACTAAACTAATCGGTCTTTCGAGACTTGATCTTTTGTGATCATGCCAATGTTACGAAGTAATGCACCGACTCTGGGTAGCTGGGGTCGGGGCGTTACAGAGTGAGAGCGTGTAGTAGTCATGGAATAGGCCCTAGGGGATGGGTTGTGACATCACCCTCATTAGAAGTCTTAGAAAATAACAACGTTATAAACATCAAAAGCTTATCCTTATATTAAATATGGTTGAGTCTTAAGATTATTTAGTTATTTATAAACTTCATATGATTCACTTTATACATTATAAGTTTGATCATGTTAGGAAATATAAAAAAAACATGCTAGACTATTTCATTTTTTTCATAAGGTTGACTCAGATGTGAGAAAATAAAGGAAATATTCTTAATATTCATTTTTATCTTACTATTCTTCATTCATAACAAAATTTGGTTTTAACTGTGTAAGATTTCAATTCATAAGGTTGAACAATGGGACATCATAAGGTTAAAAACATCATTGAAATGTTATCTTTCATGCATAAAAAATAACTATGAAATTGTGGAATAAAATATTATATGCAAACTATAAAATGGTGTTTCATGGGTTATTCTTTAATGGATTTAACATCTCATATAAAATTGTAATTCATTTTGGTTTCATAAAAAATTAAATAAATTGATCACAGATCAAATTTTTTGATGTTTTTAAATAAATTCATTTGAAAAATATCAATGGTGATTGATGATAGATGATTTTTTGGGAAACTGATTTGGATGGTGTTTTTCTAATATTAACCCAATAGATCACATGAAATCATTGTGAAATAATTTATTTTGATTTATAAAGTTTTTGAGTTATCAATTTTTTTGTGTTATGAATATATTCTTTACGCCATGAGTATGTTTAAGATGATTTCAACATAATATAAACAAGTAGAATTTATAGGATACCACTAACAGAAACTTCTTGAATTTAAATATATATATATATATATTTGAATTATTTAAAGGGATATTGAACCTGAAATTTTCCTGAGCATTTTAATTTATCATCTAAATGAGAAGAAATACATGTAGGTTATTTTTGGAATTACAATGGAGATTTTGAAAAAAAAAATAGAAGAGATTATTTATAGATCACGTCAAAAACCCCATTTTGTCAACTGATTTTGGAAAAACACCAAGGATCCCATTATCAAATTTATTTATTATAATTCTCTATAAGCTGATGTAGAAATTATGTTTATAATTAAAATTATTCTTGAAATTTTATAATTCTCGATTCTAGGGAATAGTTTCATGGGAATCGTTATATGGATAATACTTAGAAAACAGACAGAAAAAATAATTTAAATTTGGGAATGATAAGAAGAGAAAAAATATCAAGAGACCAATTATTCAGTGATTTTTTACCGAGAAGAATATTTATACTCACAACATCTAAAAATTCTTCTTCAGTTTAGATGATAGTAATATATGATTTTATCATCTAACATCATTGGTTGAAGAGATTTAATATATGATAACAAGTTGTTCTGATATGATTGAATGCTCAACAGGAAGATCTAAATTAGTTAAAAAATCCAGTAATATTTACTTGTGATATTTCTTATCTTTAAATGATAGCCATGTAAATATTAGGAGTTATAATAATACTATTGGGATACAATGCAGTTTTTTGAAGTACACCATTTTTATAGGATGATACATGTCAAAACCACTTATAATTTTTGATTCAATATTATTGTCAAGTAGATTAAACATTATAATAACTAAACACTACAAGGATTATGTAAAAACAATATTACTAAACAATGTTAAAAATTTGTGTGACTTTTCATATAACATTCTAATTTATTAGGGAAAGTCTTATATAAACATGGTAGGATTGACTCCTCTAATATTATAAGGGTTAATCAATATGAAAAATAAATTGTAAAATAAAAAAACCATAGATTCATCCCCCCTATTAGTAGTGCACCCTTTTTGGGGAATATCAAAGAAACACTACAATGAATAAATAATTTCATAACCCTATTATTAAAAAATCCTGTCGAAATCTATTACCCATCATGGTGTAATAGTTAAATAAATTAATTATTTCTCAATGGAGATAAAAATTTGAAAAATAAGGCCATATTCCCAACAATTTATCTCATTTGTAGACAATACAATATGAATGAATTAATTTTGTATTAAATAAGAAACATAAATTTTGGTATTGAGATTTAAGAGAACATCACTGGATAAATTTTAAGAGATATTCATAAGAAACACTCATTACATCGTATTTCAAATTCTTACAATAAGATTTTTTTAATAGAATAAATGTTATAGTTTTCTTTTTTGAGTAATTGGTTTCAAATTTTATTCATTAATAAATATTTAGGATGAAAATAACATTGATGTGGTGGATTAAGATTAATATTTTTTTAAATGGAGTTTCCAGATTCCCTATTGTAATTTTCATTATTTGTTCTTATTTTTTCATTTATTCATTTTTCATATAGTTTATTTATTAATTTATGGATAATTGTTTATCAATCATGAGTGAGTAGTAACATTAAGGGACGGTAAATTATGAAAATAAATATAGGTACCCATTAAATATTTAATTCACTTCACTAAGGAATCACCCAAGTCATCAGTCTATTGGATGCTTGAGCAATCCAAAAATAATGGTTGAAGTGTGTTCATGATCCCCATGGGCTGGCACAGGTGTGTGGGAATTAGGTAATATACCTTGGTAATTATTTATTCTTCTAATTAATTATTAAAATAATCATCAAAAAAAATAAATTAAATATAATTTATTAATGAACATTATAGACATCATACGTCCACCCAAAAGAAATATAAATAAAACAACAACCTAATATAAATGCATGGAACTTAGTAAATAACAACGAGCACCAAATCCCTACCTTACCCTCCAATATCAATCTTGTACATAGAAAATAATCCCATCAAATTTATTTTATTTTCCCACCAACAAAAATACCTACCCTCTATCTGTAGAAAGTTGTAAAATCCAATGTGGTAGATGTGAAAAAAGGACTAAAATAAAAACATTACTACAGACATACCTCCCTCATCTTGAATATATGGTTCAACAAACAATAAAATAAATAATAAAACCCCATGGGGGAGAATAAAGGATAATATGAACATAAAATAAGGTAACTATGTGATACCTAGAAAAACCATTTACCATTTTTATTTAAAAAACCATCTCCAAATAATAATAGACATTCCGAAAAATAAATTTATAAGAAGAAACATTAGATGAACAATGATTTTTTATTTTAAATAAATCATTATAAATCATATCATAAGTTACAAAAAATATCGGAATTTATAACACAATTTTTATCACTTTATAAATTAAATGTAAACTAATAAAATAATCATTAAAATATAGTAATATAGAAATAGGAATAAATGAGATTATGCACCATGGGAAATTCCTATGTGGATTGGTTGATCACTATCCTAGCATCCTCGTTTTCATGGTGTCAATTTTTATACATATATAACTTCCAATGCATGAGACTCTATAGGTGGTGAACCTAAGTTTCAATGGTAATAATCCATTCCATATAGTTTAGTTAGCTTTCTAGCGTCATCCGGCCCAGCAGTCCAGCTGAGGCCCTACATGGTTGTGTAGCATTGTATACCTATTCTAACCTCCCAGGTACTCAGGAATCCCATATTCTATTCCCATAATAAAAATTCATAAGGTATAAGTATTAAAAAAACCAATCGTTAATCACAAAGCAAAGAAAATATATCATGTAACAACACCTCGCCTCCCCGTACATCTAAAGAAAAACCCCTTTTGTAAGATCATACCAATATTTCAGTCAAATAAAATTTGAGTTCCAAATAAACATAAAAGTATAGGTTTATATTGGATTAAACTACATTTTTTAAAAAAATAAAATGTTCCAACTAGGTATAAAATTTTTAATAGAAAATTTTAAAATTCATAAAAAAATTTACAACTCAAGACGTTTATGTTCAAATCTTCCCTCTTTCCACTTATATAAAATTTCATATATATATATATATATATACTAATTTTCCCAACATAATTACTCACATAATAATATGTCAAAATGTAAAAATAAGATATTTATATCTCTACCCATACTTTTATATACATAATCCTTATCAATAAATTTAATAGAACTAAAAACAACTTTAATTCCTTTTGAAAAATAAATTATGCTTTCAGGACTTCATTAGAAACTGTTTGAATGGACAGAAAATTCTCCAAACCCGTAATTTATCTAATAGAAACTGTTTCCAAGAATCAAAACAACTTTCTACAATTTATTTATTCTATAATATATTAAATAGACAGGTTAAAATAATCAAGTAATAATAGATCTCAATTCAAATGACCATATATAGGGAAACCTACCTTGAGATTCCAAAATCATATCTCAATGGATCTTAATGTCATTATCTATGAAGGATATTTCTAGAACAGGTCTAACACAAAGACTCTTGAGAACATGTAAATAAAACCAACCAAAATGAAAAAAATCAAGTCTATTTGATATTTTTCAATGATCATGAACATTGGGGGAGGAGAAAAAATGAATGAGGAAAAATAAATAGTAGAAATATGAGGAGAATAAACCCATACTAGTGAAGATCATAAATTTAATCTATAGAGAAACAGAATAGAGAGGATAAAGTGTGAAGGGAGTTGTGAACATGAGTGGTATCCCCCTAGGACTCGGTTCTGTAATA
This sequence comes from Viscum album, assembly GCA_963277665.1. Taxonomy (NCBI): domain Eukaryota; kingdom Viridiplantae; phylum Streptophyta; class Magnoliopsida; order Santalales; family Viscaceae; genus Viscum; species Viscum album. The sequence goes on from OY728122.1 coordinate 1,632,749,730, forward strand.
GTTATGATAGAAGTTGGAGGAAAACCTTAGGGGTTTTATTTTTTGTAAGGAAAAATGGTTTTTTAATTTCAATTTTCTCTTCATTTTTTGAAATCTGGACATGTAACATGGTCAGGTCAAGTAGTTTGGATGAGCACGAACTAAACATTATTTCTTTAGTAGCCTTATAAAGAACCGCATATGGTTAGGCCATATGGTTTGTAAAATAATTCACTAACCATATGGTTTTGATCTATTAAAATGTATATGAATTGTCACAGTTGTCGAATAGTTTGACAAATCATGTTTCCTAAACATATGAAATGCTTCGCATGCCAAAAAACATTTATTTTCAAGAAATATAAACTTGGGAAGAGAGAAAAAATGAAATTAGAATGAAATGAAATTATATAATACTCTCAGGACAGGGTATGAAAATTATCCCTACCATGAAACTTTATGTACCCAGAATAGATGTAGAGATTATGATAATAAAGAAAAAATAAATAATGAACAAGTGCCCCTGGTAAAACCCTATAGCTCATAGACCAAAGAACTGATACTCAGTTAACATTTCAAACTCAAAAAATCTAAAATCTCAAAAAGTGGATAAGAGATAATATTCAATATGAATAATCACAAAAATCAATAGAGGTTACCAGAGAGACCAAATAACTCAATCCTTCAAACAAAACAAATAAAATAAAATGAATTACAATGTCCCAACCACATCCTCAAAACCTATAACACACAAACCAAATATATATAAATAAATAAATAATATGATCATTGTTTCATAAGGATCTTCACACATTTCCATCACAAAAAAAATGTTACTTGAAAACTAAACTACTTTGATCAAGGTTTGATGGAATGGGGCTAAAGGGTTTACTTCATAGTAAAAGATTGAGGATTGAGTTATCCATAAGAACCATCTATGGTGGAATCCCAACCAAATTAGGTGTGTGATCAAGCACTAACCATAATGAAATGGGAAAACTTGTAAATCCTAATGAGATATAAAATATATGAAAAATGGTTCATAGATTGATATATTCGTCCACTTTACAGAAACAAGATTCATAATTTCCTAAAAATATTTTATCATCGCAACCATAATTCCAAGAATATGGAAATGAATAGGAAATAAACAATATAAAAAATCAATTTCACCAAAAAGTAAACCAAAAAAATAGATTCGATAATATAATCTAGATAGTTTATTTGGATAGAGAACAAATGAAAAACAAAAGGATAAATAATAAATCCAAATAATAGAGAGATTCTAAGAAAACCTACAGACAAACAACCATCCTCAAATGAATTTCAAAATGTTCAAGTCTTATCAAACAAAATACCACTCAAAAATATTAAAAAAAATTTAAAACAAATAAATATAAGTATTATCATCCAAAATGATGATAACATGAGACACCCGATAAGAATATTATGAAAATATAAAAATGGGAATTCCCCAAATAAACATTCCTCAACAACATCAACTTGGGATAAATACTCTATTCAGGTGAGATCAACCTGGGACAAAATCTCAAAAAATAAACCCCAATTGAACTGAACTGATAAAAAAATAACCCTTCCAAATCATCCCAACCAATAACCCATGACTTATTCATTAAAATATATGACACCAACATGGTGGTATTCAGCTCATCAAAATGAATAATCATGAAAACAACTAGTATATCATAGGGAAATTTAAAGAATAATACATAGTGAAATAATTATTTACAATTTCCTCGAGACTCAAACTATCCAAAAATTTATATTCTCTAAAAAAGTATTAGTTACAATCACCAATTCTAAAAACTGAACATCACCTAGAGAACCAATTAATAAACCCTCCATATTTATCACCATCTATTTATCGAGACTTGTCTAGAAATCCTTAAATAATTAATGAAACAAAAATAAAAATCATTAAAAATATCAATTTAAAACCCAAAATAAATTAATTAAATATAAACTCATATGAATATCCCAAAAAAGTAACTTATTATAGGAAATAAGCATAATTTTGAAATATCACAATTTTAAACCATTTGGAACCTTCATTTTCACATTTGAAAACCTTGAAATTAGACACTGAAGATTAAAACAATTTTACACTAAAAATTCATTTGAAAACAAATTTGAAACATAATTCCATGTCAAAATCACACAATTAATCCATTTAAAGCATTTAAAGGACCTTATCAAAATCCCTTTCATTCTATTACAAAAAAATCCATTTCTAAAATATGTTTTCAAAACCAAAATAAATATTATGAAGTTAGAAACATGCCAAAAATATCTTATGTTTCCATATATATATATATATATCCCATCACCAATTTATATTCACACCATCCACCTGAATAATAATACACTCACCACACTTGTACATCTATATGTGTGTATGTTCATAAAGAACATCAATGTTCTTGTGAAAAGAATTGAGAATTTACATTTGAAAACATTCTATAAGGAAAAAAAAATAATTAAAACATTTGTTTTCCACCAAATAAATAAATTTATAAAGTTTCCTTACACTTTAGATTCCACATTTTATTGAACATATCCAAACCTCAAACCAGTTCCATTTCATTTTAAAACAAACCAATGTTTTCTATTGGGAAAATCAATATTTGATATAAAGTCAAAATAATTCAAACACAATAGAAATAGACTATAAAAATAATAACATTAATTAATGGAAGAAAATAAATACAAGGAGAATAAAAAATCCCAAAAATAGAAGAAAAATCATCTTTAAATAGCTTTTCCACACAATTTGTGTATAGAAACCATGTGATGCTCACTGAGGGTTAATATATGTTTCCACGTGGTCTTCACATATCTTTCAAAACCCTTTATAGTAATAGTGTACTCTATGAATACCTCCAAAAATATACTCCAAAATATAGTGATTCCCAAAATAACACTTAAAATATAAATTTATATAAAAACACTTAAACAAAAACAAAATATTTCAAGAACATCTATGAAACATGATCAGATTCAAGATACAAAAAAATAGAAAAGAAACTAAAGATCCCATATTAATAGGGGTGATATTTCCCCTACCCATGATTGATCACTAAAGTTCCCATAATCCTATTTCCACACTACCATACAACTCACAGTATCAATCTCTAACCCTGTTATAGGGATGAGGTTCCACTAGATAAAATAACTTTACAAGTGCTTATAACATTTTTTTCATGAACTAGATCGATTCGTCCCTCTATGAGATGATAGACTAAACCCATAAGAGGGAATAAAGGGAGTTCAAGATCTGCACATGATGGAATAGTTTCCTAGGAAACATGAAATCACCACTTTTTCGTTATTTGGCCTTAGAAATGATTAAGAAATGTTTTTATTGAAATATAAATTAAATAAACTTCTAATATGATACATCTAAACATACGAAATCCTCGATAGGGAAAAATAAATATAACTTTAACATAATATAAAAAATAATAAATAAGTAAATAGAAAAGATCATTAAAAACATTCCACACCATCTGATCTTCCTCTCCTTCATGGAAAAAATTCCCCTAAAATGTCTTTGTTTCACTCACCAGTTGTTATAGTTACCCTATATCCATAGAAATAATTAGAATACAATATATATTATTTGATAAAAAATTATAATAAAAAAACTAAACTCATACCTATCTCTCCATGACATTATGAGTTACCACATAAAAACTAAATCTAAATATCTCCATGGTTAAAATAAAGGACAAGTTGAACATACCACTGAAAAATGTAAGAGATATAGGTGTGTGCAATAGGATTCTCAGTAGGGGTTCCAAAAGTTAAACCATTCCATATAGATTAAAATTAAAAACAATTTAATTTCATTATATATTGTGAATATAAAAATATAAAAAATAAGGTTTTACATTCTTTCAAATCATGTTCTAAGATGATACTTTGAACAACTATTTCCAATTTTTATTTTAAAAACCATTTCCAAAATATGATTGACATTCCAAAAACACATTCATAGGAAGGGACATGTGATAAAATAATCTTTTCAATGTCAATAGAAGTAGTATAATTATATCACAAGATGTTATAAAACAAGGGAATATAGAAAAGGCATTTTATTATTTTAGTCATGAAGAGGAAACTAATAAAAATATATTTTAAATATAGTACTAATGAAATATGACTAAATAAGAGGGAGAGACATGGGATATATCTAAGTATATTTTTTAATCTAGGTTATAGGATCTTCATATTCTCTATTTCCATTCACATACTTATATCCCATCTCATATATCATCTTATAGAGGGTAAGAACCCAAGGTCCCGTTGTAATAAAACATGTCATATATCTTAGTCGGTGTTATAGTGCAATCATTACATGGAGATCTATCTAAGACTATACTAACTCACCTAGCATACTAGACCTATTACTCTAATTTAGTTACCTTGAATTCCAATTTTCCACTCTGATGACTAAAATAAATAAGGTAAGTGTACTAGAAAAAACAAATCCTAAATCACCAAAAAAAGTAATGTAAGTATATATAAACACATCACCCACCATCACTACCAAAAGGAAGCCCCTTTTGAGGTCATACCAACATACCAATCATATCAAATACAAGTTCTATAAGTACATAAAATACTGGGATTATATTAGAGTACACTCCCTTTTTTTAAAGACATTATAAAGTTCCAACCAGGCCTTAATTTTTAAAAAGAAAAATTTAAAATTCTGAAAAATATTTAGAACTCAATCCTTTTAAGTTCAAATCCATCATCTATACAGTTTTATATAAATATATATATATATATATACAAATACATAATATTCCCCATGTACATATTGAAAAACTATTATGTGAATAGTTAGAAAGATTATTATTATATATATGCATGTTTGAATATGTGTATAAGTCTTATAATAAATGTAAGAGACAAAAAAACCCCTTTAAATACTTTTGGAAAAATAAAACATGCCATTAGGACTTTGTTGGAAATCTGAATATTTTCTAAAACATTATTGAAACCCACAATTTTTCTAATAGAATCCATTTTCAATCATCAAAAAGATGTTATAAAATTTATTTAATTTATATTATAATATATACAAACATGAAAATAGTACAGAAATAACAGAGTTCAATCCAATGGATAAAACATAGGTAAACCTACCTCAATGACCTAAAATCAAGTTACAAATTTTTTTATAGTTATCACGTTCATTTAATATTGATAGAATAATTCCCAAAAATGGGAACATGAGAATAAGGAACCAAATCCAACCAAAATAAACCCCCAAAGTCTATTAGGGATTAGACTTGGAATGTGAGTAGTGAGAGAGGAGAAAAATGTAACAATAATAAAAAAAAATTGAGGATAGTTTAGGGGGATAAACCATTTTTAGTGAACATCACACCCAGAATCGGGGGATAAGACAAAATGGAGATAAAATTGTTGTAATTTTGGTGGCATGCGTAATGGTAAACCCCTTGGGACAAGTTCACAAGAGAGAAGTGAGGTAGAGGGGATGAAACCCAGAATAGTATTATTTTTGTTAAGGGAAAATGGTTTATAAATTTTTATTTCTGTTTTTGAAATATCAACTCGGGGCATGTTTATGTCACATGGTTTTCCAGAGTTTGCACCATTTAGGAACCCTATACACAGATTCTAAAGAACCACACATAGGACAGTCACACAGTTTGGAAAATCATGTGGAGACCATGCAGTTCTGATTTGACAAAAATATATAGGCTATCACACAGTTATCTCATGGCTTGACAAACCATATTCCTTAACCTTGAAAAATAATTTACATACACAAAAACATATATTTTAATAAAAAATATACATAAGAATAGAGATAAATATAAATAACAAAAAAGTAAATAAAATAATTGAGTAGTGTCATGTCGGGATGTGAAAAATTATGAGTGATTTGGTTTGGTTTAGTATTTTATTGATATGTAATTATATATTTTATTCACTGTATACTCTTCAATAAAATTTATTTATAAGTGATTAAATACAATAAGGTAAAAAGGTATTTTTTGATATAAAAATATTTTTAACACTTCTTCTACAATAAATATTACATTTTAATTATCCTTGTTTGAGTATATTCCTATTTTTAATAAATAATTAGAAATATTATGTAATTATTGATTTAAAAAGTTCTAATAGATGTTAATTTCCTAAATAATCTTGTATCTAATATATTCAGGTCTTTTCATATATGAATAAAATTATATTTTTGGACAAATAATCCTTTTAACATAATTTAACATCATTTTTTTTTCTTAAAAAGTATTCAATATTGTTTATTTTCATTTCATTTTATTTAATTCATTATTTTACTATTTAATAATTAATGTGATTTTATTATCTAGGATTAATGGATATTTTTATACTTAATATACTCAACATGGAATTTATACTATATTATGATTTAGTTTTTTCTACTGGAGTTGAGATGTATAAATTGTAAACATTAACATTTACTCAAATTAATGATTTTAGTGGCGTCAAAAAGATTATAGAATAATTTTTTTGGGAAAAAACAAACAGTATAACCATAAAGAACAATTAGTTATTGTATTGAGTCAAGTATTTTGTATTCATTTTTTTCAATTTTTACCCTTTACGCATGAGGTTTCTTATTTTATATCTCATATATAATAGCTTCATGGGCCAAACTCTAACCCACGGATGAATAAGTATATACTATAATGACACTTTGAATTTCAATTTTAAGATTGAGATATAGTTATCATATAATAATAGATATTGAAAAATAAAATTTCTCTATAATTAATGATAACGGTAATGGGTAACTCATTGATGAAGTTTCAAGGATTCAATAAGAAATCAGTATCATGGACTATGGTGTTCAATTGGTCAAGGGTACGAGACAGGTATCTTATAATATCTAATTCAGGGTAACATTTTCAATATTTAACCAAGAATCCTTAAAGTGATTAATAAATTTCGGTTGTTTAATAGATTGAATAGTGCAGACAAGTATTGAAATATATATAATTTTTAAAGCATTGTGATACTTTAAAAAAATGTGTTATCAAAGAAACAATATAGTTAAGGGACTCAACCTTTTCATTAACTAATTGGGTAAATTATATGACGAAATAATTACCATTTAGATATATCACCTCATTAGATAAACTAGTGATGTTTCACAAATTAACATGTTTTTAACATAGAATTCTTCAACATAATATTCTTCATTTTGATCTTAAATTATGAAATTAGTTTTTAATTAATAATATTGGAATAATTTGTGTAAAATTAGATATTCATTAAATCATTACATGGTTAAATGATTTTTATATATTTATTAATTAAATTTTCTATCCGTATATTTTTTATATTTTTAAGATGTAATTTTAGATTTCTTGGAGGAATAATAACTAAAATGTTGAATTTTAGAGTTTTTTATGTAATAGGACATTAAATAAATTTTTAAGATGATTCAATATTTTTACTAAATATTAAATAATAATTGTACAAAAATTATTCATATATATTGATTTTTGATTTTTAAAAGAGATTTTGGATTAGAATTGTGTTACTTGAAATTATTTATTGATTTTGAGAAATTTATTTTAAATGTGTAAAATATTTTACTATATATGAATTCTTAGTCGAACTTGAAAGTGTAATTACAAAGTTTTGATGATTTTATAAAAACTTATGCATACATAATAATAAATTGTTTCATAGGAAATAAACGTAGGAAAAAGGGCCACATGGATAAATTTAACATCATGATGGGATGGATACATAATAATAACATGTGTCTCGAGGATTATATAAAAGTTACTAAAAAATGGCCTTTATAAAATCCTAAAATTAGTCATAAACTGATGGTAGTTTCCAATAAATAACCACCAAATAGTGGTCACTATAGTTGAAGAACTTTTTATAAAAATATATTAAATTCACTTAGTAACTAATATTTAAAAAATAAAAAAACTCATAATTTCTAAATTCGATATATTTCTACATATTATATAATTTAATGAGATCATAAATACTCTCATCTAGTATTTTTCTTATCTTTGAACACATCATATCATATAACTAAAAATAAATTACTTTGAAAATAGTACTTAAGTTAGAGAAATAAGAAAAAAAAATTAATTATAACCCACAAGATTATTTAAATTAAACCCTAATACAATAAAGAGTCTGTGGCCATTTCCATTTCAGTATATTATATGTCTCAAATAATTTTTTTAATATAAATATTATTGTTCATTCAATATAATCACAAAACACATCATATTTACATTTAATTTTCTCATACCTGCTAAAAAAAATTAAGATAGTTTTCTTATGATTTTAAATCAAACCGAGAACGTTTGTTATGGTTTTGATTTTTACAAGTAAATTTTAGTGTTTTAAAATATTAAAAACGTTTTTTAGTCAAGTAATATAAATAAAAACTCATATTAACACCTTGTTTTTTACAATATATCAAAAATCAATATACAGTTTTTTTCTAATGATTTCATATGAATCAAAAACCATTTTCTTAGTTTTTACCCCATAGTGCTCATTTATAATGACAATCAATTCCTTAAGAACTTATTATTGAATTATTTAGATAAAAACACCTGTAAGATTGGAATTTAACATAATCATACACATAAAAATAATTTCAAGATAGTTTTCATATGATTTCATATTAATTTGATATTATTTTCTTTGGATTTTATCATTACCACATGTTACAGAGTTTTAAATCCCAAAATGTGTATTTTAGTCATCCAGGTTAAACAAAAACATGGATCTATTTCTCATTAGTTCGAATATTTCATAAGTTAATGTATGGTTTTTATTATGATTATAGGGTAATTTTAGGTTATTTAAATGGTTTTGATGAAATGGAAAATGTTTTTAAAGATGGTCAATTCGTTAAGAATTCCTAATTTTTAAGTACAAGAATAATATATGATAATTTTATGTTTCTTATACCATTACATATAAAAAATAATTTAAATATATTTCGCTTTGATTTCATGCTAATTTGAGGTTGTATTCTATCATTTGTACCATTACATGAAAATTTATATGTTTTAAAACACTAAAAAGTCATTTTCCATGATCCTAGAATTATGAATACTCAAATAGACATATCCTTAGAAACTATTTTTAAAAAATAATTAAATAAAAATTCCAATAATTTAACAATAATCTGAGATCATTCAATCGGTTTTGACACCCTAACACATGTTTTTAAAGACTATCAATTCTTCCTGAAATTATTATTATGTCATTCTAAGCACTCCACATATCTGATGGATGTGTCATCAGCTCAGATACGTAAAAAATTATTCAAAGATATTTTTCCTATGATTTGACATCAATTTGAGGTATTTTCTTTGTCCATTGCAGATATGTTTTTGTGTTTTAAAGCACTAAATTATAATTTCTCAACTCAGTAAATTGAAAAATTAGATTGTAAAATTGGTGGTCCATAAATTTAAAAAAACATTATAATGTTTTTTTCATGGGGTTTTATATAAATAAGACATCATTTCATTAGTTTTAACCTACTTGAAAACAATATTAAAGACTCTCAGTTCATTAAGAGATGTTTATCCTGAAATTCTAATCACACCACACATCAGATTTACATGTCATATTTCGTACACATAGAAATAATTTGAAAATAATTTTCCAATGATTTCGCATTAATATGAGGTTATTTGTGATGGTTTTGATCATTACACATATGTTTTTGTTTTTTTTCCTCTTCTTATTCATGATAAATGTAATATCCCTTCTTTCCGTCTTTTGAAATCATTTCTTATTTTTATATAAGATCATATGAGCACACTTTTCTAAAAAAACAGATATTTTGGTGTTATGGAATATTAAAAATAATTTTTCATTGTCTGAGGAAAATTTCAAATCTCATTAATAAGTAGTAGTTCCCAATGTTTCAAAAATAAGTCTATAGTTGTTTAATATTGATTCCATGGAAATAAAAAGGTATCATTAATAAATATAACCCCTAGTCACATGTTTCTCATGACATTCAATTCCATAATAACTACTTATTTATTCATCCTTAGCACACCTCTTATCAAAATGACGTTCCACCTCATCATACATGTCAAAAATAATTTGAATAAATTTTTTCTATGATTTAACATCAACCCCATATATTTTACTTTTTTGTGACCATTAAAATAATTTTTAGTGTTTTAAAATACTAAAAATTAATTCCAGATCATCCTATATAAATGATAGGTCAAATTTGTTTCTCATCAATCCTAAAATTTCAAAAATAATTCAATAGTTGTTTTTTAGGATTTCATGTAATCTTTAAGTTTCTTGCAAGGTTTTGGCACCCCTTAAAGTTATTTTTAAATACTATCATTTTATTAAGAGTTTTTTGTTCAATTATTTTGGGTACACCACATGTCAAATTGATTATTCATATTCACATACATGTATAAAATAATTTATATGAAATTTTCTATTGATTTAATGGATGTGTGACATTTTATATATTGTTAAAACTTTTACATTAGCATTTTACTATTTTTAAACAATAAAATGATTTCTCTATAACTGCAGGAAAATGAAAACACTAATTGATAAAATTTTACCCCATACATTTCAAAAATAATTATTCCATTATTTTTATATGATTCAATTATAATTATAGGTTATTTATTAGTTTTCCCCACATACACATGTTTTTAGGACTATCAATTCATTAAGAACTACTTATTCAGTTTATCCTAAAACAACAAAATTAATATTGAAATTTAGTAATCTCATGCACAAGAAAAATAACTAAAATAATATTTTTCTATGATTTCCCACTCATTTTAGGTTTTTTTCTTTGATTTTTACCATTAAATTCAATTTTTACTGTTTTAAAATAGAAAAAATTCATTTTCTATCATTCCAAAATAATAAAAAATTTCTATTGTTTCACTTTCATTTTCAGCATTTCAAACATCATTATATATATTTCATATTATTTCATAGAAATAGATGGTAATTTTCTTCCTTTTCAGCCTCCAAGTGTGTGTTTAAAATGATAATAAATTATTTAAGAACATTTTATTCGGTCATTTTTAGAAAACCCATCATCATAATGAAGAATATTCTTCTCATAAAAATCCAAAATAATGTCAATACTATTTTTTATAATTTTACATCAATCTAAGGACATTATTTTTGGTTTTTACATTTACATGCATGTTTAGTGTTTTAAAAAACTAAAAAGGAATTTTATGTCATTTCTAGAAAATGAAAACTCTGATTAATGTGAGGTTAGTCCCTATATTTCAAAATCCATTCTATAATTTTTTACTAATATTTCTTGGTAATTAAAGGCAATTTTCTTGGTTTTTACCCTCTAACATGTGTTTCTAAACACTGGAAATTATATAAGAACATCTTATTATTATAGTCTAATAACATCACTCATTAGATTGATTTGTCATTTTATTATGAACATAATATATAATTCAATTAAATTATTTTAGGAATACATATAATTCAGAGGTTTCTTTTTATGTTTTTAACTGTTACATGCTTATTTTATTATTTTGAGACACTAATGGATTTTCCCATCATCCTGGGATAATGAAATGTTGGATTCAAATTATATAAGTTCCCATATTTTGAAAATAAATAAATATTCATTTTCTTATCATTAATGATAATTGGTAGTATTTTTATTATTTTTGACCCAAGGAGTGTGTTTTTTAGTAATATCAATTCTTTACTAACTTCTTATTCTGTCAGTTCGATCACGTACCATCTTAAATAGAGGTGGATTCTACTCATAAGCATAAAAACAATCAAAAAACTATTTTCATATGATTTGAAAATAATTTTAAGTTCTTATAAATGTATTTTTATAGTACAGGCATGTTTTATAATTATAATACCAAAAAAAATATTTTTTTCTCTATTGCTTGAGGAAACCAATAATTTGAATTGAACCCCCATCAATTCCTATATTTTAAAAATCATTCGAAGATAGTTTTCCTATGATTTCACAAAAATATGAGGTAATTACCTTTCTCCCCTAGTAATAACATAGGATTATAAATAACTAATGGAATTTTTTATGGAATATTTTACATGAAACCTTGATCTTAAATGTCCCACATAATATATTTCTTTAAATAGATTGTAGTTCACACAACCCCGGGTATAAATGAATTGTAATATAGTGTACCTAGCTGTTAAATGGGAGGGAATGAACTATTTTAACTAAATTATGAAAATTATATCGTTTATACACGTATCAAAAAAACTAAATTGTTATATAAATAATTTAAAATAAAATAAGAATCATTTTAATGAAAAATAAATACTTTCTAAAAAATATTCTGAAAAGAGTTTTCCTTACCCTTTGCACACATACATTAAAATTTTTACCAATTTTTTAAAATTTATTTTGAAAATTTTTATTCATTTTAAAATTAAACATACAAAAATCACCATTGGGTAAATTTTTTTGTTTTTTTCAAAAAAAAACAAATCTTTTTCAGTAATTAGTGAAAAATACTGACTTTTGTATAAAAAATATAATTTTTAAAAAAATATTATAAATTTAAAGTAACATTATGTTTGGAATATTACTTATAGTAAAATTATTATTCTTTATTTATATTTAATCAATTTAATTAATTTTTAATTAACTCTGTAATATATTTTAGTATAAGTTTAGTTTTTTGTTTTATAAAAGAGATTTTACTAAAAACTATTTTAACATGCAAAAGGTTTTCCCATTTTAATTAATTAAAAACCCCTAATAAAGAATGATTTAACTTAAATTTATATATTAAATATCTATAAATATTAATTTTTATTTATATAATAATTATTATATTTCCAAGAGTTAATATAAATTGGTTTTGTTTCATGATAAATACCCATCCATAATACTCATTTTTTCGTCGGCTCTCCATGTTTAATTTTCAATTATATTATTACACTTTTTTAAATTGAATTCGATAAAATGGATTATATATTGGGATTTATAAAAATTTATATTTTTTTTATTAAGGGAACATAATTTCTTTTCAGAATGAATAGTGAATATAATAATAATCTTTTAACACAGTTAAGGTGAAAGCAAGTTTAATGACAGTCAAACTTAAAATTTATGGTTAAAATTATATAAAAATATGAATAAATTATATTTTATATCAATATTTCTGCCTTATCATGTCTAAATATTGAAAATTTTATATTTTGGAATCTTTTTTTATATGAAAAAAGTGGGTGTTTCTTTTTATATTATAAAAATTATTAGTATGAAACTCACCTCACTTATAAAGGGTCACCCCATCACCTCTCCTCTTCACACCATCAAAACTTTTTTTTATCAACAAATAAATTCCAAAATAACTTTTTTATCTCATTATCCATGAATTGGATCCAAATTAACTATCATAATTTCATCCTATGACGCATTTTTTTGCTAACTTACGGAGGTAGTCTGAAGAATTGATATTTTTCTTAACATAAAATTTTTTTATTTTATTTCTTCTTAAACCTCCATAAAATATACTTAAAATATTCTTAAAATATTCATATAATATTACACCAGTATATTACTTATATTTATATGTTATTATGTTTATATAATATCTCAAATACATCAATTATTTTATCAAAAGATATTGTGAATCATCATTTATGTTTACGGAGGACTACTACTACCCGAACTAGTGTGAGTCATTTTATAGGATCATCTCTAATGGATTATTTTAATGATTCATGTAAAGTATATATAATTAATTTTCAAATTATTTATACATATGGGGTTATTATATCAAAATATACCATATACAGTTTCTTTCTGTGGTGGATAAGATAATGTTGATCATGTATACAATAGACAACCACCTCATGTAGCTATTTGATTTTTTTCCCTAATACATTACAAGGATATAATAATGAAATATTTAATGAATATATGTTATATATATGATATAATTTCTATAATAATTAAATATTTATCATTATGAAAATATAATGTATCATTTTATTTCTTACACAGAAAAATGGTAACATCATTTTTGTATACGTGTGGACAACCGCCTCCACGAAACAATGTGATTTTTTTCATCCCCAAAACACATGGATAATCTATATAAGTAAATTAAATAGAATAATATGTAATTTATAATATTATTATAATTATATAAAGATAAAATATTATGTACATTATTTTAATGATGATCATTAAAAAATGGAAACATTACTCGAGTGTACATATGACCTACCGCCACCAAGATTGTAACATAATCATTTTTCTTAACCATATTTCAAAAAAAAATTAATAATTTAATTATATTTATGATAAATATGTCATAATTATTTTAATTGATATGTTAAAATAGTTACCACTTTTATGAAGTTAAAACATTGAATCCATTTTGAATCAATAAACCGTACATCATCAAAACACCCTAACCTAGACTTAACTGATTATATATTTGAATATATAATTTGAATGAAATAAAAGAAATTATCTAATAATAATTAATTAAAAATTGAAAAGGTTATTAAGAAATAAAATTACGAATATAATTTTGTTAAAAATTATTTTTTTGACACGTATGAATAATGTTGGACTAGATGTAAGTCTTTCTCTTCTCACTTTAATTTCTATGAGATATAATCCATAATCACCACCTATTTTTGGAGTGTGACATATTTAATTCCCATGAATATATTTTATGATTTTTCTTCATGATATTTTCTTTTATTTAATGATATTTATGATGTTCTGTTGCTCATGGTTTTTTTATCCAGATATTACAAAAGCTGTAATGGAATTTGTCTAGATTTTCCTTAATTAAGGAATATTTTATTATTATAAACCTATTTTATATATGATTTATATATTGTTCCCAATTCTTGTAATATCCTAAATCCTCCATAAATCAGAGAATATTAAGTCTAAATTTGATTTTTTTTCATCCAATGGTAGTTAACTTGTATTTCACCATGTTGTAAATAATTATATAACTAAATTTAATTTTGTGTGGTTGTATTTATTATTTATTTTCTGGATTATTCAATGATTATGTGTAATTATTTTTTATTATGGTATTATTTATTTACAAATATTCTATATGTATTTAAATTTGATAGAAATAGTTTATTAAATGACTAATTTTAACATCAATTTTATGTCCGTTGTAAGGGTTTATCATCCAAATCTTTCTTCTTCGGGACATATGTAATGTTATACATTAATTTTATTTTATGAAGGGTATCTACTACAAAATTTACATGTTATAAAATGAAACCCTTTATTATCATGATATTTAAAGTATCATTTGATGTTATTCTATCATGGTTTTATGTTTGAGAATTTACCAAAGTGGAAAGAATTTATGTTATAATCCACTTTTTTACTCAGATGGTTTATGATCAAATTTCTATTAAAGGATATTATTTATTATTATCTAATAAAACCATTTCCCTTTGTTATCCTATAATTATTCATTATGTTTTTTGTTAATAATACCATTTTCATGTATTTTGTACTTAATGTTATTTAATAAGTAACTCTATAAGAATCTGAATTCACTTCCTACTTCAGTCGAAAATCATTTTTCATCCAATTGCATGTTTCCTTAAAAAAATTGATGTTCAAAATGATTGAATGAAAAATAATGGTTTTGAATAAATTGATTAATATTTAAAAATTTCATATATATTAAACTAAACCCCTAATTATTGTAATATATGTTTTTTTCAAATTTTATCAAACTCACATGTATGAAAAAAATAATAAATTAAATAGAGAACACATGATTTTTGAGGTTCGTCCTTAGTTTGAGAACCCAAATCCTTTCCATAGAAACTTAAAATAGTATATTGAAATTAATTATTATAAATAAGTGTAAAAAACTTTGTTAACTCTTATTATAAAACTTATATATCATTATAGAAAGGATTATACAGGCTCTAATCAATTTTAAAAAAAAACATACCAAAATGAGCGAAAAAAATATTTAACATGGTCAAACTGCTCCACAAGAATTCATCCAGACACTAAATTTGATATATATATATAATGTTTTTTGGACCTTAGTTTGATAAATAAAATTTTAATTGTTTCTTCTTAAACAACCTCTCAAGGGTCTACTCAAATACTCAGTCTAGTAAACTAAACATGCCTTAGTGGAATCTTATAATCAAAATACTTTTCCCATAAAACTCTTCATTAACTCAAAATAAAATTGGTTGGAAATATCAATTATAGAACTAATTCAACATATCTTTGGATTTTTTTTCATAATTTAATAATAATGAAGTATGATTTACTTTGACCTCTATTTAGAGTTTCTCTAGAATTGGTAAAATAATGATATTGAAATGTTTTTACAGCTTTTCCAAATTCATAACACTGTGAATTTTACATTCAATTAAGTTTATGTTTGACCATTTCCACACTTTTCAACTACTTAAAAACTTATCGAGGCTTTTTTATTTTTCCCAAAACATCTAGAATTAAAAACCATCAGTTTAGAAATGATAATTCAAAAAGTTCTTCAGTGTCAAAAAATATTCGGTGCCAAAAACTATTTAGTATTAATAACTATTTTGTGTCTACAACATTTTTTTAATAAACATATTTTTATGGACAATAAAATTTTAAAATCAAAAAAAATCAAAGAAAATATCATTTTCTCATAAACATATTTTTATATAAAACTTCATTTTTTTTCTAACCAACTATTTCTTAACATAATTCTTTTATTGATAACATCTTTTTCTAATAACTTGTTTTCGTAGAAAACATCTTTTTTCCACAAAAAATCTTTTTCTCATTGATATATTTTCATAGAATACATATTTTTCCTCATACGTGATTTCATAGAAAACATTATTTTCCGGAAACATGTTTTTATAGAAAAAATATTCTTTACGGCAAGCATATTTTTATTAGAAATATGTTTTCATATAAAAAATATTTTTCATATTAAAAGTTTTCCAAAAAAATATACTTTTTCACTAAACATATTTCTCTCAGAAACATGTTTTCATATAAAATAACTATTATTAAAAATATATACTGAAATGTTTTTATTATGAAAAAAATGTTTTTAACCAAACATATTTCCTACAAGAATTTTTTCACCAAACATGTTGTCTCAGTAAACATATTTTTCACCAAACATGATTTCCTTAGAAAAAAATTCTTTCACAGGAATGTTTTCTCAACAAACAACCTCATTCTTCCAAATGTGTTTTAGTTTTCAAACAACTTACAAACATAAAAAAACATTCATTTTTCATAAAAATTAAATAAAAAATTAGGATTCAAAATATAATTTCAACCTTTAAATAATATATAGCCTTAAAAAACATTTGTATATGTTATTTCTTATTCTTATTATCTACGTCTGAAGAACTTATGACCGGAGAACTACAACATTCCCCTTTATTCAAAAACTTATATCATTATAATTTTTAATGATATTGAGAATATTATGATTAAAAAATAATTATATGACTACTTCTGAAATGTTCTACAACTTCCCATAAATAAAATTAAAAATAACTTATGACACAACAAGAAAAATTAGATAAATTATGTACTTGAACTTCCTTAGATTAGAACTACCGACGCAGCCTCGGAGCGGCGGCTTCTCCCCCCACCTTGTGCACCTAGGGTTTTCCTTCCAAGACGCCTCCTTCCCTCCTCCGGCTTGGTCCGAGCTCTGCAACAGCTCCTTGTCCCATCTTGGCGTCGATGGTTGGCAGATCTGCGCGGTCTGGTTTCGTTCTTGGCACGGCAATGGCTTCGTTGTGCCTTTCAGCTTCGGGAGCTCGTTCAGCGATGGCTTCGGCATTCCGGGCTTCGAGACCTCTGCTCGGCGTCGGCGTGCATCATCCTTGAGAGGTTCTGCTTCGGGATTTCAGACCAGTGATGGCTTTGCCTTCGGGATCTCATCATGGTCGGTGTGCTCGCTTCAATGTGCTTGCCTCCGGCATTTCAATATTTCTTCTCATCTACGGTTGGACCGGCATCAGCTTCGGTGTGCTCAGCGACGGCTTTGGCATGCCTCCCAGATCCGAGATCTATGCTCAGCTCTATCCCAACTTGACATCGGATCTGGCGTGTGTCTGTGGGCTCGGGGTCGTCTCCCGTGGACCGGAGGGGGGAGGGCTTTCAATTTGGTGCTGCTATTTTTTTTCATTTTTGATTTGGTGAAGTTTGGATCTCGTTCGATTGGCTGTGGAATTTGTGGTATTTTGGTGGAGAAAATGGTGTGGTTGGCTATGAATCAGTCGGTAACCTACTGTTATTATTTTTGGAGGCGATTTGGATGGACTGTTGCGGCACCCAAACATTCTACAAGGTTTTTCTTCAGATGAGGATAGAGATGGTAGTCTTCACCATGCATGACTTTTCATATTTGGATGATTGAGAGGGTATGGCGTTGCCATCAGTACCGGGCCCATCCATTCTTGCACGGGAAATATTTCTAAGTAGTCATGCTTTGGTGGAGGTAGGCCTTAATGTGTTCGATGCTGGGCGAAGCACTTCTTCGTAGTCTTGTTCTGGGCTGCAACCCTCTTTATTTTCTATTTTGTTAATGTATTGATGTCCTTGAAGTCCTGGTTTTCCCCTTTACCCTTAAAAGGGGACTTATCCAAAATCAATAAAAAATTTCAGCCTTCGGGCCATTTAGTCTGATAAATTATGTACTAATAAAAATAGAAATCTTTTTGAATCTGATCTTCAAAAATATATGACAATCATCATGTTAAAAACATATATCTTTCTTAAAAAATTCACTCCAAGATACTGGGCATGATCCTTTGTGTCTGATCTCCAACTTAATTTCCAGGGATTTCTCAGAAAACAAGTTATAACCATTTTCTAATAGGTATTTCACCTGATTTACAAAAACATTATTTTTAAAAAATATTTATTTCCAAAAATAAGGTACTTTGAAAAAAACATCACAAATGATCTTAAATCTCCCCTTTTTTATTTTTTATAACTCTCATTAATAACTTTTTAAACTCACCATTTTTAAACACACATATTTTTTCAAAACTCGTATTTTTTATCTTTTGACAAAACGCAAACTTTCTCAATGGAGAGTTTCCTGACACTACACTACTAGATTGTGTAATTTTCTAGAAATATTTCCATCCCTCACTGAGAAGAAATTTTTTTGGCCATTATAAGATAAAATTCCCCTCACTTTTATGTTTTCCTCTCACTTTTGTCTTTATCTCACCCATTTTATGATAGCCGCAGTTTTAGGTTAATTTAATAAGATAGGTATTTCTATCGCCATTAAAGGATAATTTTTTAAATATTATCCCACTTTTTCAATATAGTCCAAATTATTGGGAGGTGGATTCCATAAGATGGATTGGAAGAATTTGGTGGATGCTAAACATTATGTTTCATCATTAATTCCACAAATCTCACTTTTAACCATACTTTTTGGAACATATAAACAATTTTATACTTTTTTGAAACCTATTCTCTCACAACATATCCACCAGTATCCTTTTCTTTTATAATTGGAATCTTCATATAAATATATTTTTATTTTTAATGTTGGATGGGATATTTGGAAAGATAAATTGCACTCTCATTATCACAAATTATCTTCAATGGATTGAAAAATATAACTTTCAAATCTTCCAACAGAGTTTTCATCCACAACATTTTAGTAAATATTAGTTTAACAAAAAATATATTCAGATTCTACTATTCTCAAAGATACTGATCTCTACTTCATACAATACTAACTCTCTCAAAATTCTCCCAAGTAAAACAATCTTGTAAAATATTATTTTATGTCATTTCAATCTACATCCCTATCAGCATCATTATAACCATGAAAGTTCATTTTACTGTATATTTTATACGAATTCACATGTGAAGTTTCTCCTTTAAAATGTCTCATGGTTATCTTTGATTCCAACATATTAAATTCTTTTGGATTACCCTGATATATCACAAACAATTGCACAACATAAACAATAGCATGTCTTGAGGTTATAAGATAATGAAAATATCTTATCAGATTCCAAAAAAAAATTAGATTCATACTTTTTCCAACTCCATATTTACTCATATTCATCACAACTAAAATATTAGTATAAACATCTTCATATTCTTCCATTCCAAACATCGTAAACCAATCCCTGGAATAATTTTCTTGAGATACAAATATTTATTTTTCTATTTTTTGAAATTATAAACCCATGAATAATATTAATTATCCCAACATTAAAATCTCAAATTTATTCTTCATTTACTCAAAAAAAATTAAAAACATTATCTTCATCTCCATGAAAAATTATATAATCAATATGAACAATTAAAATTATTTTTTGGGAGTTACTATGTTTCACATACATGTTTTGATCAACCATTACTTAAGAAATATTCAACATTTTCAAATAATATTCATGTTTAGAATACCATGCATAAGGATATTTCTCCATCCCATACAATTCATTCTTCAATTTAAACAAATTTCTTTCATCTTCATCATGTGGAATCCCACAAGGTTGATTAATGTCCAAATTTTCAATTTTAAATTTTATAAAGTTTTAATTTTCATTTATCTAATAAACATTATAATTTCAATGTAAAACCACGACTATATTCATTCTAATAGTTTTTAATCTTGTAATTTGGAAACTTTTCCTCAAAATCCATACGTTCCACCATTTTATAGCCCTTATAAAGAAATATTTATTTGTTTCTTGAAACATCTCCATATTTATTCAAATTCTTTCCAAACACAACTTTTCCCTATATAATATTTATTTCTTGGACATGTAAGTTCATAAGTTCTAATTTTTCTATTGGATATATCTCTTTAATCATTGCATCCACACATTTATTATGTTTGAATACTTATAAAACTGATTCTGGTTCAATTTTTGAAATGATATATGTCATATTTTATAATCTCAGACTTCTTTTTGTCCGAACTAAAGCCTTATGATTCCCAAGAATATTTTTAGTTTCAACATTTTTTTTATAATGTATGAAATTTCCAACTTTTTGTTCCTGGTTTACTTTCCAAGTTACACGATTCTTCTGAATCTTGATAAGTCTATTTTGACTCACATTCTTTTAAGATGAAAATATTTATTTCATATTTCTCAATATTCTTTAAATTTTTTGTCAAGGATATTGGATTTTCAATATCTTTTACATTATATGAAACAAAAATCTTTTGAAAATGTTTTTATAACATCTAAAAGTTTTTTTCGTTGGGTGAATATCCAATAGAAAATCATTCTTCAACATTCTCAAGAAATTATAAAATATCATGATTTTTTATTTTTTGTAAACATTAACATTGCATGTATAGCAGTACTAATATTTTCTCTATAGTATAAATTCAAATTTAATTATTATTCTAACATTCTTCTTCCTATCTCCATAAAACATCCATTCATCATTTCTACTTCTGTATTTTTTTAGATTTATGGGAACTATACTGATGTTTTATTTCATTCATTTTATGATATGATTCAAAGACATTTCATGTGAATTTTGTCCCATTATCTTTTATCAACCTATTTATATAAAGCACCATTTCTCTATTAACTTCTATTCTAAAATTTTCAAACATTTATACTACCTTATAATTATTCTTTATAAACATGACATTTTTCATCTGAGTGAAACCATCAATGAATGTGATAAAGTACAATTATAATTTTGTTAATACATATCCCATTGATTGATATGAATCGTAAATAATAAGTTTAAGATGTCTGGTATACCAAATATCAACCTTCATATTACTTTTATTTGTCATTTCCCTTTTCAAAAATTTATAGAAATATATCATTATCTTCTAATAAATTCTAGAAATCTTCATACAACATAAACTTTGGAATGTGTGCCCATATTTTCTATACTATATTCCAAAGTCTCTAGTACCATATCTTATTTAATATTCATTAGTGAAGTAATGTTATTTATAACATTTTCATATTTGAAAGATATTTCAACTAGTTCTTTCTTCTTATGTAACAACAATGAGATATTCTACACATTTGGAGAAAAAAAAATATTTTTCTAAAAATAAAATATTTTTCATCATCACATAATTAAATTACACTAAATAAGTTGTGTTTTATCCAATAAAAAAACATCCTTAGATTTCACTTTTTTTCTTCAATGTTAGATGATATTATTCCTCTAGTTTGAAGAAACATTCTTTCCTAAAGGTAACATCTCCTCCATTAACATTATCAAAATCATTCATGATTTTAAAATCACCTATCATGTGTAATGAGAAACCACTATCAAGTATCCATGGGACATTATTTTTTACTTTATTTTAATGTGGTCTCAACAAAATATATCATTCCTCAACATTATTTTTTCAAGATTACTTGTCTTTTGTAATATAAGAAACATTTTCCAGATAGTGTGTTGTACACTTTTAATTATGATGACTATCCCGGTCCCATTTTCCACATAATTCATCTAGTCATATATTTTTTTCCCTATTGGATGTTTTATAACATCATGGGTTTTTACTTTTCCAACATGATGAGTTTTAGGAAAATTTATAATTATTCCTCCATAATTTCATCCACTATGTCCAATCCTTCATCTGGGTGGTGAAAATTTATGACAAAAAAATATATACCTTATACCCATAGATACCGTAGCACAAAATTAATCCATCAAAAGTTTGTTTTTTAAGTATAATCGTTCAATATAAAAATATTTTTGAGTTTTATAAGATCTTTCTAATCTAACATATTTTGGATGTATGGAAACCATCTTAAGGGGCTATTTTTTCAACTATTGGGAATGTAAAATATTTTTTACAATCCTTCTCATACTAACCATTCTCAAAAAAAAATTCTTAAAACAGAAATAATAGAAAAACCTGATGAAATATTACATTTAGTCAGTGAGGATGTAACATGATATTTGAATTGAGATTTCTCAACAACATTAAAAGCCATGAAATTTACTTAAGAATATTTGTTAAAGACTTCAATAAACATTCTCAAAATAAATTTGTCGCCAATAATATTTGAATGAAACCTATAAACATCATCCTCATTAACTTCTAACTTCTTACAAATATATTCAATCATATTTACCTATTCATAATTTTATAGTTTATAACTAAAGTTATCATTGATGTATTCTTCTTCCTATATAAAAACTTTAGTTTCCATGTTCGAAATAAATTCCACAATCATTGCGTATAATTACGATTTATTTCATGAGAGTTTGTTTTTCGAGATATGATAGAAGTTCTAATTTGAGCTCGTACTCTCTGTATAATTATTAACATCTTTCTTTTTCACTATCTGAGGAAATGTTTTTCTCAATTTTATCAATGATGGTTCTGGCCTTTTCTAAACATTTAACTTCTAAAGAGTTGTTGTTAGTTGGGTCCCACTAATTTTTTAGACTCAAAATATATTTATTTCTTCAAATAAAATTATTATTATATTTTTTGGTTGACATTTCTTTATTATAATTTTTTTTACTTATTATATCCATGTTTTTTATCAAAATAATCTCATTATTCTCCAAAATTCTTCTTAGGGAAATTCATAGAATTGTTCCAAATTCTAGAACACTTAAAACACATGATAAGATGTTTTCCTCTACACTTTCCTCTTCCTCTTAAATAGTTTTCCAATATAAGAGAAATGATTTTTTTCATTCATCTCATCATACTATTTATCTACAGAGTCACAAGGATCAATGTCTTCAAAATCATGAATTTTCATCATTATTAATGCTTCAAAACCCATGTCCTCTTTAATCTACTTTATAAACACTAATTATTTACTCATTTCAAAAGAAATAAGATGGTTATTAAATTTATCAAGTGATAAATCATATTTATCTTCTGAAGAATAAATTTTAAAATCAAACATATCCAGAAAATTTATTATGAGTTTCTTCACATTTGTAAAATCATACAAAATGTATCCAAAACCTCTAATGTTGCACAAATCTTCATTTACTCTCGTGAAGTATTCATAAATATTGTATTCATCTCTCATTACTGTATATTGAAAATTAATTTTCCAGATTTGTATCTTTGCATCATTTACACTATTATATACTTTGAAAATACTTTCCATCTTATCCCATATATTATTTTCTATTTTCAAACGAATCTCCCAAATATAATTTTTTTTGAAAACACCTAACAATATAATTTCTCTTATTTTCATCAATATCAATATTTATATTATCATAAAATTTAATTGGATAATCATTCTTAGTAGGTAGAAAACCAATTATAATAGTACCCAAAACATCCATGAAAATATACAAGAGATGAGGAATCGTCTTTTTTTACATCTGTAATAACTTTTTTGATCAAATATAGGAATTACTCTACTATTGAATGAAATTATATTATACATAATTAGGAAAGAACAAGGGAACCCTATATCTGATATGAATTAAAGTTCTCATTGATGGAAAAACAAATGATAAGCGTTGGTTGAATCAGTTCTTACCATTTTATAAATTTCAACTATAGTAAATTAAACCCTTGTAACTTGTCAAATTTTCACCCTTATCATCTTTTAAGAAAGTCACATGTACAAAAAATAGATAACTAAATAAAGAAAAATATATTTATAAGTTTCGTCCTCTGTATGAGAACCATAGTCCTTTCCATAGACACTCCCATGGGTCTATATAAATTCATAATTATCATGAAGTGAATACAAATTGTGTCAAATATAGTAAGAAACTTTCTATATCTTAGTGGTATTGATTATACTAACTTCTGTAAGTTTAAAATTTTATTTATAGAAAAATTTATCTATAATTAAATACGTAACGTATTCAAACTTATATATGAGGATTCATAATGAAAATGAGTCTGAGGTATCCAACTCAGATGGACCTTAGTCATATACACCAATTTTTATTATGTGCTTCTCAAAAAACATCTCAGGACTCTTCTCAAATATAATTTCTTATCATTCTCATTCTGGTAAATTCATCATGCCTCAATCCGATTATCTTTTCAGAATACACTATCTAAAAAACACTTATTTAACTCAAAACATCTCTGATTGACAAAATAAATTCGGAAACTAATTCTCTAGAGCTTCATCTTTTTTCACTGGTGAACAATATTTTTATATGATTTACTTTCTCCTTTATTCACTAACTCCCCTAACTTGGTAATGGTGGTAAACTGTATTTTTTTCTTGCGCATCCAAATACCCAATACTCTGATCTTCATGTTCATTTTAGATTCATATCTGACTTTTTTAGCTATTCTCTACTCATCTAGAGACTTATCGATACTTGATGAACCATCAAAACTCTTCTCTAATTACAAACCATCAATCCAGACATGATGATCTGGAAAACTCTTTAGTATCAAAAAATCTATTGTTTCAACAAAAATTTTATTTCAACTACTCTCTGGTTTCAAAAAACCTCATCTGTCAATAATTTATTCTCATCAAACATCTTTTTTAAAAAAATAAAATAAAATATTTTTTTTATAAAAAAAATATTTGTCTCAGCAAAATTTTTTCAAAGAAAACATGTTTTTTTCACCAAAAATATTTTTTGAGAAATATTTTTTTATAGAAATCATCTTTTTCCATTAACATGTTTTAATATAAAAGAATTTCTTACACCAAACATTTTTTTCTCAGAAACAAATTTTCAAATTATAATATATTTTCCAGAAGCATGTTTTCATAGAAAACATCTTTTTCTAGAAATATTTTTTTTAGGAACCCCCTTTTTTAACAAAATATATTTTCCCAAATACATGATTTCATAAAAATCATCTTTTTTACCAAATATATTTCTCTAAGTAACATTTTTTATTAGAAAATATATTTTTCTCATAAAAAATATTTCCTCCAAAATTTATTTTCTCAAAAAAAATCTTTACTCACTAAAAATATTTTCTCATAAAAAGGTTTTTTAGAAAAGAAAACTATATCAGTAATAAAATATTTTACCAATCATGGTTTTCTCAACAAAAATCACTATAGAATTTTCCACACCAAATTTTTTTTCTACGAATCAATTTTTAGTCTTTAAAAAAAATTCCATCCCTCAAACAACATCCATCCTTCAAACAACATTAAACAACTTCTAGAATTAAATATAAAATTCATCCTTTAAACAAAATATTCATCTGTTGCTTCTCAGTCTAATGATCTACCTCTGAATAACTTGGTTCTAAATAACTATAACTTCTCCCACTCTTCAAGAACTTATATCATGATAGCTTTTCATGATATTTATAACATTAATATTATAAGATCATGATCATAAAATTTTTTCAAAGTAATAATACTCCCATAGAAGCTTCGGATGGAACTTATAACACATAAAATAACACTTATAACTTCTTGAATTTTCAAAATAGAAAAAACTCTAAATATAATATTCAAGAACTTTTAAATTTCATCATTTTAAACAATATTTTGTTTCATAACAATTCACTCCAATGACCTAATTCTGATCATGTGTGTCTGATCTCTATATTCTGAAGGAAATTCTTCATCCGAATTTCCATTAGATTCCTAGAATACACGGTACAATCATTCAGCAACACGCCTTTCACCTAATTTATAAAAAAAACTTTAACAAAAATATTAGATGTCAAAAAATACAAAAATATTGTAAACACATAAAAATAAAAAAACATTATTTAGTTTTCAAATATATTTTACTACGTTTATTGAAATCCATTTTTAACCATAATTATATTTTTACAACAAAATGAATATTTTTATCATTTTCTGAATGATGAATATTATTATTTTTACCAAAAAATGTTCAATCAATCTTTGTTTCAATGTACTCTACATGAACATAATTTTCCTCCATAATGACCAATCAATGTTTTAATGTATCCTATTTTGGATTCAAATGTTAGATCAAATAAAATTATTTATTTAATGTTTGATAATGTTTTAGATTTTTAATAAGTGTTTCCAAATTGTAAATGATATTTTCCAAAATAAATGTTTCATGTGGTCTTTAAAAATAATTTTCCATCTAAGATTAAATCCTTTGATGTTACTCAAAGTGAAAAGTATTTTTTTCTCAAGAGTTATTATAATAAACTTTTAATGATATTCCCATTCATAAATAACAATAACCCCTCTTATTAATTACACTCTACTACGAATATGTGGCTTCTTATTACTCAATAAATTGATAATTATATACTACATGATTCTTGATTTATGATCCCAGTGTTTATGGGTATTAATATTGTTCTATTATTCTCATGCACTTTGGTTACCTGATAGTACCCTTATGATCTTCTTATACTCACTAATGATATTAAATTGTTAATTATTATTTTTAACCTTACTGAGAATTTGAGAACACCATTATTTTGTTTCTTTTTCCCCATGTTAATACCAATGATGATTAAATTATTATTTTCTAGAAATTTTTCTAACCTGATGAAGTATTTGGGAGATGTTTAAGATATGATATGGAAAAAATTAAGGTAGGGTATAATTATAAAAATACTCCCTTGAATTCATGCTTGTTGTTTATGTATGTGTTTTTTATAATTCTATAAAACTCTATCATAAAAGGTCAATATATATGTTACTGATCAAATATTTCCTTTGTATATTGTATGCCTTTATGGAGAACATTGGGTAACCTTTATTGGTATCAAATTAAAAAAATGTAAAGCTTCTATTTTTTGAATCTGATGTAGGAGTTCGGGTTTAGGGTTATTATAATTGGTATCATTGGAAGGGTATATAGAACTTTCTAGATTTTTATGTTTTTATTTGAAGTTACAATAATGGTTACGAATACCATCATAGGATTCTATGTTTATATTTGATAAAAAATTTAAAGGTATTGATAGCCTTTATAATTTATAAGATCTTTTTGGACTCTGTTTATTTTTTACGATGTTAATCCTAATTCATAGAATGTTATAAAGATTTAATTTTTGGAAAAAAGGCAAAATTAAATCTTGGTGACAACCCATCACATTCAGTAAGGATGTGGGGACTGAACAGAAAACTGAAGAGTGATAAGGGTGCATAACTGACCGCTAGCCTACATGATTTCTGGGTTTGTATGACATAATTTTTTTACATAAATGATTTGAATGATATTGATTCGGTTTATTTTTGATACATATGAATTATAAAAATGATATAAATTTAATTTTAAAGAGAATTTTTGATTAGGTGATTATGTTATTTTGTAAAAGGATCACTATAATTTATGGAAACCACTTACCATGTTCTAAAACATTTTGTTTTGGTTAATGATCTAAGGATAGGATAAAAATCTTATTGTAACATCCAGAATAAATAAATAATAATACATATTTCATATTTACTAAAATTTGTGTATTAAATATTAATTTTACATTAAAGGGGTTGTTATGTTCGATAGCATACCCAATACGCACCAACGGGTTTCGTGGAAATCTTATGTTGCACCCTAATAATATAATATTATTATTTTATATGGTAGTTAACTCCTAGCCGTTGTATTGGTGGGAATGAAAAAAATAACAAAAATATGATAATACATGGTTGTTAAAATTATTTACATTTATCCAATAAAAATTTAGAGGCTTAAAATGTGAATGAATCTAATTCCACGCATAATTTACATTAAAAGGCCGATTTAACGCCTTTTAATGGAGAACCCTCTTTAAATCTAGTTTTTGTCACTTTAATAAATTCTATATGACCCAATAAAATCCTTCTTTATAATTGGGACATAAAAATTTACTTTGTGTAAATTTTTGGAATTTTTCCAATAAAATTCAATTTTTAATGAATTGTGAAAAATATTGTATTTTAACTCAAAACTGTGTAATAATGTAATTTATTTATATGGTTTGATTATATTTTTAATTGGTTTTAAAGTTTAATTAGAATATATTTTTACCATTTAATCCAATTTTGTTCATTGAAATTAATTTAACTTTGAAATTGGACATAAACAACTGTCAATCTTTTGATAGTTATTGTTTCTTAAAAACACACTATTTGTTTTAACAAAGGGAATTAATTATAAATTAATTAATGAAACTTATATTTTTATAATTTGGTAAAATAGACATAATTTTTGAATTTGGAATATCGAATATAGCTTAGGCTGAATTTTTTGTATTTTTGTGAAAAACTTCAATTTTTGATGAATAGTGAAACCACATTGTCGTAGTTAAAAAAACTGAATTTATCATTTAAATGAAATTTTACCACTTTTGTGAGTTGAATTTAGAAAATATAAAATACATGGTCGTTATTAGGTAGTAAAATTTGGTTCAATAAGATGAAAATAATTTGTGATGAATAGTAAATTTTGACTTATTTACCGCGGTTAAAGGTAAATAAGGTAATTCATGGTAAAAAAATATTATAATAATTTAAAATTACCTTAAAACTTGTCCAAACCTTATTGGTTGAGTCATTTATGTCCATAGGAATATGGGGGTATACTTTGGGACCCCATGGAGCCACTTATGAGTGATAATGGCACTTTATATGAATTAATTTAAAGTAAAGGCAAAAATGACATAAACAAAAATAAGATAGTAAATTAATTTTTATGTGGTGTTATATAAGTCATATTTTCGACTATAAATATTCTTTAGAAATAAAAAAATATTTAATACATGATATTATTTTATTAATAATTTTTATACATCTAATAAATTAAATTATTCATGACACAATAATGATGCAGTATTTACCTCATTAATAAATGATTTAAATAAATAAGATTATAATGATTATAATTTTATACAAAACCTATCCAATTACTATTGGATGATTTTATTTCGACCATGAGTCATCTTATCTTAGACTCTAATTATTTTTGGTCCTTTAGAAACCAAATATCATTATATAATAAAATAATATTTTCACACTATCCTAAAGAGCCCCTCCTCCCCCATATAAGAGGTGACCATTTCAATCCAATTCCTCACACCTCTAAAGACATTTTTTCCATCCCAAATCTGCCACATTAAGCTCCATACATCCCTCTCATCCTCCAAGAAGCCTTACCTTAGGCAGAATGCACCTTAAGAAGTCCTATTGGTTCAAACCAAAGGAAGTTACCCAAATTAAAGGTAATTGTTCCTCTTAACTTATTTTATTTTATTTTACTTCTCCAACCCCTAAAATATTTTTATTAATTTCTTTCATAACAACACCATTATCCTAAATATACTATTATTTTGTTATGAGAATTATTTAACTACACTTACACACACCTCCTTCTAATGGGTGAAAAACATGTTGTTTCTGTGGATGGCAAACTAACGCCTCACGAAACGATGATTGTTCGATTATCTCATACTGCCTCTCATGGTTTCCATTATGATGGAACTATATTTATATATGATATATATTATGTTTATATTTTTTTATGCTTCTGTATTTTACATTTATATCCTACCTTTATGGTTTTCATAATGGGTAAACACGATAATTTTATTTGAGGAAGTGCAGACTACCGCCCCCTCAAAGTGATATGACTGGTTAATAACATATGTGGGATTTATACAAGTTATATTTAATGATATTATATATTATATTATACTTGAATAATAATATACCTCTATAACATTATGTTTTAATTCCATTAAAATATTAAATAGAAATGATTGTAGCGTTTATGCGTACGTACGGCTTACCGTCTCCATGAACGGTGCATTTCATTGCTTGTCTCCAAAATGTTATGCACTGTTATAAATACATATATATAATGGATATATGATTTATATTATATCTAAATCATTAATATCATTCTGTATATAATGGACTACTGACCACATTGACAACTTGTAATTATAAGGTGTTCATTTTTTACTCAAGTACCAAATATCAACCAAACGACCATTATTAACTCACATGATTGCATAATGTTTATAACATGGTAATAAGCAATATAAAAAGGATAATAAACTTAAAATGGTTATTAAGAAAGTATAAATTAATTTTAGTTTATTATTCAAGAAGAACAAGGAACAAAAGAGTCAAGTCGGACACGTGGTAAGGGATTTCTTATCTCACTTTTAATTCTGTGATATTTCCATTGTGCATCACTAATTTGTTGTATGTGGTGTGTTTTGGACTGCCATTTGATATATATTATCATTATTCTTTTTATATTCATGGTATTCTGTGATTCATTTAATGGTTATTAACTTTTGGTTATACGACTCGATTGATTACGTCATGGTAAGGAGTTTTCATCGAACTTTTTATTCCCGTGAGATTCGTGCTATATTGCCACTATTTTAATTTTGTGTGGTGTATTTACTGCCCATGATTGTATTATTTTTGTAATATACATTTATTTATGGGTGTTTAAATCTTCCTTATTTCATGGGGTGTATGTTTCGTAGGTTACCAAATCGGTAAAGGTAACTTTTTAACCCAATTTCCATTCCTTGGGTTAATCTTCTAATTCTTAATTATGTCATGCTATGATTATGTGTGGAATAATTTTTTATTTATCTATGTTGTAATTTCCACTCCCCTTTGGGTGGATATACTTTTGATACACATAATCACTCCATTGATAAATTCTCAAGTCATCTATATGAACTTGATAAGAGTACTTTTAACTAAATTTCCATTCATTGAGTCAAACATCAAATTCACTAGTTTTGTCTTAAAAAGAATATGTGTGAATGTTCTCTGATTGATTTACACTGAATACCCAATCAAATTGAGTGTATTTATATTTTTCACACAATATAATGTAATTTATTTATCCTTAATCTAAGGATACATTTTTTATAAGAGATTTCATATCAATTTGCATTCCATTGAGACTTCATTGTTGTTATGCACCAATTCACTCTTATATACTGTATGTATTATCCTTTGGCATACTATATCATGAATCCATTTATTCTCATGATAATATAAAGTTCTTATTCAATGTTATTCCTCTATTATTTGTATTCAAGAGTCTCTCATTTTGTTAAAAACTCTTTAACTAAAATATCATTTTAAATGTTTTAAAGATTTTTTCTTCTAAATCGTTATCATTAATGTTCATGTTTTAAAAATGTTTTAAAGGATTCATTTATATGGAAATTAGTTATGATAATTCATTAAAAATCTTCAAAGTGATATGGGGCCCTTTTATTCAAAAATATCTTTATTATATGTTTTAAATGGTTTTGAAAATGGTTTGATAAAGCATTTATTTTGTCAATATCATGAAATGATATATTGTGATTGCAATGTGGAAATGTTATTTTTCATTTATGCTTATTTTATGTGTTATGAATATGTTATGGTTATTGGAAATTTTTTATGTATATGGGTGGTTCCGTGATAAACCTAGGGCGGGTGAGCCGGAGATAGCTCTCCAATGCATTGGGTAACGTGATAGAGGTAAACATGATGTTTCTCCTAAGAGATTTAGGGAATATACTGTGATGGGTATTCCAAGTTTAACTCCCTACGTAGCTGTGATATCTACAATGTAAGTTTGATATAGATTTCATAAGTAACCTTTATATTTTATGATTTGTGTGTGTTACTCATAAATCTTATGATTTCGTATGGTATGTTATGATTTAAATGTATGGTTTCATTGATTTTTAGTTTTTGATGGGCTAATGTTTTCCTTTCTTATTTTATAACCCTTACTGAGCTTTTTTATGCTCATCTCATGTTTTTGAAATGTTTTCCACAGGACTTAAAGATGAATATAGTCAAGGATTGGATCAAAGAAAATTCATGTTGTAAAAAACATAGAACTAGACATGTTTCTTTTTAAGAGTTTTTATTTTA
Organism: Viscum album; assembly: GCA_963277665.1. Lineage (NCBI taxonomy): Eukaryota > Viridiplantae > Streptophyta > Magnoliopsida > Santalales > Viscaceae > Viscum > Viscum album. Next base: position 1,632,782,529 of record OY728122.1, read on the forward strand.
TTAAAAAAATGGATACTGACTAGTAGTGTCTACATGTAATATTCATGTTGTTGTGTAATAGTATGGCTTAATTATCTAAAACTCTAAACCTGAAAAGATCCTCAATGTGAATTATTCATTTAATTCAATATTATGTAATGTTTTAAGGCTGGGTCCTTATACTTATTATCTATTTTATGCTTAAGATATATATTGTAATTTTATTAATATTCTTTAGGAAATAAAAAATCATCTTTAATAACCATAATTTGGATAAAAATATGATATTACAGTGGATATTGATTAAAGGATAAAATTCAACTCATCTGGTAAGTATATTTTTTTATAATGTTAGTCTATATGGTAAATAAATTACTAAAATCAAGTAAAAGGATCCTGTGATTATTTTTATATTACCAAAATTTGTGATGTCATAAATGATCTATTTCTAACCACTTCTTCTAATATTGTTCTCATTTTTGACTCTATCATGGTCATTATCTTTCTTGTGATCAATGAACCATATCCCTCTCCATCATTTTTTGGGAATTATGATATTATTATATGTTCATATATTAACATAAAACCAATTTATTCCAACTATGTAACCTAGTTATTTATTTTTCTATATGACCAAAATACTTCCCTTCCTCTATTATGAAGATAATGTTCTTTAACCCTATTTACAATGTGGGTTTTCAGTAGTTTTATTTCAAAAATGAAAATTATTAATTATCTATATAAATTTAAATTTATGAAGATGAAATTTAATAAAATATTAGAATTTAAAAACCATTTATTTTAAATAAAATTAATCTATGATCAATATCACATTCTATATAGGAACACCTTTTTGTTTTCAAAAATTACAAGTGTGCCAATTACCTCATTTTAAAAAGTCCAGTCCATCTCTTGTCCAATTCAAACATAAAAAATAATTTTTATAAACCAAAAAAAATAGTAATACCTTCCTAATTTTATAAATAGAATCCAGATCCCCAATTTTGATCATAAATCAACCCTAATAAGGCTTTTGGTGATAACTTAAGGAGGTTTTCCAAAAAGAGGTATCATGTTTAAATGAGTTTTTTTATTTTTTTTCTTGTTCCACATAAGTAAAATATTATTAAATTATTATTATATAATAACACAAATTTATAAATACAATAAGATTTTAGAATTTCAGTTTAATAACCCAAATATATATCCTCTTTCATAAAAATGGATTTGAAATCGGTATTCATGTGTACGGAGGTCTACAGGCCCATGAACCATTGTTATTCGTTTTCCATAATAACCACTCAATAATTTTTATAATAATATATTTAAATTATATATATGATATCATTAACATATTTATTCGTATAGATTTATTATATCATATATACCTTCTTAATTTCCATTCTATGGGGGATTTGATAACGTTGCTTGTATGTAAGTCAGACTACCACCTCTCAAGGTGATATGATTTGTTTCTCACTCACTCTTTACATGGAAGGTAGTACATATATAGTTAATGAATTAATGGTATATAAACTAAATAATTATGGCACTAATGACATATTTGTCATTCTTAAATGAAAATATATTATTTTCTTTATTACACTGAAAAAATGATAACGTTGTTCGAGCGTACTTGTGGATGACTACCTCCACAATGTGAAGTCATTATTTTTTCATCACCAAAACACATGGAAGATATAAATTGGTATATTTAAAGAAATAATATATTATTTATCATGTTTTTAAAATTATTTATAGATAAAATATTACATACCTTTTTCCATTAATATTATTGAAAATGGAATTGTTACTCATGTGTTTGTCTGACTTACCGTCTCTATGATTTTAACATTGTTGGTTTTTCATAAGCATATATTATTTTTGGTTTTAAAGGTATAATTTATTTTTAATATGATTAATAAAATCTTAATATTATTCTTGATATGTTGAAATAATAACATATCTGACCATGGTCATCACATCAAAAACGTATTGTAACAATGAACTGAAAGTCCTCAAAAGACCCTTACATGGACATAAATTATAATCTATTTAAATATATAATTAGAAACATATAAAAAATGGATTTATTATAATTTATTAAACTTATAAAATTTTGTTATGAAATAAAATAATTAATATAATTTTATTATAATGGATTTTAAATCACATATTTAGAAAGTTAGATATGAGGTATCTATTTCTCTTCTTAATTTTATTTCTCAGGTACTTATACCATATTAACCACTTTAATTTTGTTGTGTTGTTTATATACATCATATAAATGTATTTTAACTTTATTTTCATGATTTTTTATGGAATTTATAAAACCATCCAAAGTTCTCTCTTTCAATGTGTTTAGATCCATATATGACTAAATTCATATGAGTCTTTGTCCCAATTTTCATACATCGAGAAATATTTTGGTTTTACACACGAAATTAATTATATGGTGTATATAATGACCCTTTTAAATGTAATATCATGTATAATTCCTAAATATTGGTTTATTAAGTTTCAATTTTAATTATTTCATCCAATGGGATTTTACATGAATGTTACCAAGTGGAAAATAATTTCAGAACTCAATTTATTTTTATTGGGATATATTACTTCATAATTGTCTTTTATATTATAAGATTTTGTGTGTAATGAATTTTGATTTTATTATATTGTATTTATAGTTTTTTATATGTATTTTCATTTTATAAGCATAATCTATTCATTTATAAATTCTCATTTATACCTTATAATCATTGTAAGGGTTGCTCGTCTCTAATTTACTTCTCTGGGACATATGTGATGTTATAACAATATATTATTTAATAAGGATTATTTACAACCTAATTTAAATGTTATATCATGAAACCCCTTATTTTCATTACATTTGAATTATCATTTCATTTTATTATTTTTTCGGGCTTACGATTGAAAAGAATACAAAGAGGCAAAGGCTTCATGTTACACAGTTCATTTTAATCAGGATGGTTAATGATTAAATTTATATTTAAGGAAATTATTAGACTATTTTATAATAAATCCCTTCAATTTTATTCACCTATGGTTATTCATAAATTTTTAATGTAAAATTACTATTTTCTCAATTTATTACATAAAATAACATAGGAAAATGAATTTAAGAAAATGTGATATCAATCATATCTTTTTCCTAAAATAGTTTTTCTTCCAAATAAATTTTTTTACAAAAATGTTTTCAAAGAAGTTTTAATATGATTATTTATTAAAATTTTTATTTATAATTGATATTTTTAAAATGGAATTTACCTTCCTATAATTTTCTTAAGGATTTACATTTTGACTTTTATATATAATTTTAAAGGAATATATATTTTAACATAATTTTCCTGAATGTAATTTTCTCCCATCATGACCAATAAAAATATTAAGACATTATTTTTTTGCTTAAAATTTAATTTTCATTGAAAAAATTGTATTTAATTTTTGAGAAAGTTTTAGATTTTAATTATGTGTTTTCAAAATGGAATGTATATTTTCCTTAATAAATGTTCGAAGCATTCATTCCAGATAATTTTACATTTAAGATAACATCCATTGATGTCACTCAAGGTGAAAATGTTATTTTCCTCAAGAATGGTTTTAATGATCATTTAATATAATTATAATTCTTAAATGAAAAAACCCATTAATGTTTCTGACACTACACTAGGGATATTATGTATTGATATTATCCTTAATCTTACTCTCTCTAGATTATTTTATTGATATGGAACTCATTTTGTTTCTAAGAGTGAATCAAGAAACCAATGGACAATGATGATTTTTCTTTCAAAAACTAAATGATTATAAATATTTTATTCATGAATAGTAATTGGAATTTATTGATGACCATAGATGATCCCAATACATATTATATAATGGTTTCACCTAGATACTATCAGGAGATCCGAATATCGAATATATGATGGGTGCCCCTAGAAAGCACTCAGTGAGCTTGATATTTCTTATACGATGTGTGTGTCATGATGGATCTTGAATAATTTGGGTAATATTTCATGTATTTGGAGGAAATAATTATGGATTTGTTGGAGGTTTTCTCTTAAATATTGAACTGTGCGTCATTTATTTAATATGCATGCTATAAATTGGTTTTAAAGGTGATGTTCCAAGATACCAATACTTTTTCCATGTTCTTAATGTGGGTTATAAATTTTTCCTTTAATCAAGATTGACATAACATGTATCGTGATTATAATTATTATTTTTAATAGGTTTAGTGAAAATCCCCATTTATTGAACATAAAAAACCTCTTTTGACCATTGGGAAATGATGGAACCCATTTTAATGGAAAATGAAAATACATTAAAAAAAGAAAAACCTAAAGGTAAAAAATGTCCTGAGAGACCAATCAGTGGAAAAAAATAAAAATAAGCAGTATAGGAGGTCCCATTGCCCCCCCCCCCCCACCACTTCTAGATAATGAAAAAGAGAATTTATTCTTAGAGGATGCAATGACCCTACTTCTAGGAATTTATACCAAGATGGACCAACAAAACAAGGCAGATCAAGAAACTCATCCACACTAAGACATTGAAGGAGGACCATATGACAAGGTTCATCACACCTATCCCTCTATTGATCCTCCTTCCAAAACATTCATGTGAAAAACTCACAATATAGTCAAACCGATGTAAGGAAAAATTAAAAAAAACAATTTGCAAAATCTAGAGAAGGGTTTCCATTAGTCCAACAGAATACCAAAGATGGTTTTATGATATGTGTGAGAACACTCATCCCTCTTTCAAGGGATCCATATCGGCAATACCTATGAGAATCTACACCACTATACAACTGAAACGAGAAAAAATAAATAACTCCAAGACAAATATGATTCCAAATCGAACACAAAATCCCAAAACAATAGACAAAAAAACAAAAACATCAGGCATGAACTCCCCAAAACTGAACCAACATCAGAGAAACTGTGAAGAATCCAAAACTAGAACCCACCACCTATCTGAATCAAACGGTTTTCCAGTTCCAAAACCCACATCCACCCAAACCAGCAGATTCAATGTTGTCGGTTTGGATTTGTTATATTCCTCCCAATAACATACATTTTTTAAGACAAGCATTTCATTAAGGACTTCTTAATCATCCATTACAAGAACACCACATGTTAGACTATTTTATAATCTAATCCATCATGTCAAAACAATTGTGTATTTATTTTCTAGGATTTTCCTTCAAACAAAGGACTTTATCTATGGGTTGGACCCTTCCATACATATAATAGTGTTTTATAGTACTAAAAAGGTGTTTTCAGTTATCCTAGGAAAACAACTACTCAAACTTGAATTTTTATCAAAAAAAATATCTCAAATCATTCTACTATTGAAATAATTTCATTTCACAATAATTAGAGGTCATTTTCATATTTTTCACCCACTAACGCATGTTTTTAAATACTATTTATTATTTGAGAACTTTTTATTTAGTTAATAGGAGCACACAACACGTTATATTTATTTTTTGTCTATACAAACACATGTAAAAAATTTCAGGATCATTTTCATAAGATTTCACATCAATCCAATTCCAGATTCTATGGTCCATACAATTATATTCATGTTTTTGTTCTTTAAAACACTATAAAGTTATTTTCAGTCATCTTGGTAAAAAAACACATATTAATTTTCTTCAATCCCAACATTTCACAAATAACTATACAGTTACTTTACTATGGTTGAAAGGAAATAATATTCCTTTTCATTGGTTTTCCACCCTGATGTATGTTTTTAAATACTTTCAATTATTTAAGAACTGCATATTTAGCCAACCATATAACACCACATATTGGATTGATGGTTCTTATACTTGTAAAAAAAATTAAGACCACTTTCATATGTTTTAATTTCTAGGTTATGTTCTTTTCAATTGTTTTGATTGTTACACACATAAATTTGTGTCTCAAAATACTAAAAAGGTTTTTTATCACCCCACATAGATGGAAAATCGAATTCATGAACCATCAATTCCATAAATTTATAAATCAATGAATGGATTTTTTATTTAATGGAAAATGGAGATTTATTTCCATGTTTTGACTATCTGGAGCTTGTTTTTAAAGACTGTCAATTTTTTAAGAACTGCTAATTTAGTCATCCTGAGCACAACAAATGTCAGATTGACATTATGTCTAATCAAACATGAGAAAAATAATAGTAATAAGTTATTTTTTATATTAACTCAATAGAATATGAGGTTGTTTAACAATATCCTTATTATTACACACATATTTTAGTGTTTTATAACACTAAAAAGTATTTTTGATCATTTGGGGGAAATAAATACTGTGATTGATGAATCATTAGTATCAATATTTTAGTAAACAATATCTGGTTATTATATCATGATGTCATAGATATTTTTTTTGGCTTTGACCCCCAAATTCAAATTTTAAATACTATAAATTATTTAATAATTTTTAATTTAGTCAGTATGAGCACACTTGATGTTAGATTGACATTCTGAATACTCTAACACATCATATATAATTGAATGAAAATTTTACACTGATTTCACATCATTCCACGGTCTTATTATTTCTTTTTGACCATTTCATGAACAATTTAGTTTTTTATAACACAAAAATGTCTTTTTTCATCCAGGGAAAACAGAAACTTGGATTGATGCATATTTTATCCCAACATTTCAAATATAATCCAATATCTATAGTCCAATTATTTTATTGTAATCAATGAAACATATTTTTTTGAATTCATTTCACTAAAAAAACTATGTAAATTAAAATATACCTATTTTAGATACTGAATTGAATATTTTGAGTATATTTTAAAGATAATTTTTATCCTTATTAATGTGTGTAATCATCTAAATATGATTCTGAATTGTAAGATAACTTTGTGATAAATTATTTTATTGAGATAACAAAAAGAAAAAATATAATATACATTAAAATAACTTAATAGAAATAGATATTATAATCTTAATTATTATAAGAAATAATATTTTTAAAATCATACAGTGACTTAGTAGTTTTCATATTTAAGAATCCCAAAATATACAGTAAACTCAAACATATGGACTTTGGAAAAAAAGATAAATTCATATATTATCCAAAAATTGGAAGGCGTATAACTAAAATAATTCATTGTTATAGTTATCAAATCCAAATTGAATGAACCATTAAATATGATGTAAGGTATGAAAACACCTTACCTCTTAGTAGTGATTCTAATTCACATTAGGATAATAAGAATATCTTTTAGAAAAATAATTACAGAGTGATGGGATTATGAACTAGATCAGATAATTGATTTAGTATATGTTTTTTCACTACAAGGAACGAAAATTTATTGTTTTGAAAATATTTAATGGAAAAAATATCAATTTTAGAAATAATATATGGAAAAATGAGTAACTATATGGATAAACTTGGAGAAAGAATGATTTTTTGAAAATGTGGACATGGCTTATTTAGTAGACTGATGAATCCAAAATTCATAGTAAATGTATGTAAAAATTTTGATCTTATAAATTAATCATTTTACATAAAATTATGGTAATGGAAAGCGGTATAAACTTTTTATGTTCATCTCAAAACATGGAGTGTATTTATGTCATCATGAATTATGTGTAGATATTTTAGTATAGTTTATTAAGAAAAAATAATTTTATTTTAAAATCGTATAACCATTATATAAATTTAACATTATTCCAGATTTTATTACGTAATTATATCGATCTTACCTATATCTCCAATATTGTGGGACTCACGTTACAAGAAATAATATAACATCATCTTGAAATATCTTGAATTTGGTTTTCTTAATTTTCATTTATGAATCCACTATATCTTACTTTATCAGAAATTAAGGAATTGAAAAAAAAAAAGCACTCAATAAATCAATTAGTTTATATAAAAACATTGGTAAAGTTGATAAGAACCTTTTTTCAATCAACATTCATGTAAGAACATATAGTGGAAATTTATATCTTTTGTAGCAAGAATATCTTGGAAAGAGAAAACAAAAATCCATGATTTATTATAAGTAAGGCTATTCACATATTAGTTATAAATAGAAACATATCTAGGGTTTAAATTATAATTATTTAACATGAAATTTAAAATTCATTCGAGTATAAAAGGAGAAGAATAATTTAACCTCTAACAATGAATATAAATCACTATTAAAACAATATAGATATCCTTTAAAATAATTTTCATCTCTTTTAAAAATCATAAAGTAAACAATTTGAAACATTATTTGAAATCATAAATCTAATATTCGTAGCTTCATTATTTCATAGAAAATAAATTAATTATCTCAATATTAAATAGTAAGAAAAAATAATAATTTGATAAAAGCATGAAGACACATTTTTTGTAATAGAAAAAATGGTATAAAAAAATAAGTATCCATAAAAAATTAATTTATTTTTCAAAGAAAACATGAAGGGATGTTCCATGATTCAAGAGGGAAAAATGTAATATTTTCTAGACACATAATATTAACAAAATAATATTGGGTATTATAATAGTTAACCTAAAATTCATCACCAATGTAGTCACTAAAGAAAATTTACTCCAGGATTCAACTATTACATGAAATTTAACTGGAGATAATAATTTCTAATGGGATCCATAAAAAAGTATATATAATTTATTATTTGACAAAAAATCTCACACGGGGAAGTCTGATTAGAAAGTAATATAAAATATGTTATAAAAAATTAAAAAAAGATAAAACTATGTATAGAAAAAATACATAACATTTAAATTTTTTGAAAATTATTATTTTGAATTAGTTTGTAAAAAATATATAAACACAAATATTAGTAATTTTTGTACATAAAAGGTGACAAGACAATTGAATCCTAATATTTAAAAATCCAAATGAATAAGATAACTATTTTTATTGCATTTTATTGAAAATATACTAATTTTAATCTCATTGGATAAAAAATTACATTTCATTTTATAAATTCATATAACATAAAAGGCTAAAAAAATTAGGATCCACCAAAATAATGGAAAATTATACTAAAAAACATCACATTGATTGCATAAAAAAGAGGAAATAGTGATTTTAAAAGTTTTTGAAAACAAATAAATATAATAAGAATCCTATACAGCCTCCTACGATTTACTTGGAAATACAGTTTAAATATAATAACATTAAAAAATTAATTTCATTTTTGTTCATGAATGTAACAAATAAAATAAAATGGAAACAACAAATAGGAATGGAATGAAAACATCCATCATATTGTCAAATAACATATTCATTTGGAATTAAACATCATTCATTCCCAAAAAAATGTGTTAAATAACAATATACTTTCTTATTATTTTGTTTATTTATAAATTCCATTTTTAACATTGGAAAAATGATGTTTTATTCGATGAACTACTTGAACCACAACAATAAGACTTATGTTGCATGAATCATATGAAGTAATATAAAACATGTTTTACAATGTAGTCCCCTGAATGAACTATCCCACCTGTTATATGTGGATTCTATATAAAATATGGGAAGACATATAAACTATGTCTTAATATGGAATTAGGTAAAGTAGAATGAAATATTTTACAATATAAAAAATAGTTAATCAATTGAATCAATATCATGCTTCTAAGACCAATAAATCAACAAATATGGTAAAAGTATTACATTAATTTAAATTCATTTCATGTTTAGAAAACCAAATAAAACCTCTATATTTAAACATTGTCGGAGCACTTAAAATCAAATAAAATTGATAATAATGAGTCATTTTTGAATAAATGAATATATATTAAATTATTCAGATATTAATTACAATGGAATTAAATACAATAGGATAATGGAATTTTAATAGTCACAACCAAATGGTGATCACCCACATCCCCTAATACAAATACTCAAATCTCTAGTAGTATATATACCAATGAAGAAATTTCATGTCTAGTTTCAAACATTTCTTCTAAATATTCAAAACAAAATTATTATAAAAAATTATCAAATATGGCATATAATATTAAGAGATTTTTCTTTATAAATGAATTTTTATATTTTAAGCACCGTAAGTCCCTAATTACCTACAAAAACAAAATTTAAAAAAAACAAATTAAATACTACAAAAATATTCAACATGTAATTTATACCTCTATAATAAATTCTATAAAAAATAACCCTTCAGACTCCTTGGGAGACAATGGAAGTAGATTAAATATATACGGTATGTTATTCTATGATATGAATGGGAATAATGGTCATGGAAAAAACAAAATAAAGGAATGAATGTAAGGGTGGAGAGTTGTGTTGTGGCATGGGGGAACATATTTGAGGGTCGACATAGTTTCTTCCAGATACACTACCACAAAATGTGTAATATTAAGCATTATCCTATATCATCACCAAATAAAGTGTTAATAATGGGTGTATTTTTCTCATCGCTAACTAAGATCATTGATAAAGGTACGTCATTGTCAATCCTTTTCATAGTGCGGATAAATGTATGTCCTCTATCAGTGCTAAAGTTCTTTTTTAACTATGATAAAAAGAATATTTCTTAAAATTATATATATATATACTATGCAATATCATAACATAGTATATATATATTTATTTATTTATTTTGATAAGATATAATATATTCTCTTATATAATATATATATAATACTAAATATTTATTTTTATGTGAACCTGATTTATCAAAAAAATGTTTCTTATGCTTTGAAATTACACCCATTAATTAAACAAACCCATGGTTAAACAATGATTTTCTTTGACATTATATCTTCTAGATTAAATTAATAAATAGGAAAATTATTTATTATTAAAGATATATTTATTTTATATATAAATTTTTATTCCATACGTAAATTGAAATGTCTTTTAAGCATTGAAATAAAATTATCTGATTTCAATCTTGAGATGAAATTCTGAAATGTATATGTTTCGTGTTTTAATTATTTAATAATATGTTTTTAAAATTAATGAAATTAATTTCATTAAGTTTATTTGAAAAATAAATTATGAATTTATAATTTTAATGTTAAATCTAGAAATGAATTTAATATTAATTTGATTCACTCAAAATTAATTGTGTCATTGGAAATTTATGATTCAAATTTGTTGATTGAAATTCACTTGAAATTTAATTTTGAAATAAATTTTGAAAAGTGATTCAATTATTATTTTAATAGATTATTTTTCTATAAAATTTAAGAAATTTTTTTTGATTTATGAATTGATATACAGGTATAGTAAAAATTATTCTAATTCACTAACATTTTACAACTAGTATTAACTACTCCCACTATTAGGGCATTACTAGAATTTCAAGAAATATTTCTGCAATGGTAGAATCATACTATCATAAGATGAATTTTATACCCATCCCATATTATGATTCCATCATATATGGCACTATAATAATATTTTTTCAATAACCTTATATGCGACTAGTAGCATTATACACTCAGATGACCCTACTACCCCTCTGGTTCTACATCCAGAAGTGTTCCCTTCTACCATTGAAAAATGAAATTCACCATAAGACACTAGTATTGCCCCCCTATATTTCCACCTACTATCCTCTGTTATTACATTAGAAATATCTCCATATTATATTACTCCCACAGCCCTATTCTTTCTACATCCACCTATGATATTACTACTTAAAAAAAATTTGGTATGACTCACATTGCCTTGATACTTCCATTATCTACATACCACATTAGCAAACCCATTCTCCCACCACTACCACTCCTTCCTCCATGATAGAAAATATACCTCCAACCGACCTATGCACTGGTTCTATCCACCATATTCATCAAGGTTGATGCTTCCACCGTATGGAGATTTATGACAAGCCACACTCCATTAATGCATGGGTTTTTTAAGTTCCAATCCTGATGTCGTGCTAATTGATGAAGATCCCAATGTCATACCAATGAACATGAAGATCTATATGTGCTATGTGGAAAAACATAGATATTTTTGAAAATATAAGGAAATTTTTTTGCACCATTAGTTTGAATCATCCCCAAGCCGATGATAGTCTAATGTCATGCCACCGCCACAGTTTTCACCCTAATATAAGTCTTTTAACCGTTGAGATTGAAGCAGCTTCCACAATGGATAAAAATAAACATAAAAATTGATAGATCTTTTCACAATCAAGAACCACAACTCCACCAGGTATGGATGATTGAAGAATAATAACCCCTAGTTCTAATCAAATAATGGAGATGACTAAGAATACGTCCTTTTATCACCTATAAATCCTATTCTCACCACTATTATTATCCAATTTTCATTCCACACCCAAACAAGGACACGCAATTCCTCAAGCCAGCTTGTTAAGAAGCATCCAATTCACACTACAATTGTGATAAAGTATAAAAAATCACTATGAGATTTGTATATCATAATATTATGTGAATGTGACCATTGGAATAATCGAATTCAGGTATATTTTTCATGACCATCTATCATGACACGTGGAGCCAATCCAAGGAAAATATAACTTAACACATGCTTCACTAAATAAGAGGTGGTTAGAAGATGTTGTGAGGACTATAAATGATATTCCCTCAACCCCACAAAAAATATTTATATTCTTCTAACCCCATATTATAATGAGTAAGCATATATCCATCATATCACTATATTTTATTTCTCAATATCCTTATTCATTTTCAACTCTAATTCAATGTAGCATTCTGTCTTTATTTAATTATATTGTTCTCTCTTATTCCCTTAAATTTATCTTTTTTCTAATTATTTATGATGTGATCATAAATGTGATCATATTAAATACAAAAATTTGGAAAAATAACCTGAGTACTAGGACACGGGGGGATATCACATAAGAAATCATTATTTAACATTTTCTAATATCCATCCATAATGAAGTACGTCATTAGATAGAAGTAGATTAATGGTATTAATATTCTCTTTTAGATGAGTTATTGTATCCCTGAGTCTATAATATCATTTCTCACTCCCTTTTATCAATATTTATTGCATACAATTGGAGCATAGTGTATTAAGAGATGAGTAGTATATGATAAAACTGGATTCTAAGATAATTAATTCCTCGATTGTGTGTGTTCATTTTCTCTTCACTATGATGGAGGTGAAACTAGTTAAACAGGGTGATATTTCTCCTATGTTTTCTTAGACTCAAAAAATATATTGTGAGGAGAATTTAATTAATGATTTCTATGTGATTGGTATGTGATAATTTAAAAGGAAAAAGAATAATCTAGGTAAATGACATCAGATCCAATCCAATTTCACCATGATTTCATGTATTCCTATTTAAATTGATTTACATTAATTAAATCCCAAACACAAAAAATATCATTTATGGTGATTTTAAAATTATAAAAACCAAATAAAAATACACAAGTGATTTAGAATACTTGCACATAGGACCGTGCGTGCTCCTTGGGAAACGATTATGATTATCCCTATTTTTCATTTCGAGTTTAATAAAATAAAAGTTCTATTTGAACATAGCCTAAAACAACCACTTAATCAACATAGAACTGTTTCTAGGGAGTGTGTCCAAAAATTAACTCTTCTTTTCCAATATACAATTACTTTTCATCTTTAAAAAATTCCCATTACCAAATTTCTCATTTAAATCAAAGAACACATTTCTTTACTCAAACAAATTGGTAGTCGTTTTAAAATTGAACACTTTGATGAAGTGATGAACCAAATAGAAAAAACCTTTTTGAATTTTTACAGATTTAATATAAAAAATAGAGTAACAGAGGATCATGGAACAAAAAAATATGAATAGAATACATCCTATAAGTGCAAATGATTAAGGATCCTTCGCTCCCACATATTTTGGAGGTGATACCGTGGGAAATCCAGGATCAATAAGAAATGTCAGCTGAACCACTTTATGGAGATATTTAAACTATGAAATCACTTTCATTTTATTCATTTCAAATTAAATGTGAACATGAATACTCTTGTTTTGATAATTATGATTCAAAAATGTCATAGTATGCCTCGGGGGGAGATGAATTTATTCTAATTATTTCCATCTTCATCTCATTCAATATGAATTTTATCATGTAATTTTGTATTCTAATCAGGAAAATTTAGAATTAATATATAAGGGTTTAATTGTGAAAAATGAATATCCCCCTCCTGAATACCTTGAGTATCAAATGGGGGAAGATGAACTAGAATAAGTGCTTCTAGTGGATACTATAATTGAAGAAAGAGAGGACCAAGCTGCTACACATGTAGGAGAAATCTAGATTTAAACTCAACTTGTTTTAATATTTTAGAGTGAAAAATATTAATTGACTCTCCCTTATCTAAGAATGACCAAGAATCGTCAATATTACTTTTAATAGGACTTGAAGAATCCCCTTATTTGGGTGAAATAGAAAAATAAGCCCCAAAGATGATCCTTTGACTACCACATCTTGGGTTCTATTATACAAATCCTTGGGTTGATATCAGGTACTCTATAAAAGGGGGCCAACCAAATGTGAAGCTAGTAGAATTCAGAAAGAACTGAATGTTGTGGCTCTTACCATAAAAATAATATCCCAACATTTTAATTTTCCTTAAATTTCCGTGATTTTTAATAAATAAATTCTAACTGATAATTTTGTTTTTATTGGTTTTACCAAAGTTTATAAAAGTATCATATTATATTAATGTTTTCCACAACATAAATGGGGAGAGTATCACTCAATCCTTCTGGATAAATAAACACCATGTTGTGACTATTATTTTTTCACTATTTACACATTTTGATTTTGAGTATTCTATTAGAATTTAAAATGAGAAATGTTGGAAAAGTGAGGGGAGGAGATCAATTTAGTTTAGAGTATTCATCAATTTCATTTTATTTACTATTTTAGAATTTTTAAATAAATAAATATCTATTTTTAGTAATTATCTTATTAATATGTATGTAAATATTATAAAATAGGAAAAATAAATATTCAGAAAATAGTATAAAAAATATTCCTATATATATACATAAGAAAAAAATGTTTTCTAGTTTGTAAATTTTTTAAATACCATTTTTCTATTGTTAATAAAAAATATAATTAAAAATAAGAACGTAAAAACAAAACAAAAATTAATTATTTTAGGAATCTATAAATGGTTTTTATTATATATATTTTTGTTTTGATTTTTCAAACCATTTTTGAACATAGACACAACCCTACCTTGTCTGAACATTTAATTATAGAATTTTAGGTATTCACTGGTTCTAAAATTGTAAGACCCAGATTAATGAAGAGTTAAATTAACCAATATTTTCATAGAAGATCATTCTTAGATCTTGCAAATAGTGTGAGAGTTAAAATATTTTTTCCGAATAAAAATTATAACTTAAAGTATATAGAATTTTGAACATAGTTTTACGCAACTTGAACTTTGTGAGAAAGAAAACCTTAGTGGTCTAACACAAATAAAATCGATATATGTCCTTTAAATCTAGAAAAATGGGATATTAGTAACCCACAATGAATCTTTGAGATAGTGAAATTATGTGTATATGTGTGAGTAGTACTCTATGCATTTGAACATGTTCTTTATTACAATGATCTTATAACATCCCATCCCTCCCTATTGTCCTGAAGAGTGATGGGGAATATACTATGCCTTAGGTGACATCCCCTAGATACCAAAGGCTGAAAAAAATTATAAGGGCCTCAAGAACATTTGTGGGATGGGTTCCTCTTTCAAAGGTAAAACTTATAAGTAAATACACAATAACCACACAAATATCTTTATGATTTATTATTAAGAAATACAACTAAAAACATAACCAAGAATATTAATCATATCAGAGTAAAATCATAAATCAAAATACGTACTTAAAGAGGACCAAAGGACCACAATAATCAAATCACCATGGTGAAATTAACCAAAAACTTCCAACACGATCAAACCTACAACTTTCCACTCAAAAACCATCGAATCAAGAAGAATCACTAAAGAACAGAGATGCCTGATCTTTACAAGTGTTTCGACAGATGAAATCTCTAAAACTTAAAATAGTTCCCTAGAAGGAGTAATTCCAAACTCAATAGGATTTCCTCGTTGACTTACCATCTCACACTACTAAAAATCAATTCTAGAACAATTTTTAAAATAGTTTATGCAGTAAAATATCTTATATCAAGCTATAACGATTTCAATAAAAAGTAATAAATTAAGTATATAAGGTTTTTAAAAACATCTACAATGCCAATAACCATATCTCCACACGGACCATGCATTCCTAAGTGATAGTTCCATACTCTAGAGTGTTATCAAGTCAATCCACCAAGTTTTTATATGATAACCAAATTCCAGTTCTACCAATGGCACATTCCCCTTATCCATGGCCACTTCCTTATACTCATAATGTACAATCACTATAATTAGTGTAGCGTTAAATGAATTGAACTCACAGAAACCATGTATGAAAAATTCCACTCCAAATTAATCAATATGAAACCTTCCATTCCTTAGAACATTTCAAAAATTATTTTCCATGAGTCAAAATAAAACAATAATTTTAAATTCACCATTTTAATATTATTATGAAATAAAATTTTCCACAAAACCATCTAATTTCCTTAATTGAAAATCCATATCCCAGAACTGGTTTTTATGAAGAATAAAAAACATTTTTCAAATCAATTTCATGAAATTTAATTTAATTAAATATAAACCTACATGTTCTAAATCAACTAGATTTGAGAGAAAATAAACTGACCTTATAATTTATGTGGAACACCAAGAATGATACAAAACTTCTCTAGATCAAGTCTTAGATCATCTTCACTTCAATCAAAATAAACATAATCCATCAAGTTTCCATAATATAACATGGATCTATAACCCATATATTAAATCTATAATTCTAATATTGAGAGTGATATTGAATAAGAAATCTATATCTAATAAGAACAATTATGAAAGGTGACTTACCGATGACTCTAAAACTCCAACACACTTTGATTTTCCTATGGATGGATCCCAGGTCAAAGAGGATCATCTATCAAGACCTAGGGGATAAAGAAATTCATATAATGGATGGATTAGGGAAAAACCCATGAAAATCATAAATCAGATTAGATCTACAATTTAAGGGTACCAATTGTCTGCCTCTAGGTTAATCTGCATGGTTTATCTAACTATGTGCCAACTATGTGGTGCTAATATCTTATTTCCATACCTCGCATAGTTGGATCACATGTTTAGATAATCCATCTGGGATCAAAGGATTTACCTTTATTTTAATATTCACAGTTCCTCCTAAGAATTTACATGGTTTGGACAAACAGTGTGCCTTCCCAATTCCCACATTCTTCCCTTTCATGGTTTCTTGGAGATACTATATCATTTATAGTAATAGTGAAGCTCCATAAAATATTCTAAAACAAGACAAAATCCATCTAAAATACATGAAACATTTCTAAAAAATTATCTTTAATCAAAATAAATAAATAAATGGTCATTTACCTGAATTCCTGAGTGATACATTCTCCTAACCATTGGCCTTTCCATCCCTATAATATAAAAACCTTGTGTTTTACATAATGATTTTGTTCAATTTCTCCACTATTTCCATCTAAGTCTCCCATGTTCATTCCAAAATCTTGCCATGTTTTTTATAAAACATATAGTAGAAAAATTATTTTCCCATTAATGATCTTCTCTTTACTATCCACAATTCGTATCTTCACATGATTCAACATAGAATCCATTTATTGGTAAATGTGATCACATTAAACCAAATTGTCAGGATCAGGTTGTTACTTATTTAACTAAAATATATGTAACACATTGTGTATTGGACTGAACCTTGGTGGATAATCCAACCAATATTACACCTCACAAACTCATTCAAGTTTCTCTATTGGTCTGATGCATCAAGCAGAAAACATTCTCTATATACATACAATAATGATGGATAAGTCTTAGATTTATTCTAAAAAACACATGATCACAATATTCAAATGAAAATTGTCTTAAAAAATGATCCATATATGATTTTTGACAACATTAAGCCATCTCAAATCTTTTTCTAATCAACTAAATCTTCTCTATTGTATCTTGAACATGGATGGGTCCAATTAGTTAAGTCTCACATGTTTCAACCGAACATACTAGATAATGAAAAGAATTCTCATATATTGATTAAAAAAGATGCATATATATCAATTCTAGATAACATTTATTATATGAGAACTACACTAATGGAATATACTCTTTCTATGAACCAACAATTCCACAACACAATCCCTAATAATGTTCTCCAATGTTTGGATTGTCTATTTATACAATCGATCCATTTCAGTGGGATAATTTTTACATATAGTCTATTGTGATCCATGGTCTTGCTATAAAGATTTCCAAAAATTATATGTAAACATAGGGTCTTGGTTTGATAGAATTAATTCTGGGATTCCTTGTAAAGTTTAAATTTCATGAAAATAGATTTTGGACAAGTCTTTCACCGAATTAGTTTCTTGGATAGAGATAAAGTTGGCCAACATTGTTATTTGATCCACAGTAAAAAAAATTCCTCTTGTTTCCTATGTATCCTTGGTAGACCTATTACAAAATCTATGGAAATATGCTCCCACTTCCACATAGGAATCGAATATAACTACAATATTCTAGGTGATCCTTCATGCCCCAGAATAACCTACTGAAAGGTGATGCATATTGAGATATACTCATTTATATCACTTTTCATGAATCCCACCAAATGTTTTCTATCAACTCATTATACATTTTTTGAATCCATTGGTGAACACCCTATATTGAAATGTGATGGGAACTATGAAGTTCTTCTAAATAGGCCAAAGGTACAAGAAAAAAATTCTCTAAACTAAAACACTAAACATCCATCCAACTTCAATCCATCAATGGTATCCCCTCCATTGAGTTTTAACCTCATAAAATCACATTTAAGACCTGATGTCTTAGTCTTTCTAACTTATTGAACCAAATAGGGAGAAATTAAATTGGATTGTGAAATGAAAAATAACTTTTTCTAAGAAATATAGAAGAATATGCGCTATTAATGACATTAGTTTGAATAGGTCCAAGTCAACATTATCCAGCTAAGAATATTAATTTATGATCAAGGTATCTTCCATAGAATTCACTTTTCCAAGTGTATAAATCATGTCAAAGTCAAGCATCTGTAGATTCTCAATCCATCTTCACTTCCTTAAATTTAGATATCTTTGTGAGAAAATGTGTTCCAATCTATTATGCTTCATAAAATCTTTGAATTTCTCAACAAAAATGTAATGATGACAAGTCTTTAAATAATATACCACATCATCTAATTCTAAATCATGTATTTTCTAGTCATTTATATTAAATTCAAAATATTGTGAACCATAAGCAATGACATGTTAGTTTTGTATGATAGAACATACAAAACCAAATCCCAATGCACCATAATATACTACATGGATTCATACAGACTCTTTTAATGTGGGAATAAGAACTGATGTAATTCTAAACTTATTTTCATTAAAATATTCCAAACCTTTATAATTATATGAGAAGTTAACTAATTTACTTGTCAAATCTATCATTGGTGGTGACAGACGTGAAAAAACTCGTACAAATAATTTGTAGTATCCCTCAAATCCAAGAAAACTACATATATAAAAGAAATTCATTGGTGGTTTCCAATAGATGACATCACCTATCATTTCTTGATCTATAGAAAAACTATTCACAAGTATTTAAAGGCCGAGTAAGCATACTATTTTAATCCATAAATTAAACATTCATAATATGATAAAAAACAAATACTCCCTCAAGATACCAAAAATTATATCCAAGTATTTCTCATGATCTGAGTTTTTTCTTAGAACACACCATTTTATCATCAAAAAAATACCACTACCAAGGAATCAAGATACCTTAAAAATATTCGATTCATTAATTCCACAAATATGGTTAGTCAATTAATAAGACAAAAATTCATGAAAACATATTCATCATGGAAATATATTATTCATAATCTATCTTCATAGTATCCTCCTTCTAAACTCGTATTTGGTGAAACCCTGAATATAATTCACTTTTAGAGAACCATTGGGCTCCCCTAAATTGATCAAACAAATCATCAATGCATGTTAGAGGATACCAATAATTTATTGAAACTTGATTAAACTTATGATAATATAAAAAAATCCA
The DNA here is from genome assembly GCA_963277665.1 of Viscum album. Lineage (NCBI taxonomy): Eukaryota > Viridiplantae > Streptophyta > Magnoliopsida > Santalales > Viscaceae > Viscum > Viscum album. The sequence goes on from OY728122.1 coordinate 1,632,802,719, forward strand.
AATAGGTTCAGTCACCTTGTTCACAAATAGAACAAGTGATATCCACAGAGAAGAACTCTGGTGAATAAACCCTTGGTTTTATTACTCTTTCAACTGAAATTCAACTCCCTCAATTTAGTTGGTTCTATCTAAGAAAAAAAGTGAAATCAGACTAGTCCTCAAAAATAGTTAAATTATAAATCCACGTATATTTAGGGTGGAAACGTCGAAAAATTTTCTATGAAAACATTATGAAACTAGTCAAAAATAGTTTCCAAATATCTATTCCCATTCTTATCCACAAATGTAATAGTAATCACTACCAAATCATTAGATATGGTTCCAACCAAAAATTCTTGAAGACATAATATAAATTCATTCACATCCTAATATCCTATAAATTGATTCTAGATTCCAAATATAGATGTGATACTAACCTTTCATCTATAATAGATGATGTGGACCTAAACAGTGTCAACCAATACAATCCCAGAATAATGTCGCAGAAATACTTCTCTAGAAAAGAGAAATCCGAATGTAACTCAACCCTGTCTATAGTTAGATAACTATATGTTCATATAAAGTCTTGACACTCACTTTATATAATCTAAGTTTGATGTTTTAGAATAGAATGATTCATCTCAACACGAAAAAACATATGATAAACACCAAAAGAAGAAATAAATGGGTGTGACTTGACTATATCAAAAAAAAAATGTAGAAGGGTATAATTCAAAACAAATATACTAATCAACGTTGAATTAATATCTTGATAGTCCATGATATTTTTCCCATATCTATAAAAAAATTTAAATGTTTCACTTTACATTTGTTTCCTTGTTGAGATAGCATTGGTCGAAGATTCATGGTGTTCCTAGAATCACAATGGCTCTCTCTATTATGATGAAGATAATTATTCTAATACACTCATCTCATCAATGAATAATATTATTGAGAAGAATGAGATGTGTCTCTATCACTCGAGCTTAGAGTGCAGTGAAAATAGTGCTACAGATTTCCCATATTGTTCTAATTAGAAAAATATATGGGTAGTACCACACAAGAACTCTTTATATGGTATAAATAACCACATTTAAAACATCGTTACTTACTTTCCATTTAAGGACTAATAATTACTAATCACATGGTTTGATATAGAGGAATACCACTAATCAGGATAAGGTTTCCCTCTTCCTATTTTTCTTAGAATTTGAGTTCTGAACTGTTCCTATAGGAACAAATATACTTCCTACTAACAAATTTCAGGATATTTCCCTTTCTTCAACTGTCTATCTACTGGCCATCACTCTATAATCATTTAAAAAAAAGTGTTGAAATAATTTAGAGACATTTTATCCTCAATCTTGACTAAAAACGTCATGCCTTTAATTATGTACTTGAAGAAAATTGTGGGAAAATGGGACTAAATTCATAAATGTAGCTGAATACTATTTCATCGAGATATTCTCTTACTTTAAACTATAGATGTCCATTTTTCTAGAATTATCCATTTCTTGCCTTGGCCTAATTTATCCTAAACAAATAATTCACACTATTTTTGTGACAAATACCTTATAATATATGATTCTAACCATATTTTCTTCTATGCTATTAACCCATGGAAATCGAAGATTTGATTCATCCTCTACCACCAAACTTCTTCTCTCTTTGGCTTACAATCCCCTATAATTTGGGTTTATTTTAATTTTGGAACTAAACTGAATAACCTACATCTCATGGTTAATAATTCCTAATACCTTTATCCATGGCCTGAAAATCCTAGACAATATTTGGGCCAACTTTTAGTACACCTATGGAACAAGTGCAACCATATTCTCAGCATCTACTTCCGGTTGATTTCTATGATGACAACCTGGAATCATTCACTATGAATATAAAACAATTCTATTAGTTTAAATAATTAAAATATTAATTAATAGCATTTAAAATTTACCACATTAATAAATATTTCAATATATCATCCCAAATTTTAACCATTTTTATATTTTTAATCATTTTTTATCATATTTTAAGCATTCTTTTTTAAACAAACTTTTTTACTATTTTCAAAAAAAAACTGCTTGGTCATTTGAAAAAAATAAACGTAGAATGAATAATGAATTCCTATCAAGAATTATTATGGTCAATGGATGTCATTAAACTTTAATAGGCTAAACCTATTATGATGAGGTTTCTACTCACCTAGAATTTTCATAAAACAATCATGTACCCAAAAACATTGGTAACTTGATGTTATTTATAAATAGGTTAGAAATGATGTTTTATTCTATAAATTTCATGATCCAAAAATATTAATTCTTAATACCATCATAATATGATACTGATACTATTTCCAATTCCATGACAAAACAAAAATGAAAACATTTCCCATGTTAAGGACTGAACAAGGTGATACTATTAATCCCAAATCAAATGATAAACCTACCAATAAAATTATCATTTGTAACATCCTACCCCTCCTAATTGGACTGGGGAGTGAAAGGGAGCTACGAAGACTTAGGTGAAATCTTCAAGACATAAATGGATGGAAAACAAAATTCCAAGGGCCTCAAGAATAGTTGGTAGCGACATCACTTTTGAAATAGAAAACCACAAAACTAAAAAAACTAAACTACACTCTATATGATGAATGAGTAAACTATTAAAAATAAAAAAGAACCAAACTAATAAACCATATCAGATTACAATAGGAAACTAAAAAGTCATACTCAAATAGGTCCAAAAGACCCAAAACAATTCCAAGTTAACATCAATTATAAAATACCAACCTTCGCCAAGCACCAAACTTACATGAAAATACCAATGTATCAAGAAGTATCACTAAATATTAGAGATGCATTTCCTCTACATGTTTCTCAATAGATGAAATCTAAAAACACACAATAGTACTAAATAATGGGGTGATTTGAAACTCAGTAGTACACCTCTAATGACTTATCAACATACAATACAATGAAAAAAAAATCATCACAATTTATAAAATAATTTTTAGTAGTAAAACAGTTTATAATGAGCCATTAAAATTTTCCATAGGGATAAAAAAATAAAGATTAAGGAATTTATAAAATAATTTTTAATACCCATATACATGTCTCCACACACACCATACACGCCTAGGTGATAGGTCCATAATCATTATAAGTATCTAGCTGGTCCCCGAAGTTTTCACACAGTGACTAATTTTCATGTTCCCTAATGGCACATGACCATTATCAAGGTTCATATCCTTGAACCCCAATAGTACATTCCCCTTATTATGGGTCATTTCAAATAAAATAAACTCACACCAGCCATGTATTACAAAATTTATGCCAACCATTCCACATAAAACCTTTAATTCATAAAATCATTTCAACAAATATCTTCCATGCATTAAGAAACCATATTGTTAAAATAAAAAATTTAAACGTATCAGAAATTATAAATTTTCACAGGACTATCTAATTTTCACTATTACAAATCGATAACCCAAAAGTGGATTTTATCCAGAATAACACACGATTATCAAATAAATTTAATAAAATTCATTTATTGAAAAACAATCATTAATATTTGAAATAAATTGGAATTAATAGAGAATCCACCAACCTCATAACAGATGGAAAAATTGAATAATGACACAACAATTCTCTAGATTTTAGATTATATCTTCTTCCCTTCAATCAAAAGAATAATAATCTATCATGATTCCTAGAAAAAAACATGTATATATCCAACATGGATTATATTTATGATTTCTAGAGAGGAAAGAAGACTATATATAAGAACATTGAAGAACATGTACTTATTGGGAAATTCATACCTCCAACACACTTTCATTCACCTATGGATCACTCATCGATTGAAGGGGATCATCTCTAAAGACTAGAAAGTGAAAGCAATTTGAATTATTAAATTATTAGGGAAAAATGATGCTTTAATGGATTAATATGGATTAGATACATAATTTAAGGAGGTTCGAATGTACATCATACTATGAGGTTGAATGGTTTTCGTAACCATGCAGCAACTGTGCGTCGGTAATATCTTAAGGTCGTACCTCTCAAAGTTTTCATGCATGGTTAAACAAACCATGAACCAACTATTCATTTACCTTTTTTAAAGATTCATGGTTTCTCAGGGGGATTTATATATTTTTTACAAACCATTCCCCAACCATACACCTTCCTAGATCCTGTTGTCTTACATTGCCTGGTTTCATGGAGATTTAAAATGGTTCTGCTAACCGTTAACAAACCGTGGACCTCCGTAAAAGAATCTGGAATAATAAAAACAACTTGGAACATCCCAAATCATTTTATTAATAAAAATAAATGAATAAAGTGTCATGTAACTAAAATTAGAGGGGGGTATATCTCATCATATACAAGTATGGTAAAAAATAAAAAATTACAAAAAAAAATAAGTGTTTAGGTTGAATATTAATTCCTTTATGTTATGCGGATATTGAAGCCCTGAAGGGAGAACTTTTATAATAAAAAATTTATTTGATTAATATTAAAAAAGTTTAAAATTGAACATTTGTTTGTGGAAACTTAATAATGTTTTAATACGAATGATCTTTTTGTAAAATATTTGATTCCACTTAATAATAATTTGACATAATTCTAAACTGGAAAATTGGTTTGGTTGAAGTGAAAAAATAAATTGATTAACATATGAGGCATTATAATTCAAACACTAGATGAATCTATATTTTGATCATTCCCTAGTTTCAAATTTTAAATCTAGGTAGTATTAGTTTATTTTTTTCTTTTTGAATTAGGAAATTTAATGAATAAATTAACCGGGAGCTCAATAGTTCATGTTTGGTGGTGTTATGTGAACTTGAACATTAAATAATATTATATGTTATTCCATGACATTACCACCATTATTTAAACAAATAATAAGTAAAATAATTATTTTTTGAACATTAAAATTGAAGATTTAATTGATAAATGGATAAAAATAATATTTTTAAAGAATTAATCAATTTTTATCTATATTTTCATGATATGAATAAATTGAAATTTATTTTTAAAATTTGAAATAAAATTCTATGATTTGAATCTTGAAATGAAATTTTTAAGTGGTTTTAATTTGTATTTTAATTATTTCATATATATCTTTGAATTTCTTTAAATCCATGACCTTAAATTTATTTGAAAAAGAAATTTTTATTTTATAATTTTCATATTAAATCATGAAATGAGTTTTATTTTTAAATGATTCAATATAAACTAATTGAGTTTTTCAAAAAATAAAGATTTGAATTGGTAGATTTAAATACATTTGAAATTTAAGTTTGAAATAATTTTTAGAAAGATATTTAGTTTTCATTTTTTTTTATTTCTTTATTTTATAAAATTGAAGTATTCAAGAAAAAATTGTTTTGTGAATTGATGTACGGTTGTAAGAAAAAATGATTTTACCACCCTTGAATTTTATCGTCATCATTTTCCATCACCATTGCCTAGATAATGCTCTAATTATAAGAGATATTTCTATGAAAGTGGGACCCTACATTCATCAAATTAAATTAACACTAGTCCCTTTTTTCTACCATCATATGCACTACCCTCATATAAATGTTTTCTACCTATATCTATGTAATAAGGTGCATGCTAACATCATAAGACTATGATACCACTCAAGTTCCACCACCAGCAGTGTTGTCTACTATAGTTGAATAATGAAATCCCTTTCTATACCTTCTACCACTATAGAAAATGATTACAATTGTATCACATTGCTACTAGTCCCATATTTTCCCATTGACCATCTTTGGTTTTTTCTATTACTACCACTCTAGATTATGTTACTTCCACACACCTATTCATTTTTACTTCCACATATGATACTACCTTCACAAAAATAAATTTTTTTATCAATACTACTATATTTTTATCTGCATTCTCTATCTGCCATGGTATCACACTCATTATTCCATTGATGTTGTTCCTTCATCCATTGCAGCACAACTACCAACAACTGGTTTCTGCTAAAATTCAAGATACCCTTTCAATAAGGAATAATGCTTCCACCATCAATAAATCCACCATGGCCCAAGTTCCATTGATGTGGCAATTTCTCATGTTCCCATACTAAGGTCACATCAATTGATGAAGACCCAAATTCTATCCCTATGAACCTGAAGATCATTCACCATTATACCGAAGAATACCAATGTCGTTCAGCTGTAACACCCTGATATTTTATGAGATAAATTAATTTTAATTTCATTGATATCTTGTGTTGTATGCTACACCAATATTATATTATTCTATAATCAAAACATTATTATCTTTCAACACATACAACACAATTCTTGGCTTGTGTTACATGCAAGAGTGATCTTATTTGATAGCTTGCATTGTATGGAATACTGAGTTTCACTAAACAATGATATATTATTAAAATATTATTATTTAATGGGATATAAAAAAGTTGTTATTAATTTTATTTACTATATTTTGAATTATATATAAAATTAACATTCATATTATGTATTTTTTAGACATTGTATAATAACAAATTCATTTTTTCGAATAAAAGAAGTATTTTTCAAAAAATGCAGGTTTGCCACCTTTTGATGGAACACCCATTTTAAATTTAGTATTTAACACTTTTATATATTATATTTGAATAAATCAAATTATTCTCTGGAATAGGACCGTAAAATTTAACCTTTGTTTATTTTTTGGTATTTTTTGATAAAATTCATATTTTAATGAATAGTTAAAAATACTGCATTTTAATTCAAAACTGTATTTTCATCTAATTTATTTATATAGTTAGATAATATTTTTAATTTGTTTTAAAGTGTAAATGGATTATGTTTTTATATTACAATCCAATTTTGGTCATTGGAAATTATTTCACATTTAAATTGTCTATAAACACATGACAATCTTATTATAAGTTTTTACATCATATAAACCCGCTTTCTGGATTTAACAATGGGAAATAATTTTAAATTAATTTCTGCCAATTATGTGTTTTGAATTAGAAAAAATGGATAATATATTTTTAATAATTGGGTCTAAATTATATTAAAAGTTTGCTTTTATTTTTTGGATATTATGAATAGTGACTACAGTAATATTTATTTAACAGAGTTAATGGTAAATCGTGTAAATTCATGTAACAAATAATTTTATAAGGAGAATAAAATGATCTTAAAGCCAAAAAAATATCCTTCTTATTAAATAATATTATACCCTTGAAATCTTTGGTTTGAATAATATCTATTTAAGGTCCACTTGATAATGAAAATTACATAGATATTAATAAAACCAATAAAATTGACAAAATGTAAAACTCGCATTTCTTATAAGTGTAATAATTTTTATATAAAGATAACCCGGTGATATATTCAAACATAAATATTCCATGTATATAAAAAATAATTACCTACATCATGGTTATTTTTTAATTTTTATGAATTTTATAATTACTTTAAAGTCTTAAAATTTGATGATATAAAATTAATTAATTGATGAGAAATCAATGAAACAATTTTTATTAAAATACTCATAACCATAAAAAGGTCCAAAAACATGACCAATTTTTATTGGTCAATTATATATCATCCATAATCATCCAAAGGTCAATATACAAACCATTTGGAGTCTTATAGAATAGATTATGACCTTTTAAAGTAATGTAAAAGTTGTCACATTCAAGCTTTAAATAAGTATAACATTTTTAATGTATTATTTTATTGTAAATAAATTAGACTAAATACGTTCTCATGAAATATATTAAATTTATATTCATTATAGTTTTTTATTTTTAATATTTACTCAACAAATAATTATATTATATAATTACACAAAATCATTGTAGTAATTATTTTATTAATGGAGATATTAAATAAATTTTGTTTAAAATATTGAAATAAATATATTTTGGGATAATTAATAGGTCCAATGAATTTTATAGATAAAATTGGCATCATATAAATATAATGAATCAGTTTTTTGAGTTTAACATGACATATTTATATATTTAAAAATCAATAAATAGAATAGTATCAAAATTAACACTATTGATTGTTTATCAAAATAGTGTTTTATTAAATTATTTAAAAACCATAAAACATTTTAAAAAATATAGAATAATTATTATATGGTCAAAAATGTTATAAATTATTTATTTATGATATATTTGACTTCATATAAGTGACTTTTTTACCCATTTAGTATTTAAACATTTGTTACCCTGGTTAAAATGAAATAGAATAACTATGTGATAAATTTAAAAGATAATATTTGAATGGACATAGAAACTTATTTGATATTTTTAAGAGATTTAAAACCTATCTAATCTTAAATTCTAAATTGGGACATTTTCTAGGTTTTTTAATGGAGTTTTATTCTATTATAAATTCATATTTTTGAGGTCTCAAAAGTGTCCCTCAACTCAATTATAAATAGGCATCTCCTACCTCATTTATCCACAACACATTAAGCCTTAAAACTCTCACATACCATTCCCATTTATATTATCCAATTCCCTAGTAAAATTATATAGGTTCTGGTCATCTCAAAAGACCAACTCTAGATCCATTAAGACAATATCTAAAGAGAGCACTTCAAAGAAGAGGTCATCTCCTCTATCGATTCTATCAAACTTCTTTTTTCTTCTACTTCCTATTCATGAGTTGTTTTATTATTAATTAATAAACCTATTATAAATTGTATACTGATATGTTATTATGAATATTAAACAAACATATTTCATCTTCTTTCCATCCTATAAAAAATCAAATCACCATGCATGTGTATGTACGACTTATCATCTCCACGATGTGGTGTAAAATGTTTTTCATCACCAACTTAACTGGATGTGTATATTGATCAAAGTAATAAATATATATTATTTTTATAAAATTATATTTATTCTTAAATATTATACACTACCCATGTCAATACCATTCAACAAATATGGGAATGATATCGTTTCTCATGCATACGTAAGGCCTACTGTATCCACGATGTGATGCGACTCGTTCTACATGATCTTCATTAAGGAAAGATTATATAAATGAATTGAATGAATAAATATGATATATATTATTCTAATATAATTATTTACTTGATATAAATTTAAAATTATAAGAGAAATGAGAACTTATTCGACAAAACAAGTATAATATCATAAAGTAGTTAATACCTAAATAACGAGTGGCAAAGAAATATTACTAACAGATGGATAAGAATATAATAATGTATGTTATAATAAAAATTACTATGATTCTATAATAATTTAATAACATTATTTAAATCATTATACAGAAGATTAGGATACATATAAATCATATCAAATCAAAGGTAACGGATACTTTTGCAATCTCATTTGTATCTAAGATTGTTTATACGTAAGTATTTACCGAGGGTATATTTACCATCCATGTCCATGTTTTCTAAAAAATGTTTAATATTCTTATAAATATGTATAAATTCATTTTTACCCATTTTTTACTTTTACTTCGTGGTTTGGAAGGAATCATTCTTTTTTACCATATGAGGTTATTTTTAACTTTTTCGGCAAGACTGTGAGGAGAATATTTTTTTAACTTATATGACATGAATGAATTTTTATGTTTTAATGAAACCTCATTTAAAATAATCTTAATCTACATGATTTCGAGATTATTTTCATCTAAATTCTTTTCTTTTAAAATTTTGTGTCATTTTCAAAAAAAAAAATTGTAAAAGAAAGGATATTTTCCTCAGGAATTAAGTTCAAGTGTTTTGTCAAAATTATTTTCCATATAAGATTACATAGGGTTACATGTATATCCCCATTATTAATTTTCTTTGATTTTATTTATGATGGAATTATTTTTATGAAATACATGTATTTTTTTATTGATTATGATGGAATGATGTTTAAGAAACCCATTTTATTACCTGGCTTATGCTATGATAAATGATTTATGTTTATGTAGAACACGTAAGAATGGTTCCATTATGAGATGGATGGGACCTATATAGCCCTCCAATATAAATAACTAGAACAACATTTAGATATGGTACAGTAGTACATGGCTGGGATGGAAAGTAAATCTGGTTTAGTATTACATGGATGGAACGACCGGTAAATATGGTTTAGTAATGGATATTGTCCACTATGATGGTCTTGGAAGTAATGTATTGGATACTATGGAAATAATATTATGTTCTTAATTTTTTTCCACAATTCCATCTTTTATGTCAATGCTATTTTATCATGGTTAATGTTCATTTATGATCTACACCTTACGAACTTCCAAGATTAATAACTCAATAATTTTGATATTTAAACTTTATGTTCATGTTTTTGTATTATTTTTTTATGGTTTGTTTTAGATTCCCAATAATTGCCCTTAATGATCATTTTATCTCACCATTTTTATGTTTTAGTTACCCCCGGATATAAAGAAAGGTTTTAGGTGGAAAAAATAAGGGAATATCTTTATGGGAGTTATTGAAAATATTTCACCAAGTTAGAATATTATAGTTCATGTTTCCAAAGGAACTAAATTAATATGGTATTTGGGAGTCTGGTTGTGTCATGTATTAATTATTCTACAATATAAATATAATGTATATGTACGAAAATCTTGGGTCGTTATATTTGGTATCAGAATGAAGGTTTAGTAAACCAATAGAAACTAAGATGAAAAAACTTTAGGGAGATCCCTAGAGATATTTCTAAGGGTATGTCTCTGGATTTACTAAGGATAAGTAATGTATAGGTTACAAACATAGGTTTCTTTATAATCATGACTAACCTAGGGTTAAAATTAATGTATCATAGACTGAAAAATTATAATTAATTTTCCATACTTATGTGTTTATAATCTATGATATGTATATATCACAGTTTAATTTCTAGTCTTAGTCAATAAAAAGAACAACATAGAACATAATAAACCATTGAATGTTTCATATGTGAAATGAATATGAATTATGAAGATTTATTTCCTGTGTAGAAATATTATGAATAGAATCATGACGATGTTACGATTACTGTTGATACTATTGAGGATAAAGAGATTGTAAATGACATGTGAAAGATATGTGATGTTATTCTAGTATTTTTTACATTAAACCTAAGAATATTGAGGTTTAGATACCTTAATACATGATTCATATTATAGTAAATACTATATTGATGGATCATGAGTAATGGTTTAACTATAATTTTGGTTGATTGAGGTGTATATGTTTCGGAATTCAAAGAATATGTTATATGAATCATGAAATATATAGGTGTTTTCAGTATATTTTTTTCATAAAATTTGGAATGGATATGTTGAATAGTTATAAAGAGAAAAAAAGTGTTTTAGGGTAAGCTGATATACTTGGAGAAAACATGATTAAGGTAAAGATAACTCTTAATATTTCCTATATGTTAAGATAATTATGTTTGGATAATGATATGTTTGATTTGAATAAGTAAATTGGATGATGATAGTTTCTTGGGAACTAATTGTGGAGTTTTTGACTCGAGGGTTTGTATATCATGGATTAAGTATTAATTTTTTTAATTGGGAAATATATCCAATAAGTTTTAGAATAAGGAAATGTGAATGTTTTAGTAATGATATATGGTAATTTAGGTTATAACCATCACTCAAGTGAATGTGTGATGAATTCATTCAAATGTTTGGAATGTGACCAACAAGATAAATCTTATGATTTATAGGGGATAAATGAACGTATTAACTTGTTTTTTACATTACCTTTGTCGTTAGTTTTTTATTTAATAGGTATGATAAATGATATATAAGTCCATTTTTGAATCATATATGACTAATATCACCATAGATGGACTTATGTATTTGTTGATAACTTGTGATAACATTTTTGTGATAGAGACAAATGGAATGAACTATCTTTCCATCACATGTTCTACTAACACATCTAGAATGAAAATTTTGATTTCAATTTTATAAATAATAGATGAAGTAGAAATTTTTAAATGCATGAAAAATGGTGTGATTTTACTGAAATCATGTAACAATGTGTTCTCATACAAAATTCATCAATAATAGGAAAATGATATTGAAACAAAAAATGTTATCCTAGTACCTCCTTATATGATGAATCATATGGTACCTTAAATCATCATTAATTTAAGACTTTCTGGTACATAAATTTCTCCAAAACATATTCTATATCAGTATCCATCATAACATGACGGTTATATTTCTCTTCCATATCCATTTTTTCACATCCCACCTATGTTCTACTATGTGGAATCCCAGTGATGAGGTAATTTGGGTAACAATTTGTTGATGAATTTCATTTTTAAAACGATTTTTTTATTAATTTTTACAATTTGGGTTTACATGAAAGAAAATTTCAAGTAGTAAACCATTTGTAACCCCGATAAATTTCATGGGAAAATTTCATTTAAAGGGGGGTAGAATTTAACACCCCGATATTTTATGAGATAAATTCTTTTTAATTTCTGTGATGCCTTGTGTTGTATGATACACAAATATTTTATTATGCTATATGAAATAGTGTATTATCTTGCAGTATACACAGCACTGTTCTTGGCTTTCATTTTATGTAAGAGAGACCTTCCTCGATAGCTTGCGTTGAATGCAATACCAAGTTTCACTAAACAACGATATATTATTCAAATAATATTTTTTAATGGGATATAAACTAGCCGTTATGAATATTATTAAACAAATTTTGAATTTTATATAACAATAAAATTTATATTATGTTTTTTCAAGACATGATATAAGAACAAATTCATTATTTCAGATAAAATAAGTATTTTTCAAAAAATGTAGTTTTTCCTCCTTTTGATGGTGCACCCATTTTAAATTTAATTTTTTACACTTTTATATATTGTTTTTTAAAAAATAAAAATATTATTTGGAATTGGAAGATAAAAATTTACTTTTTTTGAATTTTTTGTATTTTTCTGATAAAATTCATATATTAATGAATAGTGAAAAAATACTGCATTTTAATTCAAAACTACATTTTCATATAATTCAATTATATATTAATATTATATTTTTAATAACTTTTAAAGTGTAATTAGATTATATTTTCATAATTTAATCCAATTTTGATCATTTTATGTAATCCCATGTTTAAATTGGACATAAACACATGACAATCTTTTGATAAGTTTTTACTTCTTAATGTCCCTTTTTTTGGTTTTAACAACGGGAATTAATTTTAAATTAATTTCTACCAATTCTGTGTTCTAAATTATGAAAAATGGAAAACATAAATGTAATCAGTGGGTCAAAAATATGTTAATATTTTATGTATATTTTTTTGGATATTATGAACATTGAATATGTTAATTTTTTAACGCAGTTAAAGGTTAATGGGTAAATTGGAGTAACCAATAATATGATAAGGAGAGTAAAATTATCATAAAACCTAACAAAGTCATTTTTTATAAATAAAATTATACATTATAAGTCTTAGGTTCTAATAATAGTCATTAAAGGTCCACAAGATAATGAAAATGACATAGATATTAATAAAAACAATAAAAGTGACAAAATGTCAAACTCACATTTCTTATAAATATAATAATTTTAATAAAGTGATAACCATGTTATATCTTAGAAAATAAATAGTCCATGAAAATATAAAATAATTACATATAACATGGTCATTTATTTTTAATTTTTAGGAAATTAATAATTACCTTAATGCCTTATACATTGATGATGTAAAAACTAATTAATTGATGAGAAATGAATAAAACAATTTTTATTAAAAATTTAATAACCATAAAAACGTCCAAACACCTGAAAAAATCTTATTGTTCAAGTATATTGCAACAATTATAATCCAAAGGACAATATAGTGTCCATTTGGAGCATTATAGAATTCATTATGCCCTTTAGATTATTTTATTTAATGTAATGTTAAATTTTTCACATTCATAATTTAATAAGTATAAAATTTTAAATGTTTGATTTTGTTACAGATAAATTAAAATAAAGATATTCTCATGAAATATAGTAAATATATATTCATTATAGTATTTTATTTTTAATTTTTATTCAAAAAATAAATATATTAAATATTTACACAAAATCATTGTAGTAATTATTTTATTAATGGAGATATCAAATAGATGTTATTTAAAATATTAATATAAATATATTTTTGGATAACTAATATTTAAAATGAATTTTATAGGTAAAATTGACCTAATAAAAATATAATAAAAAATAATTAGAGGTTAACTTGTTATAATTATATTTTTAAAAATCAATATCTTGAATAGGGTAAAAATTTACACTATTGATTGCTTATCAAAATAGTGTGTTATTAAAGTATTTAAAAATCATAAAACATTCTTAAAAATATATAATAATTATGATATAGTAAAAAATGTTCCAAATTATTTATTTATAATCTAATTGAAATCAATTAATTAAATATTTTTCCTTTTTAATATTGAAATATTTGTTACACTAGTTAAAATTAAATAGAATAACTAAGTGTTAAATTGAACCGATAAGGTTTGAATGGACATATAAAATTGTATAAAATTTATTGGTTTGATGATATTACAACCGTATATCATCTAATATTCTAAATTGGTACATTTTTTAGGTTTATTAATGGGGATTGATTTTATTATAAATTAATATTGTTCACGTTTCCAAAAGTGTCACTCACCCCAATTATAAAAGGGCACCTCCTCCCTCATTTATCAAAAACTCATTAAAGCTTAAAATTCTCTTATAACATGCCCATTTCCCTTATAAAATTCTTTATTTACATTAAATAGTTGTTTATCCTCTCAAAATTCCATCTATACTTCTATTAAGTGGATATCTAAAGAGAGCACGTTAAAAAAGAGGTAATTTCCTCTACTGATTCTATCATACATCCTTTTTCTTCTACTTCCTCATAACGAGTTGTTTCATTATTATATAATAACCCCAGTATCACCTGTATACTGATATGTTATTCTGAATATGAAATAACTATATTTCATCTTCTATCCATCCTATGAAAAATGAAATCACCATGTGTGCGTACGTATGGCTTGTCGTCTCCACACTGTGGTGTAATATGTTTTTCATCCCCAACATACCTAGATGGGTATAATGATTATAGTAATAACTATATATGATATTTATATAATTATAATTATTCTGAAATATTATACACCATCCATGTCTATATTGTTCAACAATTATTGGAATGATATCGTCGCGTGTGCGTACGTACAGCCTACCATCTCCATGACATGATGCGATTCGTTCTACATGGTCTTTATTAAAGCATGATTATGTAAATTAAATGAATGAATAAATATGATATATGAAATGATTATTTCACTCTTTATATGATATAACTATAACCTAATAAGAGAAACCATAAATTATTTGACCAAATATGCATAAGAACATAAAGTAGTTAGTACCTGAATAACTAGTAACAAAGAAATGTTACTGAAAAACGATTGAAAATATAATAATATATGATATAATAAAATTAATATGATTCAATAATAAGTTAATAATATTATTTAAATCATTTTACATGAGGTTTGGAGATATAAGAATCATATCAGACCTAAGGTAAGGGATAATTTTTCAATCTCACTTTTATCAGGGATTGTTTATACATAAGTATTTACTATGGGTATATTTATCATCCATTTCTTAGAGTTCTAAAAAAATATTTATTATTCATATAAGTATGTATAAATTCCTTTATACCGATTTTTTCTTTTAATAAACGTTTTTTATGGAATCTGTATTTTGTTTCCAATATGAGGCACTTTTTGACTTTTTCAATAAGAGTATGAGGATAATGTTTTTTTACTTATACAGCCTGAATGGATTTTTACAGTTTCATGAATCCTTGTTTTCATGTATCTTCCTATAAAACTTTTCAAGATTATTTTCAACTAAATTATTTTCCTTAAAAAATTCATTTCATTTTGAGAAAATAAAATGTTTTTGAAAAAGAATAGATATCATCCTCAGGAATTAAGTTCAAGTGTTTTATCAAAATTATTTTCCATCTAAGATGATATACGGTAACATTTCTATACCTATTATGAAATTTATCTTATTGGGTTTTTTAAGGAATTATTTTTATGAAATCCATTCATTTTATATTTATTATGATGGAATGATGTTTATGAAACCCATTTTATTTCATGGGTTATGCTATGATAAATGATTTCTGTTTTGTGGTACATATAAGAATGGTTTCATTATGTGATGGGTGAGGCCTATATATCCATAAAATTCATTGGGAAATGATTTATATCTCATGAGATAGATATGACTAGAACGATATGTAAATATGGTTTAGTAATACAGGGTTGGAACAAAAAGTAAATCTGGTTTAATAATATAGTGTTGAAATGACATATAATACCAATTCAGTAATGAACTTGGTGAACTATGATGATCTTGGGAGTAATTCCTTAGATACTATGGAAATCATATTATGTGATTAATTATTTGGAATAATCCCATGTTTTATACCAATGTTATTTTATCATGGTTAATGTTCCTTTATGATCTATGCCTTACGAACTCCCAAGATTTATGACTCATGAATTTTCATATTTAAAATTTATGTTAAATTTTTACATTCTTATGTTTATGGTTTGTTTTATGTTCTCAATTTTTACCCATAATGAGACTTTGAGCTCACCCTTTTTATGTTTTGTTTTTCCCACGATATAATGAAAGATTTAGGTAGGAAAACAAAAGGGGGAGATCTTTATGGTAGATGTTGACAATCCTCCACCGAATTAGAAGATTATGGTTCAGGTTTCCAAATACAATAAACTAATACGGTCTTTGGACAACTATTTGTGTCATGTATTAAGTATTAAACAAAATAAATTTAATTTCCATGTATGTCAATATTGGGTTGTTATATCAACATCGAAAGAGAAACCCATGCCCTGCTAGTTTAAAGCATACCTAAGCTGAGGTCGATCCTCTATCAGGTAGTTTCCATAATTGTCATGCCAAAAAATATTTTTCCATTATTGATCCATATCCATTCTCCACCAAGTATGATTTTGAAACACTAAGATTGCCAAATGTGTTCACCACTACAATTACTGCTTTCATCTTACCTGGTCGATTAATGATTAATAACCCTTGATTTCTATTTAATGAATGTATATTCTTGAGAAGAATATATGACATATCCTATAAAACCATGCATTATGTCATTCGTACTAAGGGAAATGTAAGAATCCTAATATCTAGTCAACTAAATGAGCTGTCAATCTTCTTAAACTCCCTCTAAAATCTATGTTCGAAAATCCTTAGATCCACCTCATCGAAGCTTTTCAAGGTGGGAAAATGAACCACCTCACACCATTGAAGAAGAAGCACTGTGCCTGGCCAAACCCTAAAAAAGTTGAAACACAAATTAAAATAAAATTAAAGTAAAATAAGAAAATAATATAATGGAAAAAACCAGAAAAATATAAAAGATATATAATAATAAGAATAAATAATAAGAAAGAATAGGTAGAAGGTCATTGACCAAGGGAGGATGAATTTATAAAATAAATTTTTTTATAATTCTCCCATGTGTAAGTATGTTTAATGATGTGGGGCCCTATTTTCATTCCATAACCCAACATGTACATGTAATTCCTCATGCCAACACACTGACCAATATCCAATTTCCAATAAACCTGTGAAGTAATGAAAAATGTCACAAGGATAATTCTTGAACAATATCCTATGTAGGCATGATCGTGGTAAGAGTTACCCACAAAATAATTATTCACAAACCTAAACTGTGACACATGGAGCTAATCTAATGAAAACATATTTCATTTATCATTGTACTAAATTTAAGATGAATGAATAAGTTAATTAGAGGAATATAAATGTTTTCCTTATTATTCCTTGAAAATTATTTTTCTCCTGAAAACCATATATTATGAGGATTCAACATCTTCATATCTTTTCCAAGTATTTTATTTAAGAATTTCCTTCTTCATTTTCAATTCTAATTCAATTTTTTTAACTTTAATTATTCAATATTATTGTTAAATATTTTTCCATTAATTTCATTATGTTTTGATAATATATATATAGAAATCAAAGAATTGGTATTATTAACTCAATAACTATAGAGAACTAACCTAATGTATATGAATCTGGGATAGACCCCACATTCACTTGTTATTTTACATTTTCTAATCTTTATCCTTCATGAAAAAATGCATTGGATAAAAACATATCGATGATGTTCATATTCTCTTCCCATTGAGCTCCTACATCATTAAATCTCTCAAATCATTTCTCACTCCCATATCTTGGTCTTCTAGGCATATGATTAGAGAATAATGCATTGAGGAATGAACTGCATATGATGGATCTAGATGTCGATACACTGTCTGCCTCAATTGAGTGTGTTCATTGTCACTTCATTATGGAGGAGGTGTAACTGGATATACAGGGGAATATTTTTTTTAGTTTGTGTTCATAACCACAAAATAGATAAATAAGATTAATAAAAAACTATTTTGAAATAACTTTATAATTATAATTTAAGATAATAATGAAGAATATTTGTAATTGACCCCAATCAACCCCCTTTATCCCTTATTTGTCTTGTTTTTATTTAATTGGATTTAAATTAATTAAATCTTTAACAAAGAAAACATCATTTTTGGATGTTTTAAAAATAATAAAAACCATATAAAAAACATAAGTTATTTAAAATAGGCACTCTTATCCGAACACAGTCTTTGGAAAATGATGTTGGTCTACCCTATGGAGTATTCCATGTTTAATAAAATAAAAACTCTATTTGATAGTGTATTGGGAAAATTGTGTCATTATATTTACACTTAATATGTAATAGATTTAGTGAAAATGGTTTATAAAATAATTAAAAATTAATATTAATTAAAAAATACTAATTAAAATTGATTAATAGAAATTTACCATCATTTTGGTTATAGTAAAAGGAAATAGATTAATAAATATTTTATGATAGTTTAATAAGAGGACATGAATTTCAAACAATCATAAATTTTAACTTAGGTATCCTTCTAAGAACTACGTTTTGTCAAATCAATTATTTTCAAAGTATTTATGACTTTTTTCCTAGGTGGCATAATTTTTCATGATTAAAAGTATTGAAAGACATCTAGAAATAAAGTTTTTAGTTGGGATACCCTAATTTTTTAATATTCTATGGAATTTCATATTCCTTTGAGAGGGTCTTATAGTCTATTTTGATTGAGACTGAATTAATTCATTAGGATTGCACTAATATGCATATTATAGTGTTTAAATTTTTACATTTTCCATATTGCAGTCTTACTTATAAATTAATATATATATATATATAATTGTATATTCAGGTATTTTCATATAAAAATATAATTGTATTCATAAATATTTAAACATATTTACATGAGAAATATATTTTTAATTATATAAAACATTAGTAAATAAAAAATTATTATCTAGTTTAATTAAAATAAACATTTATCCGTTTTATTTATCTTATCAAAATTTAAAAATACATATACCAATAAAAATGTATATAGAATGTTTATATAAAAATATATATGTTTGTGCATTAATAAATAGATATATTTTTATTAACATATTCCAATATATGTAAATAAATATTAATAAATATATATATACTAAAACAATTATATATTGAAAATTTTATACATTCACAAAAATGCATATATATATATATATATAATAAGTAAAATCCTCTTGACTAATGATAAGTATACTTGTTTTGTGTATATATATGTATGTATCATAATACATTAAAAAATAAATATATATTAAAATATATATACATTCATATATATAGGCACACATGCCTATATAAATATATATACCTAACCAGAAATGTATATATATATATTTATATTTATATTTATATATTCAAATACAAACACACACACATATAAATGCATTTTTAATAAATATGAATTTTAAAAATAAATTAGAATAAAATTATATATAAATATTCAATTATATGTAAATATGTAAATATGTATGAAAATATTAAAATATATATTTATATATATAAATATTTTATTAAATATATAAAAATGTGTTTTTATTTTTATTTAAAAATAATAATTTAATTAAATATAATCAAATGAATAAATATATACCTAAAAATGTGTCCATAAATATATAAATGTAATTGTAAATTTATAAACATATAAATATATTTTTTAATACATAAACATATTTTATATATGTATTTATAAATAATTGTTTAATTAAATACAATTATATGATTATATATACTGAGGATATATGAAAATATAAATATGTAATAAAATATAAAAGAAAACAAGTTTTAGCAGTGGTAGGGGAATTCACAGTGGAAAATCAGCTCACTAGTTCAAATATCTATAAGTATGGATGACTTAAGGAAGTTAATTATTTGAATAAGAACTAATAATGGGATGATATTGGGTGGAAAGTGGTGGAAAAGTGCTAATAAAATGGTTATTTGGGTTTATGGATGGGTGGTCTTAATTTTTGGATTCTCATATTTTTTTCAGAATTTTATTTCTCTTTATTAGTGTTAGAAATTGACAATGACAAAATAAACATTTTATATAATAAAAATTAAAAATATAAAAGTTAATATTATTATGGGCTCGAATATTTTCATATAAAAACTAATTTTAATTATTTTGTAAAAATGATTATTTGAAATCTTCATTATCAGTGCTAAAAAAACAAGAATAAAATAATAAATTTATCAGCCTTTTTTTCTAATAAAAATATTCAATTTTATAGGATTTTTACTCCCTTATTGTTATTTAAATTGATATAATATTTATTTAGATGAATAATTTTTATTCATGTTATGGGAATGATTCAATAGAGTAGTGGTTGTCTCGGAGCTATGTGAGGGATGTGGTGCACTGGTAGGAGGAGATACTTGTAAGTGAGAAGAAACACAAGCCTATTGATAGGGGATACATAGGTACATGGGGTGGGGAAGAAAAAAATTAAGGTCCTCCATTCAAAGGTTTCTATCGGGAATAATTTAGACTCCCAAATGGTGGTGGCTTTCTTCTCCAAATAAATGATCAAGGTCATTATATTTTGATGAAATTAAACTTAAAGCCTTTAAGAAATTGATTATTAAGGTACTATTATAGACAAATCAGTCGAATCATACTGAAATTAGAATTCTGAGTGAAAATGGATAATTTGAGCTAAATATTGATGATTTATCCAAAGATAAAATTGATTCAAATTAAACTCTGGGATACACTGATGAACACTTGGTGAATTGAAATATAGAGATAACAAATTGATAAATTTGGGGAGTAAACCCAAAATGATTTAATAATTATGTATTAAGTTATTTTGAGAACATCACACATTATATTGTTGTACCATCTACTCACACACATTAAAATAATTGTAAGATTGTTTTTATATAATTTCAAATCACCCCAAGGTTTTTTGCAATGTATTTTATCATTATATTAATGTTTAAGTGTTTTAAAACACTAAAAATGTGCTTTCAATCATATCAAAAAAATAATAAATCGTACTGATGTTTTTTAGTCCCAAAATTTCAAAAATCATTATAAATTTGTCTTACTATAATTTAATGGGAAATGGTGGTTGTTTTCTCCCCCCCCCCCTGAAAAATGTTTTTTAAGACTGTCAATTATTTAGGGACAAAATTTTCAGTTATTCGGAGACTAACATACATTATATTAATTTTCCTTCTACTTGTAATCCTAAAAAATAAGTATATGATAGTTTTCATACGATTTCATTTCAATATGAGGTTATTTTCTATGGTTATTATTATTAGACACATATTTTTTTGTTCCAAAACACCAAAATGGTGTTTTTGATCACCCTATAGAGATGAAAACTTGAATTTATAAATAATAAATTCCCACATTTTACAAGTCATTCTAATATTGTTTTCTTATTATTTAATTTAAATATGAGATATTTGTCTTTATTTTAACCCTGTACCACATGTTTTTTAGGATAATAAATTTTTTAAGAACTTCTTATTCAGTTAGTCTTGGAGCACCACATGTTGAATTGAAATTAGTACTTCTCATAAACATACAAAATAAATCAATGATTGTTTTCCTAGGATTTCATGTAAATATAAAGTTGTTTTCTAGGGATTTTCTATTCACATGAATGTTTTAGTGTTGTAAAATAAATAAATTTTTTTCATCTTTCCTGATGAAATAACAACTTGGGTTATTGTAACATCAAATCATATTTTTCCAAAATCATTATACAACTATTATATTATGATTTCCCAGTAATCTGAGGTCATTTTCATAGTTTCGACCAAATGAATTGTGTTCATATAGGCTTTAAATTCATTATGAACTGCTTATTCATTCAGTTCAATCATAATGGAAGTTGGATTAGCATTCTGTATACTCTCACACATCAAAAATAACTCTAAGTAATTTTTCATATGATTTCAAATCAATCCAATGTATTTTTTATGGTTTTTACCTATATATGCATATTTTAGTGTTTTAAAACACTAAGAGGCATTTTTGGTCATCTGAGGAAAAGGTAGACATGGATTCACATGTCATCAGTCCCTATATTTTAAAAATAATTCTATATTTTTTATCCTATGACTTCATGGAAATATAAGGAACATTTTCTGGAATACTTCCCATTATAAAAAAATTATGTCGAATAAAATGTAACAATTATAGATAAATATTTGAACGTGTCAATTATCTTTTAAATATGATGTTTATCTATAAGATATATTATAGTCTTCAAAATATGAATTTGAAATGTAATTATACTTTGTGATAACTTATTTTACTGATAAATAAGTAGAAAAAAATAATATACATTAAAATAAATAAATAGAGAAATATATTTTTATTAAAGCCATGATAAAAAATAATGATTTTAAACTCATGAAATGATAGAGTAGTAGGAAGTGACAAGAAACACATAATATTTAGTTAACTTCTATATATGAACATTGAAAAAGGGTAAATTCTTAAACTATCCAAAATATCGAATCACTATAATTAAATTCACTAATTTTTAGACATTTGAACCCCAAATCAAATGATCCCATACATATGAAGTAATGTATAAAAAACAACATACCTTTTAATAGTGATATTGAATAACACAATTATAAGAATAACTTATATTAGAAACATAATTACCTTAATATTAGATGATGAACTAATCTATATATGGGATTTTGTATATGTTTTTTCATTAAAAACAACACATATTTATTGTTCTACAAAACCCTAATAAATGAAATATAAAATTAAGGAAAACTAGATGAAAGAAATCATACATTTTATTGTTAAAATTAGATAATGAAGGGTTTTTATTAAATGAGTGCATGGTTTATTGAGTGGGATGTTTCACTAAAAATTCATAGTAAATATATGTAACAAAATAGATCCATTAAAATAACCATTTACTCACAATTAGGGTAACAGAAATTTTCTAAAAATTATATGTTCATCTGAAAACATGATAGTAAATTTATGTCATCAATAAATACATACAAATATTTTAGTATAATTTACAACAACATGAGGCTTTCATTTTAAAATAGTAATATCATTATAGAAAATTAAGATGAGACTTGAGGTTTTTCATAATTCTATCAATCAAACTAGAATATAATCTATTGTGGGACTCATATTCCATGAATTAATATAAATCCATCTTGAAATTTCATAACATGGAAATTAATTATTAGAATTTATGAATCCATTATATCATGATACATCCAAAATTATTTAATTGAAAAAATAAGAACATGAAAAACCATTTTGTTTATATTATAACAATGGGAAATTTTATAAGAACCTCATGTTAGTCGACATTCAAGTCACATTAAAGTATGAATTTATAGTTGGAATGTCTAACTTTTATGGAATGAATAACCAAGTATGAAAATTATACAATGTCAATGATTTCTTATTAGTTAATTTATTCCCCTATAAATCATAAATAGAAACATATCCATGGATAAAATTTTAATTAGTTAACATGATATTTTAAATTCTCAAAAGTGTAAAAGGAGAACATAGATTAAAGCTACACCAATGAATATAAATCACTATTAAATAAATATATTCCCTATAAAATTATTTTTCATCCATTTAAAAATCATAATGTAAATAATTTATAATAGTAGTTAGAATTCTAAATCAAATATTCATTATTTCATTATTTTATAAAACTAAAACTTATTGTCAGAAGAATAAATATTAGGAAAAAACCTAATTAAAAAGGCATAGAGATCCAATTTTATAAATGGAACAATAGAATATACAATTGACCATCCAAGAAAAAAAATCAATAGATTTTATAAGGAGAATAATATGTGAAGTCTGATGATTTATTGGGAAAAAGAATGCAATACTTTTTATATGAATAAGATGAATAAAATATATATAAGGTATTATAATATTTAAGATGAAATATATCAAAAATGTACTAATTGTTAAATTTTAATATGGTATTCAACCACTACCTGAAACATACCTTTAAATAATAATCATTAAGTCAATCCATGTGAAATAAAATAGAATTTAGTATTTTATATAAATCACACAAGGGATAGTGTTAGTAGCACTAAAAATAAAATATGTTATAATAAATTTTATAAATATATATATAAATGTCAAGAACAAAATATATATTAAATTTAATTTTGAATGGATGCGTTATAGATAATTAAATTTAAAAAAATATAATTTGGAACCATTTTTTAAAAAAATATAAAAAACAATATTAGTCATTTTTTATGTATGCTAGGTGAGAGGAAAATACAATCCCATTGTTTCAAATCCAAAATGAGTAAGATAAATTTTATTGATATTTAATTATAAGAAATCAATTAAAGGTTTTCTCATGGGATAAAAATATTATATTTTATTCCATATATTGACATAGAATAATATACCGGAAAAATTATTAGATTCCACTAAAATTATAACGACCCAGCCTTAAAACATTTCATAATCTTGAATTAAATGAATAATTAACATTAAGGATCTTTTCAGGTTTAGAGTTTTAGAGAATTAGGACATAACTATTACATTTCACAAGATTACAAAGTAGAGACTTCTACTCAGTTTCCATTTTTTTCATAAAATAAAAACTCTTAAAAAGAAACATGTCTAGTTCTATGTTTTAGATAGCATGTCTTTCCTTGATCCCTTCCTTGACCCTATTCACCTTTTAGTCATGTGGAAAAAATTTCAAAAACTTGTGATGAGCATAAAAATCTCACTAAGGGATATAAAAATACGGAAAGAAAACATTAGTCCAGGTATAAATGAGAATCAATGAAATTATACTTTACTCTTAAAACATAAGCACTTTAACATACCTCATGAAATCGTAAGTTTTATGAATAACTCAAAGAAATTATAATACATAAAGGTAACTTGAGGCATTCATAACATTCTTACGTAGGGAGTAACCCTCATGGTTATGTTTGAAATACCCACCACAGTATATTCTCTAAATCTCTTCGGAGAAACCATAGCCTTTAACTCCTTCACATTACCCAATTAATTGGAGAGCTATATCAGGCTCACCCACCCTTAGTTTATCACGGAACCACCCATATTCATAAACAATTCCCAAGAACCATAACATAATCGTACCATATAAAACATGCATAAAGGAAACATAACATTTCCACATTTCAATCACAAGATATCAATACAACACATTGATATAATCAAAACATTATCAAAACCATTTTCAATACCAAAATAAAATAAAATTAAAATATAGTATTTATTTTTCATTTAAAAAAAGTTATGTCTTGTAGAGGAATCCAAAACTCAAATAATGGTCATGGCGGTGGAGAAGTCATTGTCGCCACATACGTAAGACAAAACATTCCATTCGTTGTTTAGTAAAACGCTTCATATAAAAATATTCCTTTTGAATAAAAGTAAAAGTCATAGGGGTTTATACACCGTATAAAAGAAAGCTATGTATAAAACAAAATATGCCTCAATGAAAGGAGATTGAGACGAAGTCCCTTACAAAGATGGTATCATTAGATTAAGGATAAATCAATTACATGATTATGTGTGAAAAATATAAATACACCCAATATAAGAGGATATTAATTTTAAAAAAACCATAGGTCATCCAAACATTTTCATAATACGAAATAATCAAGAAGTAGAGGTTTAACCCAAAGAATTGAAATTTGGTAATGAAGTTCCTTTACAGAAATTCGACAGCCTAACGACGTCACATCAAATTTTAGAAAAAGAGTTGATGGGAGAGATAAAGGGTATCTCATCACTTGGACATAAAATTTATAGCAATAAGGATATATGAGAATGTATCCCATCATAATAAGATGTAAAGTAAAAGATATAACAAAAAGAAGTCTTTTCAAAATAGGAGGGTGAAGGGTTCCCTTACCGATTTGGGTAACTTTCGAAATGTTCCCCCCATGAAAGAACGACCATATAACGTTGATGTAAATACCAATAAACGAAATTATATTACACAAAGAGTATAATAATGGGCATTTCATACACCACTCAAAAAAAATAGTGGAAAATTTAGCATAAATCTCACAGGAATAAAAGTGAGATAAAAATATCTTACAAAAACTCGGCATCCTAATGGCGCCGCTTAAAACTTCAAAAAAATGGATTGATGAAATAAAATAGGGTCTCTCATCATATTAACATAGAAATTACAGTACTAGGAATATAAAATAACATCCCCAAACTTAAGAAATATGAGCTTAAAAGAAACGACATAAAAGAGAGTACTTAAAAAGAAAGAGAGAGGTAGGGTCTCTTACCTCAAGTCCGACTTGTCTTGTTTGTTTATTTATATTACTGAATTATAATATTTGGTAAATTAATAATTTCTTAAGGAATTCATTTAAATTTTATTATTCAATTCATATCACATATTATAATGTTATAATAATTAGATAATTGTGTGAGTTCATACCAGACGTTTTTGTCGATGTTCGGTACATGAGTCAAAAATGAACTTGTTTGAAAATAATTTTCCATGTAGTTATAATTATACCATCTCCATAATAGTGTTAATAATTTCAATATAATATATATCTAGTATATATTCATTTTATACTATTCCATAACATTTGGAGATAAAAAATGAAATGCACCGTTCATGGATACGGTAGGTCGTACGTACGCATGAATGCTACTTTCATTTCATTGTCACATTAATGGAATTAAAACTAAATGAGATATATATATATATATTATAATTACAGTATAAAAAATATTTTATATAGGTCACATGAGTTCATTAATTTCATTCTACATACATTCCAAGTATTGCATGAATGAGTCACATCACTTGAGGGGGCGGTAGTCCACACTTCCTCAAATGATATTATCGCATTTGAACAACATGAAAAGCATAATGGTATGTTTTAAATGTAAAATACAGAAGAATAGAGAGGAAATAAATATAATATATATCATAAATAAATATAGTTCCATCATAATGGCCACCATGAGAGGTGGTAGGAGAAGATAGAACAATCATCATTTCGTGAGGCAGTAATTCGTCATCCACGGAAACAGTATGTTCTTTAACCATTAGATGGAGGTGTGTGTAAGTGTAGCTCGAATACTTCTCATAACAACATCCTAGTATATTTAAGATACATTTTTTGTTACAAAATAAAGGAATAAATATATTTTAATGAGTTGGAGAAGAAAAATAAAACAAAAGAACATAAGAGAAGACATTACCTTTAAATCGGGTTACTCCCTTTGGTTTGAACCAGAAGGTTTTCTTGAAGAGACTTTTGCCTAAGGTAAGGCTTATAGGATAAATATAGGGATTTGGAGAGATAAAATGAGCAGATTTTGGTCGAGCCAAAGGCTTGAGAGTTGTGGGTGAGGCGGTAGAGGTGTGGGCCTTTTATAAGATGGAGGAGGGGCAATCTTGGAAAGTCTTGAAAAGTTACGTTATTATAAAATGGTTTTTGGATATTAAAGGTCAAAAAATTATATATTTCTAGGATAAGGTGATAAGGGTTCTAAATCCACCCATCCAATAGCTTTTTACAAGTTTAAGTCTTATATGTTACCTTATCTTCTCATTTTATTTAAATCGATCATTAATGAGGTAATCACTGCATCATCACAGTGTCATAAATAAATTTATTTATTTAATCTCTAAAAATTATAAAAAATTACCATAATGTATGAAATATTTTTATATTTCTGGTGAATTTTTATATTCAAAGATATTATTTATTTAAACAAAATTAAAATTGTTTTACTTGGGTGATACATACTTTGGTTACATTTTCCTTTCTAAAAAAAATATGACAAAAGGTAACTATCACACGAAAGTGATTACATGGGGTTCCAAGGTTGGAACAAGGCATACCATGGTCTTCAATGACACCAAAAATTTAATTATGACACATTTTGGGGTCATTTTATATTTTTATGATATTATTTTGTTACCCTTAACTACCCGATTACTAATTAAACACGATAATTAAAGATAATTACCATTGTTACTATTCACAATGTCCATAAACAAAAGAGTATTAATTATATAATTTAGACATTAAAATTCCAAATATGGAATCAATTTTATCAAATTCCAAATACAGAAACTGCAGTAATTAATTTTAAAATAATTCCTGTGGTCAAAACCAAATACGGGTTTTTAAAGAGTAAAATCTATCAAAAGATTCATTTCTTTTTACATCCAATTTAAAAGTGAAATTACATACAATGAACAACATTGTAGTAAATTATAAAAAAATAATTAAATTACACCTTAAAACCAATTAAAATGACTATCTAACTATATTAATAAATTGGATGAAAATGCAATTTTGAATAAAGATGCAGTATTTTTCACTATTCATTGAAAATTAACATTTGTCAGAAAAATACCAAAAATTAACCCTAAGCTATATTTGATATTGAAAATTCAAAAGTTATATAAATTTTACCAAATTCAAAACATATAAGTTGCATTAATTAATTTTATAATCAATTCTCGCTGTCAAAACAAATAGCATGTTTTTAAGAAACAATATCTATTAAAAGATTGACACTTGTTTATGTCCAATTTCAAAGTGAAATAAATTAAATGTACCACCATGGAATTAAATGGTAAAAATATATTTTAATTAAACTTTATAACTAATTAAAAAGATGATCTAACAATATAAATAAATTAAATTAAAAAGAGTTTTGAATTAAGATACAACATTTTCCACTAAAAATGATCTTTATCCGAAAATAACAAAAAATTACACAAAGTAAATTTTTATGTCTTGATTCTAAAGAAGGATTTTATTTTTTCAAATATAATATATAAAATTTACAAAAATTATATTTAAAAATGGTTCTCCATCAAAAGGTGGTTAATCGGCCTTTTAATGAATATTAGAATATTTATTCTTAAAATTGGATTCATTTGCATTTTAAGCCTCTAAATTTTTTTGAATAATGTAAAAACATTTAACAAACATATATAATCATATTTTAGTTAGTTATGTTCATTCTCGCTATTCCAATGTCTAGACGTTATCTACCATTTAAAATAATATTATTATATAATTACTGTGCAATGTAAGATTTCAAAGAAACTCATTGTTGCGTAATGTGTACGCCATTTAGAATAGCATACCCTTTAAAGTAATATTAATATTTTATTCAAAAGTATTAATAAATATGAAAATTTCATATTCGTTATTTACCTGGGATGTTACATCCTTCCCCCTTTTGGGAATTGCGTCTTCGCAATTTTAAAATTGGGCTTGAAAACTTTATTGAAAGCCCCACATCGAAAAAAGATTCCACAAAACTATCACTTTAAAGGAAATAAATAGAAGTACAAATGTCGCCCAAGAAAACAGATACTAGGGTTTTATGGAAACATGGATATGGGGGATAAAATAAACGGTCAAGTTCTGATAGAGAGTGATAGAAAACTTGTTTTGGAGAAAGTGAACCACCATAAAATCACAAACTTGTGATGGGTTAAATGGTATTTGATTCCCCAGTAGGAAAAGTTAACATACAACATTTTTGTTTTAAGTTAACTTTAATTGAGGAATTTATTTATGAGCTTAACTAAATAATAAGGAAACATACTTACTTGTCATGAAGACTTTCATATCTTACTGGATTTCTTACACAAACTCATATTTTATCCAAAAGACGAGTATTTAGGATGACTTGTTCACATTAAGAGCGCTATATTCAACTTCTAGAGAATCACATAATCCAGAAAAGAGAACTATATATTTCCCATGTCTTTAGACCAAAACCAAAACCAAAATTGTTAGTACGAGATCAGATAATACCCAAAAAGAATAATCCTTTATAAAGAAAATCTATTCTTAATCTCCATAATTTGTCCAACAAAACCCAAAGTTCACCAAAGACCATTTGATAAACAATTGTCCATAAAATTATTAAAAGTAAAGCAAACTAAGACTGAAACCCAAATCTTTTATTGATTTAATCACATAGTCTTCCAAGGTAAATATTAACATTTATCTCCAAATAACATCAGTTTCTCTTAAAGTCTCATATTAAAACGTTATTAACCTAATCATATATCCTCCATGATAGGTCAATAATTTCCTAGATAACCCAAAATCAACTTATTCTTGATTCATAAAATCATCTAACTAAAAAGAATTTTTCATAATAACCAGGGACTTCACGTAGTCCAGTGGTAGGTGATAAATACAAGTCGCACTTTGGTTGTGGGTTCGATTCCCGCAGCTTCGTCTGACGCGACGGGTTATCACATGGTCTGCGTGTTGTCCTTTTTCCAAAACTAAATAATTCTTATAAAACTCCCCAAAAAAGATAGATTCATCAAAAATAACCATAACACATTTTAACGACAAAGGTTATCTAATAACTTTCATTTTGCATCTGAAAATGTATTAACTAGTAATTGCCTCAAATTCAAGGATCATATAAACCCAAATGGTTCTTTATAACTGTATCCACAAAAGAACAGATAATTATTCCTTGAATAAAATTTTCATATATCAAACAACTGGGTTACACATACTATAAAAAGTCTTCTAATCATCAAAAGAGCCTAAAATCTTTTAAGCATTTCACCATCCTAAAATCTAGAATAACTCTTGAATCCCTTATATGTTGACTTCTTACTCATTCAACATTCTTAATGATTCGTTAAACAGTCCTTTACATCTTATTATGAAATAATTCTTTCCTACAAACAAAATCATGAATCATATCCCAAGATTCAATAATAGGAAAAAATATGTTAAGAAATAATCCATACCTTTCATTGGTTATTTTAAGTTTCTTCATCCTTAATCGGAATGGAATTAAGTATTGGTAAACAAATATTTGTATGATCCTGGTGATCCCATTCCCGAAACTACTTCGTAGGAAATGTGTTTTCATAATGACCATGCACACCACATTTAAAACATTCAATCGATCCATCAGAAAGAACTTATTTCCCTTTCCTAGAGTCAACCAGATGCTTCCTTTTTCCATGGTAGGTTCTTGCTTTATGACCTTCATTTCCACATCTATAGAATCTTTCTGTCCCTTTGAAACATTTTCCTATGTGTTTCTTTCCACATCTTTGACACATAGGTTTTTGAACATACTTACCTTTATGATTATTACCTAAACTTTCGTCGGGATTTGTTTATCGCATATATGATGCCTTAGAAAAATCACTAAGGTTTAGGTGGTCAATCATGACTCCAAATAGTTGGTTTTGAAAAAAAAAACAAGAGTTCTCATTACAGATCCCATATAATTCAGTTCCTCATTCAAAAAACTGTCACAGTTTTTTTCACATCCACTGTTACTTTAGTACCTGCTAGATCCATCCATTTACTAAAACCAAAAATGTCAGTGTGAGTATATCAGCAAAACCATCATATAATAATGAGGAATATAAACACCAAGATATATTTGTCCAATTTATCTCAAAATCATTCCAACTTTCTAAAAAAAATGACTCCATCAAATATACTAACCATTGTGGTTATCTATAACTTGTCGCTTATGCTTAAATAACACTTTAACCTCTAAAGTTATCTAAACCGACCTCTGATTCCAACTATAAGGACCCAGCATTAAAACATTGCATAATCTTGAATTAAATGAATAGTTCACATTGAGAATCTTTTTAGGTTTATAGTTTTAGGGAATTAGGACATAACTATTACATCTCACAAGATTACAAAGTAAACACTTCTACTCAGTTTCCATTTTTTCATAAAAAAATATTAAAAAGAAACATGTCTAGTTCCATGTTTTAGATAGAATGTCTTTCTTTGATCCCTTCATTGACCCTATTCACCTTTAATTCATGTGGAAAACATTTCAAAAACTTGGGATGAGCATAAAAAATCTCAGTAAGGGATATATAAATACGGAAAGAAAACATTAGTCCAGGTATACATAAGAATCAATGAAATCATATTATACTCATAAAACATAAGAACTTTAACATACCTCATGAAATCATAAGTTTTATGAATAACTCAAATAAATCATAAGATGTAAAGGTAACTTGAGGAATTCATAACATTCTTACCTAGGGAGTAACCCTCATGGTTATGTTTGGAATACCCACCACAGTATATTCCCTAAATCTCTTCAGAGAAACCTTAGCGTTTAACTCCTTTGTGTTACCCGATTCATTGGAGAGCTATATCGGGCTCACCTGCCCTTATTTTATCACAGAACCACTCGTCTTCATAAATAATTCTTAAGAACCATAACATAATCATACCACATAAAACATGCTAAAGGAAACATAACCTTTCCACATTTCAATCACAAGATATCAATAAAACACATTTATATAATCAAAACATTATAAAAACAATTTTCAATACCAAAATAAAATAAAATTAAAACATGGAATTTATTTTTCATTTAAACAAAATTTATGGCTTGTAGAGGAAGCCGAAACTCAAATAATGGTCACGGTGGTGGAGAAGTCGTTGTCACCGCATACGTAAGACAAAACATTCCTTTTGTCGTTTAGTAAAACACTTAGTATAAAAAGATTCATTTTGAATAAAAGTAAAAGTCAAAGGGGTTGATAAACTGTATAAAATAAAGTTGATAATAAAACAAAATATGCCTCAATGAAAGGAGATTGAGACGAAGTCCCTTACAAAGACGGTATCCTTAGATTAAGGATAAATCAATTACATGATTATGTGTGATAAATATAAATGCACCCAATATAAGAGGATATTAAGTGTAAAACAACCAGAGTTAATCCACACATATTCATAATACAACATAATCAATAAGTAGAGGTTTAACCCAAAGAATTGAAATTGGGTTATGATGTTCCCTTATAGAAATTCGACAGCCTAACGGCGTCACATAAAATTTCAGAAAAAGAGTTAATGAGAGAGATAAAGGGTATCTCACCACTTGGAAATAATATTTACAACAATAAGGATATATGAGAACATATCCCATAATAAGAATATTTAAATTAAAAGTCATAACAAAAATAAGCCTTTTAAAAATAGAAGGGTGAAAGGTCCCCTTACCGATTTGGGTAACTTTCGAAACGTTCACCCCCATGAAAAAAGGACCATACAACGTTGATGTGAATACCCATAAACGAAATTATATTACACAAAGAGTAGAATATTGGGAATTACATACACCACTAAAAGGAAATAGTGGAAAATGTAGCATAAATCTCATGGGAATAAAAGTGAGATGAAAAATCACTTACGAAAACTCGGCAGCCTAACGGTGCCACTTAAAACTTCCAAAAATGGATTGATGAAATAAAATAGGGACTCTCATCATATGGACATAGAAATTATAGTAAGATTAATATAAAATAACATCCCCCAATATAAGAAATAGGATCTTAAAAGAAACGACATAAAAGATAGTACTTAAAAAGAAAGAGAGAGGTAGGAACCCTTACCTCAAGTCCAACTTGTCTTGTTCGTTTCTTTATATTCCTGAATAATAAACTTTGGTCAATTAATAATTTCTTAAGGAAATACTTTAAAGTTTATTATTAAACTAATATAACATATTATAATGGTAAAATAATTACTTAATTATGTGAGTTCATACCAGACGTTTTTGTCGATGTTCGGTACAAGAGTCAAAAATGAACTTTCTTGAAAAGAATTGTCCATGTAGTTATAATTACACCATCTCCAGAATAGTATTAATAAATTAAATATCATATATATCCTGTATATATTCATTTTATACTATTCCATAACATTTGGAGATAAAAAATGAAATGCACCGTTTAAGGAGGCGGTAGGTCGTACGTACGCATGAACGCTACTTTAATTTCTTTGTCACATTAATGGAATTAAAACTAAATGATATATATATATATATTATAATTAGAGTATAATATATATATATATATATATATTATAATTTCATTATAATATATATGTTATATAGGTCACATTATTTCATTAATTTCATTCTTCATACATTCCATGTATTGCATGAACGAGTCACATCACTTGAGGTGGCGGTAGTCCACACTTCCTCAAATGAAATTATCGCATTTGCACAACATGCAAAGCATAAAGTTATGTTTTAAATTTAAAATACATAATAATAAAGAGGAAATAAATATAATATATATTATAAATAAATATAGTTCCATCGTAATGGCCACTATGAGAGGTGGTAGGAGAAGATAGAACAATCATCGTTTCGTGAGACAGTAATTCGCCATCCACGGAAACAGTATGTTCCTTAACCATTAAATAGAGGTTTCTTTAAGTGTAGCTCGAATAATTATCATAAATACATCTTAGTATATTTAAGATACTGTTTTTGTTACAAAATAATGGAATAAAAAGAGTTTAAGGAGTTGGAGAAGCAAAGTAATACAAAAACACATAAGAGAAGACATTAGCTTTAAATCGGGTAACTCCCTTTGGTTTGAACCAAAAGGGTTTCTTGAAGATCTTTCTGCATAAGGTAAGGATTATAGGATGAACATATGGATTTTTAGAGATAAAATGATCAGATTTTGGTCAAGCCAAAGGCTTCAGATGTGTTGGTAAGGGGGTAGAGTTGGGGGCCTTTTATAATAGGGAGGAGTTACACTCTTGGAAAGTCTTGAAAAGTTACTTTATTATAAAATTATTTTCGGATATTAAAGGTCCCAAAATTATATATTTCTAGGATAAGGTGATAAGGGTTCGAAATCCACCCATCCAATAGGTTTTTTAAAAGTGTAAGTCTTAGATTTTACCTAATATTCTCATTTTATTTAATTTGTTCATTAATGAGGTAATCACTACATCATCACGGTGTCGTAAATAAATTTATTTATATAATGTATAAAAATTATAAAAAAATTACCATCATGTAGGAAATATTTTTATCTTTCCAATTAATGTTTATAGTCAAATAGATCATTTAATTAAACAAAATTAAAATTGTTTTATTTAGATGATACATACTTTGGTTACATTTTCCTTTCTTAAAAAAATATGATAAAAGGTCACTATCACACTAAAGTGATTCCATGGGGTCCCAAGGTAGGCACAAGGAATCCCCTGGTCGGAAATGACACCAAAAATAGCATTAGGACACATTTTGGGGTCATTTTATATTTTTATGATATTAGTTTATTATCCTTAACTACCCGATTACTAATTAACCACGATAATTAAAGATAATTACCGTCATTTCTGTTCATAATGTCCAAAAAAAGTGTCTTAATTACATAATTTTGACCTTATGATTCCAAATATTTAATCAATTTTATCAAATTCCAAACACAGAAACTAGAGTAATTAATTTTAAAATAATTCCCGTGGTCAAAACCAAAGACCGATTTTTATGAATTAAAATCTATCAAAAGATTGATTTTTTTTACATCCAATTTAAAAGTGAAATTACATCCAATGACCAAAATTGTATTAAATGATAAAAACATAATTAAATTACTCCTTAAAACAAATTAAAATTACAATCTAACTATATTAATAAATTGGATGAAAATGCAGTTTTGAATTAAAATGCAGTATTTTTCACTATTCATTAAAAATGAACATTTGTTAGAAAAATACCAAAAATTCACCCTAATATATATTTGATATTAAAAATCCAAAATTGATAACAATTTTACCAAATTCAAAACATATAAGTTTCATTAATTAATTTTATAATCAATTCCCGCAGTCAAAACAAATAGCGTGTTTTTAAGAAACAATATCTATTAAAAGATTGACACTTGTATATGTCCAATTTCAAAGTGAAATAAATTAAAATGACCACCATTGGATTAAATGGTAAAAATATATTTTTATTACACTTTAAAACCAATTAAAAACATGATCTAATAATATAAATAAATTAGATTAAAAGAAGGTTTTGAATTAAAATATAGCATTTTCCACTAAAAATGATCTTTATCAGAAAATAACAAAATTTTACACAAAGTAAATTTTGATGTATTGATTCTAAATAATGTTTTTATTTTGTCAAATATAACATATAAAAGTTAACAAAAGTAGATTTAAAAAGGGTTCTCCATCAAAAGGCGGTTAATCGTCCTTTTAAATAATATTTGAATATTTATTCTTAAAATTGGATTCATTTTCATTTTAAGCCTCTAATTTTTTTTGAATAATGTAAAAACATTTAACAAACATATATAATAATATTTTAGTAAGTTATTTTTATTCTTAATATTCCAATGGATAGACTTTATCTACCATTTAAAATAATATTATTATTTTATTAGTGAGCAACGTAAGATTTCAAAGAAACTTTTTGTTGCATATTGGGTACTCCATCGAGCATAGCATCCCCTTTAAATTAATATTAATATTTTATTCAAAAATATTAATAAATATGAAAATTTTATATTCTTTATTTACCTGGGGTGTTAAAAAAATAATTGAAAATTATATAAATAAATCATCAAATTTAATGCATAAAAATGAGGAAGCAAAGAATTAAAATAATTTCAACAACAAAAAACTAAAAAATATCATATTAATATAATGTGTTTTAATTGGGCATATATTTTTCATTTTTCCAAATTTTAAATAAATAATTTCATATTTAATCATGAAAATGACCAATTAAATAAAATGATATATATAATATGAATGGAATATAAGCTTCCATCATGTGGAAAAATAGAATTTATTGCTTCGAATAAACATCATTCAAATAAAAAACAACTTTGAATGAAAATATACATGAATATTGTCATGTTTACTAGTAAGTTTTATATTTAACATAATTCAATTTGACTTTTGATCAAGAAACTACTCAAACCACTATATGAATATTTTTCTTAAATGACTGATATGAAATAATTTTCATTCTATTTTATAATGCCATCACCTAATGGAATTGTTTCAGGTTTTACATGTGGATTCCTTGAAGGATATGGGAAAATAGATGGACTATTTATATTTTGGAATTAGGTATGGGTGAATGTGCTAGATAATAAGCATGTGGAAGACTTGTAAAATAAAAGAAATAAATAAATTAAAATAGAAAAAAATAGTGAATGTATTTCATAAATTTCATGCATCTAACATCATTAAAGTAAAAAATATGGACAAAAATTACTACACAAAAAGAAATCAATTTTGATGATATAAAACCAGAAAAAAAATTCCCCATTTCACCATTATTAGATCAATAAAAATAAAATAAAATTGGGGGAAATGAATCATTTGGGATTGATTGAATAGATAAATAAATTCTCTAAATAAGGTCTCTATTAAAAAAAATACAAAACATTAAGGAAATTTAAATAGTGACATACAAAAAGAGATCACCCACTTCCCCTAATGAAAATACTCAATTCTATGGTAGTAAATATATCACTGTAGAAATTTGAAGTCCAGTTTCAAAAAATTATTATACATATTGAAAAATAAATTAGTATATAAAATTTTCAATACATAATGAATAATTCAAAGAGATTTCTAAAAGAAATGGAATTTTAATATATTAAACACCCTAAATCCATAATTACCCATAGAAACTAAATTTATAACATTAATCAGTTACTGTACAAAAATAAAGGTACAAAAAGGATTAAATTTTATAATATAAATTATTTGAACATATCTAAAATAGACATATTTTATGATAATGGAAGTAGATAACAGAGATATATGAGGAGACTCGGGACAATAAGAAGGGACAATTGTTGTGTAAACTAAAAAAATAAAGGAATGACAGTGAGGGTGGACCGATATTTTGTGGTATGAGATAAATTGTTTGAGGTTTGGTAGAGCCTCTTTTTGTGGAACTACTATATTACATCCAATATTAATCAATGTCATTCATCGTCACAAAATAAAGCATCAATAATGAGGTTATATTAATTATCACTAACAAAGTTATATAATAAATAAATTCATGTGTTAACACTTTTCTTTGTGTTGTTTAGTGTCTGTCGTTTATACGTAAAAAAAGTGATTTTTTGGCACTCAAAAAATGTATACTTCATAAAAAACACTATGTATACTATTAAATATCATATCAAAGTTTATAAATATATTTATATTGATATCTATATAAAATATTCCCATAAATAATATTTCTATAATACTAAATTTGTATTTAAACTTGATATTTATTTCATTTAGTTAAAATGAATTATTCAATAATTAAACATTAATATTATTTAAATTTTGAAAAATTAAAATTGATTAATATACATTTAATAATATTTTGGATATAGAAATTATTAATAAATTAATTATTATCTTAAGATAATTGAAAAAGATCAATTGAATTTAAAATGATCATAATCTATAATCTCAGTTTCCATTTGGGCTCTATGATATATCAAATAAAATATTATGATAATATTTATGTTGTTGGGTCCCACTATGGAAATTTATTCTTGTTCAATATGCCTGGAAGGCCCCTAAAAATGTGTTTTTAATTAGAAAACCAAAAAAATTTAACATTTGATGGAATTTTAGGTTTGTTTAAGGGTATTTTAATATCTTCTTTCTATTGATATTGAATTTATTCTTTGACCTTACAATCATATGGATATTACGGTGTTTAAATTTAAAAGTGTTCCAAATTTTAGTATTAATTATAAATATCTATATATATATATATATTATGCATGTACATTGATTATAAAAATATAATTGGAAAATAAATATTTAAACATATTTACATGGGAAATAATTTTTTAAATATGTA
Source organism: Viscum album (assembly GCA_963277665.1). NCBI lineage: Eukaryota > Viridiplantae > Streptophyta > Magnoliopsida > Santalales > Viscaceae > Viscum > Viscum album. The sequence continues at coordinate 1,632,841,932 of OY728122.1, forward strand.
AACCTTAGGGAAATAAACATTAACGATCCACCTTATTTAATTTAAAAATTTATCATTTTTATTAATCTTATTAAAAATTATGAAACTATATACCTATAAATATATATATATATATATATATATATAGTGTTTATATTTAAATATATAGGTGTGGGTATTAGGAGATGGAGGAACTGGAGAATGAGTGTGTGGAAATCCATTGTGGTTATGGAGTGCCAGAACATCCAAGATTCATAAATCTCTACTCTTAAATTCTGATTCATTTTATTTAACAACATTAGTTTCCTACTTCAAAGAGATGTAATTTCAGAGAGGAGGTCAATGTTTTTTCATCTTTATATGACTTATTGGGATGTTGATTCATTTTCCTCGGTAATAGGGTTTTATAAAGAATCACAAGGATAGGTGATACAACACATGTACTGGGATTAGATGGTGTAATTTATAGAAGAATAACTCTATGTATTCACTCCTTTATTTCACATTTCTCTCTGTATGAAGGTACAAACATTGTAATGTTTCTTTCATAATAAATCTCTTAGACTCGATTTGATGTTTCTCTATTTTTAAGTGTGTTTCTCTTAGTCATGATTTTTTCATATACATGTCCATTATACATAGCTGAACAGTAGTTCCTGGGGTTTAGGCTTGGAAAACATGATTCGATACATCCTTTGATTTCATCAATAGAGATCAAATATCAATATCAATTAGTTAAATGATTGCATTTAATAATAATGGATTAAAATTCTTACCTTATATTGGGTCTTATGGCATATATAGATTTTGTATGACATTTCTTTAGAAATAGGTACTCCAATAAGGATTTATTAATCTATGAAATGAGTTAATTATTTGTCACTTTTCATGGATTTTGGTTCATGTTGATTTAATTTTAACTTTTAGAGACAAACATGTTCTCTATACACCCTAGGATGAGATAAATCTTATAATTGAGTTTAAAAAATGAAATTGTTTTGGGAATATTGTAAAATTATTGGAATATTTATTTATAATTTTAGGGGATTGGTCTCCTATTCTATTTTTCAAGGTAAATTCCATGAACTTCTACTTTTTCATAATAAACATACAAATTTGGACATCCAGTATAATGTGAAGAAATCTAATAAGTATCGCTTAGGTGATTTTTTTCATTATTCATTCCCCAAATATTTGTCTCCATCAAATGATGAGGATTGTTTCCAACCATAGGCCTCTAAAAAATTGGATCCCCCAAATTTACAGGATGTTTTACAACACTTATCTATAAAACAAATTCTTCCTCAAATGATCACACACTTGCTCAAATTGATTGTTCTTCTAATCCATTAATAAATGGATGCTTGAAAGGTAAAATTATACATGTTTCCACTAGTATTGATACTATTTTGGTTTCTTCTACTTATATTAATTATAATCCCATTATCTCTTGGGATGAATTTCTAGAGGAAGGTACTTTATCTATTTATAGAATTTCAAATAAGGATTTTTCAACTAGAGACTTATGAAATATCCTAGATTATGTGGAGTATGAAGACATTCAAGAAGAAATAGGGGCTTCAGCACAAGCTACTATGGATTATAATTTATGGGAGGAACCTAAATGATTTCATATAAAGTTCCTAATGGTAATGTAAATTCTCATATTGTTCACCTCAAAAGCAAAATGGCACACTATCTGGTGTAAGTTTCTTCATATGCATAGATAAAGTGAATACGTTTGGGTATGTTCATTCACTTAATTGTATCAAAAATGAGATAAACCATTTGGATATTAAAAAAACTCATATCAATATAAATTCAATGGATCTTTATAGGATTGAGAAGAGATATGAGCCTACTAGGGGTAGGGAGAAACCAATAATTTTTATGTCAAATCCTATGCTTCTTTGGAAACTCATTATGATAGTGCATGGGGTAGTTATGTTTCATGCGATAAAAATGGTTTAAAATCACCAAGAAATAAAAAATTTAGTTCTTCCAAAACATTATAGGAATCAGTTCTTCCTTCACTGCATTTTAATGGGATCATGTCTAATGAAGTAGTTGTATCGTCATCAGTTAAGGGAGATGGGAAAACTACTTCTCCTATTTACATCTCACATGTTTCTATAATTTTTCCATGTTGTGACAAATATGATACTTGGGATTCTTAGTTGGTGTCTTAAAAAACATATGTCTAGGTATACTTTTGGGTCTATTTTTGAAATGGTTATTCGAGATGAATCTCTAGTGAAGGCTAGATGTACACTCATAGAGGATGTTCTATTACCTCGACATCAGATGCAGTGGGTGTCAGAAGTTCTATGGACTCTTCAATGAGGCATGTTGGGCCTTCTTTAGGAAATAAAATTTAGTGTTCGAAGAATTTTCCATTCATATATAATTCTAGAGATACTTATTGTGCGACATGGATGGACTAATATTTTTTTTATTATAGGTCCTTAGGCTTGAAAAATCAGATTCCTCTTGGGGGTCTTGATCTTGTTTAATCTTACTCATTTAAATCAGATTCGTATGTAAGGATATTCAACTCCTTCGATGTAATTCCATATTATAGTAGCAAGGTGGAATGGAAAAGTGTTTAACATGTAACTAGAACAGTAGAGATGATGGTTGTTGTGATGATGCACTTCCTTATAATGGAGGTGGCTCCAAGATACATGTCAAGACATTGATAAAGGGATGAAACCATAATGGTATATGTAAAATATCCTCTCACTAAAACATGAAAACTCATTCTCGAGTGATTTGACCACATTTTGTATTTTGATGTTCCAGTTTTGTTTTCATATTTTTGTATTTGTTTCTTAATAAAGATGTCCCTAAGCCACAACCATTTCAGGAAAATCATGTGAGTATATTAATAAGAAGATATATATATATGTATATATTCAAATATATGTAAATAAAAATAAATATATATAAAAAATAAAATAAGTGTGAATATATATATATATCAATATAAAATGAGTAAATTCCATTCCTCTAGAGAAAATTGTTCATCTTGTGTGTGTGTATATATATGTGTGTGTCATGTTTATATATTCCATCAAATATATATTAAAATATATTTGAATTCATATATGAAACACCTATAAAAATATACACATATCTGTAAATATATATATATATATGTACAAATACACACATACACACATAAAAATGAATTTTTAGTAAATTTGAATTTTATAAATACACTACAAAAAAATTATTTGTAAATATACAATCATGCCAAGTTATATAAATATTAATATAAATGAAAAAATATATATAAAAATATATAGATATATTAATAAATATATTAAAATATTTTTTTGATTTATTTAAAAATAATTATATAATTACATATAATTACATGAATAAATATATAAACAAAAAATGTATGTAAATATACTAATATAACTATAAGTAAATAAATATTTGAGTATATATTCTGATATATAATTATATTTTATAAATGAATTTTAAACTGATTATATAATAATATATAATTATTTGCATAAATATTTGTATTAAAATAAAAAATATATATATAACTGTAAAAATATATATATCATTAAATATAAAATATAAAAAAAATTAAATGGTAAGGGTGTAAACCATTGTTAATGGGGTTACTAGAATGAATTATTACGACTGTGAATGACATTACCTAGGCCTAGATAGCCTAGAGTCAGGGTCAACTACTAAATACATTGGCATGATTACAATGAATCGAGCCCCGAAGGTCCAATCAGTTTAGTGGTCTTGGTAAACCAGTTGCATAAATGATTATTTTATTACAAATGAATACATTGATTATAACATAATTTTTTCATTATTCTTTTTAAATAAATAATTAAACCACTTTGAGGATAAATCTAATCCAACTAGTAAATCCATGCATATTATTCATAGAAAGCTTATTGGATTATTAGGGAATGAAACATAATAAGGGTGATCTCAAATGATCATTAAGGGAAAAATATAGCTGAATCAATAATGAATCACTGAGAATAGTCAATATAGAAAGGTCAATAACTGAATGCACATGCCATGTAATCAGTAAACTAAATGGAAGTACATAAGAAATATGAAAAGGTAATAACTAGAATAAAATTTCATTAAAAAACTAGATAAGGACATTTCAATATAGAAAGTCAGGAAACTGAAACACATTCCATTTATTCAATAAACATAAAAATGTATCCAAAGAATTGTTGGCTCGTTATCTCATGGATGAATAATAACTAAAAAATGAAAATGGAACACATATATAGATACGTCGACACAAAATTATAAGGATGAATAATACCATAATATAAATGAAGGAAATGATTAGTTATTAGATTCCATGTTTCCTAGGTATATGGTATATTTACCATCAAGACCTTTCACAAGATGGTTTAAAAAATGTAGTGTAAGAACCCATTTAAGGTGGCTAGCCAAATGACTTGTCCCATGAAACTATCGATGCATCTAGGGGATATTTATAATCGGGTCTCGCATGTGTCATACTAGTCCAAAACAATCCTTATCTATTAAATAATCAATTAAACAATGTTCCTTATCTAATATTTGTATGGATTAGAAGATATAGATTAATCAAACAATATTCAATGTATACACCATATGAAAAATAGTATACAGTTTAGTAAATAGTAATATCCATGATAAATGGAATAGTTAATTTATTGGAAATTCTATATTCAATGATAATAAGAGATTTCATAATTCAAGTGGACTAATAAATAAATAAAGTGAATGTGAATAACATCCTTGTCCAAATAAATCATAAACCATCCAGAGTAAGATTAAGTATTGTATAAATAAAAAAATCCAACTGTAGTAAAAATAAAAGGTTGTTGTTGTTGAAGAAATAAAATCATATATTTAAAAAATATTCTTCAGGAAAATATCCTTTAATTTTGAAAAACTGTTTGAAAATATTTTTATTTAAAAATAATCATTTTAATTTTGAAAATGATGCTTTAATGAAATGAGAGCATATGAATTTGCAGATTTTATACAATTTAAAAAAATATTTCTTTTTTACGGAAAAACAATAGAAAGTGCCTCTTTATGAATGAAATGAGAAGATTAAATTGAAACATTTATAAAACAAAAAAGGATACAAAGTTCATCAAAAAATAAGTTTAAAATCATTTTCAAAAACCAATTAATAAAAAATGGGTTTTAAAAGAAAACATGCTCTCTGACTAAAGAGACAAATAAAGTCATGTTTTCTTACAAACATTTTATAAAACACATTGAGTATAAAAGAGTGGAAAAATGGTAATAATAATTATAAATTTTATTGAATAAAAAGAGTACAATTAAAGTTTTTATTGAACAATTGTTATTTAATTTCCTTAAAATGTAATTCCGTTGAAATATCATTGGGATTAGTCTTGATGAAAATAATCTTTAAACATTCAAAAGTTTCCCATACAACTTTGAAAAAAAATTAAATCCAAATCCTCATGAAATAATAACACTAAATGAAAGTATTAAATACCATTAAAGAAAATTAATTCACAATAAAATATATATAAAAATTTTATGTAGATACACCACACAAAAGATGTATTTAGTGAACATTACATTTATCTCATTGATGTAAAAAGTACAAAGAGAATACCTTACCAATTTGGTAACAAATGATTTGGAAAACCCAAAGGTATTAATCATTTACTAAAACATTTAAATACCATGAATATAATCGAGTTCATGATATTATATATCAATCTAGAAGTAAGTTCAATATATATTATTAATTAGTTGTACAATAATTAAGTATTCATCATGTAATGAAAATGAGACAATAATCCCTTACCTTGTGTTTCCTTTCAGGAGAATGTCTATTAAATTCCTATATAATAAACTTATTTTAATTTTATACCTAGTTAAGAACATTTTTCATTTTTATAATTGATTTTATTTAACTTATTACCTTTTTTTGTGCATCTACAAAAAAAATTAATTTTACATCATGTGGTTTTGACCACATTTTATTTTTGTGTCAATAAAAACTATTATTTGTCAACTATGGTCATAGGTTCCATTATATAACATATATATAATAATAAACATTAAATAATTATCATATTTTTACATCAATTGTAATTTTAAAATCAATAATTAAATATGGTTATGAAAATGAGAATATGTTACCATCGTAGAGACGGTAGGCCGTACGTACGCATGAGTAACAATCCCATTTTTAAATGAACATGTTGGTAATAAGGTAAGTAATTCAAATATTTAGAGAATTATAATTATAATATTATTTAATAATATATATATATATGTATACATATATATATAATACTATGGTGTAAAGGGAATCACATCATGTCGATAAGGTAGTAGTCCACACATCTACAAATGATGTTATATCTTTTAAAGACTATCGAGGGGTAATAATGGAGATTATATGTGTGTGTGTGTGTGTGTCTATATTATATTTCCAAAAAGATAATTAATTTATGAATATAATATAAATTTTCTGAATGTCTTGTATGTTTAATTAAAACCATCCTTTATACATTCCATGTTTAGTGTGAATGAATCCCAACGCTTTGAGGGCGAGGTAGTCCACACGTACTCAAACGATGTTATCATATTAAAATTAAATGGAAATTATTTAATGTAGGTATAATAAAAGAATTAAATAAGTACAAATACATAAAAAAATATCATATATAATATATATACAAACATAATTTTCATCATAATGGCCACCATGAGAGGCAGTAGGAATAATTTAACAATCATCATTTTATAAGGCAATAGTTCGTCGTACACAGAAACATTTTGTTCGTTACTCATTAGATGGTGGTGTCTATAATTTTAGGCTGAACTCTCATAATAAATAAATCCTAGTATATTAATTAAAATTTTTTTACACAAGAAAATATTAATGATACTTTATGGGTTTTAGAATGGAAATTAAAATAGAGATATTGAGAAAATACATTACCTTTAAATTGGGAAACATATTTTGGTTTGATCAAAATGAATCCATTTATGGTATTCTACCCAAAAATGAGGCTTCTAGGTCTAGGGTAGGGATGTTGGGACACCATTTGAAAAAACCTTGGACCATCTTAAGAGGCTTGAGAGGTGTGAGTAATGGGTAGAGATGGTGGCCTTTTAGAGGGAAGGAAAATAAATCACATGGTATTCTTGAAAATAATTAAGGTGTAAAAATGATTTTACATAAAAAAGTCTTAAAAACTATCAAAACCATCAATAAAAGGTTAATGGCCAAAATATTTCCATAAAATGGGTTTTAGAAAATTATATTGGTCATTTTGGCCCATAACCATAGGGTTTAGTCAATTTTTAATCCTAAATACACTTTCATCGCCAAATTAAATTTAATCACATTTATTAATAATTTTTGTAAAAAATTATAATGATATTATTAGACCCCAAAAATTACCTTGATTAAAATGTTTTATGTCATATTTTCAATATTAAAATCACAGAAGTTAAAAAAATTGGATTAATGTTAATCTCGGAGACAAACGAATTAACTGGTTTTAGTAGAAAAATGATCAAAAGATTGGTATATTTTTTATTCAATTTAAAAACTTAAATTGATTATAATAAACTAAATTGTATTAATAATTGAATAATTGATCTAAATTGACATTAAATAAATTTATAGCATCATTTATCATTAATAATTAATTAGAAAAAAATGCACTTTTTAACTAAAAAACAGTATTTTTCACTATTCTTTAAAAATTGATGTTTCTCAGAAAAATTGAAAACATTCAACCTAGGCTAATTTAGATGTATTGAATTCAAAAATGAATTTATATATCAAAATAAATTTATAAAAGTTCCAAAATTTTGATTTAAAATAGGTTCTCCATTAAAAGGCAGTAAAATGCCTTAATATAAATATAGGATTTTATGTAAAATATTGGGTTTTCTCTTATCTTATGCTTACCAAAATCTATTAGATGAATATAAAAAATAATTGATTGAGTATGTAAATTATTTATTACATTAATATCAGTCACTAACTATAATTAATTTAATATATGAGGGTAAAATAGCTTTGTGAGCATAAAAATAGTTCTCTATAAAAATATCCTTTGAATATTGAATTAGTTCTTATATTAATTTATAATTTAGTTTTAACCAATTATATGGTTATATAAACCATATATTTTCATAATTTAGTTAATTATATTCATAGTGTCTAGTTTATATATTATTATATTAAATAATATCGTTTTATTTACATACTATTACTTAGTAAGACTCAATATTGCATATAAAGAAAGCCATCAAAGAAGGTCTATTTTTTCAAGTAATACAAGATATAGAGGAAGGTCATTGTTGTATATGATGTACACTAACTCAGTTACACATTCATTTGAATCTAAATCAGTGTTTCATGCAATTAAGTATATAGAATATATTTTAGATAGTAAATATATTATAAATTACATGGATATTATATTACCTACGAGCTTTCTATCCCATGTCAGTAACGATAACGAATAAAAGGTTACGAATTTTGGTTTTTGGGGCATCACATTCTCCCCACTTTATTTAAATTATGTCCTCACAATTTAGATTCAATCGTGGGTATATATTGTTTGATACTTCCTATGTTTGTAATCCCACATTGTTATAAGGGTTCATAAGTAATCCTCTATTAAAGAGAGAATTGAAAGTACATAAGTTACATGGAATACCATGTAAATAGGTCTCTATTTAGGAGAACATTAGTGGAAATTAGAGATACATACTTGGTGGAAAAGTGTAAATATTTCTAGGTGGTAAATGAGGTCATCAATAACAAACAAGTGAATAATCAATGGAATGTTGAGGACCTCAAAGCCTTAAATAAATAATGATTTAGAAGGCCATCGGTTCAACATAAAGATAAGTATAAGGAAAAAGATTTATTTATAAGTCTTTTTAGAAATGTTGGGTAATCCTTTTTACTCACCATGAAAATAATGAAATATTCTTACACGGTATTTTTCAATCTTATATAAGCAATCATAACTTTTGGTTGGGCTTTGATCATTTTTTAATTCATTCCTTTAATACAAAGAATTAATTTCCAATAATTAATTTTTTATGGTTAATTCACTAAAAACTTTTAAATGATTGTAAGAGTGACCAGTATATCATTTTATCCACAACTATCTTCCAAACCAATTTGGATATTAGATTAATCCATAATCCTAAAAGGTGATACTAATGGTTCTAAATTAACATTAATTCATTAAATTGTTTAACTAAAAATAATGGAAATTAAAAAGGACATTACATAGGTCACTGGTAGTCATGAAACCCTTATTATCCTTCAGTAATGCATTCATGTCTCGTTGCATTTCTAGATTTGATTGGGTATCACCCAGGATACAGGTTGTCGTATTCTAAAAACATATTAATATAATTTCCAAATATAAATATAATGGAAATACTTGAAATTAGGATAATATATAAATGAAATTTTTTCTATATTTTTCAATAAAACCTCAATACATAAATACAACATAAATTTTATTTCCTAATAGGCCCTTCCTTGGTCTAGGGTTTATCTATAATATAAATAGTTTCATTTCAATATCATGAAACTTTAAAATTAATCTAAAACTCCTTTAGTATAACCTAGGTTACTTATTATGAATCCAAATCTTTCATAATGGTATGTAAATAAAAGGTGTATTATCCTATGCATATCTATCATTAATTTCAAAGAAAGTTCACAGTAAGGCTCATTGTTGTGTACCTTGTCACCCCAAGTCAAGCTTAGAAAACCTTGTTAGAGTTGTTACTCCTATGTACTTCTATTCAAGAACCATGTCAATATTTAGTATCCAGATAGTGATGTATTTCTAGGAAGTCCCACAAAATCTATACTTTCCAAAAATTATAGTGTTTTCATCTATACATATTCAAATTATACCTTAGTATTATGTTATCTAATATAGGTTTTCTTAATTTCTATTCTCGAAGATGCTACTAAACTTCCTCTAATACCAACTTTTGAGACCCTACCCAATATAGCCCAAAGCCGATATCTGTTACTAAATACAATGGCATGATTACAAGGAATAAAGCCCCGATGTGCTGATCAGTTTAGTAGTCTTCGTAAACCGGATACATAAATGAGTATTGTATTAAAAATGAATACATCAATTAAAACATAATTTATTTTTCTTCTTTCTAAGTAATTAATTAAAAAAATTCTATGATAACTCTAATCCATCTACTAAATCCATGAATATATTTCATATTACAATTCTTTAATTCCTCGGTAATACTAATAAAGTGAGGGTGAGATCAAATGCTCTTTAATGGAAAAATATTGCAGAAGCAAAAAGGAATCAATGAGAATAGTCAATATGGAAAGGTGAATAATTGAACACACTTGACATCTAACCAATAAACATAATTTAAGTACATAATACATATAAAAAGGTAAAAAATTTAAGCACATTCCATTCAAATAAATAGGCACGGAAATATCAATATGGAAAGTTAAGAAACTAAAACACAACCCAATTATTCACAGAATATAAAATGAAATGTATCCATAGATATTTCGATGCATTATCCCATTTATGAGTAATAACTAAATCCTAAAAAGGAAATACATCCATAGATATGTCGATGAAAAATATCATGGATGAATAATATCAGAATATAAATGAAGGAAATTATTTTTCCTTATAATCCATGTTTCCTAGTTACGTGGTACCTTTACCGTCAATACCATTCAATAGAAGGTTTAAAAAAATTAGTGTAAACCCCATATAAGGCCACTAGCCAAATGAATCATCCCATGAGACTGTTGATTCATCGAGGGTCTATTTATAGATGGTCTCTTCCCATGTCAAACCAGTCCAAAACGTTCCTCATCTATCAAATAATAAGTTTAACAATGTTCCTTTTCTAATATCCGTATAGAGTAGAAGATATAGATTAATCAAACAACATTCAATGTATACATCATAAGTAAAATGGTATAAGGTTTAAGAAATAGTAATATCCATGATAAATGAAATGGATAATTTTGTAGAAATTCAATGTCCAATGATAATAAGAGATTACATATTTCAATGGGATTAATAAATAAATCAAGGAAGTGAATTTGAATACTATCCTTGGACAAATAAATCATAAACCATCGAGAATATAGTTAAGGATATTATAAATACACTAAATCCCATGTGGATTAAAATAGAGTGTTGTTGTTGTGATGAAATAAATGAATATATTTTAAAAATATTCTTTTGGAAACATCTGTTTATTTTGAAACTATTTTGGAAAACATTTGTCTTTAAAAATAATCCTTTCAAACATAAAAATTATGCTTCAATGAAATGGCATCGGATGAATATGAAAATGCCTTAAGAGGTAAAAAGAATATTCCTTTTTTATGTCAAAAGGTTATAAAATGCCTCATTAGGAAAATGACAAGAATATTCAAAACATTGGTAATATAAAAAAAGGGTAAAAGTTTCATTCAAAAATTTCAAAACCATTTTTGAAATCCTTTTAATAAAAAATTATTTTTAGAAGAAAAATGGTTCTCTATCTAACCAGAGGAGAATAAATTTGTTTATTGGACAATGGGTATGTAATTTCTTCTAATGGAAATTCCATTTAAAGATAATTATGATTTATCATGAGGAAAATGATATTTAAACCTTCCAAAGTTTCCAATACAAATTTAATGCAATATTAAATCATAAACCTACTGATAGAATAATATTAAATTAAAGTACTAAATAACAGGAAGAAAAATTAATTCATGATATAAAATATATAAATGGGATATAGATACACCACACAAAAGATATACATAGTCATCATGACATTTATCTCATTGATGTAAAAAGTGAGATATGAATCCCACACCAAACTGGTAACAAATAAATTGGAAAACCCAAATGTATTAATCATCTAATAAAACATTTAAATACCAAGAATATAATGGGGATCATGATATTATATGTCAATGTGGAAGTAAGTACACTATATCTAAGAAATTTGGTGTATAGTAATTAAGTATGCCTCATGTAACGAAAATGAGATAAGAATCTCTTACCTTTCTTTTCCTTTTGGGTGAAAGTCATTTAACTTTACATATAATAAACTTTCAATAATTTTATACTTTCATTGGTATGATGGATGCATACTAAATTCACACACTTAATAAATAGAGTAAAATTAATTCATTAAATAGGATTCAATAAATGAATTATCAAATTTAATTTAAAAAATAATTAATTAATTAATGACCCCATTTTATCCAACCCTAGGACCATGTTCTTTCTTCACTAATTACATTTTGTAATTTCATGTTAGTATAAGTTTTAACATTTAATTTGACATTTAAATTTCATTTCATTATGAGTTTAATTAAAAAAATGAATTATTTTACTTGGTATAGATTATGTAGGTGAACAACTGAGAATGATCCCCAAGTGAGAGGACCCTGGTCATCCTCTGTACTTCATTGGGAGAATTTATTTCTTTTTCCACGCCCTAAGAAAATTGTGCGTAAAAACTGGCACTGCTGTCGGTGATCTAAATGGTTGTGTACTTTACATTTTCTATTTTCAACATTTATATAGTTTTCATTATTTTATAAATAAATATAGAAAATAACATTTTTAATGATGTATTAAAATTCAAATTGTTATGTATGGGATGATTACTCACAGGTGGAATATCAAGAACCAGAAGTGGATTATGTGACTTAAATGCCTAAGTAAATAGGGTTAATAATACTCTGGATGACTTGGGGAAAAATTCAAATAGAATTTGACTATATTCGATCATATATTGTGTAACATGAGACTAAATCGGGGCAAGAGCCTGAGCAAGCTGTGGAAGAAATTTCCCCACTAGTTTCTGATGTTTAAGAACCTGAGGAGGTAAAAGAGGATATTCATGAAGTTAAATTCCACGTCTCTAAACTAATGCTAGAGAAGATAGATGAAAGATTATTTTTTACTGATTTACAAAAGGGTGATCACGTAAATTTGGTGAAATTTTGGAGTGAATGGGAGGAAATTGAAATGTAACATGATCTATTAATTCCTAAAAATGTAGAAGATAAACCACCTTTATACCTCTTTCTAGCCTTGGAAGATAAACAAACAAACCATGTGGTGGAATTCAAAGAAATATTAGAGGATCCTTACTACCTAACTCCATCAAGTGAGATAGACTTAAATAAGAACTTATCACTAAATAAGTGATTGAACCAGAAACTAATCTAGGAGACGATCATTTCATAAACTCTATCTTTTCTAATTTCATTCAATCTGATTTCAGTTTTACTTCTTATGATATTGAATTTTCAGATTTGGCCAATCCTTGCATCACCCTAGAAAAATATAATGAAAACTAAATTTCACATTTTGAGAAACACGTAGAACTTCCTAAGGGAATTGACAATATACTTGAGGAACCCCATGAAGAGATAATAGTGGCTCTTCCTAAAGAACTAAATCTACAATCTTCTTACCTTAAAAGGAAGTATTTCAAAAATAATATTTCAAATTTAAATTTTGAATCTCCCTTTGATTATTCTTTTAATGTAGTAAATATGGAGAAACCAATGAATTTTTAAGAAGACGTTGCACATGTAGAAACTGAAGATGAGTAGGTTTCGTACATTATCCTACCCCCACTGTATAAGCTATACCACATTATGAAGTGGGTGGATCTAGTGTACTCTATACATGGAATTATCCCCAACAAGAACAAAGAATTACAATCTGAAAAAAAATGTGGTGGTTCATGTCAAAGAAGATCCACCCACCATCAGATTATGGATGACAATTGGTACTTCCCTTTAGAGGTAGTAAAACAAGTCAGGTCGTACATGGGGGATCATACCATGATTTATCTTTACTTTCTTTCTATTAATTTAGATTCCAATTTCTTTTCTTAGAAATAGCATAGCATGTAGCCCACTCCCTCCTATATTTCTAAGCTTTAATGACATGATAATTTAAATTAATTGAGTATTTCTTTTTTGTAGGTTCATGATTGAAAAATGGAACCCTCAAAAAGAAGAAAACCAAGATTCATTTCAAAAGGGAGTTCACTTTTAATGTTAAACTTTGAAACTCCTTAATTTTTTGTTTTGAGCATTAATGATAAGATTTACATTCCCACACTTGAATTAATGCTTTACTAGAGTTATCTAAGAGACATGAGTTTCTTAGGAATCTAGTGATGCCATGTTTTAGATTTCAATGATAATGAGATTTAATGAGTAAAATGGATAATAAGATGATTAAAGTTAATCATGAATATGGAAATGAGGATTCATGATTTGTTAGAATTAATTTATTCAGGTAAATGAAATTTCCCTAACATTTTTCATGATTTGAATTTTTTAAATTTATGTGAATTAATTTGTCATTATTAATCATTACATGAGTGATTTTATAATATCATATTCACATTCCTAAGAAGATTTCTAGACCAAATATTTCATATTTTATCTTGAGCACATTTCTTGAGTGATATTGGGACATTCCACCTCCCGTAACTTGTATTGAAACTTATCAAATCTATGATTTTTCAAAAACACATTTAAAATGATTAAGATAGTACTTTGGCTAGCCATATATTTACTTGAGACCCACCCTTACATTTATCCTCGATTAGCTCTTAGAAGCCATATATTTCCTTATAGGTTTATTCTATATTACAAGCAGATATTCCCTTACCTACCTACACTTTTAGTATTTTTGCATGGATATTTCAGGATTAAGTGTGGGGGAAGGGCCTTTCATGTGTGTTCATTGGGATTTGTATCATTTTTTGGTGGTGTGAGGTGTGTGTCATCATTTTTGGCAATGCATTATTCAAAAATTGGGCATGAGTCATCCTTTCTTTAAGCTCCTTTCATTAAATCCCTTTCTCCTTAAAAAGTGGAAAAAAATAAAAATAAATATATACCTATCTAGAGCATAAAAAAGAGAAAAAATAAAACCGTGCCTTTCTAGATATTTACATAAAAATATAAAAAATATAGGGATAACATGGATGATATCATTCATTATAATCATTTATTGAATCATGTCACATGTCATAAAAAAAGTTTGGTATTTTATTTCGCATTTTTAAGGGGATTTGAGTGAGGTTCATCCAATTTTTTCACTTGATAAATCATACATTGTACATATGAGTCAAACCTCCTACATATATCCTTAAATTATTTCAATCATTTAACCACCAACCCTAAGACACAGAGTCATTTTAACCTTTATTACAAGTCCCTGTGATTTTATGTACTTTTTGTCTTTACAAAGTGGATAAAGTAGTTCCTATATATGCCTATCTATAAGGATAATATTCTTATGATATGAGAAAAACATCACTTAAATTGTATCATGAGTGATGAGAGAAAAGATTCAAAAGGGAGTTTTATCATGATTTGGCATGTTTAATAATTATAAATTAAAAATATTGAATGAATTGAAGGAGAAGCTCTATCATTTTTCAAAGGGGAAAAGTAAAATCAATGAATTTATTGATTCTATGAAAAATGGACAATTAAAATTATATAATTTTTTGGAACTTGAAAATTTTATTGTACATTGATAATTTAGTGATTTTATTGCTTTGAAATTTGAATATTGGTAACATTGGTTCCCTATGAATTCTATGTTGAGATTTTTTGCTTGAGGATAAGTATATTTTACATGTGGGAGAATTGATATGGATAATAGTTTCATCATTTTTTATATGTAATTAAATGATTTAATCATTAAAATGTTATAAATGTAGAGTTATTTACCTCAATTTGGGATTTATAGGGTGTTGTGTGCATAAATGTGAAAACTACTTAATTTGGAAATATTGACAGATTTTAATCACTTTGGTAATTTTTGAATATAATTTACAATATATATCTAATTTATGTGATTAATTTTTTATTTTATTACTATATTTAGTTTCTTCATATTTGTTTTTTTGAACTAGGATTTAATTCGGCCATCCAAGGGTCCAAAAAATTTACTCAAGTTGTACAACTATTATGAAAGACTGTGTGGACACCACCTCAGTTAATTGATAAAAAATAATTCAAAAAAATCCAATTAGGGTTATTCAAATTAGAATGGAACGAAAATTAAATGGGGAGTTTGGCTGTTGAAGATCATATAAATATTCCTTCATTAAGGAGGCTCATGGATGCTCAATCTTTTGGGAATAAAAAGGTAACATTCATCCCAAATAAAATCTCAATATTAAATTGAAATATCTAATACTAAAAAAGGATGATAAATCTGAAATTTTGGGATGAAACATAAAATATATTTTGGAATATCTTTCAAGAATATAATAATCCAAAATTATTCCACTAAATTGTCCTACCAGGATCAATCTTTTGGTGGACAGAATCTGCAGTAAATCTTAAACAAATATTTTGAATATCTAAAATTTGAAGACCCGTGGATGGAGTCACATGGCCTATATATGTAGGATTTCACGCATGATGAAGGGGGATTTCGACACCAACATTGGAGAGGAGGCCTAGGGAAATTATTCTGACATAGGAATTTTCTTTTCTTTTCTTTTTATTTCAGTTTTATTTTAAATGTAACACATTCATTTTTTATTAAAGTGTTCCCCATTTCTTCTTCATTCTTTATTTGTTCTGAAAACTCTAATTATCTCATTCTTTCTATTCTATCCATCCATTGTGATCTCTAATAACATTTCAATGGAAGGTGACTAACCTGAGACTTGGCATAGTGGTAGGTTTCATGGTGTTCTTTGTTATTTCACTTCAAATTAAAAAAAACTTTAAATCCATTTGTCATAGAGGCTAGAATATTGAATGGGTGCGGTGGTCGTCCACCACAACGCAATTTCCAAATCCATTTATTTGACTTCATTAATTAATTTTCACTCCCGTATCTTAGGCAAACCCTTCATACAGTGGAGTTAGGGTTTCTATAAGGGATGAAACATCATATGGTAGAGCCATGTCTTTTTGGGATAGCATTCTTGGTTGAGGAGTTACCCTATTTGACTTTTGGTGGAGGTGTGGTTTGGTATGCCGGATGCATAATAAAATCACACACTAAATAAATTAAAGAGAATTAATTCATTAATGAGGTTTCAATAAATGAATTATCAAATTGAATTTAAACAATAAATAAATAACGAATGAACCCGTGTTATCCAAAACTGGGACCAAGTTCTTTCTTCACTAATTACATTTTGTAATTTCATGTTAGTTTAAGTTTTGACATTTAATTTGATTCTTCAAATTCATTGTAATCAAAGATTAATTAAAATAAAAAATAATTACTTTAGTTGATATAGATTATATAGATTAAAAACTAAGAAAACTCCTTAAGTGATTCGTCCCTGGTCAGCCTCTGTGTTACATTAGGAAACTTTATTTCTTTTGTCACGCCCTACGAAAGGCATGCGTCAAAACTAGCATCATTTATAGAATGCTAAATTGGTTTTTACTGTTATTTTTCTATTTCCAAATTTTAGATAGTTTTCATTATTTAAAAAAATTACAAAAAAAACCTTTTCCATGATGTATTCAAATTTAAATTATTATACATGGGATAACTACTTGAAGATGCAATATTAAGAACCCAAAGTTGATTATAGTGATCTAAATGCTCGAATAGATAGGGTTATCAAAATAGTGGATGACATGGGGAGAAAATGAAAATAAAATTTGACTATATATGAGCACATACTGTGAAACCCGAGCCTAAACCAGGTAATGATCTTGAGAAATTTGTGGAATAAATTTTCCCACTTGTTTTTGATGTTGAAGAACCCTAGGGGGTAAAAGAGGATGTTCCGGAAGATCAATTCTACCTCTCTCAACCAATGCTAGAGGAGATAGATGAAATGTCATTTTCTACTGATTTACAAGAGGGTGATCATGTAAATTTGGAGAAATTTTGGAGTGAATGGGTATAAATTGAAATGAAACATGATCTCTTAATTCCATAAAAAGTACAAGAGAAATAATATTTCTACCTCTCTCTAGCCTTGGAAGATGAAAAAATCACCCAATTGGTAGAATTCAAAGAAATACTAAAGGATATTAACTACCTACCTCCGTCAAGTGATGATCAACTCTAAGAGGAACTTATCACTGAAGAAGTGAATGAACTAGAAGCAACTTATAGAGATGATCCTTTCATGAACTCTATCTTTTCTGATTTCATTAAATCTGATTTAAGTCTAACTCCTTATGATTTTAAATTTTATAGATTTGGTCAATCCTTGCATAGCCATTGAGGAAGATTATGAAGAAGATATTTCACCTATTAAGGAACACCAATAGCTCCTTGAGGGCATTGATCATCTACTTGAGGAATATCATGAAGAGATAATAGTGGATCTTCTTGAAGAAACCAAATCTACAAGCCGCTTAAAGGGATGATTTTGAAATTAATATTTCAAATTTATATTTTGAATCTCGCTTTGATTATTATTTTCCAGAATCATATATAAAGAAACCAATGGATTTTGAAAAAGATGTTTCATAAGTAGCAACTAAAGAAGAGGAGGTTTCATACTTTATCCTTCCCCCGCCATGCAAGCTATACCACATTACGAAGTGGGTGGATATGGTGTACCCTATACATGGAATTATTCTCAACAAGAACTAATAACTATACGATGGGAAAAGAAACATGTGGTGGTTAATGTCAATGTAGATCTACCCACCATCATATTGTGGATGACAACTATTACTGCCCTCGAAAGGCAGCAAAAGAATCCATGGCCCACTTGGGGGAGCATACAAAAATTTATCTTTACTTGCTTTCTATGAATTTAGAATCTAATTTCTTTTCAAAGAAATATCATAGATTTTAGGCTACTCCCTCCTATATTTTTTATCTTTAATGACGTGATCCTTTCACTTAATTGAGTATTTATTTTTTTAGTTTCTTTATGGAATAAGGGAACCCCCAAATAGAAAAAAAAGCAAGCTTTATTTCAAAATGGAGGAAACTTTTAATGTATAACATTGAAACTCATTAAATTTTTTTTGGAGCTTTAATGATAATATTTACATTTCCAAACTTGAATTAATGCTTTTCTTGAATTATCTAAGAGACATGAGTTTATTAAGAATTCAGTGATTTCATGTTTTAGATTTAAATGTTAATAATATTGAATGATTAAAATGGGTATTTGGATGATTAAAAAGAAGCATGAATCTTGAAAATATGACCTATGATTTGATAGAATTAATTCATTATTGTAAATGAAATTTCCCAACCATTTGTAATTTGTTGAATTTATGAAATTTATATGAATTAATTTTTTATTATTAATCATTACATGATTGAATTTCCAATATCATATTCCCAAACTTGAGAGGATTTATAGACCAATTATTTCCTATTTTATCTTGATCATATTTCTTGATTGATCTTGGTACATGCCACCTGCATGAACTTTTTTTGAAACATGTAAAATCAATGATTATGCAAAAACACAGTTAAAATTATTGAGGCACTACTTTTCTTATCTGTATATTTACCTAAGACATACCCTTACATTTATCCTTTATTATCCCACAGAAGAAATTAATTTCCTTATAGGTGTAAGCCACATTACAAGCTGATATTTCCTTACTTACTGACACTTTTAGAATTTTTTCATGGATATTACAACTTTGAGTGTGGGGGAAGGGCCTTTAATGTGTGTTCATTGGGATGTGTATCATTTGTGGGTGGTATGAGGTGTGAATCATCATTTTGGGAAATTTATTATTATAAAATTGGGCATGAGTCATCATTTCATTATACATATTTTATTTCATTTGGTTCTCCTTAAAAAAGAAAAAAAATTAAAAATAAATCCGTGTCTATCTAGATCTTAAAGAAAGGGAAAAAATAAAGTTGTTCTCGTCTGAAGATTTACAATAAATATAAAAAGGGGGGAGAACTTGGATTATATCATTCACTATAATCATTTATTCACTCATGTATCATGTCATAAAAAAGCGTGGGGTTGTGTTTCACATTATTAAGGGGATTTGAGTGAGGTTCATCCTATGTTTTCACTTGATTAATAATGTATTGTACATAAGAGTAAAACTTCCTACTTTAGGTCATAAATTATTTCAATCATTTATCCACCAACCCTAAGTTATAGAGTCATTTGAGCCTTTATTTCAAGCCCTTGTGACATTATGTTCTTTTTTGTTTACAAATTAGAGAAAGTAGTTCCTTTACATGGCTATAGATTAAGAGAATGTTCTTATTATATGAGAATAACTACACTTAAGTTATATCCTATGTTGTGTTATAAAAGATTCAAAAGGGAGGTAGATCATGATATGACATGTTTAAAAATAATAAATTAAGAATCTTGAATGAATGAAAGGAGAAGCTCCATCATTTTCCAAAGGGAAAAAGTAAAATGCATGAATTTATTTATTATTTGAAAAATGTGAAATTAAATTGATATTTTTGTGGAACATGAAAATTTGATTAGACATTGATAATTGTTGGACTTTATTTATTTCAAATTTGAATATTGGTAACATTGGTGCCCTTTGAATTCCATGTTGAGATTTAATGCTTGAATAAAAGAATAGTTTAAGTGTGGGGGAATTGATAGGAATAATATTGTCATCATTTTTATATGTAATTCAATGATTTAATCACTAAAATTATTTCAATATTGAGTATTTTACCTCAGTTTTTGATTTATTGGGTGTTTTGAGCTTAATTATGAAAACTGCTTAATTTGGAAATATTGATAGATTTTAATCCCTTTAGTAATTCGTGAATATATTTTATAATATAGATAAAATTTATGAGATTACTTTTTTATTGGATTCATATATTTATTTTATTCATCTATGTGTTTTGTACTAGTATTTAATTCATCCATATAAGGGTCTGAAAATTTACTCAATTTGGTAAATTATTCTGGACGACTCCATTGACACCACCTCAGTTAATTGATCATAAATCAGTCAAAACACATCCAATTGGGGTGATTATATTTTTAATGGAAATAAAATTAAATGTGGAGTTATATTATTGAAGATAATGGGTATATTCTTTCTTTAAGTCATCCCATGGATGCTCCAACTTTGTTGAACAAAAAATAAACATTCATCTAGAATAAATGCTTAGAATTAATTTGGAATTTGTCATAATACACATGGAGGATAAATCCTAAATTTTTTGGTGAAATGTAAAAGATATTTGGGAAGATCTTTTAAAATACAATACTTCAAAATCTGGCAATTAAATTGGTCTACCATGATCAAAACATTTCTGGACAGAATCTGTAAGAAATTTTAAATAGAGATTTTTAAGATTTAAAATTTTAATACCCAAGGACTAAATCAATTGGCCTATATAAGGAGGAGGTAACACATGCTGAAGAGAGGGTTTGACACTAAAATTGGAGAGTATGCCTAGGTACATGCTTCTAACTTATGAATTTTCTTTTCTTTTATTTTTATTTTAGTTTTCTTTTACATGTAACACATTCATTTTTATAACAGGGTTTCTCATTTCTTCTTATTTTTTCTAAAAACTCTAATTATCCCATTTTTTCTCTTACATATATCTGTTTTGATCTATAATCACTTTCCAATGGCAAGGTACTAACCTGGGGCTTGGCCCTGGGGAAGGGTTCATGGTGTTCTTCATTATTTCACTTCAAAATTAAAAATGTTTTAAATCTATTTGTGGTGGAGGTGGGAATATTGAACAGGAGTGGCAGTCATCCAAACAAAACACTGTTTCAAAATACATTTATTTTCATTGATTAATAAAATTTTCCCTCACTTATATTAGTAAAACCCTTCATACGGTGGATTTGGGGTTGTCAAAAGGGCTGAAACGACATATGGTAAAGTCATGTCTTTTTGGGATAGCATTCTCAGTTGAGGTGTTACCCTATTTGACTATTGAATGAGGTGTGGTTTGGTTTTTCTGACGCATTATAAAATCACACAATAAATAAATCAAGGAAATCTAATTCATTAATTTATTTTCAATAAATGAATTTTCAAATTGAATTTAAATAAAAAATAAATAATGAATGAACCTATGTTATCCAACCTTAGGACCATGTTCTTTCATTAGTAAATATATTCTGTAAATTCTTGTTAGCATAAGTTTTAACATTTAATTTTAATTTTAAATTTAATTATATTTTTAGATTAATTAAGAGAAATAATAATTAGTTTAGGTGATATAGATTAAGTAGGTGAATAATTGATAAAGCAACTCAAGTGAGATGAACCTGGCCTGTTTTTGTGATGCATTAGGAATATTTATTTCTTTTTTCACGCACTACGACTGGCGTGCATCAATAATTGAATAATTTTTGATAATTTTATTTATCTAGAATTAAAATATGAAATTAAATAAATCATTATTTTTTATTTATTTAAAATTTTAATTAAATTTCAATCCGTACATTGACTTTAAATTTGGAAATATCATTGATTAAAGGATATTTATTTTGTATTTGTTTTATTTTATTCAATTTAGAAATTATCCTTGTGTAATATGACCTCTAGATATTAATTTAAAAATTGATAAATAAGAAAAAAAGAATAGAGAATATTTAACTAATTGTGTTTTAAATTTTTTATTATTTTCTTATAAAAATAAATATTATATTTTTTAAATTTCAAATATATGTTCTATGAAGGCCACATGAAAACAATGACCTGAATACACCACAACATAAAATGAATTGACAATAAGAGGGGCCAAGCTCCCATATAAACTAATTTTAGGAAGCCTCATGGTAGCTCAATGTTATTGCATAAATACTAAACATGCATCATAAAGAATTTAAAAATTATAATGCAAGCATAAGCTCTCTAATCATGGTAATTTTTCTTTCTTCATTCCTAGTTGACCACATAAAGTCCCCAAGATATCTCATTTTTAACCCAATCATCTATATCACCTCCTTAAACAAATGATAGCATCATCATAGAGTGACCATATATAGAAAGGCAACTGACTGTACATTACATCATATAAGCCAAAGATACTACATTCCCATATTCATGTTCCCACTCTTCCCCTATCGTAATTTCCCTTAATCATTCCTCCCATAATCGACTTACCTAACACGACCCATTACTAGTCTCATGGACCACCAACATGGATATACAATTATATCACAAATCCTCTTCCCCTTTCTATGATCGATCAATCTTACTTGGTAACGTCAATCGACCATACACTACCCATCTAACTTAGTTCTGATGAAAGAAAAGGATAAATTAAATGTTGAAGAACTAAAACCAATGTGATTTTTGAAATATATCTATCTTAACCAAAATTCAAAATTATGCTCAATAATTAAAGAATTTTTGTAGAGCTTTCAATTTCAATGTAGATTCGTGCTAATTCCAGTTGAAGATGAATCAAAAGGAGGTTGAGTCATGTGGGGCCAAATTAATATCAAATCACAAATACAATGATTTATATTTTGGATGACTAATTGATGAAATGAATACAGCATTGAAAAAACTCATTTTAATTTGAATATATGCTTGATCCTGAATATGATTGAGACTGGGTGATCATTAAACTGGGATAATGATTTTTATGAAGGATTTGAAGATGAGATAAGGATAATTGAGTTTTATGGCTATTATTGATTGTTACTTTTACATATTTAATATGGTGGGACCTCAATTATTACCTTTGATAGGATGATATGATACCAATTTATAAACACCACTTACCAAACATATTTATTAAAATAATTTGAGGAGGTAGTCTTGTATTGAAATACCTAATCCTGTAGCTTATTCCTTGTCTAATTACAATCCAATCATTACCATCTCACCACCTTGGTGACTGAGTTCCCAACACCTTTCTCAATAACCTAAAATTGTCTCTTCTTTTAATCACATCCACCAATGTATCCTATGCTCCTCTACAACACAGACCTAATTCCCTAACTATTGGTTCTCTATCTATTCGTCAACAATACCAACCCCAACTCAATCCATCACCTACACTTGTCCAATTATTACAAATATTTCACTAGATATCCCACCATCAAATTATATGAAGTGAACTCGAGAACATGTTGGAGCTTTAAATTCTTGTGGACAACCCCAGTGTTGATACTCCATAACTAATGAATGTTGATCATACCATATTCCTCGAAAACAAATCTAATATTCATTTCCCAATATTCAAACCACACCTTACCAATAACTTACCCAGAATAGCCCACATAAAAGATATTATTTCCCAAGATAATTGGAGCTCACCTCTATGCCAAATCCTTCCTTTGTTCAATCCCCTCACTTTAACCCATGCATAGTGAGCTCTAACAACTCAACTTTTTTATCATCATCCTCATTCAAGCATAATTTTATGTCTACAATTGCAACAAAATACTGAAACACCTCTGCTCAGATTATTATTGAACCAGTATAGAGCTTGATCATGTGTGGATTGTGAAGTAGAGATAAAATATTCCAAATTTCTATATTAAAAAACAATTCCATTCATAGGGAAAAAACCTGAATATTCTTGTTAGGAAAATTCTCTAGGGTATGACACTGAAATTGTGTAATTTTCAAGATGCTCTAGAATCACCTAAGGAATTTTTTGAATTCTATGCTGCTCACATAGTAAATTTTAAACCATGCAATGTACCCCATCTCATTTTTCTTTTATGGGGGGACTATCCATAGGTGTGGGCTGGTCAGTCAAATTATGTTAGCTCATATTTTTACTATATCTTATTTTCTTTAATTTCTATTTAATATAATTATCCAATGGTAGTACACTAATCCATTAGTGTCTAAAATGAGAATATTCCCTTTTTCCCATGTTAATGAATTTTTTATTTAATTAATAATATATTTTCCCCGTCATATATATATTTATTAGGATTGTTTAGAAAATTTGATTATTTCCTTATAACTATGCCTCTATAATTCATCTTCCTTATTTCACAAGGTTTCATATAAAAACCATTAAGATCTCCATATTCCTTTTGACCATGAGTAGTTGGTTGTGTAGGTTCCAAGAACAATATAAGTGTGTGATGGGTCATGTCCATCTTTTCTTTTTTTTTCAATATTGACGATCAACCTAATATTTACATGATAATGAATGTCGTAATCACTAGAATTGAATTAATGAAAATAGATAAGGGGTAGAATGATGGAACCATAATCATGATCATCACATATTATTTATAATTAATTTAATTAATTAAATATTTACCATGCATGAATTGTTTCCTCAATGATGGATCTGAAAATATATATACATTTCATTATCATTTATTTGTAGAAATTGGGAGAAGATTCCCTCTAGTGGTGATCCACAATTGCTCCAAAAAACTCCAAACGTCCACATTAGAATCTGGATGTTCTACAATGGCAGATCATATTGTTTGTGTATTTTTCCTTTGATCTTCACAAGAATTCCTTCAAAAACAATATCATTGATCTCTATAGATTCAAGAGTGGGGGTTGAGGAAGACCACTATATGTTCTTTGGAGAGTTCATAAAGATGGAGATCTCTAGGTATTAATTTAATTATCTATGGCTATCATTCTCCAAAACATAAAATAAGTTTCTCTCTAATAAAATAAATAACTGGATTTAAATACTACTAGGGTTTAGAAATAAATATTTTCACACATTTTTTTATATTTATTTAATCCATTGTGGTACCCCATGTCTTAAAATGATAACACTATTATAATTTCCTCAACATTCACTTAGATTACGAATTAAATTAAATATTATTTAGTCAAATAATATTCAATATATATTATTTCTCACTAGAGAAAAAAATTGAACTATCATTCATTCACAATATATATGGGGCCTTGAATAATGACTATTTTTTTAATAAATAAATATCAATACATTATTCTCCAATAAATAAATAAATATTATATCCACTAAATAGAAAATAAATATTTAATAAATATTTTTCTCAAATAATATTCTCTCGAATAACTAGTGATGAAATATATGAAATAAAATATATATATATATATATATATATATATTTATTTATTATACCATTTGTGGGAATATTATTTATTCCACTTGTTAAATAATATATAAAAATATCCTATTTAATCGAAATTTTGGATAAATGTATTGTGTTACCCTCTTAGATTCATTCTCATTGGTATTTGGAGAAGAAAACTAAATTTTTTGGTTACCATCTAGAATCCTGTGAAAGAATCTGGAGAGAATTAATTTAATGTCACAGTGACATAATACTTCATTTTAAAGATAACTATTTAATAAAATTACTTTAATGTGATATATTGAATCAGAAAAGTGTGTTACCAGTTTCATCAACCTGTTTTCTTGATTTCCCTTTCTTTGTATTTTTAGAAATAAAATATGACTACAAAAAACCATATCTATATCATTACCATAAATTGACATGAGATAAAAAATTATATTAAAGAACTAAAGAGAAATAATCTTTTCTCGCATCATTTATAAATGTATCATTACTCATCAAACACCAAACATATCCAATCACACCATGAACATATATCATTATGGGTTTCATCAATACATCATAGTATATGACTTATAGTAATAATCAATAAATATATTAAATTTTAAGTTTTAATACACAAACCCACCGATAAGAACATCCAATTTAACATATAAAGGTGGATTTTCAACTGGAATGTATCATTCTCATAATATCCTACATTGGATATTACCATGGGCGTACAAGATTTAAAGGGTCCACGAATTCCAATGAGTCTCTACATCTGGGTTCTTGTATCCTTTCTTTCCCAAAAACGATATCATTTAGCTATAGAACATATATATAAGAATAGTTTCATAGAAGTTCTGGATTCACATCACAGTGGGGGAGTGTAGGAAACTTTTTTGGTTAAAGATACTCTTAAGACATTATGACATATTTTGTCACAAATAAGAGAAGACATTATGTGATATGGGGTTTATTAATATTCAAAACTACGAATACATGTTATCGTAATGTACAAAGAAGTTGGTTCAAGGTAACTAACTACAAGAGACTCCCCTTTTCACTAGAGCCAACTACAAACAAATTAGATTCCTCTAGATTTCACATGATACAAATGCTTCGATTGAGATAGGCCTTTAGTGAAGGTGTCTACCACATTCTTTTCCATGGGTACTTTATCTGATAAGATATACATAGATAAATAAATATTATATTTATTAATCTCCCAATATTTTATCAAAACCTAATATCACTCACCATTGGATTCAGAATATCCCATTTCCTGGACATTCAAGTATAAATGATCCATATTCCCCTTCTCATTACCCAAATATTTTATTTCCTCAACCCTTTCCTCTCAGATACCCCAAATATTACTTTGGAATCCAACCATTGATCTGAACTAAGTTATTTCAACCAAAAACATCAATATGGAATTTCTTAATAAATGAAAGAACCATAACATTGGTTATTCAAGAACTTGTAACTATGGTTTAATTTCAACTAAAATAGTTATAGTTCATTCCAACATATTATATATAATTAAGTGATTTTTTCTTTTATGAATAAATATAAAATTATTATCTTTATTAATTTATGTTTAGTATTAAGTGGATTAACATTACTGATTAAAAATCTTTTAGATAATATATATCCATAAGAAAGTTTATTTGAGTTTTATCTTATATTTTTTTCAGTTCACTAATTTCTTTGATTGTGGAAAAAAATACAAATTGGATTAACAAAGAAACATAAAGAAAATAGAATAATATAGTGGTATGATCTTGATCTGTTACTAATTGTTCATTTATCTAGCTGTTTACAAAATAAGTGTTGACCAAGGGAGAAAAACCTTGAACCAATATACATTTAGGTTACATATCTCCACTTCTGCACCTAGGTCTCTCTCTTGGATGGGTTTCACATTGGCCCTAAACTTGAACTTCCTCCATTATCATGGGAGCTCCATCCACCATATACTCATTTAAACACACGTAGATGAGGGAAAATGGTTTTCACAAAAGTAACTAAGGGAACATATTCCCTAACATAATAAGTTGAGTGAATTCATGCATGCCAAAAATTTAATTTAATAATATGTTAAATGAACCCAATCGCATAAAAATTCTTATTATACAATCATGATCATTCCCATGATTGAAACGATCTATGTGTTTAAAATAAAACTAGAATTAAATTCATAAATGTTATTATAAAATATAAATCAAACTGAAATCAATAAATTATCTTCTTTAATTAATTATTTATTTTATTTTAATAATAATTATATTTTCCTCGATATTATCATCAATAATAATTTCAATCAAATAAAATTAATTAAATTAAATTTAACTGTGTATATTAATATAACTTGAAGCTAACACTTTGAAAAAACATCAGAATCTTCCCAACAAGAATTATACTCGTATAATTTTTACTATTGTGACATATGGAATACATAGCATATTATATAATTTCATGACATGTACTATCAACATAATGATTATATAAATTAGATTATTTTTCTATAACATGTTGTGTTTTAATTCACATAGAGTAATATATGTCATTCGACTCACACAT
The DNA here is from genome assembly GCA_963277665.1 of Viscum album. Classification (NCBI taxonomy): domain Eukaryota; kingdom Viridiplantae; phylum Streptophyta; class Magnoliopsida; order Santalales; family Viscaceae; genus Viscum; species Viscum album. Next base: position 1,632,870,504 of record OY728122.1, read on the forward strand.
GATTTTTAAATGTGAACATTACATAGAAAAAAAATAAAATATATATATTAACACCCATGACATGTAGTTTCATATCAACCTAATGACCACACACATGCACGTGTCAATAAGGTTTACATTGTGTAATTAATTAATATTAATTGTTTTCTAAATTAGTATATGTACATGGTGTGTAAAAAAAACTACATTGCATGTACGTCTCTCACCGTATATGTAAGGAAATTGCCTATGGACTTTATGTGTGAACTATTCTATGGAATAATTGGAGTACATGGTGTGTAAAAGGGATATATAGAGTGTAGTCTCTATGTTACATTGTCACTAGTCGGGTAGGTTGTGTATGAAAATAAATAGATCGCCTCTACCTTAAAGGACTACGCACCATGTACATGGGATACATGATGTGTACTCCAGCTAACTATGAACTAGGATGGCCTAGTCAATACATTGTGTAGTAAATTAAAATCACCACATTTATTCAATTGAAAAAATTTGAATTTATTCGGAATTAATTTATGGTGCATTGAACCCTATTATCTGGCGTGTAACTCCAGTTACATGGAGTGTACTCTAGAGTTACCCATATATAATTCTTGGAACCCCCAGATGACATCCTCTATTTTATTTCATTTTTTAAATTAATCATTTTAAAATATTTACATGAAACTAAAGTGGAAGAAGTTGATCTAAAAATTCAGTATAAATAACGATTAAATATTACTTGAAAACTAAATCAAAAATCCGTAGATCAATCAATGTACACAAACTATAATTATAATAATAAATAATAATATTAACATCTAAGGATCAATACACACATCCTTAAAATGGAACATCCAATGAAACATATAACTGTTGATTTTCAATTAGGGGGTATCATTCTTATAATATCCTACACTAAATATTACTAAGGGTTCACACCATTAGAATGTGCCTCAATGGCCTATGAGTCTCTACCCCCTATAGCTTGCATCATTTTTGTCCCAAAAATGATATCATCCATCTATATAATATTTATTTAATAATAGTGTCATAGCACTTTTGGGTTCTTCTCATAGAGGGGAACGACTATGACCTTTTAGCGTGACAACTACTCTTAAGATATTATCAAATACTATGTTACATATAAGACCAAGAATGATTTGATAAGGCGTTTATTAATATTCAAAAATATGGAAATAATTTATCATAAAGTACCCATAAGTTGGTTAATGTGATCCAAATCCAATAGGTAGACCAAGAGGAAATTAGAGATATCAAATCACCTAGACAAGTGAGATTATAGGTTTTAGTGATTATTGCATCCCTTAAATAAATTCAAATATTCTAGGTTGCACTATCAAGAGAGGCTTAAATTTATTTGAGGGAAAGAAGGAGATTATTAAAATAAAATAATAAATTAAAAAGGGAAGGTGATGAAATATTAAAAATTAGAAAACATCATTTCAACTAATGATAAGACCAAATCAATCAAATCAGTATTTTAGACACCAAAATCATCGAAAAAGATAAGAACAAACCAAAACAAATTCCTCTCTAGAGATAAACTGATTCCACTAATAATGTATTCAATTCGACTTTATATATTAATTTGTTGAGGGACCCATTAAAGACCACTCATTATCATGAAATCAATTTTATGGAGACTAGTGTTATGTTCCTGTTTATTTCAAAAAAACATCTCAACAAATTATAATATCTAGTTCATCTCGCCACATGAGATTTGATTCATCTTTTTAATGAAATATTATTAAAATACTAAAAAAATTAAAATTCATTAAATAAATGGAGAGATATTTTTGTCAAAATGATATTGATTTATGATTACTCTCTATCTTTATCCTCCACCCAACTGACACTGGTAATTAAAAACAATGGAGAAAATATAGATCAATTATCTAGATCCTCAATATAATTATATAAACCAAAATTCAATATTAATAATTAGATTCAAAATACCAATAACCAATAATAAATTGAGCATAAATTAGAATTATCCAATTTCTTCCAATTTTTTATGGATTTTAAGGAGAGGATACTGACCAAAACATGAGATAATTTGGGGACATTTTCTTTAAATTAAATCTAATAGAAGTTTCATAAGAACAGGTCAGCTGGAATGTATTTCCATTCAACCTTGATGGGCCTCTCAAAGAGTGGCTCTATAACCTATTTCCAGGAGATATCACTTCCAAGTACAACTAAAAATATAATTCCCCCAATGAAATACCTCTTTGTATCAAGTGTTTCCCATCTAAATAATGATATTTATGGAGTTTAATATGAAATTAGATAAATAGTTTAAAAATATTAGGATAGGTTCAAGTGAGTTGCAAAATAATTCCCACATCAAACCTTTTAAGAACATTATTTCCTTTTATTATTTTACTAAGGACTTATGGATAGCCACCAAAATTATTTGGATTCTTCTTTTAAAGGAGAACTAATTAAAAAATAACCTACATAACCAAAAGTATTAATAGAGAGGATTCCCCAAAATTCCAAACAATTTTGTATTATAACTAATACAAGAGAAGTAAAATAGGTATAAATTTATCATATTTATTTATATAAAATACATATAAAAGATAAATCATAACTTTTGATATGGTTAGTTATGAATAAAGTTATGAATAATACACATACTACACCCTATAGATTCTTATAAATCTATCACTCCTCAGAGCACTACACTAAGTGATGCTCAGATGTCTAAGAAAACTTTTATTCCACATACCAAAGGCAATAATAGTTGTAACCAACATTAATTCATAGATTTATATAGTATTATAATAATCAATTTTGGTATAAAAACCTAGATAATAAAATACTACCCTTATGGAAAGCTTTTCGACTAGATTCTCCATCCCTGCACTTTCAAAATAAGAGCTACAAATCATCAAAAAGATATAAACCAAGGAAATATCAAAACCAATAAATGTAGGATCTATTGAAATAGAATATTAACTCTAATAAAACTCATTATTAAGAGTTAAACAAGATTTAATGACAAGTAAAAAAGATTTTATCTTCCATTAATGGACTAAAAACCATGGTTTAGGTACACCTACAATAAAATCAATTCATAACACCATTGGTAATGTATTTTTAATCACATTAATGAGTGGAAATAATCTTGGTAACAATAAATAATCAAAATATTAAAAACAATATAAGTTTAAAAACCCATGATACAAAATAAATTTTCCTTAAAATAACTAAAAGAAGAACCACATGAGGAGACTACCTTAGTGGTAAAAATAGAGGAAATTCCAATATGGAATACTCAAATTGGCCTTGACCTCTGTTCCCTTCAAATATTTAACCCCCAAGAGACCCAGTAAATATGAACCATATAAATAGATCATTGATATATTTCAAAGAGTTTATATCAACATTCTTTTATTAAAATCCATTTGACGAATCCCGTGGTGTTAAAAATTTATGAAGGACATGTGCAATAGAAAGATTCAATCACAAGGAAATGAAAATATAAAATTAAGTAGAAATTATATCCCCCTTTAATACCATAAATAACAAGGAAATATCATGATCCAAGAATATTCAAAATCCCTTGTACCATAGGAGAACTCACTTTTTCTAATGAACTATAATTTAAGAGAATTAATTAATGTAATGACATAGTCAGATTTTTCCTTCATAAAAATAAGAGAGATTAAAACCACCTAAGTGGTTTTATAACTAGATAACCAAATTACTACAAATATATTTGGATTTATATAGTATTTGAATATAAGTGGACAAGGATTTTTTTCTATACTAAATTCTATTTTATTGACATGGAGGATAAAAGTTGAAATAATTCCCATATCATATTAGGTATTCCATTTCTTAAGACAACCAAAACTATAATCAATATTAATGGGGGAAGACTTTTAATAACTAAAAGATTGTAAACAATAACAATTTATATTTAATTAAATATCTCAACAAAGAGTAATTAATGTTCACATTAAATATATTTAAATTAAACTAATATTTTATATAAAAAATTGAAATTTTTTATGACATAATTCAATTATAAAGGGCTCTATAAAAACCCAATTTCTCTTGTGAAACTATTTTCAAAATAGAACTCACTCTAGAAATTGTAATGTATACTGATGAATATTATTTTGTAGAATTTCTCCAAACCATCGCTAATACTACTTCATTACATGTATAGGTTTCTATCATGGATAAAAATATGTTAAAAACATCACTGGAACATCCCTTAATCTATAATTGATACCACTCTATTCTAATTGATAATATTATTTTCTAAAAGAAAATTGTGCACTACCCATCATAATTTCAAATAATTTAAAGAAAAAAATTGAAACTAAAAATCTAAAAATTTTGAGTAAAATCATTAAGACCCTAGGAATGTCCCATTATATAGTTGAATATCTCAATAATTATCATATTTTGGTGGATCAATAGAAAATGGAATACTTTGATGTAAAGAAGGTGAACCTAGAGTTCAGATAAATAAGAGATTAATGGAACATATATATAATGTAATTGGAAGATGTAAGGATGGAATCAAGATAGAACATCTTATTATACAAGTAAAAGTACATATATGTTGATAATAAGCTCATCCATAAATAAATCATGGATATTGGTGATAAATCCATACAACTCTCATAGTGAAATAAGGTCATGTCTCATTATATTTGATCCACAAAGACTAGGTCATACATAGTTTCACACACAATTCCCTATTATGGGGTAGATATTAAGGTCGATTAATTACAACACCACTTCAAATTGAATGGATGATAGGTGAATTATTATAATGAATATTTTTTAAATGATCTAACGGATGTGTCTAGAATTCTGAATTTTTTGTTGATTAAAGGAACCCCAAGTTATATCTTTCATTCTAACCATTTTATATATCCTTTTCAAATTTAAATTTCTTAAGAAAATTACATGTTGAAATTAGATGGACTAGTATCTAAGATAATTTTGGAGGAGAGAGACAAGTTTATTATGGTGTAAATAACTATTTCTATATTTTTATTATATTTTTTATGTCCTTTTTATTATAATGAAAATAACAAAATAATAAAATATAATTATAAAAAAAAATAGACACATATACATTTTGATTCTATACATATATCATGAATTATTTTTTTTCAAAAATTTCATTGTGTTTTTAGGATACAAAAAAAATTGAATGTTTTCCAATATAAGAAAATTATCATTCTAGAAGGGAGGGATTTCATTATTTTTAAAATTTTCATATCTAAATAATTGTTTTGTAACTTTTCTCACTTATTTAGATTTCCAACAATTTTATTTATTCATTATATGGTTTATCACTATGAATATTTTATCTCGCAATATTATTTTTTGTTTTACTCAATGGTTAGAATGAAGAGGAATTTTGTTAACACTAAATGTGAAGGATAATGGAATGGTTTCCATCAAGAGAAAAAAAAATTAATTGGAGATAGAATGTGAAACCTTGTGATAATGACTAATAATCTATCATTTTATATCATTAACCATTTCAACATGGGTCAAATTATTAACACGCATAATAAGTGAAAAATGAGGTTTGATGAATTCCAAAGAAGGAAGAAGATTTAGTTCCCTATATGTCAATTATCTAGGAAGACGCACAAAGGGAAATGTATCAATTGAATAAGAATATGTTTCATGTGTGGAAAATATTGGTATAGAGAAAATTATTTTAATGAAAAAAATAATGATTTCAATGGAGGGATATATTGATTATCTTAAGGTACCAGTCATAGTTCAGTGCCATATATGAGGGGAACTTGGAAATAATCCAATTAAATTCCCTAATCTATAGTTAAAATCCTAAACCAAGTATGGACATATGCTATGTCAATAGATGATGTTAAAGTGTTGATGTTTTTAGGTATTGGGATTTATGAATTGTTTAATATGTGTATTATATCAATGATATTCAGGTTATAATAATCATGGAACATAAATGGATAGTGCTTGTTTTAGGAATAATATATGATTTCATGTGTGGTTACCATAATATTTATGAATACCACCAGAGGATTATATGTTTAAGGATGATCATATTTTCAAAGGCATATAAAGCACATTTTTTGTTTTAAGTGATGGGATTTTTTTGTGACTAATGATATTTTTGGGAGATATTTTATTATTTTGAGGTATTAGTAAACCTTATTGTCAACATGAATGATTATTTCAGAACAATTAAATTAAAATTTTAAAGATTTTTATCATATTTTTTGGAATTTAATAGGAATTATATTAAAGTAGTTTTTGTAAAATGGACAATCTGCATGCCAGGAGACAACCCATCTCATCCAGCAAGGCCACGGGTCTTGAACCAACAACTGAAGGGATAAAATGGTTAAATTCTTATTGGTGGATGATGTGATTTCTTAGATAGTATGGAATTTTTTTATATAAATTATTTGATAAATAATGATTCATTTTAATTTGGGAACATCTGCTTTATCATGTAGATAACCATGGGATTGAAAATAGATTTAAAGATTAAGTGATTAATGGTTTTTTTGGAAAAGATAAATATTTTCAGAACCTTATATGATTGTGCTAAATTGAATATTATGAGATTTTATATGAGGATTAAAGTTTCAATTATCTTTTGGAATAAATTATAATTTTAATGTGGATAAAGGTTATTAATTTAAATTATTAGCATATTTCATAGAGTATTTGTTTTGGGTATATGAATTTAATAGTGAATAATATTGATCGGAGATAAATGTTAAATTAAAATCAAAAGAACTTGTAATCATGTATTTCTGTATTATTTGGTTTTGAACATGCGTGGGAATATTTTGAATAATTTTGAGGATATGTCTATTTTTAATGTTGGGTGTTAATATTGTGTATTCAGAGATTAATGTTGTATTTCATCATATGATGGATTATTCATTTTAGGAATTATCACATCTTTTTTTAAATACATTTATTTTTATTAATTTCATTTTTTATGATGAATATATTGTGGAATGTTTTATCCATTATAAGTTGAATTTAGTTCTTTGGGTATGAAACATTCATCTCGAGTACTTGTTGTTTGGAGAAAAAGAAGAGAATGTGGTGGAAATTGATTAAAGGATGAAATTTTACATATCAAGTAAGAAAATTATCTTTATTTTCTCAGTATAAATATAAGGTAATTTTTGAAAACTAAGAAAATATTTTTAAAAAAAATTGTCATATTACCTTTATTTTCAATAAATTGATAGCCTTTTAACCACTTTGGTTTATGGTATATTTTCTTTAAATTTATCATGGAAATTCAATTTATTATGATAAATGGCCAATGTCTCTCTATATAATTATTTGGACATTAAACTGTCATTACATCTCTACATTATCACATCCCACAAATTTTTCATCGCAATAATTATCGAAAAGGGTGAACACGGGTTTAAACAATTATATAAGGGTAAAAATGTAGCCAAAACATTTCCAATTTTTTTAGATTATATTATTTTAACCCATAATATTCATATATTTAAATTATATTGGTGTGGAACATTTTTTATTGAATATTAATTTATATTAATTTAATATATTTTGTAATTCCAAGAGTGCCCTTCCCCTCTCTTATAAAAGGGAACCTCCTCTCCATTTATATTGACACTTACAAAAATAGATCGGAAATTCCCTTTCAAATACCATCGTTAAATCTCTCTTTATATTATAGTGACCTTGGTTCGAACAAAAACCATCCTTGGAAGGATTTATGTATAATCATAAAAAGGTTGTCTGAAGAAGAGGTATATTTTTTGACAAATCAATTTCAATTTACTTCTTATTATACCACTTTCAAATATTTTTTAACCATTATGAAATAATATCAATAATATCTCCAATATAAATTGATTTTATTATATTAATTTTATTTTATAAATACATCTCATCTTAAATAGGATTGGAAAATAATACATTTTTCATTCTTATAGAGTATAACCATCTCATGAATCGAAGTAATTTGTTTTCCATCACCGCCACTCAAATCTAGTTATAATGATGGTTTTAATATATATATATATATATATATATATATATATATATGATTTTAATGGCATATTTATAATTATTTAAAATTTATATATCATCTGTTTTTCTTACCCTTTCACTTATTGAAAAAAGGTAACGTCTTTTGTGTGTACGTGTGGATTACCACCTCCCCATATCGACATCATTAATTTTTCAATACCACATCTCATGGATGGTATATATGACTGTATTTGAAGATAAAAAATTATATTTATGATATAATTATAATTTATTAAATATAGATAAATATTTATGTAACATCCCTCCCATCACCTATTGTCTTGAGAATAGGTGGTGGGTATTTTTTTCCCTTAGATGAAATCACCAGGAAACCAATGGCTGGAAATAAATGCCCTAGGATTCATGAACATTTGGAAGATGATTTTCCCATTAAAGGTACACAACCAAAAAAATATTAAAATAAAAAAATAACCTCTATATGATGCATGATTATAATAAATACAACTCAAACATAACCAAACAAAAAACCAAATCCAAGTACAAGCTGAAAAGAAGTTATATAACAAAGGGAATCAAAGACAAAAAAACAAAAAGTAACTAAATACATCCAAATAGAAACTCCTAGAATGCTCCAAGATCTAAAAGGATAATAATTTCACATGGAATCAAGAATAATCACTAATGAATTGAGATATATTGTTTGTACCTATGTCTTGATAGATTAAATTTATAAATGTACAAGAGTTCCTGAGAAGGTTTGAGTCTAAACTCAGTTGGATAACCCCCAATGACTTACCAAATCACAATAATAGTATAGCAATTGGTTGTCATCATTTATATAAAACCAATTAAAATAGTTAAAACTGTTTATATTAAATAAAAATAATTTTCAATTTAATGAAACAAAATCAATCCTTCAATGTATTTCTCAAATCCATTTGGAATACATAATTTCATGACTGAACACACCCACACATGCATGAATTGGTAAAAATTACATAATCATGAGAATTATCTCTTCAATATACTTATTCATCACAAGGTAACCAAATCTAGGATCCCTAATTTCACATTCCACATCCTCAATGTCACTCCTAATGAAATTTTAGAAACACCTTCCTTGTATGGTAAGACCCATGAAATGTAATTTAACATAAAACCATTCCTTCACTAAAACATTTCTATAACCATTTAAATCTATCAAATATAAACCATAATTTTATTATCACCATTTTCAAATTATTATCCAAGAATATTTTCCATAAAAACCTCCAATTTCCAAGATTTCTCAAACCATCACTAAAGAATATTCCAACAAGAATCCACCTAGGATTTCAAAATCATATTAAGAAAAAAAAAGTTACTTCAATATAAGACCTCAAGCTAAAATAAAGTTGAGTTTAGAGATATGCCACCTCCTTAAATAACAATGGAAAAAATGTATAATGTCACTATGATTCTCTAGATCCGATCATGAACCACCCTTCCTTATTATGATAAAACCATAAAAAATAATGAACATAAAAAAACTATGATCTATTCACATAGGATTAAATCTATAGTTCTAGGAAATATAATGAGAAGATATATAATAATAAAACCAAAAAAATACATTTCAATGAATCGGAATATCGAAAGGTCTTTGAAATGCCAAAAACACTTTCGGATTCTAAGGTAATTGCATATAATTATTGGGAGGAAAATTATTTATGGACTATGAATGACTAGAATTTAGAAATTGGATCATGAAATAATCTGATTCAGATAAAAAAAATTTGTATCAGAAGTTATACATCCCACAGTTAGGCCACATGGCTCTAAAACCATGTGTTAACCATGCAGTTTCTATTATCCCAAGACCATCCCTCGCACGGTTGTCATGAATGGATATATGAACCATGTTTCCACCATGATTTTACCTCTATCTAGGTAGTACATGGTTTACCCTGTAAATCTATACGTTTGAAAAAAACAGTGAACCAATCATGTGTAATTTATTTCCCTCCCACCACAAGACACGGAGTTTCATAGATGGGGTGCATCATTGAACTAACCATGATCTAACTGTGTGCCACTATAAAGACCTCCAAATCATGCCAAAACAACTCCACCCCCCCCCCCCCCACATAACGTAAACTGATTATTATATAAACATAAAATATAATTAAAGGATCATGTTCCTGAAATTATGGGTGTCACATTCTCCCCATAATTGGTATTTTCATTCCCAAAAGTAGAAAACCAGAGTTCTACTGGAATATTTTAGTACATTAAACCAACATTTACTTTTCACATTCCCATGTTTCACCCTAAATCCTAAAATGTTTCCATAAAACCCACACTAGATGGATTCTTTTCCACAAAAATACTTTATCTTTCCAATCCATAATATGTACAAACCCATTAATCAACGTAGCATCTGGATCTAGGTCAACATGATCCCAACGAATCTCATGGTGAGGATTAGTTGGGTACTTCTTCAATTAAGATACATGAAACATGAGAATCATTGAACTGAAACATGGTGGTGAAGCCAACCAATATTTTTCCTCACTAACCCATTCAAGTATCTCAAAAGGCCTAATGTATTGAGGATAAAATCTTCCCAACTTACCAAAATGATGATTCACATGCACTAGAGTGATTCTAAAAAACAAATTATAACTAACCACAAATGTAAAAAATCCTTGATGATGATATGAATATGAATTATGATGACTCTCACCAATCATCATTATTTTCAAAATCAACTAAATCTTCCATGTTCTCTTTTATAAAAGTCTTGGTCCGACCAGTGAATTATCACGTATTTCAACCAAAAAATGTTTTTAATCATAAGGATCCCCAAAAAATGATTCAATAGGTTCTATATGTATAGTGGATATATAACTATTGTTTTATGAGAAATCTATTAATATTAAATACACTTCCCATGAACCACAAAAATCCATTACTTAAATGCTTACCATGTCCACTAACATTTGGATAGTACTTTAGGATTTTCCATTTGTTTCATGATAATACTCCATTATCATAATCAACTAAGTCCCAAGGGATTTCTATAAGGATTTAGAAATTTGAGACACAAACATGCGATCTCGATCGGATATAATCAACACTGTAATTTCATGAAGATTTAATACATCTTGGATATTGATTATGGACAAGTCCTTGACCATATTAGATTCATGAATATATATATAAAATGATTTTAATTCATGATTTCTTCCACAATTACCCATATAAAATCACATTTCTAAATCATCCTCAGTTTACCTATCATGAATTCTATGGATATCTTCTCCCACTTACACAAGGTAATCGGTAAAGACTGTAACATGCATAATCATAGTTGGTGTTCCTCCACGACCTGTAGAAATGTGACACATCTCAAAAAAACCCTTACATTTAACTTTTCATTCCAAGCCATTAAAACTATTCTTCCATCACTCTATGCATCTTTTTAATTCCTAGATTAACAACCCTTTTTGAATGGGGGTATGAATTAAGAATTTATTCTTTACAAACCAAAGGTATCATGATCTGATCTATAAACTGAAAAACTAAACTCCCATCCATCTTCCATCTATAAATGGTCTCCCCACCCTTATGTTTTTACCTCATATCAACACATTAAAATTAGATAACTAATCCTCTTTCACATGATGATCCAAATTAGAAACAAATGAATTTTAAATGAATACTACATAATCATCATTGTCGGTACAATCTTGGTGCATGACTTCTATAACAGATATCAGTTTCCACTGATTTAAAGATTATTTAACCTACTAATTATATCACTTATTTCATAACACATACTCTATTGAACATCCTTTAACCAATTTATATATCAAATCTATTCCAAACATTTGAAGGTTTCTATCACAATTTTTTCCTTAGATTCAAATATCTTTTCTATAAAAGGTGATTTGAGATCATACCTTCTAAAAAACAATAAATTTCTCAATAAATATATAATGCCACCAAGTCTTCAGTGAATTAAATACAACAGCTAATTCAATGTTTTTTTTGGGTAGTTCTTCTAATAAAAATATAAATTACATTATTTATAGGCAATTACATAATCTTTCTACATGATAACACATCCCAAGCCATATCTTGATGCATCACAACAGACTACATAGATCTATCCAAACCCTAGAAACATAATAATAGGATCTGATGTAATTATAAACATATTCCCTTAGAAGGATTTATGTTGTTCATCAATCTGTTGGAATACAACACCATTCATCATTAATGCTATCATTAGTGATGTAAAACGTGAAAAATAATGTAAAAATATATGTTGTATACATCCAATACATTGAAATTATATATTTCAAAAGCATTATTCATCAATTTCAAATAGATAAAAATGTATAAATTTTCAGGATCTACAGATGCCTATTTTTTGAAATGACATATCTAAGGAAATGTATCACTTGAATCTAGAAATCACACATTATAACATGGAATAAAATTTATTCTCCTACAATATACTGATATAGATAACTTTTTAAACATTTTTCATAATTTCTTCAATGATTCAATTTATAAGGCCCCATCTTTAAGAATTTCATAATCTTGAGTTAATTCAATAAATTGACATTATTTCACATTGGAGATCTTTTGAAGTTTAGAGCTCTAGAGAATTATTCCATAACTCATACATAAAAAAAATAGAAATACAAAGTGGACACTTACAATAGTATCCATTTCTTCTATAAAATAGAAACTTTTAAAATGAAATGTGGTTTATTTTCATGTTTAATCATCATAACTATTCCCTGATCCCATCTTTGAGTCTATTCTATATTAAATACTAGTAAAAACTTTTCAAAAACATGGTATGATAAAAAAAGATCAGTAAGGTATACTTAAAGAAGGAAAACTATTAGTCTTTGTGAAAATATTAAAACTATGAATAATTTATCATAATGTATTATTTTTCACATTTATGAAGTAGTAAATATGCTTCAATGAATATAATAACTTTTCATACCATTTTTTTAATCCAAATTTTATCATAAAATTCATATAAATTACACATAACATATAAAGGTTACGTGGGACATAATCATACTTAAATGTAATAACAATAAGGTTAACTTCCACACCTATCACTCTTATAAATCGAATATCCATATGGATGGCTTTCATACCCAATGCATTGAAGGTTATAATGTATTCTCACATACTTGGTTTATCACAAAACCACCAATCATTGGTTTATCATGTAACCACAAGACTTTAGTTTTTCACATAACCACCCTTTATATTTCCAGGTACCATTATATAATCATAACACATAAAAGATTACAATTATAAACATTTCACTCATAACATAAAATATTAAATCACATGAAATAATTTCAATATATTTAAATAGTAAATCTATATTAAAAACCATTTTAAATAAAAAAACATATAAAAGTAGAATAATGGATTTCTTATCCTTTTAAAAAAAATAAGGCCTATAGAGGAAGTCAAATATCAAATAACGGTGACAATGACAGAGATGTCATTGTTGTCGCATATGTTAAAAATATACATTTATAATTTAGTAAAACTCTTCATAGAAAAATATTCCGTTCAAAAACATTTGAATGAAACAAAAATTCAAAGGGAATAATTATATACCTTATAAAATATGGTGGTGTTTATTATTGAAATAATCCTCAATGAAAAGATATTGAGACGAATTCCCTTACCTTAAGTTTGATTTGTCATATATGTTCCTTTTTATTCCTGAATAATAAAAATATTTTAATTTATACATTATTGAGAACTATTATCATGTTTATTATTTATTTTATATTTCTTATTACCATGTTATAAAAATTACAAAATTATTTAAGTTCATATCGGACATGTTTTTGATATTTGGTACATGAGTTGAAAATGAACATGGTTTGATGTAACTAGTCCTTTCCATCATAAGTCCATTACCATTAGAATAATATTTATAGAATTATTATAATTCTTATAGATAAATTATACCTTAAAATAAAAACATTAATCTTGGTTATAAAAAACCAACAACGTTATCTTCATTGAGACGGTAAGTCATTCATACGCATAAGTAACATATTCATTTTTCATTGATCGCTATAGAAGTAAGATAATTATTATTTTATATTTCCATATTAATAATATCCTAATTAATATCATATTAATAATTTAAATATTCTTATATATATCATACAAGTGATATAATGAATAAAAACTAGTCACATTGCTTCATGGGGGTGATAGTTCACAAGTACGCTTGAAAGACGTTATCATATTTATGTGCATGGATGTAAGAATGTAATTGATATATTATTATATTATAATGATTAATATGTATTTAATATCACATATGCACATTAATTCAATTAATATAACTAGTCATTAGATATGGTTATGGGAAAGAGATTAGATCGGTTCGTGGAGGCTATAGTTCGCACGTACACACAAACAGTTAATTCCTTTCCCATTTAATTGAAGTGGAGAAAGATTTAGGTGAGGAAATTAACATAATAAAATATTTTAAAATTTATTATATTGAATATATTATCTCATCATATTTTTTGAATATTTTAAATAAGTTGAAGAGTAAATAAAATATAAATACTTAAGGAAAACAATACCTCTTTGTTGGTTGATTACCTTTTAAAAAGCACCTTAACACCTCTAAAGATGGGAATCATCCTAAAATATGGATTAAAGAATGTGGGTAGGGAATATAAGAAGTATTTTTTTCATATATTGGTAAAAAAAATACTTTGGAAGTGTGATTAATATAGAGTAATGGGTTCCTTTTAAAGGAGAGGGGAGGAGAAACCTCAAAATTATTAAAAGAATCAAATTAATATAAATTAAATTTTGATTCCAAATGGTCCAAAACTCAATCATATAGAAGATTATATGAGGATATTTTTAAATCCCCTCATATAATAATTTTTATATATTAATTGGTTTTATATTAAACCTTTTCTTTTCGGTTTACCCTTAATTATTCTCTTTTAATTTTGATTGTGGTAACAACATTTTAAATATTAAGAGGCTATAAATTTTACATATATGGGTTAAATTTCACCTAAAAGGATATTTTATGAACTTTTAGGCCTTATTATGGTCACTTGGTAATTTTATTTTTTTTATTTTATTTTTTAAATAATTTAAAAAAATATAATTTTCCTAAAATATAAATAGTGTCAATTTTAACACTATTAATTTCATGGAATTTAAATAAAATAAAAAAGAGATAACTTATAATAAAGACATTTAATGGACTTATAATATGTTATAGGCACCTATATAATTTGTGGATGGCATCCAATAGTTCATATTTTTTTATTTTAATATTATTAGTATCATTTATTTGATTCTTCCTTTAGTAAATCTATTATTTCATCATCATTGTATCATAATTAAATTGATTTATTTAATGTATAAAAATTATAAATAAGATACCATGATATAAGTAATATTTTTATATTTTTAATGAATATTTTTTGTTATCGATACCACTTATTATACCCCATATTCAACTTTTTTAGTAAAAAGAGACATGTTGATGATATTTTTTCCTTTACATTAAATTAAATTTTATAAATGTATTAATCACACCCAAGTGACTTCGAAAGGCCCAATGTTTGGAAAAATTATTTTCTGAGACAACCATAACTCATAAAATAAGATTATGACAAGTTTTAGGATATATTTATGTTATTATATTAACATTTTAACCTTTATTTACATTATTTACCCTTTAATCGTGGTAAATAAAATAATAAAGTTAATATTCACCGAATAAATTGATCCTATTCGATCACATTTTTTATACTAATTAAAACAATGTATGTCCCTTTTTTAAATTAAAAATAATAAAATTGACTAAAATTAATTTAATGTTAATCCCATTTATGGATTGAGGAAACATGTTTTTAAAAAGTAAAAATAGTCAAAATATAGGCATGTGTTTAAATCCAATTTAATTGTGAAATTACTTCCAATGGACAACATTGGATTAAATGATAAAAAATTTACATAAATATACCTTAAACCCATATTAATATATTATTAAATAATATAAATAAATTAAAAAATGATAATTCGAATTAAAATGAAATATTTTCCGAAATTCATTAAAAAATGAATATTATTAGAAAAATACAAGAAATTCACCCAAAGTAAATTAAAATGTCCAAATTTAAAAAAGAATTTTATTTTTTCAAATATAATATATTAATGTGATAAAAATTATAATAAAAACGGTTCCCCAACCAAAATTAGTAAAAATTCCTTTTAAAAAAATTAGTGTATTTTATGATTAAATTTGGATTTATTCTCATTTTAAGACAAATAAATTTATTGGATGAATGTAAAAACATTTGACAAAAAATTATAAAAATAATATTGTTCGTTATGTTCATTCCCACCAACACAATGACTAGGTGTTAACTTCCATTTAAATAATAATATTAATAATTTATTACTTTCTAGTGTAACTCGGTATTGTGTGAAATGAAAGATTTCAGAGAAACCCGTTGTTTTGTGTCAAGTATGCTATCATAAAAAAGGGCCCCAATTAAATTCAAATTTATATCTTATTGATAAATATTATGAGACCTTTAAATTTTTTATTCTATAATTATCGAGGATGTTACATCCTCCCTCACCCCCCCCCCACCCTTTGAATATTGTATCCACGCAATTTTATTCTCTTATTAAATTAGTGGGGGTATTTCTCCCTCATAACATTTTCAGATTACCATGATCCCTCTTCAACCATATGGTCTTTCCACAACACCTTAACCTAAAAAATTAACTTATTCTATAACACTAGCTCTCTACGATTAAGAGTCTGTATTGGATGTTCCTCATAATAAATATTATCGTCCCACTGAACTACTTCTCGAATCCAAACATGATATTGATCTGAAATATACTTTTATAACATTGAATAATGAAAAATAATTATGTACCTAGGATATAATAAGTGGTAAATCAACTTATTAGGAAACATAACAAACTTTCTCTAGGATTTCATAGGGTCCAATGATTCGTGGACTCATCTTTCCCTTCTTACCAAAACACATCACACTTTTCTGTGGAGAATATTTGTTAAATAAATGATCTCATATCTCAAAAGAAAGATCCTACCTATGGTTATTTGTATAAATTTTTTTCCTTCTCTGAGTTGTCCTAATCTATTTCTAAATCAAATGAACTTATTCTACCATATCTTCTACCAATTATGTCCCCATTAACTTCCTCCCACCCAGTTCATCCAAAATATATAGAGTTCAACATAGTTATCTATATAATTCCAAAAATGGTTCCCCCTATATACTGGAATAAAAACTGTTATTATAAGAAAAATTGTCAACAGAAATTTTGGATACAGACTTACCTGGTAATATATTGAGCATGCATGTAGCATATCCTCCAACATCTGAATTGTTCATTTTCACTCCCGATCTGATTGAGGATGAAAAATTGTACTGAAATTTAATTCAGTTCCCAATGAAATATGAAGGCCTTTCCAAAAGTAAGAATTCTACATGGGATCATTATTGGATAAAATGTATAGGTAAACCCCATGTAACGTAATTATCACAATTATATACAACCAAGAAAGTTTATCTAGAGATAGAGTATCTTGAATAGGAAGAAAATGATAAGATTTTATCAATCGATCAATAATAACCCATATCACATTGTTACCTTGAGAATTATTTGGTAATCCATCTACAAAATCCATGGATATATTTTCCCATTTCCACTCTAGCACAGGTAAAGGTTGAAGCATCCCTTTTGGTAACTTCTTCTCTCCTTTAACCTGTTGAAAAATCATACATATAAGGGTAACGATTGCAATATATCTTTTCATTTCATCCCACCAGTAATAGTATTGAATGTATATGTATATCATAGTGCTTTTAGGATGAATTGAAAATGGATAAATTTGAGCATCACATAACAAATATTTATTTAACTTTGAATAATAAGGCACAAATAATCTCTTTCCAAACCTCAAAATTCAATCCTTATCCTATAATTCTTGAAACTTTTTTTTCAATTAAAAAAAAATAATACATGATCCATTCGATAAGGGCTCTCCAAAAATGGTTTAGCATCATGTGATAAATCAATAGTAAATTAAACCTCTTGATAAGGAATAATTCAAGACAATTCATCCAGAAAAACATATGTGAATTCATTCACTACCAGAATGACACTAATCAATACTGTTTCACTCTTTTCAACAACATGATCTATATATCTTTCACTGTCATATTTAATCAACCTCTCAACTTCTTAGTAAGTTATAAAATGTATGAAATATTTGAATAAAACATTATTTCCATTAAAATCTATTTTAACATGATAAACTGAAAGCCAATCCATACCAAAATTGATATCCAATTACACTATGGGATGTTCATAAAGATTTTTCTAGATAGACCATCCCACTAATAATAATAGGAAGATTCATATAAATTTTGGTTTCTTTAATACTTCAACATAGAGTTGTTAGAAAAAGTTATATATCACATTCATGAGGTGTTATTTACAATTTACGTGCAAATCTCTCAGAAATAGAAGAATGTGAAGAACCGGAGTCAAAATGAGTATTGGAAAATTTTGAAGAAACCTGTAATATATCATTCACCAATTTATTTTATAGTCCCACATAAACTATAATATAAGTATAAAATGATATTTCTACACCCTTATACTATTGATCGTGCTGGTTTCCACCTTGGTTAATCTAATTTGGAAAAACACAAGCATAATTCCCTAACTCATTACAACTAAAACATCTTACCATATAATTTTAATTACATGCCTGATCATCTCCCTTGTATTCATACAAAATATGACCAGTATTAACACACCAGAGGAACTTCATATACATTGATAAAAATTCTCCATGGGGATTTTTACCACACTTCTCAAAATATGGTAATTTAGTTTTTTTACCTCCATACGTCATTGGTGAATGATTTCCCATTGCCTACCAATTGGATTTCTTCTTTTTCTTTCTCTCATGGAACACATGATCATAAAAAAACTTCATTTATACATTCTCCTCACATCAAAAAAGTTTATCATAACCTTTCAACTCATGATAAGCTAATTCCATTCAATATTTAGGCTCCAATCCTAAGTAAAACTGATTTATCTTACTACCAAGAATCCCAAATAAAGATTGGGGCATACCTTGAAAAATTTGTGAAATTTTCTTTATAGGAAGACAAAAAATCTTTCTCCTTTTTTCTAAATCCCAATAATTACTTTTTCAACCTAATTCAAATATCCTTTTAAAAATATTTCTCAAGGAATATATTATTAAATTCATCTCATTTCATGACAACAATCTCTTAACTTCCATTGATATTTTTAATCATTGACCACTGCTAATCGACTTCACATTAAAAACAATAAATAATTGGACAAACCATTTAATTGTATGAAACCCCCATTACATAAAAAATATTTTCTATTTCTTTAATCCACCATTCATATTTCACAAGGTCATATGATCTTTTTAATGATGAGGGATGTTGCTTCATGAAATTATCCACTACTAAAATATTCCACAATAGTTGATCTAGTTGATATCATTCATGGAAACAGCTGCCATTTATTTCTGGAGTCAACGAAGACATCACTGCAAAAAACTATTCAATTCGGATTCTGACCATCTTAGGATACTAATTTGAAGGATATTTTCCACTATATTCCATCCCAGCACAACTACCATGTTTCCTATATGGAAAAGAATTATAAAGAAACATATCTTAGATGAAGAAACTTGGTAATATTCACATGTTATAGCAATTAAATTAGACCATAAAGTAAGAAAATCATTTATGTATATTCTATTAACAATATCATAACCCCTAAAGTAATCTAAACTAACCTATGATACTAATTATAAGGCCCCAACCTTAAACATTACATAATCTTGAGTTAAGTCAAAAATTTGAATTTATTTCATATTGAATATTTTTTTCACATTTATGTTTCCAGATAATTAGGCCACAACTCATACATAACAAAACCATAAAATACAATGTGGACACCTCCAACAGTATCCATTTCTTCTATAAAATAGAAACATTTAAAATGAAATGTGGGTTATTTTAATTTTTAATCATCATAACTATTCCTTGATCCCATCCATGACTCTATTCTACCTTAAATCCTATGAAAAACATTTCAAAAACTTCATATGAGCACAAAAAGTTCTATAAGATATACATAAAGATGGAAAACTACAATTCTTACGAAAACATGTAAACTATGAACACTTTATTATAATGTAATAATTTTCAACTCTATAAATTATTAAATACTCTTCACTAAATATAATTTCGTTTCATACCCTTTATGTAATCAAAATGTTACCAAAAAACAAATATAAAGATAACATTACATATAAACATAACATTAGACATAATTATACTTAAATGGAATAATGATACAATCGATGTCTAAACATATCACTCTTGAAAATGTAATATCCATATGGCTGATATTAATACCAAATGCATTAGAGGTTATAACATAACCACTCATACTTGGTTTATCACAAAACCACCTATCAATGGTTTATCACATAACCATCCATATTTAGTTTATCACATATCCACCCATCAAATTTCCACGTACAATTATATTATCATAACACATAAAAGATTTCAATTATAAACATTTCACTCATAAAATTTCATTTTTAATAAAAAATAATTAATTTTTATATTTTGATCTAGTAAATACACTTTAAAAACCATTTTCATTACCAAAAAACCCAAAAAGAAAATAATGGTTTTCTTTTCCTTTTAAAAATAATAAGTCTTATAGTGGAATCCAAATATCAAATAATGATTCTGATGAAAGAGAAGTTATTGTCTCCACATACAATAAAAATCATTACTTTTTTCATTTAGTAAAACTATTTGAAGAAAAATATTCATTTCAAAAACATTTGAATGAAATTAAAAGTCAAACATGATAATTATACACCATATAAAATAATGTGGTGGTTATTATCAAAATATTCCTCAAAGAAAAATATTGAGATGATGTCCCTTACATCAAGTTTGATTCATCACATTTGTTCCTTATTCATCCTGGATAATAAAATTAGGTTAAATTTCTACTTTCTTGAAAACATTTTTCAAGATTATTATTTATTTTATATCACTTATTACCATTGATGGGGGAAAATCCCTCAAGGTATCATTGAATCATTGATGGAGAAGAGATTTTTGCTTAACAGTGAAACAATATCAATAGGGGTAGTTGTTTTAATCTATCATACCCTGATTCAACCCCCTCCCCCAGGGTATCTAACCTAGTGAACCAAACAACCATGTTATAGGAATTTCATAATTATTGAAGTTTGTATTAGACATTTTATCGATATTTGGTTCTTGAATCAAAAATGAACATTGTTTTATGTCACTAGTTCATATGGTAATAAGTTCATATTCTCTAGAATAATATTCTTGACATTATTATCATTTTGAAAAAAAAAATATATACCTTTACATCAAACCATTAACTATGGTTACTAAAAATGAACAATGTTATCTTTGAGGACACACTAAGTCGTTCGTACTCATGACCAACATCTTCATTTTTCATTGATCATTATAGAAGAAAGGTAATTATTATTTTATTTTTAAATAACAATAATATCATAATTAATATCATATTAATAATTTAAATATACCTCTATATATCATACAATTTATATAATTAATAAAAATGAGTCACATTGATGGGTGGAGGTGATAGTTCACACGTACGCATGAACCACATTATCATTTTTATGAGAATGGAAGTAAGCATTTAATTGATATATTTTTATATTATAATGATTAATATATCATTAATATCACATATAAACATTAATTAAATTATTATAACCATTCACGATATACGGTTATGTAAAAGGAATTAGATCAGTTTGTAGAGGTGATAGTTCACACGTATGCAAGAACAAATAATTCCTTTCACATTTAATAGATGTGGATAAATATTTAGGTGATGATATTAAAATAATATCATATAATTTTATTTAGGATGCTAGATTTATTGTCTCATCATGGTTGGTGGAGATTTTAAGGAAGTGTAATAAGAAATAAAATACAAATACTTAAAGAAAACGATACTTATTCTTCAGTTGATCACCTTTGAAGAAGACCTAAACACCTATAATGAGGGTGTTATTCCTAAAATAAGGCTTAAAGATTGAGTGTAGGGATTATAGGAAGGGTTTTTGGGAGATCATATCTGAACCAAAAGGCTTTGGAAGAGTGTGCAGTAGTGACTAAAGAGTCGCATTTATAGGAAAGGGGAGGGGCACCCTTGGAATTATTAAAAGTATCAAATTAATATAAATTAAATTTTGATTAAAAAAAGTCCAAAAATAATTTATATAGTTCTAAATCCTCTCATTGAATAATTTTTAGACACGTATTGAATTTATTTTAAACCTTATCTCTTCGGTTTACCCTTAATTATTCTCTTTTAATTTTAATTGGGGTAACAACATTTTAAATATTAAGAGGCTATAAATATTTATTATATGTGGTAAATTTCAAAAAATAGAATATTTTATGAACTTTTATAAATTATCATATTCACTTTTTAATTTTTAAATTTTTTATGCTTTTGTAGATAATTTAATAAAAAAATTATAAAATGTCAATAGTGTCAATTTTGACACTATTTATTTCATGAAATTTAAATAAAATAAAAATAGAGAGTTCACTTTGAAAAAATAAATTTAATGGACTTATAATATATCATATTAATCTATAAAATTCTTTTATGTCATCCATTAGTTCAAATTATATTTATTTTAAAATTATTATTATCATTTATTTTATTCTTCCTTTAATAAATCTATTATTGGTTCATCATTGTGTCTTAATTAAATTTGAATTTTTAATTTCTAAATTTTATAAATAAAATACCACAATGTATGAAACCTTTTTATATTTCTAATGACTATTTATAGTTGAATAGACCACTTATATAACCCCTTAATAAAAAAATTAGCAAGAAGAGACAAGTATATGATATTTTTTCCCTTACGTTAAATTAAATATTATAAATATCTTAAACACACCAAATAGGATTCCAAAGGCCACAATTTTAACCTAAGGATTTTCTTGGTCAGACATAACTCATCCATTATGGTTAGTACAAGTGTTTTGGAAGTTTTATATTATTAGAAAATTATTTTAACCCATATTTTCATGATTCACATTATATCTGTGGTAAATAAAATAATAAAGTTTCTATTCACCAAAAATTATTTTAATCCTATCAGATCAGATTTTTCATAATGATTAAAAACATATTTTTCTATTTTTAAAAATTCATATCATAAAAGTTATTAAATTAATTTAATACTAATATCTTTTGTGGATTGAGTAAATGGGTTTTTAAAAGTAAATATCATCAAAAGATTGACATGTGTTTATATCAAATTTAAATGTGAAATTACATCCAACGGGAAATATTGGATTAAATTATAAAATATTCATCTAATTATACCTTATATCCATGTTAAAGTATAATATAAAAATAATAATAAATTATATGAAAAGAAATTTTTGAATTAAAATGCAGTATTCTTCACAATTCATTAAAAATGAATATTATCAAAAAAATACCAAAAATTAAACAAAAGTAACTTTTGGTGTCCCATTTCCAAAGGAAAACATTATTTTTTCAAATATAACATATAAAATTAAAAAAACTATATTTAAAAATGTTTCTCCATCAAAAGGCGGTAAAACTACCGTTTAAAAATTATTAGATTGTTTTATGCTTAAAACTGGATTTATTCTCATGTTAGGTCTCTTAAATTATTGGATGAATGTAAAAACAATAAAAGAACATGTGTGAACAAAATATATTTTTTTCTTATTATTCCCTATAATAAAACTAATTTGAATTAATTACCAATTAAAATAATATTTTTAATAATGTATTATTTTTCGGTATAAACAAGTCTTCCTTGCAACTAAGATTTGAGAGAAACCTGTTACAGTATGTTGGGTATGTTATCAGATAAATCATCCCATTTGAAGTGAAATTAATACATTATTAATAAATATTAATATAATTGAAATTTTTTTATTCTATAATTACCTAAAATATTACATAATCCCTACCAATTTATCAATTTGAGATGTTTTAAATGAAATTGTGATTTGTTTTTTGAATTTTTTAATAAAATTTGAAAATTGTTTAATTATAAAAAATAACATTTTTCATTAAATTAAGTAGTTGAAGAATAAAATTTACAACACTTATCCAAATAATGTGATTATTATTATACTTCCTTTTATTTTTTTGATTCAACTTATACTTTTTGAACTAGAAGTCCTTTTAAATTCGAGAGGCCCAAAAAATCAATCATGTTGAAAAATATTTCTATATTAAAAAATGTTCCATGCATTATTAAATGATAAATATATCAGACTAAGGATATAAAAATTATTTTATTAAATATTTAAATTAAATAAGACTCAATTTTTCAGGTTAAAAGTTAATTTCGTGGATAAATGTTTACATTAAATTGTACATTGAACATGAAAAATTGGACGATGATGAATGATTTATTTTTTCCTAAAATGTTTTATTGAGTTATTCAAAATAAGATTAATTAAACATGTAAAAACGTATTAAAAAATTTAGAATCAATAATAAACTACATTTTTTATAACAGTGAAGAAGGAACCTTGATATTTTTTACAATATGGTGGTTGGAAATGGACAAACATTTTAGTGCACAGATTCTGGAGGAGAAATTTTATTCTCTTAATTTTACCAATTTTTTTGAAAAATTTTTTAATTCCTCATTATTACCCACTCTTCATGGATAGCATTCACATGGAGTGTTAAAAATTTGAGTGATTGGGGAAGGGGAGGTTTGGTTTTTGTAATTCTTTGGTTCTTCCACTTAATGGTATAAAATCCTTTCTAAGCAGGTTTAAATTTGTAATAGAATTTTTCATTATTGAGTATGATCATATTGGTATTTATATTATATTATTGGTATTTCATTGGTAAATTATTATTTTCATTATCCAATAGTTTCTAGTTTATCTATGATGGAATAAATGAGGGATTAGCTGTGAATTAGTTAGGGGTCGTCAGTTTGTGTGGGAGGTGTAGTGGATATTATTAATTTTATTGGATAAAAATAACTTGATTGGGTACTTATAAAGTCATTTGAGGGTATTTTATAAAACTATATCACACATATGAAGGATAGTATACCAATCTGAGATCATGGAATGGATTACTCTCACCATTAGCATTTAACGAAGGTATTGATAGGGAATGATGATCAAAACTTATCATAAAAATCATATTATAAGAGACTGGATAAATTTGAACTAGGATTGAATTGTAATTAGAAAATGAACCTAAACATACCACCCATCTCATATAGTTTTTTTCCATATATTTCATACTTTATTTATTTTTTTCAATTTTGTTTTTTTTTTCAAAATCAAAAAATTCAAAAAACACCATTTTTACTCTAATTAAAAGTGAAAAACATGACTATTATGATCTCTGATATAGATAGAACCTAGGATTTCTAATTTACTACATTTTAAAAAAGTAAATAATTTTTTTCCACACACCATGATAAGAATTTTTGAAAACATGGATCCATTTTGAGGGAGGTGGTTCCAAGAATCTAATTCTCAAAATTGAATGAATAGAACTACTAACACTAACCACTCAACTGTAGATCCTGAAATTTAAAGAACCTTGTTGAATAAATGTAAAAACCTTAATTTTAAATATTAATTTTAGGAAACTTATCTTTCAATATCAAGTGAAACTTAAACTGATCACTTGGAACATGTTTCCATGGCTGGAAATCATAACCAAATCGTTAGAGACCTCTATAAACCACCATTCACTAATCAAAACATTCAAAATTCCATTAAAAAGCTAAAAAATAATTTTTATAAGAAACATAATATAATCCCATCACTTCAATAATTTCATGTCTTGATAGGATAAGACCCAAGAAAATGTAATGATGTTTTCATATATTTCTTCTCTTCTTTAAGACCCTAAGGTGTAACTGAGGATAAGGTAAAGTGGAAAAAATTTGCATTTTCATTAGAATGAGATTCCAAAGAATGATTATATAGATTAAAAAAAGGATATTTTAATGAATGTAATGACATAATAAGATTATTTATTCAGATATTATTATCCATATCTATGATCATAGTATTCATAAATGAGAGTTATGCCATCAAACAATCATCTGGAGAAACCCTTTACGAGTACTAGGACGGATTTAAAAAGATTTTTTCTAGCTTCCCAAATCAAGAAGTTGAGGAGAATCACATTATTGTTTTTATTTAATCAAGTATTACTAGAAATATACATAAACCACCACAATGTATAATCTAGTGGTGCATTGATTGGAAAGTCTCCAGATGAATCTGAGGGGTTGATCGATGATATTTCTCAGAACATGAATTTTTTTTGTATATTATGTATAGAAACAAGAGGTATTCCTAAGGTTAAAACTTATCATCTATAACCATTAGTAGAAATTAATTTTTAAGAAATATCTATTTTGGTGAGTTAAATGTCCCAAAAATAGGTGACTAAAAATTAGAACTGGCGATGTCAGGTGGCTTATGTTCATCACCAGATCATTTCACTAATTAGTGGGTTTAAGTATATGGAATTTAAATTTGTGAAGTATCCTTTCAGCCAAGGTTGTTCCAAAAAAATCATCTATAGAGAAATCTTAACCATGTCCCATATGGATTTCGAAAAATATGAATAAACCTAGACCCCAATACCAAACATAGTTCCAAAACCATCCTTCATTATAACAATAATTCCATGAACAACCACTATTTCAGAAAAAGAAATCATATAACCAACTTTCTTACTACAGACCACCACCTTCCAAATAGCCTATTAGAATCCACCCACCAACCCAAAACCAATTGTGTAACATCAAAAATCAAATGTTAAGGGACTAGAAGATACATTTTATAACATCTAATCTTCATGGGAAAATCCTTCGGCTTCTTTAAAATGTCTCGTGGCCTTCGACAGGGAGACCCCATCTCGCCGACAATTTTTATCATCACCCAGAACATTCTTAGCCACCTCATTCAGCAGAACATCAGAAGCGGGGGTATTATACCGTTTTGTAGAAGAATGCATCTTCCTCTGGTCTCTCATCTCATGTTCGCGGATGACTCTATAGTTTTCCTTAATGCCTCAAAAAGGTCGGTAAGGGATTTTAACAGGGTGTTGGAGGAGTATAGAAAGTGGAGTGGATAAGTCATCAACCGTAACAAGAGTAGCTTCTTTATCTCGAACAGATGCCCGGATGCTCGGATCCTCACTATAAGCAACTCTCTGGGAATCCAAAAGGCTGAGTTTCCTATGAACTACTTGGGAGCCCCTCTATCTTCAAAATCCCTGTGTATCCGCGATTTTGATCCCCTTTTGAGCAGAGTCACTGAGAAAATACTCAACTGGAAAACCGGGTACCTTTCCTTCAGAGGGAGGATCACGTTGGTTAATAGTGTTCTCCTTTCCACCCCGGTGCTCGTCCTTTCTTCCAACAAATCTCCCAAGGGAGTCATCTGGAGCCTGGATAAAATTCTTTCTAGTTTTATATGGGTTCCCCAATTCAAAGGCAAACGTCAATGGGTCTCTTGGGACAGGATAGAGAGGCATAGTAGCGATGGGGGGATTAACGTACGAAGTCTACAGGTTACCATTGCATGCATGCATGCGAAACTCGCTTGGGAAGTGCTAGAGAAGCGCTCGTTGTGGGGCACTTCCATGCATGCATGATATAGTAAGGATGAAATCTCGCCTGTGATTCAATCCTATAACATATGGAAAGCGGTTGCTTCACTAATCGGCTCCATATCTACCTAGGTTTGTTGGATTATTGGCACAGGTGACATCTCCTTTTGGAATGACAACTAGAGCGGCGCGATCATCGGTTTCCCGGGATGCCCTACTACGAACATCACTTTCAGGGAGGCTGCCTACTATCCTTCTTTCATTAATGTTGTTCTCTATAGAGATCAGCAGGATACGTTTCATCTTATTGAACTTTCATCTCATCCCGACAAATGCGTGTTCACTCCATCCTCTTTAGGGGATTTATCCTCCAAAGAGTATCGGCGCACAATTTTCTATCATCACGTGGGTGACCCCTAGAATCAGACTCCATGGGATAACCTCATACCTTCAAAGTTCAATTTTCTGGTCTGGAGATTCTGAAACAGAACACTCCCCACTGATGAAAACGTTAGAAGATGTGGTATGAAAATGGCTTCCAGGTGCGTCTGTTGTAGGGGGAAGCAGGAGGAGAACTCGATGCACCTGTTCTTCGAAAGCGAGTGGGCACAGGCAGTATGGTTGTTTTTCGGTGAATTCACGGAAATCTCTAATCCACATATGAGATAGGAGGCTTTCTTGGTCCGTTGGTTTCATGGCTCGGATGCGGCGAGTCCTGAAAGAAAAGTGTGGAACCTTGTACTGTAGGCCGGATATTGGTGTTTATGGAAAGCACGAAACAAAACCGTCTTCGAGGGGATGTTGTCATCCAGCCGAGATATTATCTACAGAATCCTTTCCCTCCTGTTCGACATGAGCAGGGCTCTCAAGTATTGTAGGGAGGCTCCTGTGCTGCAACTTCATAAGTGTATTTCTCATGACGCAACTTCCTCTACTAATCAATCTCTAGGAAACTGGGTAAGGTGGTTCCCTCTGAATCGGGGGTTGAAACTTAATATTGACGGCTCATGAAAATCTGGAGTCATGACTGGAGGTGGTATTGTCTGTGACTACTCTAGTTCGGTTCTCTTAGCTTTCTCTGCCCGGTTGGGGCATGGTACTTCTCTCGTGGCAGAAGTGAAGACAATGTACATAGGACTCTCTGTGCGTAGGATGCGCAACCTTTATATCCTGGAATCCGAAACTGACTCTTTGATGGTCCACAATTCTATTCAGGCCATGGGACCTACTCCTTGGTCGATTAAATATTTCATTCGTAAGTGTCGTTCTCTTCTCATTACTCATACAAAACGGTCTCACACTTGGCAGGAAGGTAATAGGGCGGCTGACTACTTGGCATCTCTTGATTTTCCTGGAACGGAGTACGTATATTTTCAGGACTTCCAGATCATGAAACCAACAGGGGTCAACATTCTAAGAGTGGATGCTCTAGGTATTTATTTTTTTAGACCCCCGTAGTAACATGTTTCTCTTCCCTGCCTCCTTGTGGTTTGGGTTGTTTTTCTTGCTCTTTCTTTCTGTACTACTTTTATTATATTTAAGTTGATGATGATGAGAACACCATCTAAAAAGTTAAAATTAATATCCCCCATATTGAAGGATGCAATAAAATTCAAAGGAATATTAATTTCTTATTATTATTTCTAAAATAAGTGGATACATCAGGGTAATGGTAGGATCATCTTGGGAATATTCTCCTCAACACATATCACACCACATTTTCAAACCAAATGTCAAGATTTTGGGATGTTTTATATTCCATGAAAAATTTCATCTTTAAATATTTCTAATAATATATGTGATCTATGTGCTTCATTTAATTTATCCCCTCCCTAAGTATATACTTCATTGTAGATGAGGTACTTGAATCTCAAAAGATTGGTAGTACATCATGAAAATAGATCCAATGTTTTCCTATAAGAATTTTTTTAGGATGTCCTTGTGAATTTAAATGATCTATAATTCCCAAATCACTTATATTTGATCAAAATTTAATAATATTTGATTTTATCACACTCATGCATCATTTTATAGATACCATGCTTAAATAAGGACAAAAAATTGTTCAATTTACCTGAAGGGACACTCGCCGTGGATTTTGGATGTAGGATTTTATACTTTAATATAATTGAGACCATGAGTTACCAATCATATGATAACTAACTCTTTAAACTCTCCCAAGAAGTTGGTACTAAACCAATTTAATAATATTGTATGTTTCATGAATTATTAGCCTTAGGACAAGATTTTCCAATTGAAAATATAACAGAACATGTAAATTCCCAAAAAAAAATCTATATTCTCATTTCATTTTGGAAGAAGTGTTAAATTATAATTTCATTGATGATTTGTTAAATGATGAAGAAGATGATAATATTTCATTTGTGAAGGAGTTCCAACCTTTATAAGTGTGATGTATTAATTTAATTTGAACATTTGAGTAGCCCCAGGTCTAGAATGAAAACCACTCCCCACTAAGTTGAAATATTATTACCGCATGGAGGGAGAGAAATTACTAGTGATAATTTATAATAATATATCTAAAACCCAAAAATAATCATGGATTGATGTTTTGAGAGATAAATTATAGGAAATAATGTGGATCTTATGTGTCATCCTTAGAATGAACCTAAAAATATTCTCACATATAATTATTCTTCCCAAAGATTCCAAACCCATCAAACAACACAAAAGGAGGCTAAATCCTTCATTTTAGAGGTTTTTAAGAACTATATTTAAATGATATTTAAATTTGGGATCATATATCCCATTTTATATTTATACTGGGTTATCCCCATTCATGTTTCTCTAAAAAAATATTTCTTAAATACTATGAGGAATGAAAATAATTAATTAATCCATATGAGAATTTAGAATACCTGGAGAGTGTGTAAAGATTTTAAACAGTCAGACCAGGTTAATCAGAATGATCATTTACCCATCCCCTTTATCTATTATATGTTATATATATTGGTAGTAGGACCTCATTATTTCTTTTTAGATGGATTTTCAAGTCATTTTCAAGTACTCTTTATCCAGAGGATCAAGAGAAGACTACCTTTACTAGTCCCTTCGGCACTTTTTCATATAAAAGGATGCCAATTGGATTACATAATGATCCCGTTATATCTCATAAGTCTATCTTAAGTATATATTATTATCAAATTTAATATTTCCTAGAAGTTTTTTTTATTATTTTTGGATTTTTTGAAGTTCTTCTGAACATTTTGTAGAAAATATGGAAAATATTTTGAAAAACTACACTGAAAAGAATCATGTATTATATTTTGAAAACGTTCATTTCAGGGTTAAGATAGGAAGTTTACTTGTAAATATCATCACAAAAAAATAAATTGAAGTGGATAAAACAAAAATTGAACTCATAAATTCATTTCCTTACCCAACTTGAATCTAACATGTTAGATTATTTATAGGACATGTAGGATTATATTGAAATCATATTAAAAAAAATTATTAAGATTTATTTCCTTCTCTCTATATTAACATTTAAAGAATCTTATTTTTATTTAATAGGAGACATTATGGAAGCCATAATTATTTTAGGAGGAGATTGATTACACCACCAGGGATGCAACCACCAAATTAGGAAAAACCATTTGAGTTATTTTTCTATGCATCAAACAAAGTATATAGAATTAATTTATCATAGAATAGAGAGTAAGAAAAAATTAAATACCTATGCTGAAAGAACCCTACATTGGTCCAAATTCAATAACATAATCACATAAAATATGTTTTTTAATATTTTTCTTTATTTTAGAAATATTTTTATCATATCTGCTTGGATTAAATTCACTATGTTTACTGATCATGTAGATCTTTGGTACATGATAATGAATTTTGAAGTTGAAATGAGGCTAGTGGGATTGATATTACTACTACATGAGTTAAATATAGAAATAAAATATTATAAGTGAGTTGAGAACCAAGTGGTCAGTCACTTATGTAGACTTCACAACACTACTGAAACTGAAATCCCAGAAAAAACAATTGAATGATCTCCTTCCAAGAGAGAAGTATTACTTGATTGAAGAATAAGTTACTTGGTATGCTGACATATAATATTATCTGATGACATCTCAGGTCCCATATAATTTAAATTCCCTCAACATTTAAAAATTGATATCTGAATCAATATATTACATTTGTGATGATCAATTTATTTGGAATATTTTCAATGATCTAGTGATAAGAAGAAGCTTTCCTAAAGTAAAATTAGATTTGGTCTTTGATTTTTTAACATTTTTTGTTTTGGAGGATATTTTTTGGACCACCATGGACATTAAGGAAGGTTTTAGGATTTATAATTCATTGAAAACCCCCATTTTATGGATTCTCATGAATTTTTTCCAAAGTGTGAAAAATGATAGTTTTATGGAAATATTTCAAAGAGGGAATAAAATCTCCAAAATACACATCATTTTTTATGATATTTGATGTATGGGGGATGTATTTTATTGGAAACTTCCCAATTTAATTTAGAAATTATATTATATTTCTTGCAACGGATTATTTTTCAAAATGTATTGAAAAAAATCCACTAGGAATGACAATGCAAAAAAAATGTTTATCATTTTTTAGGGATAACAGATTTTATATGTTTTAAGTGTTCATAATTATAATAAGTGGTAAAGGAAATCACATTTTAACTATAATAATTCAGTACTTTCTATGAAATTGTTGGTGCGTCATAAAACACTTACTCCATATCATCCACAATCTAACGGTCAATATAAATTTTCCAATAGGGAAACAAACTAAATTTTATAAAATACTATTAAACAAAACTATAAGTATTAGCACCAATTTTTTGAAGAAAAATTATGGAAAAACATGGAAACCTATAAAACCTTGATTTTAATTAGTCCATAAAGGTTAATTTATGAAAATAGTTTTCACTTACCTTTTAAATTAGAGCATTAGTATTATTAGGCTATCAAAGAGTTGAATTTGGATCTTCAATGAACAAGAATAGAGGTCAAATAATAGTTGTAGGATATGGAGGAAATTAGAGAGGAAACTTTTGAAATTTCCAAGATTTACAAATAGAGAACAATATTTGATCATTAAAATCTTAACCAACCAAAAGACAACCATCATATAGACACAGTGTTGTTATTCAACTCAAGTATAATGATAATTCCAACTGAACTTCATTCTATATGGGATGGTAATTTATTGTTATTGATGGATATCCATTGTGTGTTGTGTAGTTATAAAGGATAGAGATAATTATCTATTCATTTTTATTGGACACATGCTGAAGAAATTCCATGGGACTTTTCCAATAGATCCCATGTAATAGATCACACTCCTCCAAACTATGTATCAATAAAATAAATTAGTGTGTAAATATGATTAACACATTAAATATTTCTATAGATCAATTAAAAAAATTAATATGTTAAAATCTACATGAATTAATTGAGGATAGTTCCTCATTTTTTGTGTGGGGTAGGGACCATTTTTGTTTTTCATTTTAAATTTTTGGTTTTTCTATTTTCAAAAAATTGGGAACTTTTCAAAATTTGTTGTGTTTCTATTTCAATTTATATTTTTTTTAAACGTGGGATCTCAAATTATTACATTTTACATTTTTGGAACCAATTTTATTCATTTAACCAATACATATCTTAAAAATATGCTTCAATGAATGATAAAAATAACATTTCTTCATGTTCAAAACATTGTGATTTTCATGAAAATCCCTATGATTTTTTAACACCATGACACATCTAAAAGTATGTACCATTTATATCACTATCTTATAAATATTATGAACCCTATTTTCATAATCTTTACATTCACCTTATTTATTGATAGAACCAAAACATGCATGTTATAACTCGAATTATATTTACTCCTGTAAAAACATGGGGGTTTGAGGTACTTTTTTTTTAAATTATTGAGGAATATATTAGGTTTTAACCCCCTCCCCCCTTCAAGAGAATAATTTTCATTATATCATTACTTGTATATTTATTCCATTTATCCCTTAGGATCCATGGACATACAGTTAGGTTAGCCACATTACAAGACATTTTTTCACATCCAGCATACTCTTGAAGTGAAATTTCATGATCTAGTTGATATTAAGTGTGGGGGAAGCAATCTTTTGTTTTTCTACATCATTGGGAGATAGTTTGAGTGAAATATAAAATTATTAATAATTTATTTTTTTCTTAAAAATTCATTATTTCAAAACCTATTCCCTTCTCCAGCATTCATGATAAAAGAAATTGGACCTTTCTAGGGCTTCCAAAGTGGAAATAAATATATGCATTCTCGGAGCATTCAAGAAAAAAGTATAATAGAAATTTTTTTCTTTCTTAACTATTGATGGTGTTTTATTTCCATAATATTCTTAAAGACTATTAGAGCCTATTTACTACTAATTGATGTGAGCAGGAGACCATACATGATAGAAAATTAGAATCAAGAAATTTCTCTTTAAAAAGACCCATGACCACCATTCTTAGCCTCATAATTTTTGAAATACAATTCATACTTAATGATAGAAAATAAATATCCCTTAAAATTTATCAGGATAAAAACATGTCCTTGACTCATATTGGGAAGAGATGTAGGAATTTATCAAGTCCATGGTGACTCTTACTTCGATTTGGATATGAAAATCCTTTTTGAAAATTGGAATTTGTGACATAAGAGAAAATTAATGTGAGGTGGGTGTATTGTGTGTATGGGAGGAGAAATAAAGTGTAAATTATTTTAATAATATGAATATAGAAAATTTAAATTATGTTTATTGAGGTAACATGCTATCTTTTTATTCATGTTTTCAATGTCCAATGATAATAAGAGATTACATATTTCAATGGGATTAATAAATAAATCAAGGAAGTGAATTTGAATACTATCCTTGGACAAATAAATCATAAACCATCGAGAATATAATTAAGGATATTATCAATACACTAAATCCCATGTGGATTAAAATAGAGTGTCGTTGTTGTGATGAAATAAATGAATAGATTTTAAAAATATTTTTTTGGAAACATCCTTTTATTTTGAAAATATTTTGGAAAAAATTTATCTTTAAAAATAATCCTTTTAAACATAAAAATTATGCTTCAATGAAATGGCGTCGGATGAATCTGCAAATGTCTTAAGAGGTAAATAGAATATTCCTTTTGTATGTCAAAAGGTTACGAAATGCCTCATTATGAAAATGACAAGAATATTCAAAACATTGGTAATAGATAAAAAGGGTAAAAGTTTCATTCAAAAAAATTCAAAACCATTTTTGAAATCCTTTTAATAAAAAATTATTTTTAGAAGAAAAATGGTTCTCTATCTAACCAGAGGAGAATAAATTTGTTTATTGGACAATGGTTATGTATTTTACTCTAATTTAAATTCCATTGAAATATCATTATGATTTATCATGAGGAAAATGATATTTAAACCTTCCAAAGTGTCCAATACAAATTTAATGCAATATTAAATCATAAACCTCATGATAGAATAATATTAAATTGAAGTACTAAATAACAGGAAGAAAAATTAATTCATGATATAAAATATATAAATGGGATTTAGATACACCACACAAAAGATACACATAGTAATCATGACATTTATCTCATGGATGTAAAAAAGTGAGATATGAATCCCACACCAAACTGGTAACAAATAAATTGGAAAACCCAAATGTATTAATCATCTAATAAAACATTTAAATACCAAGAATATAATGGGGATCATGATATTATATGTCAATGTGGAAGTAAGTACACTATATCTAATAAATTTGGTGTACAGTAATTAAGTATGCCTCATGTAATGAAAATGAGACAAGAATCTCTTACCTTTCTTTTCCTTTTGGGTGAAAGTCATTTAACTTTATATATAATAAACTTTCAATAATTTTATACGTTAATTGGTATGTTGGATGCATACTAAATTCACAAAATTAATAAATAAAGTAAAATTAATTCATTAAAGAGGACTCAATAAATGAATTATCAAATTTAATTTAAAAAATAATTAATTAATTAATGAACCAATTTTATCCAACCCTAGGACCATGTTCTTTCTTCACTAATTACATTTTGTAATTTCATGTTAGTATAAGTTTTAACATTTAATTTGACATTTAAATTTCATTTCATTATGAGTTTAATTAAAAGAAAAATGAATTATTTTACTTGGTATAGATTATGTAGGTGAAAAACTGAGAATGATCCCCAAGTGAGAGGACCATGGTCATCCTCTGTGCTTCATTAGGAGAATTTATTTCTTTTTCCACGCCCTACGAAAATTGTGCGTAAAAACTGGCATCGTTGTCGGTGATCTAAATGGTTGTGTACTTTACATTTTCTTTTTTCAAAATTTATATAGTTTTCATTATTTTATAAATAAATATAGAAAATAACATTTTTAATGATGTATTAAAATTCAAATTATTATGCATGGGATGATTACACACAGGTGGAATATCAAGAACTATAATGGTATTATGTGACTTAAATGCCTAAGTAGATAGGGTTAAGAATACTCTGGATGACTTGGGGAAAAATTCAAATATAATTTGACTATATTGGATCATATATTGTGTAACATGTGACTAAATCGGGTCAAGAGCCTAAGCAAGTTGTGGAAGAAATTTCCCCACTAGTTTCTGATGTTTAAGAACCTGAGGAGGTAAAAGAGGATATTCATGATGTTAAATTCCACATCTCTCAACTAATTCTAGAGGAGATAGATGAAAGATTATTTTTTACTAATTTACTAAAGGGTGATCACATAAATTTGGTGAAATTTTGGAGTGAATGGGAGGAAATTGGAATGTAACATGATCTATTAATTCCTAAAAATGTAGAAGAGAAACCACATTTATACCTCTTTCTTGCCTTGTAAGATAAACAAATAAACCATGTGGTGGAAATCAAAGAAATATTGGAGGATCCTTACTACCTACCTCCATCAAGTGAGATAGACTTCAAGAGGAACTTATCACTAAATAAGTGATTGAACCAGAAACTAATCTAGGAGAAGATCCTTTCATAAACTCTATCTTTTCTGATTTCATTCAATCTGATTTCACTTTTACTTCTTATGATATTGAATTTTCAGATTTTTCCAATCCTTGCATCACCCTAGAAAAATATAATGAAAACTTAATTTCACCTTTTGAGAAACACGTAGAACTTCCTAAGGGAATTGACAATATACTTGAGGAACCCCATGAAGAGATAATAGTGGCTCTTCCTGAAGAACTAAATCTACAATCTTCTTACCTTAAAAGGAAGTATTTCGAAAATAATATTTCAAATTTAAATTTTGGATCTCCCTTTGATTATTCTTTTAATGTAGTAAATCTGGAGAAACCAATGAATTTTGAAGAAGACGTTGCACATGTAGAAACTGAAGATGAGTAGGTTTTGTACATTATCCTACCCCCACCATGTAAGCTATACCACATTATGAATTGGGTGGATCTAGTGTACTCTATACATGGAATTATCCCCAACAAGAACAAAGAATTGCAATATGAAAAAAAAATATGTGGTGGTTCATGTCAAAGAAGATCCACCCACCATCAGATTATGGATGACAACTGGTACTTCCCTTTGGAGGTAGTAAAATAATTTAGGTCATACATGGGGGATCGTACCATGATTTATCTTTACTTTATTTCTAGTAATTTCGATTCCAATTTCTTTTCTTAGAAATATCATAGCATGCAGCCCACTCCCTCCTATATTTTTGAGCTTTAATGACATGATAATTTCAATTAATTGAGTATTTCTTTTTTGTAGGTTCATGATTGAAAAATGGAACCCTCAAAAAGAAGAAAACCAAGATTCATTTCAAAAGGTATTTCACTTTTAATGTTAAACTTTGAAACTCCTTATTTTTTTGTTTTGAGCTTTAATGATAAGATTTACATTCCCACACTTGAATTAATGCTTTACTAGAGTTATCTAAGAGACATGAGTTTATTAGGAATCTAGTGATGCCATGTTTTAGATTTCAATGATAATGAGATTTAATGAGTAAAATGGATAATAAGATGATTAAAGTGAATCATGAATACGGAAATGAGGATTCATGATTTGTTAGAATTAATTTATTCATGTAAATGAAATTTCCCTACCATTTTTCATGATTTGAATTTTTGAAATTTATGTGAATTAATTTGTTATTATTAATCATTACATGAGTGATTTTATAATATCATATTCCCATTCCTAAGAGGATTTCTAGACCAAATATTTTCTATTTTATCTTGAGCACATTTCTTGAGTGATATTGGGACATTCCACCTCTCATAACTTGTATTGAAACTTCTCAAAACTATGATTTTTCAAAAACACATTTAAAATGATTGAGGCAGCACTTTGACTAGCCATATATTTACCTGAGACCCACCCTTACATTTATTTTCTATTTTCTCTTAGAAGCCATATATTTCCTTATAGGTTTATTCTATATTACAAGCAGATATTCTCATACCTACCTACACTTTTAGTATTTTTACATGGATATTTCAGGATTGAGTGTGGGGGAAGGGCCTTTCATGTTTGTTCATTGGGATTTGTATCATTTGTTGGGGGTGTGAGGTGTGTGTAATCATTTTAGGCAATGTATTATTCAAAAATTGGGCATCAGTCATCCTTTCTTTAAGCTCTTTTCATTAAATCCTTTTCTCCTTAAAAAGTGAAAAAAAATGAATACATACATATCTAGAGCATAAAAAAAGGGAAAAAATAAAATTGTGTCTTTCTAGATATTTACATAAAAATATAAAAAATATAGGGATAACATGGATGATATCATTCATTATAATCATTTATTTAATCATGTCACATGTCATAAAAATAAGATTGGTGTTGTATTTCACATTTTTAAGGGGATTTGAGTGAGGTTCATCCAATGTTTTCACTTGATAAATCATACATTGTACATAAGAGTCAAACCTCCTATATATAGCCTTAAATTATTTCAATCATTCATCCACAAACCCTAAGACACAGAGTCATTTTAACCTTTATTACAAGTCCCTGTGATTTTATGTACTTTTTGTCATTACAAAGTGGAGAAAGTAGTTCCTATATATGCCTATGTATAAGGATAATATTCTTATGATATGAGAAAAACATCACTTAAATTGTACCATGAGTGATGAGAGAAAAGATTAAAAAGGGATTTTTATCATGATTTGGCATGTTTAATAATTATAAATTGAAAATATTGAATGAATTAAGGGAGAAGCTCCATCATTTTTCAAAAGGGAAAAGTAAAATCAATGAATTTATTGATTCTATGAAAAATGGACAATTAAAATTATATAATTTTTTTGAACTTGAAATTTTTATTTTACATTGATAATTTAGCGATTTTATTTCTTTGAAATTTGAATATTGGTAATATATGTTCCCTATGAATTCTATGTTGAGATTTTATGCTTGAGGAGAAGTATATTTTACATGTGGGATAATTGATATGGATAATATTTTCATCATTTTTTATATGTAATTAAATGATTTAATAATTAAAATGTTATAAATGTAGAGTTAT
The DNA here is from genome assembly GCA_963277665.1 of Viscum album. Classification (NCBI taxonomy): domain Eukaryota; kingdom Viridiplantae; phylum Streptophyta; class Magnoliopsida; order Santalales; family Viscaceae; genus Viscum; species Viscum album. Next base: position 1,632,909,933 of record OY728122.1, read on the forward strand.
TTACCTCAATTTGGGATTTATAGGGTGTTGTGTGCATAAATGTGAAAACTGCTTAATTTGGAAATATTGACATATTTTAATCACTTTGGTAATTTGTGCATATAATTTACAATATATATCTAATTTATGTGATTAATTTTTTATTTTATTCCTATATTTAGTTTCTTCATTTTTTTTTTGAACCAGGATTTAATTCGGCCATCCAAGGGTCCAAACTATTTACTCAAGTTGGACAACTATTCTGAAAGAATGTGGGCACACCACCTCAGTTAATTGATAAAAAATCATTCAAAAAACATCCAATTAGGGTTATTCAAATTAGAATGGAACGAAAATTAAATGGGGAGTTCGGCTGTTGAATATCATAGAAATATTCCTTCATTAAGGAGGCTCGTGGATGCTCAATCTTTTGGGAATAAAAAGGTAACATGCATCCCGAATAAAATCTCAGTATTAAATTGCAATATCTCATACTAAAAAAGGATGATAAATCTGAAATTTTGGGAAGAAACATAAAATATATTTTGGAAGATCTTTCAAAAATATAATATTCCAAAATTATTCCAATAAATTGGCCTACCAGGATCAATCTTTTGGTGGACAGAATCTGCACTAAATCTTAAACAGATATTTTGAAGATCTGAAATTTGAAGACACATGGATGGAATCACATGGCCTATATATGTAGGATTTCACCCATGATGAAGGGGGAGTTTGAAACCAACATTGGAGAGGAGGCCTAAGGACATTCTTCTGACATAGGAATTTTCTTTTCTTTTCTTTTTATTTTAGTTTTCTTTTAAATGTAACACATTAATTTTTTATTAAAGTGTTCCCCATTTCTTCTTCATTCTTTATTTGTTCTAAAAACTCCAATTATCTCATTATTTCTATTCTATCTATCCATTGTGATCTCTAATAACATTTCAATGGAAGGTGACTAACCCGAGACTTGGCATAGTGGTAGGTTTCATGGTGTTCTTCGTTATTTCACTTCAAATTATAAAAACAATTAAATCCATTTGTCGTAGAGGAAGAAATATTGAATGGGTGCGGTGGTCGTCCACCACAACACAATTTCCAAATCCATTTATTTGACGTGATTAATTAATTTTCCCTCCCTTATCTTAGGAAAACCCTTCATACAGTGGAGTTCGGGTTTCTATAAGGGATGAATCAGCATACGGTAGAGCCAGTTCTTTTTGGGATATCATTCTTGGTTGAGGAGTTACCCTATCTGACTTTTGGTGGAGGCGTGGTTTGGTATGCCGGATGCATAATAAAATCACACACAAAATAAATGAAGGAGAATTAATTCATTAATGAGGTTTCAATAAATGAATTATCAAATTGAATTTAAACAATAAATAAATAACGAATGAACCCGTGTTATCCAAAACTGGGACCAAGTTCTTTCTTCACTAATTACATTTTGTAATTTCATGTTAGTTTAAGTTCTGACATTTAATTTGATTCTTAAAATTCATTGTAATAATAGATTAATTAAAATAAAAAATAATTAATTTAGTTTATATAGATTATGTAGATTAAAAACTAAGAAAACTCCTTAAGTGATGCGACCCTGGTCAGCCTCTGTGTTACATTAGGAAACTTTGTTTCTTTTGTCACTCCCTACGAAAGGCATGTGTCAAACCTAGCATCATTTATATAAAGATAAATTGGTTTTTACTGTTATTTTTCTATTTCCAAATTTTAGATAGTTTTCATTATTTAAAAAAATTACAAAAAAATCTTTTCCATGATGTATTCAAATTTAAATTATTATACATGGGGTGACTACTTGAAGATGCAATATCAAGAACCAAAAGTTTATTATAGTGATCTAAATGCTCGACTAGGTAGGGTTTTCAAAACAGTGGATGACTTGGGGAGAAAATGAAAATAAAATTTGACTATATATGAGCACATACTGTGTAACCCGAGCCTGAATCAGGTAATGATCTTGAGCAAGTTGTGGAAGAAATTTTCCCACTAGTTTTTGATGTTGAAGAACCCTAGGGGGTAAAAGAGGATGTTCCGGAAGATCAATTCCACCTCTCTCAACCAATGCTAGAGGAGATAGTGGAAATGTCATTTTCTACTGATTTACAAGAGGGTGATCATGTAAATTTGGAGAAATTTTGGAGTGAATGGGCATAAATTGAAATGCAACATGATCTCTTAATTCCATAAAAAGTAGAAGAGAAATAATATTTCTACCTCTCTCTAGCCTTGGAAGATGAAAAAATCACCCAATTGGTAGGATTCAAAGAAAGACTAAAGGATCTTGACTACCTACCTCCATTAAGTGATAATAAACTCTAAGAGGAACTTATCACTGAAGAAGTGAATAAACTAGAAACAACTCATGGAGATGATCCTTTCATGAACTCTATCTTTTCTGATTTCATTCAATCTGATTTATGTATAACTCCTTATGATTTTAAATTTTATAGATTTGGTCAATCCTTACATATCTATAGAGGAAGATGATGAAGAAGAGATTTCACCTATTGAGGAACACCTAGAGCTCCCTGAGGTCATTGATCATCTACTTAAGGAATACCATGAAGAGATAATAGTGGATCTTCATGAAGAAACCAAATCTACAAGCCTCTTAAAGGGATGATTTTGAAATTAATATTTCAAATTTATATTTTGAATCTCACTTTGATTATTATTTTCAAGCATCATATATAAAGAAACTAATTGATTTTGAAGATGTTTCATAAGTAGCAACTGAAGAAGAGGAGGTTTCATACTTTATCCTTCCCCCGCCATGCAAGCTATGTCACATTACGAAGAGGGTGGATATGGTGTACCCTATACATGGAATTATTCTCAATAAGAACTAATAACTTTATGATGGGAAAAGAAAAATGTGGTGGTTAATGTCAATGTAGATCCACCAACCCTCAGATTGTGGATGACAACTATTATTTCCCTCTAAAGGCAGTAAAAGAAGCCATGGCCCACTTGGGGGAGCATACAAAAAATTTATATTTACTTTCTTTCTAGGAATTTAGAATCTAATTTCTTTTCAAAGAAATATCATAGATTTCAGGCCACTCCCTCCTATATTTTTTATCTTTAATGACGTGATCCTTTAACTTAATTGAGTATTTATTTTTTTAGGTTCTTGATGGCATAAGGGAACCCCCAAACAGAAAAAAAAAAAGCAAACTTCATTTCAAAATGAAGGAAACTTTTAATGTATAACTTTGAAACTCCTTACATATTTTTTGAGCTTTAATGATAATATTTTCATGCCCAAACTTGAATTAATGCTTTACTTGAATTATCTGAGAGACATGAGTTTATTAAGAATTCAGTGATTTCATGTTTTAGATTTAAATTCTAATAATATTGAATGATTAAAATGGGTATTTGCATGATTAAAAATAAGCATGAATATTGAAAATATGACCTATGATTTGATAGAATTAATTCATTATTGTAAATGAAATTTCCCAACCATTTGTAATTTGTTGAATTTATGAAATTTATATGAATAAATGTTTTTTAATTAATCATTACATGATTGAATTTCCAATATCATATTCCCAAACTTGAGAGGAATTATAGACAAATTATTTCCTATTTTATCTTGAGCATATTTCTGGACTGATCTTGGTACATGCCACCTACCTGAACTTTTTTTGAAACATGTCAAATACATGATTATGCAAAAACACAATTAAAATTATTGAGGCACTACTTTTCTTATCTGTATATTTACCTAAGACATACCCTTACATTTATCCTTCGTTATCCCACAGAAGAAATGAATTTCCTTATAGGTTTAAGCCACATTACAAGCTAATATTTCCTTACTTACTGACACTTTTAGTATTTTCTCATGGATATTACAACTTTGAGTGTGGGGGAAGGGCCTTTCATGTGTGTTCATTGGGATGTGTATCATTTGTGGGTGGTATGAGGTGTGCATCATCATTTTGAGAAATTTATTATTATAAAATTGGGCATGAGTCATCATTTCATTATACATCTTTTATTTCATCTGGTTATCCTTAAAAAATAAAAAAAATTAAAAATAAATCTGTGTCTATCTAGATCTTAAAAAAAGGGAAAAAATAAAGTTTTTCCCATCTGAATCTTTACAAAAAATATAAAAATGGGGGAGAACATGGATTATATCATTCACTATAATCATTTATTTACTCATGTATCATGTCATAAAAAAGGGTGGTGTTGTGTTTCACATTCTTAAGGGTATTTGAGTGAGGTTTATCCTATGTTTTCAATTGATTAATAATTCATTGTGCGTAAGAGTAAAACGTCCTACTTTAGGCCATAAATTATTTCAATCATTTATCCACCAACCCTAAGTCATAGAGTCATTTGAACCTTTATTTCAAGCCCTTGTGAATTTATGTTCCTTTGTGTTTACAAATTAGAGAAAGTAGTTCCTTTACATGCCTATGGCTTAAAAGAATGTTCTTATTATATGATCATAACTACACTTAATTTATATCCTTTGTGATGTTATAAAAGATTCAAAAGGGAGGTAGATCATGATATGACATGTTTAATAATAATAAATTGAGAATCTTGAATGAATGAAAGGAGAAGCTCCATCATTTTCCAAAGGGAAAAAGTAAAATGCCTGAATTTATTTATTATTTTAAAAATGTGAAATTAAATTGTTATTTTTTGTGGAACATGAAAATTTGATTAGACATTGATAATTTTTGGACTTTATTTCTTTCAAATTTGAATATCGGTAACATTTGTGCCCTTTGAATTCCATGTTGAGATTTTATGCTTGAGAAAAAGAATAGTTTAAGTGTGGGGGAATTGATAGGAATAATATTTTCATCATTTTTATATGTAATTCAATGATTTAATCACTAAAAGTTTATCAATATTGAGTATTTTACCTCAATTTTTGATTTATAGGGTGTTTTGAGCTTAATTATGAAAACTAATTAATTTGGAAATATTGATAGATTTTAATCACTTTGGTAATTCATGCATATATTTTACAATATAGATAAAATTTATGAGATTAATTTTTTATTGGATTAATATATTTATTTTATTCATCTATGTGTTTTGTACTAGTATTTAATTCATCCATACAAGGGTCTGAAAATTTACTCAATTTGGTAAATTCTTCGGGACGACTCCATTGACACCACCTCAGTTAATTGATCATAAATTGGTCAAAACACATCCAATTGGGGTGATTATATTTTTAATGGAATGAAAAATAAATGTGGAGTTAGATTATTGAAGATAATGGGTATATTCTTTCTTTAAGGCATCCCATGGATGCTCCAACTTTGTTGAACAAAAAAGAATAATTCATCCAAAATAAATGCTTAGAATTAATTTGGAATTTGTCATAATACACATGGAGGATAAATCATAAATTTTGTGGTGAAATGTAAAAGATATTTGGGAAGATCTTTTAAAATACAATATTCCAAAATTTGGCAATTAAATTGGTCTACCATGATCAAAAATTTTGTGGACAGAATCTGTAAGAAATTTTAAATATAGATTTTGAAGATTTAAAATTTTAATACCCAAGGACTGAATCAATTGGCCTATATAAGGAGGAGGTCACACATGCGGAAGAGAGGGTTTGACACTAAAATTGGAGAGTATTCCTAGAGACATGCTTCTAACTTATGATTTTTATTTTCTTTTCTTTTTATTTTAGTTTTCTTTTACATGTAACACATTCATTTTTATAAAAGGGTTTCTCATTTCTTCTTCAACCATTATATTTTCTAAAAACTCTAATTATCTCATTTTCTCTCTTACATATATCTGTTTTGATCTCTAATCACTTTCTAATGGCAAGGTACTAACCCAGGGCTTGGCCCTAGGGAAGGATTCATGGTGTTCTTCATTATTTCACTTCAAAATTAAAAATGTTTTAAATCTATTTGTGGTGGAGGTGGGAATATTGAACAGGAGTGGCAGTCATCCAAACAAAACACTATTTCAAAATACATTTATTTTCATTGATTAATAAAATTGTCCCTCACTTATATTAGTAAAACCCTTCATACGGTGGATTTGGGGTTGTCAAAAGGGATGAAACGGCATATGGTAGAGCCAGGTCTTTTTGGGATAGCATTCTCAGTTGAGGTGTTACCCTATTTGACTATTGAATGAGGGGTGGTTTGGTTTTCCTGAGGCATTATAAAATCACACACTAAGTAAATCTAGGAAATCTAATTCATTAATTGATTTTCAATAAATGAATTTTCAAATTGAATTTAAATAAAAAACAAATAATGAATGAACCTGTGTTATCCAACCTTAAGACCATGTTCTTTGTTTAGTAATTATATTCTGTAATTTCTTGTTAGCATAAGTTTTAAGATTTAATTTATTTTTAAATTTAATTATATTTTTAGATTAATTAAGAGAAATAATAATTAGTTTATGTGATATAGATTAAGTAGGTGAATAATTGATAAAGCTACTCAAGTGAGATGACCTTGGCATGTCTTTGTGAGGAATTAGGAATATTTATTTCTTTTTTCACGCACTACGACTGGCGTGCATCAATAATTGAATAATTTTTTATAATTTTATTTATCTAGAATTAAAATTTGAAATGAAATAAATAATTATTTTTTATTTATTTAAATTTTAATTAAATTCCAATCCGTACATTGACTTTAAATTTGGAAATATAATTGATTAAAGGATATTTATTTTGTATTTGTTTTATTTTATTCAATTTAGAAATTATCCTTTTGTAATATGACCTCGAGATATTAATTTAAAAATTGATAAATAAGAAAAAAAAGAATAGAGAATATTTAGTTAATTGTGTTTTAAATTTTCTATTATTTTTTTATAAAAATAAATATTATATTTTTTAAATTTCAAATATATGTTCTATGAAGGCCACATGAAAACAATGACATGAATCCACCACAACATAAAATTAATTGACAATAAGAGGGGATAAGCTCCCATATAAACTAATTTTAGGAAGCCTCATAGTAGCTCAATGTTATTGCATAAAGACTAAACATGCATCATAAAGAATTTAAAAAATTATAATGCAAGCATAAGCTCTCTAATCATGGTCAGTTTTCTTTCTTCATTCCCAGGTGACCACATGAAGTCCCCAAGATATCTCATTTTTAACCCAATCATCTGTATCACCTCCTTAAACAAATGATAGCATCATCATAGAGTGACCATATATAGAAAGGAAACTGACTGCACCTTACATCATATAAGCCAAAGATACTACATTCCCATGTTCATGTTCCCACTCTTCCCCTCTCTTAATTGCCCTTAATCATTCCTCCCATAATCGACTTACCTAACACGGCCCATTACTAGTCTCATGGCCCATCAACATGGATATACAATTATATCACAAATCCTCTTCCCCTTTCTATGATCGATCAATCTTAATTGGTAACATCAATCGACCATACACTACCCATCTAACTGATTTCTGATAAATGAAAAGGATAAATTAAATGTTGAAGAACTAAAACCAATGTGATTGTTGAAATAGATCTATCTTAACCAAAATTAAAAATTATTCTCAATAATTATAGAATTTTTGTAGAGCTTTCAATTTCAATGTAGATTCGTGCTAATTCCAGTTGAAGATGAATCAAAAGGAGGTTGAGTCATGTGAGGCCAAATTAATATCAAATCACAAATACAATGATTTATATTTTGGATGACTAATTGATGAAATGAATACAGCATTGAAAAAACTCATTTTAATTTGAATATATGCTTGAGCCTGAATATGATTGAGACTGGGTGATCATTAAACTGGGATAATGATTTTTATGAAGTATTTGAAGATGAGATAAGGATAATTGAGTTTTATGGATATTATGGATTGTTACTTTTACATATTTAATATGGTGGGACCTCAATTATTACCTTTGATAGGATGATATGATACCAATGTATGAACACCACTTACCTAACATATTTATTTTAATAATTTGAGGAGGTAGTCAGGTATTGAAATACCTAATCCTGTAGCTTATTCCTTGTCTAATTACAATCTGATCATTACCATCTCACAACCTTGGTGACTGAGTTCCCAACACCTTTCTTAGGAACCTAAAATTGTTTCTTCTTTTAATCACATCCACCAATGTATCCTATGCTCCTCTACAACACAGACCTAATTACCTAACTATTGGTTCTCTATCTATCCGTCAACAGTACCAACCCCAACTCAATCCATCACATATACTTGTCCAATTATTACAAATATTTCACTAGATATCTCCCCATCAAATTATATAAAGTGAACTCGATAACATGTTGGAGCTGTAAATTCTTGTGGACAGCCCCAGTGTTGATACTCCATAACTAAAGAATGTTGATCATACCATATTCCTCAAAAGAAATTCCGATATTCATTTCCCAATATTCAAACCACACCTTACCAACAACTTACCCAGAATATCCCACATAAAAGATATTATTTCCCAAGATAATTGGAGCTCACCTCTATGCCAAATCCTTTGTTCAATTCCCTCACTTTAACCCATGCATAGTGAGCTCTAACAACTCAACTTGTTTATCATCATCCACATTCAAGCATAATTTTATGTCTACAATTGCCACAAAATACTGAAACACCTCTGCTCGGATTATTATTGAACCAGTATAGAGCTTGATCACGAGTGGATTGTAAAGTAGAGATAAAATATTCCAAATTTCTATATTAAAAAAATTCCATTCATATGGAAAAAACATGAATATTCTTGTTAGGAAAATTCTCTAGGGTATGACACTAAAATTGTGTAATTTTCAAGATGCTCTAGAATCACCTAAGGAATTTTTTGAATTCCATGCTGCTCACATAGTAAATTTTAAACCATGCAATGTACCCCATCTCATTTTTCTTTTATGGGGGGACTATCCATAGCTGTGGGGTGGTCGGTCGAATTATGTTAGCTCATATTTTTACTATATCTTATTTTCTTTAATTTCTATTTACTATAATTATCCAATGATAGTATACTAATCCATTAGTGTCTAAAATGAGAATATTCCCTTTTTCCCATGTTAATGAATTTTTTATTTAATTAATAATATATTTTCCCCGTCATATATATATTTATTAGGATTGTTTAGAAAATTGGATTATTTCCTTATAACTATGCATCTATAATTCATCTTCCTTATTTCACAAGGTTTCATATAAAAACCATTAAGATCTCCATGTTGCTTTTGACCATGAGTAGTTGGTTGTGTAGGTTCTAAGAACAATAGAAGTGTGTGATGGGTCATGTCCAACTTTTCTTTTTTTTCAATATTGATGATCAACCTAATATTTACATGATAGTGAATGTTGTAATCACTAGAATTGAATTAATGAAAAGAGATAAGGGGTAGAATGATGGAACCATAATCATGATCATCACATATTATTTATAATTAATTTAATTAATTAAATATTTACCTTGAATGAATTGTTTCCTCAATGATGGATCTGAAAATATATATATACATTGAATTATCATTTCTTTGTAGAAATTAGGAGAAGATTCCCTCTAGTGGTGATCCACAAGTGCTCCAAAAAAACTCCAAACGTCCACATTAGAATCTGGATGTTCTACAATGGCAGATCATATTGTTTGTGTATTTTTCCTTTGATCTCCACAAGAATTCCTTCAAAAACAATATCATTGATCTCTATAGATTCAAGAGTGGGGGTAGAAGAAGTACACTATATGTTCTTTGGAGAGTTCATAAAGATGGAGATCTCTAGGTATTAATTTAATTCTCTATGGCTATCACTCTCCAAAACATAAAATAAGTTTCTCTCCAATAAAATGAAATAACTGGATTTAAATACTACTAGGGTTTAGAAATAAATATTTTCTCACATTTTTTTATATTTATTGAATCCATTGTGGTACACCATGTCTTAAAATGATAACACTATTATAATTTCCTCAACATGCACTTAAATTACGAATTAAATTAAATATTATTTAGTCAAATAATATTCAATATATATTATTTCTCACTAGAGAAAAAAATTGAACTATCATTCATTCACAATATATATGGGGCCCTGAATAATGACTATTTTTTTAATAAATAAATATCAATACATTATTCTCTAATAAATAAATAAATATTATATCCACTAAATAGAAAATAAATATTTAATAAATATTTTTCTCAAATAATATTCTCTCGAATAACTAGTGATGAAATATATGAAATAAAATATATATATATATATATATATAATTATTAGACCATTTGTGGGAATATTATTTATTCCACTTGTTAAATAATATATAAAAATAGCCTATTTAATCAAAATTTTGGATAAACTTAGTGTGTGACCCTCTTAGATTCATTCTCATTGGTATTTGGAGAAGAAAACTAAATTTTTTTGTTACCATATAGAATCCTAAGAAAGAATCTAGAGAGAATTAATTTAATGTCACAGTGACATAATACTTCATTTTAAAGATAACTATTTAATAAAATTCCTTTAATGTGATATATTGAATCAAACAAGTATTGTACCAGTTTCATCAACCTATTTTCTTGATTTCCCTTTCTTTAAATTTTTAGAAATAAAATATGACTACAAAAAACCTTATCTATATCATTACCATAAATTGACATGAGATATAAAATTATATTAAAGAACTAAAGAGAAAGAATATTTTCTCGCATCACTCATAAATGTATCATTACTCATCAAACACAAAAAATATCCAACCACACCATGAACATATATCATTATGGGTTTCATAAATACATCATAGTATGTGACTTATAGTAACAATCAATAAATATATTAAATTTTAAGTTTTAATACACAAACCCACCGATAGGAACATCCAATGAAACATATAAAGGTGTATTTTCAACTGGAATGTATCATTCTCATAATATCCTACATTGGATATTACCAAGGGAGTACAAGATTTAAAGGGTCCCCGAATTCCAATGAGTCTCTACATCTGAGTGCTTGTATCCTTTTTTTCCCAAAAAAGATATCATTCAGCAATAGAACATATATATAAGAATAGTTTCATAGAAGTTCTGGATTCACATCACAGCGGGGAGAGTAGGAAACTTTTTTGGTGAAATCTACTCTTAAGACATTATGACATATTTTGTCACAAATAAGAGAAGAAATTATGTGATAAGGGGTTTATTAATATTCAAAACTACGAATAAATGTTATCATAATGTACAGAGAATTTGGTTCAAGGGAACCAACTCCAAGAGACTCCCCTTTGTGCTAGACCCAACTACAAACAAATTAGATTCCTCTAGCTTTCACATGATACAAATGCTTCGATTGAGATAGGCCTTTAGTAAAGGTGTCTGCTACATTCTCTTCCATGGGTACTTTATTTCATAATATATACACAGATAAATAAATATTATATTTATTAATCTCCCAATATTTTATCAAAACCTAATATCACTCACCATTGGATTCGCAATATCAAATTTCCTGGACATTCAATTATAAATGATCCATATTCCCCTTCTCATTACCCAAATATTGTATTTCCTCAACCCTTTCCTCTCAAATACACCAAATATTACTTTGGAATCCAACCATTGATCTGAACTAAGTTATGTCAACCAAAAACTTCAATATAGAATTGCTTAATAAATGAAATCACCATAACATTGGTTATTAAAGAACTTGTAACTATGGTTTAATTTCAACTAAAACAGTTGTAGTTCATTCCAACATATTATATATAATTAATGGATTTTTTCTTTTATGAATGAATATAAAATTATTATCTTCACTAATTTATGTTTAGTATTAACTGGATTAACATTAGTGATTAAAAATCTTTTAGATAATATATATCCATAAGAAAGTTTATTTTAGTTCTATCTTATATTTTTTTCAGTACACTAATTTCTTTGATTGTGGAAAAAAATCCAAATTGGATTAACAAAGATACATAAAGGAAATAGAATAATATAGTGGTATGATCTTGAGCTATTACTAATTGTTCATTTATCTAGCTGTTTATAAAATAATTGTTGATCAAGGGAGAAAAACCTTGAACCAATATACGTTTAAGTTACATATTTCCACTTCTTCACCTAGGTCTCTCTCTTGGATGGGTTTCACATTGGCCCTAAACTTGAACTTCCTCCATTATCATGGGAGCTCCATCCACTATATACTCATTTACACACACGTAGATGAGGGAAAATGGTTTTCACAAAAGTAACTAAGGGAACATAGGCCCTAACATAATAAGTTGAGTGAAGTCATGCATGCCAATAATTTAATTTAATAATAAGTTAAATGAACCCAATCGCATAAAAATTCCTAGTATACAATCATGATCATTCCCATGATTGAAACGAGCTATGCGTTTAAAATAAAACTCGAATTAAATTCTTAAATGTTCTTATAAAATTTAAATCAAACTCAAATCAATAAATTATCTTCTTTAATTAATTATTTATTTTATTTTAATAATAATTATATTTTCCTTGATATTATTATCAATCATAATTTCAATAAAATAAAATTAATTTAATTAAATTTAACTGTGTACATTAATATAACTTGAAGCAAACACTTTGAAAAAACATCGGAATCTACCCAACAAGAATTATACTCGTATAATTTTTACTATTGTGATATATGGAATACATAGAATAATATATAATTTCATGACATGTACTGTCAACATAATGATTATATAAATTAGATTATTTTTATATAACATGTTGTGTTTTAATTCACATAGAGTAATATATGTCATTCGACTCACACATGATTTGTAAATGTGAACATTACATAGAAAAAAATAAAATATATATATTAACACCCATCCCATGTAGTTTCCTATCAACCTAATGACCACACACATGCACGTGTCAATAAGGTTTACATTGTGTAATTAATTAATATTAATTGTTTTTTAAATTAGTATATGTACATGGTGTGTAAAATAAAGCTACATTGCATGTACGTCTCTCACCATATATGTAAGGAACTTTCCTATAGACTTTATGTCTGAACTATTCTATGGAATAATTGGAGTACATGGTGTGTAAAATGGATATATAGAGTGTAGTCTCTAAGTTACATTGTCACTAGTCGGGTAGGTTGTGTATGAAAATAAATAGATCGCCTCTACCTTAAAGGACTATGCACCATGTACATGGGATACATGATGTGTACTCCAGCTAACTATGAACCAGGCTGGCCTAGTCAACACATTGTGTAGTAAATTAAAATCACCACATTTATTCAATTGAAAAAAATTGAATTTATTTGGAATTAATTTATAGTGCATTGAACCCTATTATCTGGCGTGTAACTCTAGTTACATGGAGAGTACTCTAGAGTTACCCATATAAAATTCTTGGAACCCCCAGATGACGTCCTCTATTTTATTTCATTTGTTAAATTAATCATTTTAAAATATTTACATGAAACTAAAGTGGAAGAAGTTGATCTAACAATTCAGTATAAATAACAATTAAATATTACTTGAAAACTAAATCAAAATTCTGTAGATCAATCAATGTACACAAATTATAATTATAATAATAAATAATAATATTAACATCTAATGATCAATACACACGTCCTTAAAATGGAACATCCAATGAATCATATAACTGTTGATTTTCAATTAGGGGATCTCATTATTACAATATCCTACACTAAATATTACTAAGGGTTCACACCATGAGAATGTGCCTCAACGGCCTATGAGTCTCTACCCCCGATAGCTTGCATCATCTTTGTCCCAAAAATTATATCATCTAGCTATAGAACATTTATTTAAGAATAGTGTCATAGCACTTTTGGGTTCTTCTCATAGAGGGGAACGGCTATGACCTTTTAGCGTGACAACTACTCTTAATACATTATCACATACTATGATACATATAAGAACAAGAATGATTTGATAAGGAGTTTATTAATATTCAAAAATATGGAAATAATTTATCATAAAGTACCCATAAGTTGGTTCATGTGATCCAAATCCAATAGGTAGACCCAGGGGAGATTAGAGATATCATATCACCTAGACAAGTGATATTATAGGTTTTAGTGATTATTGCATCCCTTAAATAAATTTAAATCTTCTAGGTTGCACTATCAAGAGAGGCTTAAATTTATTTGAGGGAAAGAAGGAGAGTATTAAAATAAAATAATAAATTAAAAAGGGAAGGTGATGAAATATTAAAAATTAGACAACATCATTTCAACTAATGATAAAACCAAATCAATCAAATCAGTATTTTAGACACCAAAATCATCGAAAAAGATAAGAACAAACCAAAAAAAAATACTCTCTAGAGATAAACTGATTCCACTAATAATGTATTCAATTTGACTTCATATATTAATTTGTTGAGGCACCCATTAAAGACCACTCATTATCCTGAAATAAATTTTATAGAGACTAGTGTTATGTTCCTGTTTATCTCAAAAAAATATTTCAACAAATTATAATATCTAGTTCATCTCACCACATGAGATTTGAGTCATCTTTTTAATGAAATATGATTAAAATACTAAAAAAATTAAAATTCATTAAATAAATGGAGAGATATTTTTGTCAAAATGATATTGATTTATGATCACTCTCCATCTTTATCCTCCACCCAACTAACACTGGTAATTAAAAACAACAGAGAAAATATAGATCAATTATCTAGAACCTCAATATAATTATATAAACCAAAATTCAATATCAATAATTAGATTCAAAATACCAATAACCAATAATAAATTGACCATAAATTAGAATTATCCAATTTCTTCCAACGTTTTATGGATTTTAAGGAGAGGATACTGACCAAAACATGAGATAATTTGGGGAAATTTTCTTTATATTAAATCCAATAGAAGTTTCATAAGAAAAGGTCAGCTGGAATGTATTTCCATTCAACCTTGCTGGGCCTCTCAAAGAGTGGCTCTATAACCTATTTCCAGGAGATATCACTTCCAAGTACAACTACAAATATAATTCCCCCAATGAAATACCTCCTTGTATCAAGTGTTTCCCATCTAAAGAATGATATTTATGGAGTTTAATATGAAATTAGATAAATAGTTTAAAAAAATTAGGATAGGTTCATGTGAGTTGCAAAATATTTCCCACATAAAACCTTTTAAGAACATTATTTCCTTTTATTATTTTACTAAGGACTTATGGATAGCCACCAAAATTATTTGGATTCTTCTTGTAAAGGAGAACTAATTAAAAAATACCCTACATAACCAAAAGTATTAATAGAGAGGATTCCCCAAAATTCCAAACAATTTTGTATTATAATTAATAAAAGAGGAGTAAAATAGGTATAAATTTATCGCATTTATTTATATAAAATACATATAAAAGAAAAATCAAAGCTTTTGATATGGTTAGTTATGAATAATGTTATGAATAATACACAAACTACACCCCATAGATTCTTACAAATCTATCACTCCTCAGGGAACTACACTAAGTGATGCTCATATTTCTAAGAAAACATTTATTCCACGTACCAAAGGCAATAATAGTTGTAACCAACATTAATTCATAGTTTTATATAGTATTATAATGATCCATTTTGGTATAAAAACCTAGATAATAAAATACTACCCTTATGGCAAGCTTTTCGACTAGATTCTCCATCCCTGCACTTTCAAAATAAGAGCTACAAATCATTAAAAAGATATAAACCAAGGAAATATCAAAACCAATATATATAGGATCTATTGAAATAGAATATTAACTCTAATAAAACTCATAATTAAGAGTTAAACAAGATTTAATGACAAGTAAAAAAGATTTTATCTTCCATTAATGGACTAAAAACAATGGTTTAGGTATACCTACAATAAAATCAATTCATAACACCATTGGTAATGTATTTTTAATCACATTAATGAGTGGAAATAATCTTGGTAACAATAAATACTCAAAATATTAAAGAAAATATAAGTGTAAAAACCCATGAACCAAAATAAATTTTCCTTAAAATAACTAAAAGAAGAACCACATGGGGAGACTCACTTAGTGGTAAAAATAGAGGAAATTCCAATATGGAATACTCAAATTGGCCTTGACCTCCTTTCCCTTCAAATATTTAACCCCCAAGAGACCCAGTAAATATGAACCATATAAATATATCATTGATATATTTCAAAGAGTTTATATCGACATTCTTTTATTAAAATCCATTTGACGAATCCCATGGTGTTAAAAATTTATGAAGGACACGTGCAATAGAAAGATTCAATCACAAGGAAATGAAAATATAAAATTAAGCAGAAATTATATCCCCCTTTAATACCATAAATAACAAGGAAATATCATGATCCAAGAATATTCAAAATCCCTTGTACCATAGGATAACTCACTTTTTCTAATGAACTATAATTTAATAGGATTAATTAATGTAATGACATAGTCAGATTTTTCCTTCATAAAAATAAGAGAGATTAAACCCACCTGAGTGGTTTTATAACTAGATAACCAAATTACTACAAATATATTTGGATTTCTAGAGTATTTGAATATAAGTGGACAAGGATTTTTTTCAATACTAAATTCTATTTTATTGACATGGAGGATGAAAGTTGAAATAATTCCCAGATCATATTAGGTATTCTATTTCTTAAGACAACCAAAACTATAATCAATATTAATGGGGGAAGACTTTTAATGACTACAATATTTTAAACAATAACAATTTAGATTTAATTAAATATCTCAACAAAGAGTAATTAATGTTCGCATTAAATATATTTAAATTAAACTAATATTTTATATAAAAAATTGAAATTTTTTATAACATAATTCAATTAGAAAGGGCTCTATAAACACACAATTTCTCTTGTGAAACTATTTTCAAAATAGAACTCACTCTAGAAATTGTAATGTATACTGATGAATATTATTTTTTATAATTTCTCAAAGCCATCGCTAACACTACTTCATTACATGTATAGGTTTCTATCATGGATAAAAATATGTTAAAAACATCACTGGAACATCCCTTAATCTATAATTGATACCACTCTATTCTAATTGAAAATATTCTTTTCTAAAAGAAAATTATACACTACCCATCATAATTTCAAATAATTTAAAGAAAAAAATTGAAACTAAAAATCTAAAAATTTTGAGTAAAATCATTAAGACCCTAGGAATGTCCCATTATATAGTTGAATATCTCAATAATTATCATCTTTTGGTGGATTAATAGAAAATGGAATACTTTGATCTAAAGAAGGGGAACCTAGAGTTTAGAAAAATAAGAGATTAATGGAACACATATATAATGTAATTGGAAGATATAAGGATGGAATCAAGATAGAACATCCTATTATACAAGTAAAAGTCCATATATGTTGATGATAAGCTCATCTATAAATAAAATATGGATATTGGTGATAAATCCATACAACTCTCATAGTGAAATAAGGTCATGTCTCATTATATTTGATCCACAAAGACTAGGTCATACATAGTTTCACACAAAATTCCCTATTATGGGGTAGATATTAAGGTCGATTAATTACAACACCACTTCAAATTGAATGGATGATAGGTGAATTATTATAATGAATATTTTTTAAATGATCTAATGGATGTGTCTAGAATTCTGAATTTTTTGTTGATTAAAGGAACCCCAAGTTATATCTTTCATTCTAACCATTTTAGATATCCTTTTCAAATTTATATTTCTTTAGAAAATTACATGTTAAAATTAGATGGACTAGTATCTAAGATAATTTTGGATGAGAGAGACAAGTTTATTATGGTGTAATTAACTATTGCTATATTTTTTATTGTATTTTTTATGTCCTTTTTATTATAATGAAAAAAAAAAAAATAATAATTATAAAAAATGTTTTTTAGACACATATACATTTAGATTCTATACATATATCATGAATTATTTTGTTTTCAAAAATTTCATTGTGTTTTTAGGATACAAAAAAAATTGGATGTTTTCCGATATAAGAAAATTATCATGCTAGAAAGGAGGGATTTCATTATTTTTAAAATTTTCATATCTAAATAATTGTTTTGTAACATTTCTCACTTATTTCATGGAAATTTTTTTTTAAAAATCGGAAAAGGTGTGTGAGTGAAATTATCATGGAAGAATTCAAATTATAACATAAGGTCACAAGAATTTTGGACATAATTTTAATGTGGCCTATGATAAAAAGAACCCCTCATGTATCCAACTCAAAATAAATTAATATAAATCCTTTTAACCTAAATTAAAATAAGAAATTAGAATTCCATAATGAATCTATGTGACATTTGTTGTTGCATGTGTGAATAAATGGATTTTTTTATATTCATTAAGTTCTTTTGATAGTTATTTTCACATACATGTTTGGGAAATTTTTTAACAATTTCTTAATAGATATAAATGAATTCATTCAGGTGAGGGAAATGATGAACCTAGATGAACAAGTTTGTAGTTGAAAAATAAAAATTTCACTTGTGTTTTTTCAATGAAGTGGAAATTAGAACACTAATTTATGGATTATAGAAGTAAGGGAAAATGGGAGAGAAACTTGTTAAACCATTAATTTCACTTAAATCTATGTATTTCACTCCATGAATTAGATCTTGTAAGTGTGTTGAAGCGAGACAGGGAATAAAATTAATATATAAGATATTATAAATAAAAATATAGATGTATTTTTAATTCCCTTTATATTTAGTTTTTGTATTTATGTATAGAAAGGATAAATTTTTAATAAATAAAATTCCCAATATTTCCCAGGAGTGAAATAGTTTAGGTTTGGGGGAGTTATGTGATCCAAATTTTTGAAAAATTTACCTAATTTGTACTGGAAGGTATCCCTATAATTCTAGTGAATCCCAAGTAATTAAAAGATGTTTAATGATTTTCTGTATCTAGAATTAAAAAATTTAAATGGGTTACATGTTTAATTTTATTGAATTTTATGTTTTTTTAAATTAAATTTCATTCCATACAATGATTTTGTTTTTGGGAATATCATTGTTCAAAAGGATTTTAATTTTGTGTTTCATTATTTTACTCAATTTTGATATTTGTTTAGAGATATCAATCCTTGAATTATAAACTGATTAAATAGTTAATAAGAAGAAAAAAAATAGTAGATAAGATTTAATAAATTGGGTTTTGAATTTTCAATTATTATTTATAAAGGGAAATTTCAAATTATCTTTTCAATTTCCAAGATAATATCTCTAAAGGTCATGTGTAAATGAAAAATTCAAGCAGAAAGAACTTAAAATAAATCGACCATATTCGGGATTATTATAATACAAAAATTTATTCTAGTTACCCTCACTATAGCTCAATTTTTCTATATAAAGTCCCAACCTACCACATTAATAATTTTGTAAAATTACAAAACTAACACAAGATTCCCACTCATGGTCAATCTAAATTTTTCACTATAATGTGACTAATAAAATTCCACAAGATGTCAAAACATCCCCCCCCCCAAACTACATTATAACCTCTAAGTACAATTTATTTCATCCTCACTAAGAAACCATTCATAAAAAAGAAACCAACAACACTATTTGATCTATAAGATGAGGCTACAACCTACCCAAAAAATCATGTCCTCTATTACCCAATCAAAATTGAGCACAAATAATTCTATCATAGTTGATCTACCTATTATAACTCATCCCCATCCACATGAAAAATCATTAAGGACTCAATCCCTAATTGAAAATCCACTTCCCATTTCCATGGATAATTGATCATACCTTGCAACATCAATTCATCGTGCACCATCCAGCCACCTGGGTTTTTATTAAATCTAAGTAAAACTGAAATACTGAAGAACTATGCTGAATGTGAAGCTTGAAAGGGACAATGAATGATCATAGTCATACCATGTTCTATATGTTATGATTCCATGTGATTAATCATAAGCCTTCTATTTTGTCGTGTTATTTTATATCTTTCACTAACACTTTAGGATTTCTTATCATTTTTTCCCTTATTAGGATTTTATCTCACCCATTTTCTCTATGTATTCCCCAAGTTATCCCCTAATTTTTAGGAGATCAAATAGATTTAGGAGGTCATGATGGAGTCAAAAATAAAGTCCTTTTATTTTTATATCGATGTTTTTCTTACCCAATCTTTCGAATACATCAGGTGTTTCGAACCTTATTTTGTGTTTAATGGTTATTTATGTTAAAAAACTAGGAATTATATGTGTAAAAAGTATTTCATTAATATATTTATTATTACTACAATGTATAGTTACTTTTATATATTTATACTCAAAAACATTAGTTAGATCCCTTAGGGTAAGTCTACATATAGGGAAATATCCAAAAAATGGTGAATTATAGAGTGAATTTTTTAAGTAATTGCTTCACTCTCTAGATTTTATATGTGGACACAGTTTTGGCATAGATGCATCTAGAGGTAATGATACCAAAAATAATTGGTCATGTAAATATCTTCCATCATTTTAGTGCACGGTGAGTGTGCCCTTATTATGCAACTAGTTTGAAACTCCAAAGGGATAATCTTGGATAACTCCCATTTTCTTTGTGAACTGTTGTGAAGGATTTGAATAGATGATTACCATGAATGACCTAGTTTATATATAAGGATTAATATACTTAAAATAGGGTGTCATGATTTAGATTTCCAATAATTTTATTTATTCATTATATAGTTTATCACTATGAATATTGTATCTCGCAATATTATTTTTTGTTTTACTCAATGGTTAAAATGAAGAGGAATTTTGTTAACACTAAATGTGAAGGATAATGGAATGATTTCCATCAAGAGAAAAAATTTGTAATTGGAGATAGAATGTGAAACCTTGTGATAATGACTAATAATCTATCATTTTATATCATTAACAATTTCAACTTGGGTCAAATTATTAACAGGCATAATAAGTGAAAAATGAGGTTTGATGAATTCCAAAGAAGGAAGAAGATTTAGTTCCCTATATGTCAATTATCTAGGAAGACACACTCAGGTAAATGTATCAATTGAATAAGAATATGTTTCATATGTGGAAAATATTGTTATAGAGAAAATTATTTTAATGAAAAAAATAATGATTTCAATGGAGGGATATATTGATTATATTAAGGTACCAGTCATAGATCAGTGCCATATATGAGGGGAACTTGGAAATAATCCAATTAAATTCCCTAATATATAGTTAAAATCCTAAACCAAGTATGGACATATGTTATGTCAATAGATGATGTGAAAGTGTTGATGTTTTTAGGTATTGGGATTTATGAATTGTTTAATATGTGTATTATATCATTGATATTCGGGTTATAATAATCATGGAACATAAATAGATAGTGCTAGTTTTAGGAATAATATATGATTTTATGTTTGGTTAACATAAGAGTTATGAATACCATCATAGGATTATATGTTTAAGGATGATCATATTTTCAAAGGCATATAAAGCACATTTTTTGTTTTAAGTGATGGGATTTTTTTGTGACTAATGATATTTTTTGGAGATATTTTATTATTTTGAGGTATTAGTAAACCTTATTGTCAACGTGAATGATTATTTCAGAACAATTAAATTAAAATTTTAAATATGTTTATCATATTTTTTGGAATTTAGTAGGAATTATATTAAAGTCGTTTTTGTAAAATGGACAATCTGCATGCCAGGAGACAACCCATCTCATCCAGCAAGGCCACGGGTCTTGAACCAACAACTGAAGGGATAAAATGGTTAAATTCTTATTAGTGGATGATGTGATTTCTTAGATAGTATGTAATTTTTTCATATAAATTATTTGATAAATAATGATTCATTTTAATTTGGGAACATCTGCTTTATCATGTATATAACCATGGGATTGAAAATAGATTTAAAGATTAAGTGATTAATGGTATTTTTGGAAAAGATCAATATTTTCGGAACCCTATATGATTATGGTAAATTGAATATTATGAGATTTTATATGAGCATTAAAGTTTCAATTATCTTTTGGAATAAATTATAATTTTAATGTGGATAAAGGTTATTAATTTAAATGATTAGCATATTTCAAAGAGTATTTGTTTAGGGTATATGAATTTAATAGTTTATAATATTGATTGGAGATAAATGTTAAATTAAAATCAAAAGAACTTGTAATCATGTATTTCTTTATTATTTGGTTTTGACCTTGTGTGGGAATATTTTTGAATAATTTTGAGGATATGTATATTTTTAATGCTGGGTGTTAATATTGTGTCTTCAGAGATTAATGTTTTATTTCATCATATGATGGTTTATTCATTTCAGGAATTATCACATCTTTCTTTAAATACATTTATTTTTATTAGTTTCATTTTTTATGATGAATATCTTGTGGAATTTTTTATCCATTATAAGTTGAATTTAGTTCTTTGGGTATGAAACATTCATCTCAAGTACTCATTGTTTGGAGAAAAAGAAGAGATTGTGGTGGAAATTGATTAAAGGATGAAATTGTACATATCAAGTAAGAAAATTATCTTTATGTTCTCAGTATAAATATAATGTAATTTTTGAAAACTAAGAAAATATTTTTTTTTAAAAAATTGTCATATTACCTTCATTTTCAATAAATTGATAGCCTTTTAACCACTTTGGTTTATGGTTTATTGTCTTTAACTTTCTCATGGAAATTAAATTTATTATTATAAATGACTAATGTCTCTCTCTATAATTATTTGGACATTAAACTGTCATTACATCTCTACATTATCACATCCCACAAATTTTTCATCGCTATAATTATCGAAAAGGGTGAACACGGGTTAAAACAATTATATAAGGGTAAAAATGTAGCCAAAACATTTCCAATTTTTTTAGATTATATTATTTTAACCCATAATATTCATATATTTAAATTATATTGGTGTGGAGCATTTTTTATTGAATATTAATTTATATTAATTTAATATTTTTTGTAATTCCAAGAGTGCCCTTCCCCTCTCTTATAAAAAGGAACCTCCTATCCATTTATATTGACACTTAAAAAAATTAGGTCTGAAATTCCCTTTCAAATACCATCGTTAAATATCTCTTTATATCATAGTGACCTTGGTTTGAAAAAAAACCATCCTTGGAAGGATTTATGTATAATCATAAAAAGGTTGTCTGAAGAAGTGGTATATTTTTTGACAAATCAATTTCAATTTACTTCTTATTATACCACTTTAAAATATTTTTTAACCATTATGATATAATATCAATAATATCTCCAATATAAATTGATGTTATTATATTAATTTCATTTTATAAATACATATCATCTTAAATAGGATTGGAAAATAAAACATTTTTCATGTTACAGAGTATAATCGTCACATGAATCGAAGTAATTTGTTTTCCATCACTGCCACTCAAATCTAGTTATAATGATGGTTTTAATATATATATATATATATATATATATAATTTTAATGGCATATTTATAATTATTTAAAATTTATATATCATCTATTTTTCTTACCCTTTCACTTATTGAAAAAAGGTAACGTCTTTTGTGTGTACGTGTGGATTACCACCTCCCCATATCGACATCATTAATTTTTCAATACCACATCTCATGGATGGTATATTTGACTGTATTTGAAGATACAAAATGATATTTATGATATAATTATAGTTTATTAAATATAAATAAATATTTATGTAACATCCCTCCCATCACCTATTGTCTTGAGAATAGGCGGTGGGTATTTTTTTCCCTTAGATGACATCACCAGGAAACCAATGGCTGGAAATAAATGCCCTAGTATTAATGAACATATGGAAGATGATTTTCCCATTAAAGGTACACAACCAAAAAAATATTAAAATAATAAAATAACCTCTATATGATGCATGATTATAATAAATACAACTCAAACATAACCAAACAAAAAACCAAATCCAGTTACAAGACGAAAAAAGTTATATAACCAAGGGAATCAAAGACAAAAAAACAAAATGTAACTAAATACATCCAAATAAAAACTCCTAGAATGATCCAAGATCTAAAAGGATAATAATTTCACATGGAATTGAGAATAATCACTAATGAATTGAGATATATTTTTTGTACCTATGTCTTGAAAGATTACATTTATAAATGTACAAGAGTTCCTGAGAAGGGTTGAGTCTAAACTCAGTTGGATATCCCCCAATGACTTACCAAATCACAATAATAGAATAGTAATTGGTTATCATCATTTATATAACACCAATTAAAATAGTTAAAACTGTTTATATTAAATAAAAAAAATTCAATTGAATGAAACAAAATCAATCCTTCAATGTATTTCTCAAATCCATTTGGAATACATAATTTCATGACTGAACACACACACACATGAATGCATTGGTAAAAATTACATAATCATGAGAATTATCTCATCAATATACGTATTCATCACAAGGTAACCAAATCTAGGATCCCTAATTTCACATTCCACGTCCTTAATGTCACTCCTAATGAAATTTTAGAAACACCTTCCTTGTATGGTAAGACCCATGAAATTTAATTTAACATAAAACCATTCCTTCACTAAAACATTTCTATAACCATATCCATTTATCAAATATAAACCATAATTTTATTATCACCATTTTCAAATTATTATCCAAGAATATTTTCCATAAAAACCTCCAATTTCCAATATTTCTCAAACCATCACTAAAGAATATTCCAACAAGAATCCACCCAGGATTTCAAAATCATGTTAAGAAAAAAAAATATTTCAATCTAAGACCTCAAGATACAATAAAGTTGAGTTTAGAGATATTCCACCTCCTTCAAGAATAATGGAAAAAATGTATAATGTCACTATGATTCTCTAGATCCGATCATGAACCACCCTTCCTTCTTATGATAAAACCATAAAAAAATAATGAACATAAAAAACTATGATCTATTCACATAGGATTAAATCTATAGTTATAGGAAATATAATGAGAAGAGATATAATAATAAAACCAAAAAAAATACATTTCAATGAATCGGAATATCAAAAGGTCTTTGAAATGCCAAAAACACTTTCATATTCTAAGGTAATTGCATATAATTATTGGGAGGAAAATTATTTACGGACTATGAATAACTAGAATTTAGAAATGGGATCATGAAATAATCTGATTCAGATCAAAAATATTTGTATCAGAAGTCATACATCCCACAGTTAGGCCACATGGCTCCAAAAACCATGTGTTAACCATGCAGTTTCTATTATCCCAAGACCATCCCTCGCATGGTTGTCATGAATGGATATATGAACCATCTTTCTACCATGATTTTACCTCTATATAGGTAGTACATGGTTTACCCTGTAAATCTATATGTTTGAAAAAAAACAGTGAACCAATCATGTGTAATTTATTTCCCTCCCACCACAAGACACACAGTTTCATAGATGGAGTGCATCATTGAACTAACCATGATCTAACTGTGTGCCACTATAAAAACCTCCAAATCATGCCAAAACAACTCCACACCCCCCCCCACATAACATAAACTGATCATTATATAAACTTAAAATACAATTAAAGGATCATGTACCTAAAATTAAGGGTGTAACATTCTCCCCATAATTGGTATTTTAATTCCCATAAGTATAAAATCAGAGTTCTCTTGGAATATTTTAGTACATTACACCAATATTTCCTTTTCACATTCCCATGTTTCACCCTAAATCCAGAAAATTTTCCATAAAACCCACACTAGATGGATTCTTTTCCCCAAAAATACTTTATCTTTCCAATCCATAATATGTACAAACCCATTAATCAACGTAGCATCTGGATATAGGTCAACATGATCCCAATGAATCTCATGGTGAGGATTAGTTGGGTACTTCTTCAATTAAGATACATGAAACATAAGAATCATTGAACTGAAACATGGTGGTGAAGCCAACCAATATTTTTCCTCACTAACCCATTCAAGTATCTCAAAAGGACTAATATATTGAGGAGACAATCTTCCCAACTTACCAAAATGATGATTCCCATGCACTGGAGTGATTCTAAAAAACAAATTATAACTAACCATAAATGTTAAAAATCCTTGATGATGATATGAATATGAATTATGATGACTCTCACCAATAATCATTATATTCAAAATCAACTAAATCTTCCATATTCTCTTTTACAAAAGTCTTGGTCCGACCAGTGAATTATCACGTATTTCAACCAAAAAAATGTTTTTAATCATAAGGATCCCCATAAAATGATTCAATAGGTTCTATATGTATAGTGGATAGATAACTATTGTTGTATGAGAAATCCATTAATGTTAAATACATTTCCCATGAACCACAAAAATCCATTACTTAAATGCTTACCATGTACACTAACATTTGGATAGTACCTTAGGATTTTCCATTTGTTTCATGATAATACTCCATTATCATAATCAACTAAGTCCCAAGGGATTTCTATAAGGATTTAGAAATTTGAGACACAAACATGCGATCTCGATTGGATATAATCAACATTGTAATTTCATGAAGATTTAATACATCTTGGATATTGATTATGGACAAGTCCTTGACCATATTGGATTCATGAATATATATAAAATGATTTTAATTCATGATTTGTTCCAAAATTACCCATATAAAATCACATTTCTAAATCATCCTCAGTTTACCTGTCATGAATTATATGGATATCTTCTCCCACTTACATAAGGTAATCGGTAAAGACTGTAACATGCATAATCATAGTTGGTGTTCCTCCACGACCTGTAGAAATGTGACGCATCTCAAAAAAACCCTTACATTTAACTTTTCATTCCAAGCCATTAAAACTATTCTTCCATCACTCTATGCATCTTTTTAATTCCTAGATTAACAACCCTTTTTGAATGGTGGTATGAACTAAGAATTTATTCTTTAAAAACCAAAGGTATCATGATCTGATCTATAAACTGAAAAACTAAACTCCCATCCATCTTCCATCCATAAATGGTCTCCCCACCCTTATGTTTTTACCTCATATCAACACATTAAAATTAGATAACTAATCCTCTTTCACATGATGATCCAAATTAGAAACAAATGAATTTGAGATGAATACTACATAATCATCATTGTCGGTACAATCTTGGTGCATGACTTCTATAACTGATATCAGTTTCCACTGATTTAAAGATTATTTAACCTACTAATTATATCACTTATTTCATAAAACATACTACATTGAACATCCTTTAACCAATTTATATATCAAATCTATGCCAAACATTTGAAGGTTTAAATCACAATTTTTTCCTTAGATTCAAATATCTTTTCTATAAAAGGTGATTTGAGATCATACCTTCTAAAAAACAATAAATTTCTCAATAAATATATAATGACACCAAGTCTTTAGTGAATTAAATACAACAGCTAATTCAAAGTTTTTTGTTGGGTAGTTATTCTAATAAAAATATAAATTACATGATTTATAGGCAACTACATGATCACCCTACATGATAACACATCCCAAGCCATATCTTGATGCATCACAACAGACTACATAGATATATCCAAACCCTAGAAACATAATAATAGGATCTGATTTAATTATAAACTTTTCTTTTAGAAGGATTTATGTTGTTCATCAATCTGTTGGAATACAACACCATTCATCATTAATGTTGTCATTAGTGATGTAAAACGTGAAAAATAATGTAAAAATATATGTTGTATACATCCAATACATTGAAATTATATATTTTAAAAGTATTATTCATCAATTTCAAATAGATAAAAATGTATAACTTTTCAGGATCTACAGATGCCTATTTTTTGAAATGACAAAGCTAATGAAATGTATCACTTGAATCTATAAATAACACATTATAACATGGAATAAAATTTATTCTCCTACAATATACTGATAGAGATAACTTTTTAAACATTTTTCATAATTTCTTCAATGATTCAATTTATAAGGCCCCATCCTTAAGAATTTCATAATCTTGAGTTAATTCAATAAATTGACATTATTTCACATTGGGGAGCTTTTGAAGTTTAGAGCTATAGAGAATTATGCCATAACTCATACATAAAAAACAATAGAAATAAAAAGTGGACACTTGCAATAGTATCCATTTCTTCTATAAAATAGAAACTTTTAAAATGAAATGTAGTTTATTTTTTCTTTTAATCATCATAACTATTCCCTGATCCCATCTTTGAGTCGATTCTCCCTTAAATACTAGTAAAAACTTTTCAAAAACATGGTATGATAAAAAAAAGATCAGTAAGGGATACATAAAGAAGGAAAACTATTAGTCTTTGTGAAAATATTAAAACTATGAATAATTTATCATAATGTAATACTTTTCACATTTATGAAGTAGTAAATATGCTTCAATGAATATAATAACTTTCATCAATTTTTTTAATCCAAATTTTATCATAAAATTCATATAAATTACACATAACATATAAAGGGTACGTGGGACATAATCATACTTAAATGTAATAACAATAAGGTTGACTTCCACACCTATCACTTTTATAAATCGAATATCAATATGGATGGCTTTCATACCCAATGCATTGAAGGTTATAATGTATTCTCACATACTTAGTTTATCAAAAAACCTCCAATAATTGGTTTATCACGTAACTACAAGACTTTAGTTTTTCACATAACAACCCTTTATATTTCCAGGTACCATTATATAATCATAACACATAAAAGATTACAATTTTCAACATTTCACTCAAAACATAAAATATTAAATCACATGAAATAATTTCAATATATTTAAATAGTAAATCCATATTAGAAACCATTTTAAATACCAAAACATCTAAAATTAGAATAATGGATTTCTTTTACTTTTAAAAAAACTAAGGCCTATAGAGGAAGTCAAATATCAAATAACGGTTACAATGTCAGAGATCTCATTGTTGTCGCATATGTTAAAAATATACATTTATAATTTAGTAAAACTCTTTATAGAAAAATATTCCTTTAAAAAACCTCTGAATGAAACGAAAATTCAAGGGGAATAATTATATACCTTATAAAATATGGTGGTGTTTATTATTGAAATAATCCTCAATGAAATGAGATTGAGACGAATTCCATTACCTTAAGTTTGATTTGTCATATATGTTCCTTTTTCTTAATAAATAATAAAAATATTTTAATTTATACATTATTGAGAACTATTATCATGTTTATTATTTATTTTATATTGCTTATTACCATGTTATAAAAATTACAAAATTATTTATGTTCATATCGGACATGTTTTTGATATTTGGTACATGAGTTGAAAATGAACATGGTTTGATGTAACTAGTCCTTTCCATCATAAGTCCATTACCATTAGAATAATATTTATAGAATTATTATCATTATTATAGATAAATTATACCTTAAAATAAAAACATTAAGCGTGGTTATAAAAAACTAACAACGTTATCTTCATTGAGACGGTAAGTCATTCATACGCATAAGTAACATATTCATTTTTCATTGATCTCTATAGAAGTAAGATAATTATTATTTTATATTTCCATATTAATAATATCATAATTAATATCATATTAATAATTTTAATATTATTATATATATCATACAAGTGATATAATGAATAAAAACTAGTCACATTGCTTAATGGGGGTGATAGTTCACAAGTACGCTTGAAAGACGTTATCATATTTATGTGCATGGATGGAAGAATGTAATTGATATATTATTATATTATAATGATTAATATGTATTTAATATCACATATGAACATTAATTCCACTAATATAACTATTCATTAGATATGGTTATGGGAAACGGATTAGATCGGTTCGGGGAGGCTATAGTTTACACGTACACACAAATAGTTAATTCCTTTCCCATTTAATTGAAGTGGGGAAAGATTTAGGTGAGGAAATTAACATAATAAAATATTTTTAAATTTATTATATTTTATATACTATCTCATCATATTTTTTGAATATTTTAAATAAGTTGAAGAGTAAATAAAATATAAATACTTAAAGAAAACAATACCTCTTCGTTGGTTGATTACCTTTTAAAAGCAACTTAACACCTCTAAAGATGGTCATCATCCTAAAATATGGATTAAAGAATGTGGGGAGGGAATATAAGAAGGATTTTGGTCATATATTGGTAAAAACAAAAGACTTTGGAAGTGTGATTAATATAGAGTAATGGGTTCCTTTTAAAGGAGAGGGGAGGAGAAACCTCAAAATTATTAAATGAATCAAATTAATATAAATTAAATTTTGATTCAAAATGGTCCAAAACTCAATCATATAGAAGATTATATGAGGATATTTTTAAATCCCCTTATATAATAATTTCTATATATTTATTGGTTTTATATTAAACCTTTTCTTTTCAGTTTACCCTTAATTATTCTCTTTTAATTTTGATTGTGGTGACAACATTTTAAATATTAAGAGGATATAAATATTACATATATGGGTTAAATTTCACATAAAAGGATATTTTATGAACTTTTAGGCATTATTATGGTCACTTGGTAATTTTAAATTTTTATTTTATTTTTTAAATAATTTAATAAAATATAATTTTCCTAAAATATAAATAGTGTCAATTTTAACACTATTCATTTCATGGAATTTAAATAAAATAAAAAAGAGATAACTTATAATAAAGACATTTAATGGACTTATAATATGTTATAGTCACCTATATAATTTGTGGATGGAA
Organism: Viscum album; assembly: GCA_963277665.1. Lineage (NCBI taxonomy): Eukaryota > Viridiplantae > Streptophyta > Magnoliopsida > Santalales > Viscaceae > Viscum > Viscum album. Next base: position 1,632,940,618 of record OY728122.1, read on the forward strand.
TCCAATAGTTCATATTTTTTTTATTTTAATATTATTAGTATCATTCATTTGATTCTTCCTTTAGTAAATCTATTATTTCATCATCATTGTATCATAATTAAATTGATTTATTTAATGTATAAAAATTATAAATAAAATATCATGATATAAGTAATATTTTTATATTTTTAATGAATATTTTTTGTTGTTGATACCACTTATTATACCCCATATTAAACTTTTTTAGTAAAAAGAGACATGTTGATGATATTTTTTCCTTTACATTAAATTAAATTTTATAAATGTATTAATCATACCCAAGTGACTTCCAAAGGCCCAATGTTTGGAAAAATTATTTTCTGAGACATCCATAACTCATAAAATAAATTTATGATAAGTTTTAGGATAGATTTGTGTTATTATATTAATATTTTAACCTTTATTTACATTATTTACCCTTTAATCGTGGTAAATAAAATAATAAAGTTAATATTCACCAAAAAAATTGAACATATTCGATCATATTTTTTATACTAATTAAAACAATGTATGTACCTTTTTAAAATTAAAAATAATAAAATTGACTAAAATTAATTTAATGTTAATCCCATTTATGGATTGAGGAAACATGTTTTTAAAAAGTAAAAATAGTCAAAATATAGGCATGTGTTTAAATCCAATTTAATTGTAAAATTACTTCCAATGGACAACATTGGATTAAATGATACAAAATTTACATAAATATACCTTAAAACTATATTAATGTATTATTAAACAATATAAATAAATTAAAAAAAATTATAATTCGAATTAAAATGAAATATTTTCCACAATTCATTAAAAAATGAATATTATTAGAAAAATACAAGAAATTCATCCAAAGTAAATTATAATGTCCAAATTTAAAAAATAATATTATTTTTTAAAATATAAAATATTAATGTGATAAAAATTAGAATAAAAACGTTTCCCCAACCAAAAGTGGTAAAACATCCTTTTAAAAAAATTAGAGTATTTTATGATTAAATTTGGATTTATTCTCATTTTAAGACAGATAAATTTATTGGATGAATGTAAAAACATTTAACAAAAAAGTGTAAAAATAATATTGTTCATTCTATTCATTCCCACCAACACAATGACTAGGTGTTAACTTCCATTTAAATAATAATATTAATAATTTATTAATTTCTAGTGTAACTTGGTATTGTGTGAAATGAAAGATTTCAGAGAAACTCGTTGTTTTGTGTCGAGTATGCTATCAGAAAAAGGTCCCCCATTAAATTAAAATTTATATCTTATTGATAAATATTATGAGACCTTTAAAATTTTTATTCTATATTTATCGAGGATGTTACATCCTCCCTCACCCCCCCCCCCCCACCCTTTGAATATTTTATCCTCGCAATTTTATTCTCTTATCAAATTAGTGGGGGTATTTCTCCCTCATAACATTTTCAGATTACCATGATCCCTCTTCAAACATATGGTCTTTCCACAACACCTTAACCTAAAAAATTAACTTATTCTATAACACTAGCTCTCTACAATTAGGAGTTTGTATTGGATGTTCCTCATAATAAATATTATCTTCCCACTGAACTACTTCTGGAATCCAACCCTGATATTGATATGCAATATACTTTTATAACATTGATTAATGAAAAATAATTATGTACCTGGGATATAATCAGCGGTAAATCAACTTATTAGGAAACATAACAAACTTTCTCTAGGATCTCATAGGGTCCAATGATTCGTGGACTCATCTTTCCCTTCTTACCAAAACACATCAGACTTTTCTGTGGAGAATATTTGTTAAATAAATGATCTCATATCTCAAAAGAATGATCATATCTCTGGTTATTTGTATAAATTTTTTGCCTTCTCTGAGCTGTCCTAATCTATTTCTAAATAAAAGGAACTTCTTCTACCATATCTTCTACCAATTATGTCCCCATTAACTTCCTCCCACCCAGTTCATCCAAAATATATAGAGTTCAACATATTTATCCATATAATTCAAAAAATGGTTCCCTCTATATACTGGAATAAAAACTGATATTATAAGAAAAATTATCAAAAGAAATTTTTGATACAGACTTACCTGGTAATATATTGAGCACGCATGTAGCATATCCTCCAACATCTGAATTGTTCATTTTGACTCCCGATCGGATTGAGGATGAAAAATTGTACTGAAATTTAATTCAGTTCCCAATGAAATCTGATGGACTTTCCAAAAGTAAGAAGTCTACATGGGATAATGATTGGATAAAATGTATAGGTAAACCCCATGTAACGTAATTATCTCAATTATATACAACCAAGAAAGCTGATCTAGAGATAGAGTATCTTGAATAGGAAGAAAATGATAAGATTTTTTCAATCGATCAATAATAACCCATATCACATTGTTACCTTGAGAAGTATTTGGTAATCCATCTACAAAATCCATGGATATATTTCCCATTTCCACTCTAGCACAGGTAAAGGTTGAAGCATCCCTTTTGGTAACTTCTTCTCTCCTTTAACCTGTCGAAAAATCATACATATAAGGGTAAAGATTTCAATATATCTTTACATTTCATCCCACCAGTAATAGTCTTGAATGTATATGTATATCATAGTGCTTTCAGGATGAATTGAAAACAGATAAATTTGAGCATCACATAACAAATATTTATTTAACTTTGAATCATAAGGCACACATAATCTCCTTCCAAACCTCAAAATTCAATCCTTATCCTATAATTCTTGAAACTTTTTTTTCAATTACAAAAACTATACATTAGACATTCGATAAGGGCTCTCCAAAAAAGGTTTAGCATCATGCGATAAATCAATAGTAAATTCAACCTATTGATTAGGAATAATTTGAGACAATTCATCCGGAAAAACATATGTGAATTCATTCACTACCAGAATGACACTAATCAAGACTGTTTCATTCTTTTCAACAACATGATCTATATATCTTTCACTATCATCTTTAATCAACCTCTCAACTTCTTAGTAAGTTATTAAATGTATGAAATATTTGAATAAAACTTTATTTCCATTAAAATATATTTTAACATGATAAACTGAAAGCCAATCCATACCAAAAATGATATCCAATTACACTATGGGGTGTTCATCAAGATTTTTCTAGATAGACCATCCCACTAATAATAATAGGAAGATTCAAACAAATTTTGGTTTCTTTAATACTTCCACTTAGATTTGTTAGAAAAAGTTATATATCACATTCATGAGGTGTTATTTACAATTTATGTGCAAAGCTCTCAGAAATAGAAGAATGTGAAGAACCAGAGTCAAAATGAGTATTGGAAAATTTTGAAGAAACCTGTAATATACCATTCACCACTTTATTTTATGGTCCCACATAAACCATAATATAAGTATAAAATGATTTTTCTACACCCTTCTACTATTGATCATGTTGGTTTCCACCTTGGTTGATCTAATTTGGAAAAACACAAGTATAATTCCCTAAATCTTTACAACTAAAACATCTTACCATAGAATTTTCATTACATGCCTGATCATCTACCTTGTATTCATACAAAATATGACAAGTATTAACACACCAGAGGAACTTCATATACATTGATAAAAATTCTCCATGGGGATTTTTACCACACTTCTCAAAATATGGGAATTTAGTTTTTTTACCTCCATACATCATTGGTGAATGATTTCCCATTGCCTACCAATTGGATTTCTTCTTTTTCTTTCTCTCATGGAACACATGATCAGAAAAAACTTTATTTATACATTCTACTCACATCAAAAAAGTTTATCATAACTTTTGAACACATGATAAGCTAATTCCATTCAATATTTAGGCTTCAATCCTAAGTAAAACTGATTTATCTTACTACCAAGAATACCAAATAAAGATTGGGTCATACCTTGACAAATTTGTGTAATTTTCTTCATAGGAAGACAAAAAATCTTTCTCCTGTTGTCTAAATACCAATAATTACTTTTCCAACCTAATTCAAATATCCTTTTAAAAATATTTCTCAAGGAATATATTCTTAAATTCATCTCATTTCATGACAACAATCTCTTCACTTCCTTTGAAATTTTTAATCATTGACCACTGTTAATCGACTTCACTTTAAAAACAATAAACAATTATACAAACCATTTAATTGTATGAAACCCCCATTACATCAAAAATATTTTCTATTTCTTTAATCCACCATTCATATTTCACAAGGTTATATGATCTTTTGAATGATGAGGGATGTTGCTTCATGAAATTATCCACTACTGAAATATTCATCTATAGTTGATCTAGTTGATATCATTCATGGAAATAATCACCATTTATTTCTAGAGTCAACTAAGCCATCACTGCAAAACACTATTCAATTCAGATTCTGACCATCTTAGGATGCTAATTTGAAGGATATTTTCCACTATATTCCATCCCAGCACAACTACCATGTTTCCTATATGGAAAATAATTATGAAGAGACATATCTTAGATGAAGAAACATGGTAATATTCACATGTTATAGAAATTAAATTATACCATAAAGTAAGAAAATCATTTATGTATATTCTATTAACAATATTCTAACCCCTAAAGTAATCTAAACTAACCTCTGATACTAACTATAAGGCCCCAACATTAAACATTACATAATATTGAGTTAAGTTAAACATTTGACTTTCTTTCATATTGAATATTTTTTTCACATTTATGTTTATAGATAATTAGGCCACAACTCATACATAACAAAACCATAAAATACAATGTGGACACCTCCTACAGTATCCATTTCTTCTATAAAATAGAATCATTTAAAATGAAACGTGGGTTATTTTAATTTTTAATCAACATAACTATTCCCAGATCCCATCCTTGACTCTATTCTACCTTCAATCCTATGAAAAAAAATTCAAAAACTTCATATGAGCACAAAAAGTTCTATAAGATATACATAAAGATGGAAAACTACAATTCTTACGAAAACATGTAAACCATGAACACTTTATTATAATATAATAATTTTCAACTCTATAAATTATTGAATACTCTTCACTAAATATAATCTCGTTTCATACCCTTTATGTAATCAAAATGTTACCAAAAAACAAATATAAAGAGAACATTACATATAAAGGTAACATTGGACATAATGATACTTAAATGGAATAATGATACAGTCGATGTCTACACATATCACTCTTGAACATGTAATATCTATATGGCTGACATTGATACCAAATTCATTAGAGGTTATAACATAACCACTCATCCTTGGTTTATCACAGAACCACCTATCAATGGTTTATCACATAACCATCCATATTTAGTTTATCACATATCCACCCATCAAATTTCCACGTACAATTATATAATCATAACACATAAAAGATTTCAATTATAAACATTTCACTCATAAAATTTCATTTTTAATAAAAAATAATTACTTTTAATATTTTGATCTAGTAAATACACTTTAAAAACCATTTTCATTACCAAAACACCCAAAAAGGAAATAATGGTTTTCTTTTCCTTTTAAAAATAATAAGTCTTATAGTGGAATCCAAATATCAAATAATGATTATGATGACAGAGAAGTTATTGTCTCCACATACGTTAAAAAAATAATTACTTTTTTCATTTAGTAAAACTATTTGAAGAAAAGTATTCATTTCAAAAACATTTGAATGAAATTAAAAGTCAAACGTGATAATTATACACCATATAAAATAATGTGGTGGTTATTATCAAAATATTCTTCAAAGAAAAATATTGAGATGATATCCCTTACATCAAGTTTGATTCATCACATTTGTTCCTTATTCATCCTGGATAATAAAATTAGGTTAAATTTCTACTTTCTTGAAAAAAAAATTCAAGATTATTATTTATTTTATATCACTTATTACCATTGATGGGGAAAAATCCCTCAAGGTATCATTGAATCATTGATGGAGAAGAGATTTTTTCTTAACAGTGAAACAATATCAATAGGGGTAGTTGTTTTAATCTATCATACCCAGATTCACCCCCCCCCCCAGGGTATCTAACCTAGTGAACTAAACAACCATGTTATAGGAATTTCATAATTATTGATGTTTATATTAGACATTTTTTCGATATTTGGTTCTTGAATAAAAAATGAACATTGTTTGATGTCACTAGTCCATATGGTAATAAGTTCATATTCTCTAGAATAATATTCTTTACATTATTATCATTTTGAAAAAAATATATACCTTTAAATCAAACCATTAACTATGGTTATGAAAAATGAACAATGTAATCTTTAAGGACACACTAAGTTGTTCGTACTCATGACCAACATCTTCATTTTTCATTGATCATTATAGAAGAAAGGTAATTATTATTTTATTTTTAAATAAAAATAATATCGTAATTAATATCATAATAAAATTTTAAATATACCTCTATATAACATACAATTTATATAATTAATAAAAATGAGTCACATTGATGGGTGGAGGTGATAGTTCACACGTACGCATGAACAACATTATCATTTTTATGCAAATGGAATTAAGCATTTAATTGATATATTATTATATTATAATGATTAATATATCATTAATATCACTTATAAACATTAATTAAATTATTATAACCATTCATGATATACGGTTATGGAAAATGAATTAGATCAGTTTGTGGAGGTGATAGTTCACACGTATGCAGGAACAAATAATTCCTTTCACATTTAATAGATGTGGATAAATATTTAGGTGATGATATTAAAATAATATCATATAATTTTATTTAGGATGCTATATTTATTGTCTCATCATGGTTGGTGGAGATTTTAAGGAAGTGTAATAAGAAATAAAATACAAATACTTAAAGAAAACGATACTTATTCTTCAGTTGATCACCATTGAAGAAGACCTAAACACCTATAATGAGGGTGTTATTCCTAAACTAAGGGTTCAAGATTGAGTGTAGGGATTATAGGAAGGGTTTTTGGGAGATCATATCTGAACCAAAAGGCTTTGGAAGAGTGTGTAGTAGAGACTAAAGAGTCGCATTTATAGGAAAGGGGAGGGGCACTCTTAGAATTATTAAAAGTATAAAATTAATATAAATTAAATTTCGATTAAAAATAGTCCAAATACAATTTATATAGTTCTAAATACTCTCATTGAAAAATTTTCAGACACGTATTGAATTTATTTTAAACCTTATCTCTTCGGTTTACCCTTAATTATTCTCTTTTAATTTTAATTGTGGTAATAACATTTTAAATATTAAGTGGCTATAAATATTTCTTATATGTGGTAAATTTCAAAAAACAAAATATTTTATGAACTTTTAGACATTATCATATTCACTTTTTAATTTTTAAATTTTTTATGCTTTTGTAGATAATTTAATAAAAAAAATTATAAAATGTCAATAGTGTCAATTTTGACACTATTTATTTCATGAAATTTAAATAAAATAAATATAGAGAGTTCACTTTGAAAAAATAAATTTAATGGACTTATAATATATCATATTCATCTATGAAATTCTTTTATTTCATCCATTAGTTCAAATTATATTTATTTTAAAATTATTATTATCATTTATTTGATTCTTCCGTTAATAAATATATTATTGGTTCATCATTGTGTCTTAATTAAATTTAAATTTTTAATGTCTAAATTTTATAAATAAAATACCACGATGTATGCAACCTTTTTATATCTCTAATGAATATTTATAGTAGAATAGACCACTTATATAACCCCTTATTAAAAAAAATTAGCAAGAAGAGACAAGTCTATGATATTTTTGCCCTTACTTTAAATTAAATATTATAAATATCTTAAACACACCAAATAGGATTCCAAAGGCCACAATTTCAACCCAAGGATTTTCTTGGTCGGACATAACTCATCCATTATGGTTAGTAAAAGTGTTTTGGAAGTTTTATATTATTAGAAAATTATTTTAACCCATATTTACATGATTCACCTTATAGTTGTGGTAAATAAAATAATAAAGTTTCTATTCACCAAAAAATATTTTAATCCTATTAGATCAGATTTTTCATACTGATTAAAAACATATTTTTCCATTTTTAAAAATTAATATCATAAAAGTTACTAAAATTAATTTAATGCTAATATCTTTTGTGGATTGAGGAAATGGGTTTTTAAAAGTAAATATCATCAAAAGATTGACATGTGTTTATATCAAATTTAAATGTGAAATTACATCCAATGGGAAATATTTGAATAAATTATAAAATATTCATCTAATTATACCTTATATCCATGTTAAAGGATAATATAACAATAATAATAAATTATATGAAAAGACATTTTTGAATTAAAATGCAGTATTCTTCACAATTCATTAAAAATGAATATTATCAAAAAAATACCAAAAATTAAACAAAAGTAAATTTTGGGGTCCCATTTCCAAAGAAAAACATTATTTTTTCAAATATAACATATAAAATTAAAAAAACTATATTTAAAAAGGTTTCTCCATCAAAAGGCGGTAAAACTACCGTTTAAAAATTATTAGATTGTTTTATGCTTAAAATTGGATTTATTCTCATTTCAGGCCTCTTAAATTATTGGATGAATGTAAAAACAATAAAAGAACATGTGTGAACAAAATATATTTTTTTCTTATTATTCCCTATAATAAAACCAATTGGCATTAATTACCAATTAAAATAATATTATTAATAATGTATTATTTTTCGGTATAACCAAGTCTTCCTTGCAACTAAGATTTCAGAGAAACCTGTTAAGGTATGTTGGGTATGTTATCAAATAAATCATCCCCTTTGAATTGAAATTAATATATTATTAATAAATATAAATATAATTGAAATTTTTTTATTCTATAATTACCTAAAATGTTACATAATCCCTACCAATTTATCAATTTGAGATGTTTTAAATGAAATTGTGATTTGTTTTTTGAATTTTTGAATAAAATTTGAAAATTGTTTAATTATAAAAAATAACATTTTTCATTAAATTAAGTAGTTCAAGAATAAAATTTACAACACTTATCCAAATAAAGTGATTATTTTTATGCTTTCTTTTATTTTTTGATTCAACTTATACTTTTTGAACTAGAAGTCCTTTGAAATTCGAGAGGCCCAAAAAATCAATCATGTTGAAAAATATTTCTATCTTGAAAAATGTTCCATGCATTATTAAATGATAAATATCTCAGACTAAGGATATAAAAATTATTTTATTAAATATTTAAATTAAATAAGAATCAATTTGGCATGTTAAAAGTTAATTTCGTGGATAAATGTTTACATTAAATTGTATATTGAACATGAAAATTTGGACGATGATGAATGATTTATTTTTTCCTAAAACGTTTGATTGAGTTATTCAAAATAAGATTAATTAAACATGTAAAAACGTATTAAAAAATTTATAATCAATAATAAACTACATTTTGAATAATAGTGAAGAAGGAACCTTGATGTTTTTGACAATATGGTGGTGGGAAATGGACAAACATTTTAGTGCACAGATTCTGGAGGAGAAATTTTATTCTCTTAATTTTACCTATTTTTTGATAAATTTTTTAATGCCTCATTATTACCCACGATTCACAGATAGAATTCACATGGAGTGTTAAAATTTTGAGTGATTTGGGAAGGGGAGGTTTGGTTTTTTTAATTCTTTGGTTCTTCCACTTAATGGTATAAAATCTTTTCTAAGCAACTTTAAATTTGAAATAGAATTTTTCATTATCGAGTATGATCATATTGGTCTTTATATTATATTATTGATATTTCATTGGTAAATTATTATTTTCACTATCCAATAGTTTTTAGTTTATCTATGATAGAATAAATGAGGGATTAGCAGTGAATTACTTAGGGGTCGTCAGTTTGTGTGGGAGGTGTACTGGATATTATTAATTTTATTGGATAAAAATAACTTGATTGGGTACTTATAAAGTCATTTAAGGGTATTTTATAAAACTATATCACACATATGAAGGATATTATACCAATATGAGATCATGGAATGGATTACTCTCACCATTAGCATTTAACGAAGGGATTGATAGGGAATGATGATCGAAACTTATCATAAAAAGCATATTATAAGAGACTGGATAAATTTGAACTAGGATTGAATTATAATTAGAAAATGAACCTTAACATACCACCCATCTCATATAGTTTTTTTCCATATCTTTCATACTTTATTTATTTTGTTCAATTATGTTTTTTTTTCAAAATAAAAAAATTTAAAAAACACCATTTTTACTCTAATTAAAAGTGAAAAACATGACTATTATGATCTCTGATATAGATAGAACCTAGGATTTATAATTTACTACATTTTAAAAAAGTAAATAATTTTTTTCCACACACCGTGATAAGAATTTTTCAAAACATGGATCCATTCTCAGGGAGGTGGTTCCAAGAATCTAATTCTCAAATTGCATGAATAGAACTACTAACACTAACCACTCAACTGTAGATCCTGAAATTTAAAGAACCTTGTTAAATAGATGTAAAAACCATAATTTTAAAAATTAATTTTAGGAAACTTATCTTTTAATCTCAAGTGAAACTTCAACTGATCACTTGGAGCATCTTTCCATGGCTGGAAATCATAACCAAACCGTTAGAGACCTCTATAAACCACAATTCATTAATCAAAACAGTCAAAATTCCACTAAAAAGCTAAAAAATAATTTTGATAAGAAACATAATATAATCCCATCACTTCAATAATTTCATGTCTTGATAGGATAAGACCCAAGAAAATGTAATGATGTTTTCATATATTTCTTCTCTTCTTTAAGACCCTAAGGTGTAACTGAGGATAAGGTAAAGTGGAAAAAATTCCCGTTTTCATTAGAATGAGATTCCAAAGAATGATTATATAGATTAAAAAAGGATATTTTAATGAATGTAATGACATAATAAGATTATTTATTCAGATATTATTATCCATATCTATGATCATAGTATTCATAAATGAGATTTATTCCATAAAACAATCATCTGGAGAAACCCTTTACGAGTACTAGGATGGATTTAAAAAGATTTGTTCTAGCTTACCAAATCAGGAAGTTGAGGAGAATCAAATTATTTTTTTATTTAATCAAATATTACTAGAAATATACATAAACCATCACAATGTATAATCTAGTGGTGCATTGATTGGAAAGTCTCCAGATGAATCTGAGGGGTTGATCGATGATATTTCTCAGAAGATGAATTTTTTTTGTATAATATGTATAGAAACAAGAGGTATTCCTAAGGTTAAAACTTATCATCCATAACCATTAGTAGAAATTAATTTTTAAGAAATATCTATTTTGGTGAGATAAATGTCCCAAAAATAGGTGACTAAAAAATTAGAACTGGCTATGTCAGGTGGCTTATGTTCATTACCAGATCATTTCACTAATTAGTGGGTTTATGTATATGGAATGTAAATTTGTGAAGTATCCTTTCAGCCAAGTTTGTTCCAAAAAAATCATCTATTGAGAAATCTTAACCATGTCCCATATAGATTTCGAAAAATATGAATAAACCTAGACCCCAATACAAAAAATAGTTCAAAAACCATCCTTCATTATAACAATAATTCCATGAACAACCACCATTTAAGAAAAAGAAATCATATAACCAACTTTCTTACTACAGACCACCACCTTCCAAATAACCTATTAGAAATCTACCCACCAACCCAAATCCAATTGTGTAACATCAAAAATCAAATATTAAGGGACTAGAAGATACATTTTATAACATCTAATCTTCATGGGAAAATCCTTCGGCTTCTTCAAAACATATTGTGGCCTTCGACAGGGAGACCACATCTCGCCGACAATTTTTATCATCGTCCAGAACATTCTTAGCCGCATCATTCAGCAGAACATCAGAAGCGGGGGTATTATACCATTTTTTAGAAGAATTCATCTTCCTCCGGTCTCTCATCTCATGTTCGCGGACGACTCTATAGTTTTCCTTAATGCCTCAAAAAGGTTGGTAAGGAATTTTAACAGGGTGTTGGAGGAGTATAGCAAGTGGAGTGGACAAGTCATCAACCGGAACAAGAGTAGCTTCTTCATCTCGAATAGATGCCCGGATGCTTGGATCCTCACTATAAGCAACTCTCTAGGAATCCAAAAGGCTGAGTTTCCTATGAACTACTTGGGAGCCCCTCTGTCTTAATAATCCCTGTGTATCCGCGATTTTGATCCCCTCGTGAGCAGAGTCACTGAGAAAATACTCAACTAGAAAAACAGGTACCTTTCCTTCAAAGGTAGGATCACGTTGGTTAATAGTGTTCTCCTTTCCACCCCGGTGCATGTCCTTTCTGCCATAAAATCTCCCAAGGGAGTCGTCTGGAGACTGGATAAAATTCTTGCAGTTTTTATATGGGATCCCCAATTCGAAGGAAAACATCACTGGGTCTCTTGGGACAGGATGGAGAGGCCTAGTAGCGATGGGGGGATTAACATACGAAGTCTACAGGTTACCATTGCATGCATGCATGCGAAACTCGCTTGGGAAGTGCTGGAGAAGCGCTCGTTGTGGGGAACTTCCATACATGCATGCTATAGTAAGGATGAAATCTCGCCTGCAATTCAATCCTCTAACCTCTATAAAGCAGTTGCTTCGTGAATCGGCTCCATATCTACCCAGGTTCGTTGGATTATCGGCACAGGTGACATCTCCTTTTGGAATGACAACTGGAGCGGTGCGATCATCGGTTTCCCGGGATGCCCTACTATGAACATCACTTTCAGGGAGGCTTCCTGCTATCCTTCTTTCATTAATGATGTTCTCGATAGAGATCAGTAGGATACGTTTCATCTTATTGAATTTTCATCTCATCCCGACAAATGTGTGTTCACTCCGTCCTCTTAAGGGGATTTATCCTCCAAAGAGTACCGGCGCACAATTTTCTATCATCACGCGGGTGACCCATAGATTGAGACTCTATGGGATAACCTCATACCTTCAAAGTTCAATTTCCTGGTCTTGAGAGTCCAAAACAGAGCACTCCCCACTGATGAAAACGTTAGAAGATGCGGTATGAAAATGGCTTTCAGGTGCGTCTGTTGTAGGGGGAAGTAGGAGGAGACCTCGATGCACCTGTTCTTCGAAAGAGATTGGGAACAGGCAGTATGGTTGTTTTTCGGTGAATTCACAGCAATATCTAATCCACATATGAGAGAGGAGGCTTTCATGGTCCGTTGGTTTCATGGCTCGGATTTGGCGAGTCCTGAAAGAAAAGTGCGGAACCTTATACTGCAAGCCGGATGTTGGTGTTTATGGAAAGCACAAAACAAAACTGTCTTCGAGGGGGTGTTGTCATCCGGCCGAGATATTATCTTCAGAATCCTTTACCTCCTGCTCGACATGAGGAGGGCTCTCAAGTTTTGAAGGGAGGCTCATATGCTGCAATGTCATAAGTGTATTTCTCATGACGCAACTTCCTCTGCTAATCAATCTCTAGGAAACTGGGTAAGGTGGTTCCCTCCGAATCGGGGGTTGAAACTTAATATTGATGGCTCATGCAAATCTGGAGTCATAACTGGAGGTGGTATTGTCTGTGACTACTCTGGTTCAGTTCTCTTGGATTTCTCTACCCGGTTGGGGCATGGTACTTCTCTCGTGGCAGAAGTGAAGACAATGTACATAGGACTCTCTGTGTGTAGGCAGCGCAACCTTCATATCCTGGAATCCGAAACCGACTCTTTGACGGTCCACAATGATATTCCGGTCATGGGACCTACTCCTTGGTCGATTGAATATTTCATTCGTAAGTGTAGTTCTCTTATCAGCACTCATACAAAACTGTCTCACACTTGGCGGGAAGGTAATAGGGCGGTTGACTACTTGGCATCTCTTGATTTTCCTGGAACGGAGTACGTATATTTTCATGACTTCCAGAGCTTGAAACCAACAGGGGTCAACATTCTAAGAGGGGATTCTCTTGGTCTTCATTTTTTTTATACCCCCGTAGTTACATGTTTCTCTGCCCTGCCTCCTTGTGGTTTGGGTTGTTTTTCTTTCTCTTTCTTTCTGTACTACTTTTATTATATTTAAGTTGATGATGATGAGAACACCATCTAAAAATTTGAAATTATTATCCCCATTATTGAAGGACGCAATAAAATTCTAAGGAATATTAATTTCTTATTATTATTTTTAAAATAAGTGGATACATCAGGGTAATGGTAGGATCATCTTGGGAATATTCTCCTCAACACATATCACACCACATTTTCAAACCAAATGTCAAGATTTTGGGATGTTTTATATTCCATGAAAAATTGCATCTTTAAATATTTATAATCATATATGTGATATATGTGCTTCATTTAATTTATCCCCTCCCTAAGTATATAATTCATTGTAGATAAGGTACTTGAATCTCAAAAGATTGGTAGTACATCATGAAAATAGAACCAATGTTTTCCTATAAGAATTTTTTGAGGATATCCTTGTGAATTTCAATGATCTATAATTCCCAAATCACTTCTATATGATCTGAATTTAATAATATTGGATTTTATCACACTCATGCATCATTTTATAGATACCATGCTTAAATAAGGACAAAAAATTATTCAATTTACCTGAAGGGACACTCACCATGGATTTTGGATGTAGGATTTTAAACTTTAATATAATTGATACCATGAGTCACCAATCATATGATAACTAACTCTTTAAACTATCTCATGAAGTTGGTACTAAACCAATTTAATAATATTGTATGTTTCATGAATTATTAGCCTTAGGACAAGATTTTCCAATTGAAAATATAACAGAATATGTAAATTCCTAAAAAAATCTATATTCTCATTTCATTTTGGAAGAAGTGTTAAAATATAATTTCATTAATGATTTGTTAAATGATGAAGAAGATGAAATTATTTCATTTGTGAAAGAGTTCCAACCTTTATAAGTGTGATGCATTAATTTAATTTGAACATTTGAGTAGCCCCAGGTCTAGAATTAAAACCACTCCCCACTAAGTTGAAATATGCTTACCGCATGGAGGGAGAGAAATTACTAGTGATAATTTATAATAATATATCTAAAACCCAAAAACAATCAGGGATTGATTTTTTGAGAGATAAATTATAGGAAATAGTGTGGATCTTATGTGTAATCCTTGGAATGAACCTAAAAATATTCTCACATAGAATTATTCTTCCCAAAGATTCCAAACCTATCAGACAGCACGAAAGGAGGCTAAATCCTTCCTTTTAGAGGTTTTTAGGAACTATATTTAAATGATATTTAAAGTTGGGATCATATATCCCATTTTATATTTATAATGGGTTATCCCCATTCATGTTTCTCCAAAAAAATATTTCTTAAATACTATGAGGAATGAAAATAATTAATTAATCCATATGAGAATTTAGAATACCTGGAGAGTGTGTAAAGATTTCAAACAGTCAGACCAGGTTAATCAGAATGATCATTTACCCATCCCCTTTATCTATTATATGTTATATATAATGGTAGTAGGACATCATTATTGATTTTTAGATAGATTTTCAAGTCATTTTCAAGTACTCTTTATCCTGAGGATCGAGAGAAGTCTACCTTTACTAGTCCCTACGGCACATTTTCATATAAAAGGATGCCACTTAGATTACATAATGATCCAGTTATATCTCATAAGTCCATCTTAAGTATATATTATTATCACAATTAATATTTCCTAGAAGGTTTTTTTATTATTTTTGGATTTTTTGAAGTTCTTTTGAACATTTTTTGGAAAATATATAAAATATTTTGAAAAACTACACTGAAAAGAATCATGTATTATATTTTCAAAACATTCATTTCCGGGTTAAGATAGGAATTTTACTTGTAAATATCACCTCAAAAAAATAAATTGAAGTGGATAAAACAAAAATTGAACTGATAAATTCATTTCCTTACCCAACTTTAATCTATCTTGTTAGATCATTTATAAGACATGTAGGATTATAATGAAATCTTATCAAAAAAAATTATTAAGATTTATTTCCTTCTCTCTATATTAACATTTAAAGATTCTGATTTTTATTTAATTGAAGACATTATGGAAGCCATAATTATTTTAGGAGGAGATTGATTACACCACCAGTGATGCAACCACCAAATTGGGAAAAACCATTTGAGTTATTTTTCTATGCATCAAACAAAGTATATAGAATTAATTTATCATAGAATATAGAGTAAGAAAAAATTAAATACATATGCTGAAATAACCCTACATTGGTCCGAATTCAATAACATAATCACATAAAATATTTTTTTTAATATTTTTCTTTATTTTAGAAATATTTTTATCATATCTGCTTGGAATTAAATTCACTATGTTTACTAATCATGTAGCTCTTTGGTACATGATAATTAATTTTGAAGTTGAAATGAGGATAGTGGGATTGATATTACTACTACATGAGTTAAATATAGAAATAAAATATTATAAGTGAGCTGAGAACCAAGTGGTCAGTCACTTATGTAGACTTCACAACACTACTGAAACTGAAATCCCAGAAAAAACAATTGAATGATCTCCTTCCAAGAGAGAAGTATTACTTGATTTAAGAATAAGTTACTTGGTATGCTAACATATAATATTATCTGGTGACATATCAGGTCCCATATAATTTAAATTCCCTCAACATTTAAAAATTTATATCTGAATCAATATATTACATTTGGTATGATCAATTTATTTGGAAGATTTTCAATGATCAAGTGATAAGAAGAAGTTTTCCTAAAGTAAAATTAAATTTTGTCTTTGATTTTTTAACATTTTTTGTTTTGGAGGATATTTTTTGGACCACCATGGATATTAAGGAAGGTTTTAAGATTTAGAATTCATTGAAAACCCCCATTTTATGGATTCTCATGAATTTTTCCAAAAGTGTAAAAAATGCTAGTTTTATGGAAATATTTCAAAGAGGGAAGAAATTCTCCAAAATATACTTCATTTTTTTATGATATTTGACGTATGGGGGATGTATTTTATTGGAAATTTCCCAATTTAATTTATAAATTATATTATATTTCTTGCAAGAGATTATTTTTCAAAATGTATTGAAAAAAATCCACTAGGAATGACAATGCAAAAAAAAATTATCATTTTTTAGGGATAACAGATTTTATATGTTTTAAGTGGTCATAATTATCATAAGTGGTAAATGAAATAACATTTTAACTATAATAATTCAGGATTTTCTATGAAATTATGGGTGAATCATAAAACACTTACTTTATATCATCCACAATCTAACGGTCAACATGAAGTTTCCAATAGGGAAACAAACTAAATTTTATAAAATACTATTAAACAAAACTAGAAGTATTAGCACCAATTTTTGGAAGAAAAATTATGGAAAAACATGGAAACTTATAAAACATGGATTTTAATTAGTCCATAAAGGTTAATTTATGAAAATAGTTTTCACTTACCTTTTAAATTAGAGCATTAGTATTATTAGGCTATCAAAGAGATGAATTTGGATCTTTAATGAAAAAGAATAGAAGTCAAATAATAGTTGTATGATATGGAGGAAATTAGAGAGGAAACTTTTGAAATTTCCAAGATTTACAAATAGAGAACAAGATTTGATCATTAAAATCTTATCCAACCAAAAGACAACCATCATGTAGACACAGTGTTTTTATTCAACTCAAGTATAATGATAATTCCAACTGAACTTCATTCTATATGGGAAGGTAATTTATATTTATTGATTGATATACATTGTGTGTTGTGTAGTTATGAAGGATAGAGATAATTATCTATTCATTTTTATTGGACACATGCTGAAGAAATTCCATGGGACTTTGCCAATAGATCCCATGTAATAGATCACACTCCTCCAACCTATGTATCAATAAAATATATTAGTGTGTAAATATGATCAACACATTCAATATTTCTATAGATCAATTAAAAAAACTAATATGTTAAAATCTAAATGAATTAATTGAGGATAGTTCCTCATTTTTGTGTGGGGTAGGGACCCTTTTTGTTTTGCATTTTCAATTTTTGGTTTTTCTATTTTCAAAAAATTGGGAACTTTTCAAAATTTGGTGTGTTTCTATTTCAATTTATATTTTTTTTTAAACGTGGGATCTCAAATGACTACATTTTACATTTTTGTAACCAATGTTATTCATTGAACCAATACATATCTTAAAAATATTCTTCAATTAATGATAAAAATAACATTTATTCATGTTCCAAACATTGTGATTTTCATGAAAATCCCTATGATTTTTGAACACCATGACATATCTAAAAGTATGTACCATTTATATCACTATCTTATAAATATTATGAACCCTATTTTCATAATCTTTACATTCACATTATTTATTGATAGAACCAAAACATGCATGTTATAACTCGAATTATATTTACTCCTGTCAAAACATGGGGGTTTGAGGTACTTGTGTTTTAAATTATTAAGGAATATATTAGGTTTTAACCCCCCCCCCCCACCCTTCAAGAGAATAATTTTCATTATATCATTACTTGTATATTTATTCCCTTTATCCCTTAGGATCCATGGATATATAGTTAGGTTAGCCACATTACAAGACATTTTTTCACATCCAGCATACTCTTGAAGTGAAATTTCATGATCTAGTTGATATTAAGTGTAGGGGAAGCAATATTTTGTTTTTCTACATCATTGGGAGATAGTTTGAGTGAAATATAAAATTGTTAATAAGTTATTTTTTTCTTAAAAATTCATTATTTCAAAACCTATTCCCTTCTCCAGCATTCATGATAAAAAAATCAGTCCTTTCTAGGGATTCCAAAGTTGAAAGAAATATATGCTTTCTCGGAGCATTCAAGAAAAAAAGGATAAGAGAAATTTTTTTCTTTCATAACTATTGATGGTGTTTTATTTCCATAATGTTCTTAAAGACTATTAGAGCCTATTTACTGCTAATGGATGTGAGCAGGAGACCATACATGATAGAAAATTAGAATCAAGCAATTTCTCTTTAAACAGAGCCATGACCACCATTTTTAGCCTCATATTTTTTAAAATATAATTCATACTGAATGAAAGAAACTAAATATCCCTTAAAATTTATCAGGATAAAAACATGTCCTTGACTCATATTGGGCAGAGATGTAGGAATTTATCAAGTCCATGGTGATTCTTACTTCGGTTTGGATTTGAAAATCCTTTTTGAAAATTGAAATTTGTGATATAAGAGAAAATTAATGTGAGGTAGGTGTATTGTGTATATGGGAGGAGAAACAAAGTGTAAATTAATTCAATAATATGAATATAGAAAATTTAAATTACGTTTATTGAGGTAACATGCTGTCTTTTTATTCATGTTTTCAATTAAGTGGATCGCATGGGTTTGAGTTTGAAATTTTATTTTATATGATTTTAAAGAATATTTGTCTTGGATTCCAAGTTATATGTGTTCAAGAATTGACAGAGCTAATATTTTCATCATTTTTAATATGTTTTTAAATTATTTAAACCCATCTAATTTATTAATTTGATCTGATCTTCATCATTTTTGTTTTTTATTGAATTTTTGGCTAAAATGTAAAAATTTCTTACTTGTATAAATTTATCAGGTTTTTATAACATATGTATTTAAAGAAAAAAATTCAAAATATTTATCAAAATAGATTGATTAACTTTTTATGCTTCATTTATTTAGGGGATTCAAATTTTTATTTTAAACCTAGATCCCATTCAATTTTCAACAGGCCTAAAAATTTCATTATTTTTGAAAAATGTTTCTATCCAACATAATGGATCTCTACTCAATAAATGTGAAATATTTCATCATAAATACCATTATATTATGTTATTCTAGTTTTAAATGTCATAGGAAATAGATATTAATTTGATAATTAAATTTCATAGTGAAATCTTTACATTAAGGGAACCATTAATCGTGGGAAAGTGAATGAATATAAATGGTATCTCCTACCAAAAAAGGTGTTATTAAGTAATTTGAACAGAAATTTTTTAAAACATTTCAAAATGTATTGAAATTTTTTAGGTCAAGATAAAAAAAATTAAAATTTTTTAATAAGTATCCTTGGTGATTTTAGAATAGCTGATTGGTACAAATGAAGAGAAATTCTATTGAACGGATTCTATAGTATAAATTTTTTGCATTTTATTTTCCCTATTATTTTCTTCTTGTGTTTTTTAATTCATAATTCTTCTCCCTTATTAATGTATTCCATATACATAGAGTGTAAAAATAATTAGTTGTCTTGGAAGGGTATATTTTCCTTTTATAATTATTGAGTTCTTGCAATTAATGGTATTAAATCCCTTTTCTCTTCTATGAAGATGTTTAAAATTTCTAATAGAGGGTTTTATTATCAAGTATGATCAGATCTATTCTTAGATTATATTTTTGATATTTCATTATTAAATGATCATTTTCTCCTTTTACTAGGTTTTGGTTAATGTACAATGGAATATGCTAGGGGTTAGACATGAAGTACTCTATTATTTTTAGTACATGTGGGAGGGGTTGTGAACATTATTGGTTTTTTAGGATAAGTGAGACCAGATCGGGTATTTCCTATAATAATTGAGGGTGTTTTCAGTAACTCTCTCACACATAAAAAGAAATGTAGACCGATATAAGATCACATAAATATTTACTATCGGCATCACCATTTGACCAATGGAGTGAGAGGAATAGATCATGGAATCTCACTTTAATCGCCTTAGTAAAAGAGGATTTGATAAATTATAACTAGAATAGAATTGAAATTATAAATATTAACCTAACTTTATTACCCTTCTCATATATTAGTTTTTAATATCTTTCATAATTTCTAGATTTTTTTAATTTCTTTTTTGTGTTTTAAATATCAAAAAATTTCAAAACCACCCCTTTTCCCCTCTAATTTAATGTGAAAATCATGATTTTTTGGGGATCCTCTCTAGAGACAACTTGGTTCGACCACATTACTCCATTTTAACATATGAAGTAATTTTTTCCATACAACATGAAAAGAACATGTTTTAAACCCAACACTATAGCCAAATGATTCTTATAATTCACCTTTTTCTTTGAATAGACCTGTATGTCGTCCAAAAACACCACTATAAAGAAATATAGATACTATTGAAATATATGATTCATCATTGTAATAAATATATTTGGGGCATTCATAATACCAAAATACATAACAATAAACTCATAATGGTCATATCTACTTTGGACAACAGTCTTCGGAATATCCTCTTTCAGAACCCACATTTGGCAATATCACAAATGAAATCCAGTTTTAGAGAATGAATAGGATCCCATAAATTAATCAAATAGATCATTGAATCATGGAAGATGATAAAAATTCATTACAATAATATTGTTATTCTTATGATAATACTCAAAAATACGAATTGTTTCATCTGCCTTCTTCAAAAAAATAATTGATGCTTCTCATGGAGACATACACAGTTTAATGAACCTTTTAATTTCCAAATCATCTTATTGATCCTTCAATTCCATTAATTTTTTTGGTTACATATGTTAATAAAAATGATAAATAGTACTAGTGTTGTATATTATATCAATCAAAATATTCACTTCCCTTTTGGGTGGAAACCCTATAAAATTGTCAAGAAAAACAACTAGTAACAACTCTAATATAGTTGGAAAATATCTGTTATATTTTTCATCTACCAATGATAGAGAAACTATTTTAAATGGGTATGAGATAGTCCCAACCACTTGTATAAAGTGTTCTTCTCTTCTTGAATCCACTACCTGATATTCTATAAAGAGATTCCTTACACCATCTGATGATTTGAATCTCACCATCCATGTAAAAAAATAGATATGGGCTTAAATTTTCTTCATTTAATACATTCCCATAATAAAATCATATACATAAATCTCAATCAAATAGAAATCCCTTACCAACTCAGTCTCATAGAATTTTATCATACACGCATCCCATTTTAGGCCTTGATACTCTCTTTATCCCAATGATGTTTGAAGGTACAAAATAGATGGAATTATCTGAACATATAAACCCAATGGATAAATGACAGGGGAAGAAATAAATGAATGAGATACACCAATATGAAACAAATTTTTCCTAAGGGTGTAATTAAATAATCATAATTATCACCATTGAAGGACTGGATTGATCATCTGTGATTACTTTCTCAGCTCCATAAAATTCCTTACCTCATTCACTTTTCTCTTTATTAACTAATCGATACTGCACTAGTTGAGGTGTCAAGGTGTTCCAAGAATCACCATGGATTTCGTAGTTCTATTGATGAAATGTATTTGGTGTAACTCATCACATTGAATCATACTATACCTAAGAAACAATATATGTATCCCTTGGACCTGACCTTAGAGAACTATCATTATAGTAGTAAAGATGTCCCACATGGTTTCTTTTGTGAAATGATCTAAGTGGTTCCATATAATCATACTTAATATGATCAAAAGAACCACACTAAGAATATCCAATATTACTCTTTAGTCAAGTTGGTACGTTAAGAGATCCCATTTTCTAATTTTGGGATATACAAACCCCTTAATAATAGGCATTCCTCCTACAATTGTTTCCAACAATTGAGTTCCCACCTATTCTCATAAGAATAAAAATATTTCATCCGATCATATTTCCTATGTCGTGTATTTCTACTACCGTATCTCTATTGACCATCTCTATATAACCCATTTTACAAATAATGAAAATATTTTATAACATTTATGGTTTCAAACCCACCTCAAAAATATGTTCCTTCAACAATGTACATGAATAAACTTCTATTGCAAAGATTTACAAAAAACATAAATTTAGCTACAAAATCTGTTATAGAGAGATTCTTTTTCTTCAAAATAAATAATTTTGTTGTTCTAGAAATTATGAAAAATATTTTGATATTTTTTAAAAAATATTTAAAATCCTCACATTTCATGCCTTAGTACAATTTAGTAGGAACTACTAAATCCCACCACTTGTATTTTATATCCTCTAAAATAAATGGTTCCAACTTCACTTTTAACTCTACTGGGGTCATAAAGAAATTAATGATTTGATTAATCATATTCAACTAGATATCTACTTTTAACACCTATGAATCACTACTAATGATGGGTGTATTTTTCTTTTGTAATTGAACTAAATAGTCTTCTTGACATGTTTCATCCTTTATATTCCCTTTATCCACTACCTAAAAATCCTAGAAAATATATATAACCAAATTTTGGATCACTTGAGTCTTAGATGAAACCACATATATAGTGTCCTATTATGGTTGGTACTTATGGAACCTACTTAGTTCCTTTCACTATAACCAAAATAAAACCCATTTAGTCCCACTATCTAGCATCTAAAGTCTTATATATTTTAAATTACCATTTCCACAAGTTCCAAAATAATCTTTATCCATAAAAAACCAGTTTAACCATTATAAAAATACCACCATCAATCCCTCTCAAAATCACATCATTTGAAAACATTTTCAATATTTTTGAAAAAACATTACTATTGAAAATTTTAATAAATAATTAAATCAATAATTGAAAAAGTAATAATAGTGGTAACTTATAAAAAAAGTACATTTCATGCAACCTCAATATATTTAAACCCATGATGAAGATGTTGCAACTCACCTTGAAATGTCTTAAAACATTCATGTACCCAACTCCATTGTTACTTAAAGTTTACTATAAAGAGTTTAGTTATGCCTTTTTTCCTATATTTCAAATTATCACAATCCTACTCCTTTCTACCATACCAAGAGATAAAAGAAATTATCATGAATGATACCATTTACAACTCAAGTAATAAACACAACTGATAACCAAATATCGAACAAGATGATACCAATTGAGACATCCAACCCCTAACCCATTGGATTCAAAATAGGTGGTGGGTATTACTAGCCTTATGTGAAATCCATAAAAAACCAAAGGATAGAAATACATTTTGAGGGATTAATGAACATTTTGTGGGTGATTTCCCATTTAAATATAAACATCCAAACCACAATACAATAATAAAAAAACTATATATGATGTATGATTTAATAAAATACAACTCAAACATACCAACCCAAAAACCATATCAGAGTAAAAGTGAAAAAAAAGTTAAATAACCAATGTAATCAAAGAGAAAAAACCAAATAACACTAAATATATGCAAATATAAATAATCGACCTACTCTAATCTCCAACATAGAAACCCACACCCATGGTGCAAAGAATCGTCACTAAATAACATGGGTACCTTTCATTTACCTATGTCGTGATATAATAAATCTACAAAAACATTGTATTTATCTGGAAATGAGTGAGTATAAACTCAGTATTACTCCCCCCAATGACTTCCCACAAAACATAATTAGGATAGAAAATGATTAGAATAATTTTTAGAAAACACTTCAAAAAATATAAATTAGGTTATATAGAGGGAAAAAAGTTTTTCATGGAATTAAATAAAAATATCCTTTAAAACCATTCTCAAATCCATTTTATATAATATATTTCCTAATTCCACACATCAAAAAATGAATGGATATGTGATTATTCCATACTCCTGATTAGTCTCTTGTCAATCAACAAATTCATTTTAAGAAACCCAATACCAGGATCCCCAATGGCACATGCCCCTTACATAGGGTCATGTTTAATGAAAATAAACAGAGAGAAACCATGTATATGAAATCCCATGCCAATATATTTTACATAAAACTTTTATTTCTTTGAAACATTTCAAAATCAATTTATTTGTGTCAAATTGGGATCATAATTTTAAAATCACCATTTTAAAATTATCACCCAAGAAGATTTTCCCTAAAACAAACCAATTTCCATTATTTCTAAAACCAAAACTAAAGATTTTTCTACCATGAATCACCAATTATTTGAAAATAATATCAAGAAAAAAAATATTATAAACTAATCCTTCATGTTTTAATCAAGTGGGGATGAGATAGAATCCACCAACCTCAAAAACATTGTTGAAAAAAATAATGACAATATGAATCTATAGATATGATAATGAAAACCACTTGTTTACCTAGATCAAATAATAAAACATCACAATTCCCATAAAGAAACAAGGATATATCCATGGAGGATTAGAACTAAGGTTATAAGAATGATAATGAGAACATATGTAAGAATAATGGATAAGAACATAGACTTACTAGTGAATTTTGTTCTCAAAATAGCATTGAAACTCTTAAAACATGCTCCTGGATCGACGGGAATCACCTCTCAAGATTTAGGAGAAACAAATTTGTGGGATTATGAAACATTTAGAAATAAAAAGTGGTATTAAGACATAATTATAGACAAATAAAAAATTTATAGATGTAAAATAGCACACCACATAGTTAGGTCACACTATTTAAAAAACTATGCATCAACCATGTGGTTGCTCACATCTCAAGCTAATGCCTTAAATGGTTAGCTCGCATGGTTAGGAAAACCATTTTCAAATCAGGATTTTCACTCTATCCAAATAATACATGGTATACCCTATAAATATTCATTTTTTGGCCAGAATGTGCAAAAACCACGTGGATCTACTATCCATCCTTCCACATGCCACACAGTTTCTTGGATGGGCTACACATTTTGTACTAAACGTGGACCTGAAAAAATTCCTACAAAGCATTTCAAACCCATACAAACCTCATAAAACATTACCCGATATGTATATATACATAAGATAAAAAAATTAGGTACCTAAAATAATCAGTGCTACAACTTAAATGCATTCCATAATGATCATTGAAAAATGGAATCATTACTCAAGCATACATACAACTTTCGTTCTCCGTTATTATAATTTAGTTCAATTTTCATAACAATATTTCATGATTAGATTTAAAAGATCTAATTATACTTATTTCATGATTATTATTCTAGATCTAAAAAAATAATGACATATTAGACCATATTTAACCTACCTATGTAATTTTGTATAAAAAATACAAATATCATAAAATGTATGATATGAACTTAATTTATTAACTATTTAAATATAACATGGTAACATATAAAATATACTGAATTATAAAGAAGAAAAAGGATCATATATAAGTAAATATCTAACATAATTTTATAATTAATTAAGATAAATTATGCATATGACATATCATACTTGAGGTTAAGGATTTCCACAACTCTATTATTTTTGTGAGACATGTGGCGTATTAACCACTTATTTATTTTATTTTTTGTAAATAATAACCATAAATTAATTTTATTATACTCATCATGAATATTATTTGGATTTATATATTATTGTAATATTATTTTTTTAATGGATCTTACTATTCATAACTTACCAAATTGGTAGCGTTCTATGTCATTGTCTCATTGTTTATCATGATTGGTTATGATTAGTTTTTTAGGATAAAATTTTGTCATCTACTTAAAAATAATAACATTAATTTTATTCTCCTATTTTTTTTATAGAAAATAAAACATTTTTCTTCTAAATTACTCTCTCTATGAACTTAAGGGACGAATATAGTTTTTTTAAGAAAAATATACTTTATTTCTCTCTTCATTGGAAAATAAATTTTATTCAATGTATGTGTTTTATAAAAAAATCATGAATGTTTTTAATTTACACATATGATAGTTTAAAATAATTTTTACCCATTTTTACCTTTTTAAAAAAATTATTTAATAACAATTATATTTTTATTTTTAAAATGAGGTACTTTTTGAATTTTCTTACAAATGTATAAGAGGAATTTTTTCATTAACTTATTCAACAAGAAGAGAATTTACCTTAATATTTAATAAATGATACATTAAATTATACTTTATAATATTTCAAGTTTATTTTCAAATAAAATTTCCATTATAATATTTTTGAACTTTTTATATTTTAATGATATGATTTAAATGTAAGAAGGGTACTTTATTCAAGAAATTTTCAACGTGATATTTAAAGGGAATTTTTATTTAAGTTAATATACTTTGATGTTACTTGTTCCTTGTTAGGGATATGATACAACTATACCATACATATTATTTATCTAGATGGTTTATGATAATGGTAAAAAGTTATTTATGAAAACATTTTATTTCCATGGGTTAGGCCTTGATGAAATATTTATGAAATATTTTTCTTTTATGTAATTCTGATTTATTTTTTTCATTCCCAAATGAAATGAATATTTTGAAATATATAATTATGTACTCATATATGAACATACCTAATATTTAATCCCTTATTCTATTTGGAATATTTATGAAATTTAAATTGATTATTATAATACACTAGATTATGCAACTCATTTCATTCTTTGGTAATTATTGTGATTTTGAATTATGATTGATTTCCTTTTGTTTAATACATAGTCATGAACAAGTTATTAGGGTTGGTAATATATATCACTATAATTCATTGGTTAAAGGTATTATCTCTTGAGATGGTATATATGGGATTAGGGAGTAATCCTAGTCCATTATGGGATTCATGCAACCCAGTGATGTTGTCTTGGTTTTTAGTCTTGAATTATGCTTATTTAATGATTTATGTTACTCCCTTATTTCATATTTTTCCATGAATTTATTTTTACATGTTCTTTATTTTATTCTCTAATGTGATTAATCATGATTATTCTCTTTTATGATATTAAATTATTCCTTAGACTCACTTGTTATGATTTTCTATAATGCTTATCCACTAACTATGGTTTTTAGAATACCACTTTTGTCTAGGTATTCCTTATGTTATCCCATGATTTTTTAAGAGCTCAAAGAGATTTTGGATCTTATAATGGAGTTTAAAATAAATATTATTTATTTTCATCTTGATATTTTATGTACATAATATTCCAAATAAATTAGGACATTCGATCCTTGTATTGTGTTTAATGGGTATTTTTGTGAAAAATAATTTAATAATATGTAAAAAAATGATTGTGTGTCTATAATTATATAGTTGGGTTTATAATTATTATTGTGTATTTCTATATATATTTTTTGGTATTTAAGGAAAATCATATCTCAACTTTCTCTTAAGACCATGGCATTTATTTCCAACATTTGGTTTCTTGGGGATGTCACATAAGGTTAATATAACCTCTATATCCTCTAATTCCAAGGATTTTGGGTAGGATGTTACACCTATTTCCCTAATTTATATCCTTATAAATATGGTAATGAATTATTTAAGACTTATGAAATATTTTAACCTCTTATTATATAGAAACTAGCTGTAAAATATGATATCCAACTTGAGAGAACCTATACAGACTTTAATGGAATAATTTGATCATATGGTAGTAAACAAATACTAATGATGACCAATAGATATGCAAACACCCAATTACTCACCCTTTAATAAATAACTTATTGAATAAAATATCTGAGTGTGAATTAGTCAAGGATATTTTAGAAACCTTTATAAAAGACCAGGTAAACATTCCTTTTTGGATATGGTAAAATAGATTCTAATGTATGAATTTTTTTAATTTAAATGTATACACAGAAGAGGAAGCTAAAGGGTAGAGAGAAATTGATCCTTTGGAGAAATGAATCATCAATGATACAACATGATCCCCCTATTATTTTAAAAATTCCTGGATGTAACAACTTTATATTTTTTGAATTATTGTTTTCAAATTAATTTAACCATTACAATATTTTCCATTTCATTGAACAATGAAAATAGTTTATTTTATACTAAATCACTATGTTTGGAATGTGTTGTATGAAACATCATGTTAATCATTCACTACACACAATAAAAATTTTAGGTTTATCTACATGGAACACTGGGGTCAGCTTGTGTTATACACTAGAATTACTTTCCTCAATTGATTGCATAACGCCCATGACCATGGTTTACCGAAAAATAATATATTATTAAAATATGATTATTTAATATAATTAAAAAAACATAAATTTTAAATTAGATGTTATGATAATTATTAACTAGGTTATTAAAATATATGGTTTAAAAAATATAATCTTAATTTATAGGTTTCTAATTAAATATAAATGATTAATACAATTGATTGAATATAAAAAGAAATATTACTTTTTTAGGGTTATTGAGTTTTTTTACAATTTTAAAATAAATTAAATATAATTAGTGGGTTATATTAATTTAATATATTCAATAAAAAAATTGTATTCATTCAACATATTTTACAGACATAAGATAATAATAAACCCAATTTTGTGCTTAAAAAATATATTTTTATAAATGTTGTTTTACAACCTTTTCATGGAGAACCAATTTTAAATAAAAAAAATTAACTTTTATAGACTTAATATGTCAAAATAAACTTAATGTTTCAATGATAAACATAAAAATTAGTATTGGATAAATTTTGGTATTTTTCTGTAAGGTTTTATTTTTTAATAAATTGTTGAAAATACTCAATTTTAGTTCGAAACTGATTTTTCATCTAATTTATTTATATGTTTAAATTATGTAATAAATTTATTTAAAATTTTAGTTAGATATTATTTTTATCAATTAATATAATTTAATTTATTGATATCAATTTCAAATTTAAATTGATTATAGAGACTTAGAAAAAATATTAATGTTTTTACTTTATAAACATACTTTGTCGACCTAAAAACAAGATTAATTTTAAATTAATTTCTTCAAAATATGTTATTGAAATTTGGAAAAATGGATTACATATTTGGAATAAGAATATTTATAATATATAATTTTTTCAACTTATTTTTTAATGAAAATTATTTTTGAATGTATTTAAAATTAATCGTCAGTAAGGTAAAATTAAGCTTAACTGCAGACAAAACCATAAATTTAAGACACAAAATGACCTAAACCATTTTCAAAACACATTTTATGGAAATTATTAGGACATTAATCTTACTTTATTGAGTATCTTTGGTTTTTTATTACAACTTTTAGGTAAAAATGTGGATACACCTAACTTGTTTTTAAAAATTCCAAGTGTGTACTTTCATTTCCCTATAAAAGGCCACCACCACTCCCTCTACCTAAAACCTATAAAACCAAATAGTTTCAGAAAATATCTTCATAATACACTTACCAAGACCACTAAATTATACCTTTAAGGATACACTTTTTTATTAAGGTATCCATGGAACCCTTATACCACAATCCAAAAGGAGTTACCTGATTAAGAGGTAACATCTTCTCTCGAGCTCATTTGTTATATTTTCTTTCTTCTCCCCCTCCACTCTATTTATCCCATTATTATATAACAAAAAATTTATCATAAATATACTAGGAGGTTTTTATGATATTTGTGTTTCCTAGAATTACACACACCTCTATCTAATGAGTAACAGACACACTATTTTTGTACATGACAAACTACCACCTCACTAAACAATTATTATTATAATACCAATATAATTAACATAAATTATATTTATTTCATGGTTTAAATAATTTAATAATGATATAATCATGAGGACAAAAAATATGAAAAATGAAGACACATGAAATATAAAAAGAGAATATTACCCACAGTGAATCATTAATATAGATTTGTTAAGAAGATAGTAATATAAGGTCGTGATCAAAAAAATATTTAATTAGATATAATAATATGGTTCTATGAAATATTTATAATAAATTTTTATTTATTATGAAGTTTTTTTAATTAATTATACTTGAGTCAAGACACAAGGTAGTAGGATTTTATTTCACTTTTTATTTCCATGGGATTCATTATTTATTCACCAAATATTCCTTTTATGTGGTGTGTATAATGCCCATGGATGTATTCAATGATTATTATACATAAATTTTTAGGTATTAACATATTGATATTATTATATATCTTTCATGGGTTTAAAGTATCAAATGTTACCTAATTCGTAAAATAGTTTTGTCTTAATTTTCCCTCTTTCAGACTCTTATTTTTTTATTCACCTAAATTCTTTTCAAGGTGTATATACATCCATTTTACATGTTATATAATGACTATAAATATTTTAGTGATATTTTATTATTCATGTAATTTACTTTTCTTACATGTAGAGTATGATCCCATGTTACCATGTGATAAGAGTTTATTTAAACAATCTCATCATTTTCAAGATTGTCTAGGATTAGGCTTAAATTAATGAAATCCCATGATCCATCTCTCAAGAAGATTCATGAATTTTATTCTACTCCATTTATTCATGATATATTCATGTATTGGTACTATTTTTCTACTTTTGGATACTTAATATAGTTAATAAAGTGTTTTTAAAAAATCCTGACTTTACCATCTCTTCAGTCAGAAATCTATGCTTTCTAAAAAGGATTCCAATAATATTAACCCATTGTGAAATAATCTTTAAAATAAATCATTACCCTTTTAACTTTTACCAATATTTCAATGAAATATTCTTATCTCCCTCTAAAAAATTCATTTTTATAATATTTTTACATTGAAAAATGATTGTTCGTTTTTACATCATTTTACAGGTAACAATTTAGCCACTATCATGTCTTGGAAACATACTTTTCATATTTAAAAGGATAATTTTCAGGAAAAAAATTTTAAAAGTAATTTTCAATGAAATTTGTTTCCAAAATGTTTTCAAGATTGTTTTATAATATTTCTAGGAAAATTGTTTTCAAATTGTTTTCAATCTTTCTTTTATTAGTTTTCAAGGAAATATTTTTAAAAATGTTTTCAAGACTTATTTATAAGTTTTAGAATTATTCTTAATGAAATGGTTTTCAAAAAAAAATTAATATTTAGTAATATGTTTTCAAGTAAAAATATTTTCAAAATATTTTCAACCATTCATCATAAGTTATCAAAGTGTTTTCAAAGAAAAAGGTTTCAAAAATCTTATGAATATTATTTTATATGATTTCAAGTAAAAAGGTTTTCAAAATGATTTCAATTATTATTTGAATATTTTCATGTTATTTTATAAGAAAATTATTTTCAAACAGTTTTATGTACTAAAAATAATCTTCAAAAAAAGATACGATATTTTCCTAAAAAAGAATTTGGAGTGATATTTCAAAAATAGTTTTCATATAAGATGACATTTTTAGATGTTACTCATGCCCTTTATAAGAAATGATTTAAATGTTCCACTCATATTCTTTCTATTAATTGATTTTTCTTAATGTCATGATCTTTATGAAAATAATTTCCCTTTCAAGGGTTATATGTGTATGAAATATGTTTCACTTTCCTGGGTATTCTTCTATGAAATGATTAAAAAACCTTTACATTTTTCAACATCTTATGATTTGTTTGCATATTTTTTATAACCATTTCATTTAATGTGTTATGAAAGGATTGTTTATGATTTTGTGGGAAATGTGTGTATGATTTCATTATGAGATGGTTGGGACCTACAGCTCCCTAAAATTCATTGGGGAATTATTTATATCTCATGAGATAGACATGGATGTAATTAGAAATGAACTCTGATTTTTATTAGAGGGATGGAACCGGAAATTAACTCAGTTCAGTAATACATATTTAGAATAAGGGGTGAACTCAATTCAGTAATATAAGGCTGGAATGGGGTGTGAACCCAGTTTAGTAAAGGAATTTTTCTACTAATAAGGTCTCGATAGCAATTCCATGACTTCTATGGAAATAATAATCTATTCTTATCTATCATCCACAATTCCCTATTTTATTCCTAAGTTGTTATTTCATTGATTATGTTATTTGTTTCCTTATGATTCATGTCTTATAAACATCTATACTTTATGACATGATTCATGTATATGATCTTGGATATGTAGGGTATGATATTCTATATTCATGATCATGTTATCATACCCTAACACTCAAGATAATTCTTACATATCTCCCTTTTTATACTTACTGAGCAACTGATCTCACACCTTTTATGTTACTTTTCCCCCATGTTATAAACATATGCATTCTGTTTGATGTTTATAATAAATTTTGTAGTCAAGAAGAACCTAGTGGGATATGATATAACTCATTTATGTACTAATTTTTATATTTCCATGTTTTCAAGGGTACCAGACAAGTATAGTCATTGGGAGTTTGTGTGTATAGTGTTTTACATATTCCGTAAATGTTTTTTAATGTTAATATATATAAATAAAGGGTCTTTATAATTTCTATCAGAAGAAACTTTTAGTTAAAAATTATAAACTATGACGAAAAAAACGTTTTTAAGATACCATGCCATATTTCTAAGGATATGTCTTGAGATGTATCTATGGATAAGTATAAGGATGAGTTAACATTTGGGAAAATATCCTAGAATTTTGGTAAAGGATATAGTGAGTGATTTACTAAAAATACATCCCCATATAAATACTAAAAATGTATGTGTCTCTGTAACATATTTACCTAGGGGTAAAAAAATTGAAAACATGTTTTGGGCCTCACTTGGGGTTATCTGGTATGCAAAAATAGGCCTTATTGCACCCCTAGTTTGACACTCTCAGGGGATATGATTTGGTAACTCACAAACTATTTTCTAACCATCATGAAGGATTTAAATATAATGTTTCTATTAATGATCTTGGATGAACCTAGGGTGTCATAGATTAAGGATGGTTTCATGATTTAGACATCCAATATGTAATTATTATCATGACAATGTGGTTTCTTGTTATGATAAGTATTGCTGAAACATTGATTCTAGTTTTTTTCAATTGAATGAATTTGAAGGAACATGATTAATGTTGAATGTGATGGATGATTTTCTGATGATTATTCAAGTAGGATGATATCTAGAGTGAAAGATATTGTGATCATGCCTAGTCATTTTTCACAGAACATGATTAACAATGTGGACCTTAACTAACTCTTGGACTCACCAAGGAAGATAAAGAAGGAGTTAGATGATATTTTGGGTAATAGAGACCATGGAGGAATGAAGATTTGGTTTCTTTAGTATCAATAAGGTAGAAAGAATCAACTGTGTGAATGTCTTAGTGGAACAAGAATAAATTTTTACTATGGAAAATAAAGACACAAATCAAGTGACTGAAAGGAAGAAATGATGAGTTTGGTTAAAGAAATTGATGAGAATATTTTCCTCTCTAAGAAATCATTCAAGGTTATGTGTTTAAAGTGTGGAATAAATGGACATTATTCAACTAAATATCCCAATAGTAAACCTTTTGAATAGGATCTGAAAGGCGATATGAGTAATGGTTCCATTTCTAATGGTGCAGAGACTACATATGAAATTTTAAAGGAAAGTGGTATTGTGTAAGATTATGAGGTAGACTTGTTAATGGCATTAGGATAAACTAGAATAATAAAAGATTTTATTTATTTGGATTCAAGAATTATGTTATATGAAATGTGATATATTTAAGGATTTCTCAATTATCTTTTTTTCTATAGAAATACTAGAACATGTTGAATGGTTTCAATGGAATCAAAAATTGATACAATTGAAAGGTTAATTTCTTGTAAAACACATGATCAAGGTATATATTTACCTTAATATTATCAATCTGTTATGATAATGTATACCAGATAAATATTTACAGTATATGAATATATAAATTGGAAGGTAGTGATTACCTTGGAATTAATTAAGGACTTGTTGACTTGTGGTTTATTCTATCATTGACTAAATTTACAGCATTTATAGATTTATGGAATAAATCCAATTTACTTTGAATAAGTAATAATGTATGTTTTCAATAAGAATTTATGTTAATCCAGGTTATTACCTTATTTGAAGAGAATATATGATGATGGTATTCACATGTTTGGAATTTCTGAACCAATAGATACTTTTTAATACATGGGGAAATCAATGTTAAGCCGGTTATGTGACTATCTTTCTAAGTTTTTTGATTTTAGAATTTCTTAAACTTTATTAGGTTAACCACTCATGGAAAGATTACTTTAAACTTTAGAGTAAGTATTTATTCACTATTTTTGTATTTAAAACCTTGGTTAAATGGTTTTTTAGTGATTAACATTATTTCAAGGATGTCCATTATATTTGGGAAATTTTATTAGTATGGTTTTATAAAAGGATATCATGTATGTCATGTGACAACCAATATAATATAGTAATCTCATGAGTCTTGAACCCATGATTGAACTACGATAAGGGATTCACACCCACAACTGGCATACCTGATGTCCTGGTAAATATATAATTATTTTTTATGAATAATAATTTATGATGAAAAAATACTATTACATTTTATGTTTAAATATTAATTTTCTAACAATATTTATTTTTATTAATAATTATATATAAATAGGTATACATTTCATTCATTTTTGGGACTTAAGATCTTCTAAAAGTATATTTCAGCACTTCAAGAATCAAAGTAAATTTCTAGATATCCATTATAAGAAATAATTGATGAATTAGAAATTAATAAAATCACAACAAAATAATGAAATTTTGTTTATAGTAATATATCTTGTAGTTATATTCCATTATATTCACGGTGTATAAAAGAAATACTCAACATTTAGATAATGATCAAAAGAAAATGTGTTGTCATAATACCTTACTTTTTTTGAAATTATGGCCTTTTAAATTATCATAGAATTTAAAATTTGAGTCTCTAAACTTTTCATTCATCAATCAATTTTTTTATTGATGACCACAATTACTCCCTATCAATATTTATGCTTTTCCACTATGCCAAATCATCACTACCAACCTATCTTCTCCTATGTAGAAACCCAGTTATATATTACTTTATGTAACCTTTATGGTTATAACTTTCTGTATTTAAGGGAATTTTTAGTATTTATTTACAATGTGGGTTTATATGAAATAATCATTCAAGTATTAAACATTAGATAACCTATAAGAATTTTGAGGGAGAAATTCATTTTATGGAGGGTAGAATGTAACATAATGAGATTTTGTGAATTATTTTTTTTAATATTAATTTAACCCTTTTCATATTTTACATTTCACATAACACTGAAAATAGATTATATTATATTAAATTTCTATTTTTGGATTGAGTTATATGCAACACCTAGTTAATCCTCCACTACTCACAACATAAATTTTAGCATGCTCAAAAAGGAACATTGACGTTAGCGTGTGTTACACACAACAATGAAATTCCTCGATGGATTGAAAAACACTCAGGAGTGAGGATTATTGAACAATAATATATTATTAAATTATGATTATTTAAATTCATAAGATATAACCTAGATTTTAAATTAGTGGTTATTAATAATATTAACTAATTTATGAAAATATAAGGTTTACCCAATATAATATGAATTCATAGGTTAGAAATTAATTTTAAATTAATTTCTTCTACCTATGATATTGGAATTTGGAAAAATAGATTTCATATTTCAAATAATAATAATTATAATATTTAATAAGTTCAACTTAGTTTTTGACCAAAATGATTCATGAAAGTGATTAAAATTAATTACACATGTTAATGTAAAATTAAGCTTCACTAATGACTAAACCATAAAATTAAGACCCAAAATGAACTAGGCACTAGTCCAACACACATTGGATGGCTATTAATTAGACATGAAACTTCCATTCATGAGTTTTTTTTAATTTTTTATGAATTTATTTAGGTAAAATAAGGGTACACCTAACTTTTTTTTCAAAAATGACAAGTGTTTGCATTCCCTTCCTTATAAAAGGCCACCACCTATCCCTCTCTTTCACACATCTCAAAAAAAATAGGTTCATTCATGATCTAAGAATACACTTTCCAATATCCATCCCTTCCTCCAATGATACTCTACATGGGATGAAATTCATCCAATTAATTCATCTGGCACAAACCATAAGGAGTTACCTAATTAAGAGGTAATTTCTTCTCTCGATATCCTTTGTTTTATTTTTTCTACCCACCCTACAATATCAATATTCCATTGTTGTATAAAAAACCAGTAAAATAAATATAGTGGTATTTTTTATGATAAGGGTCATACCTATACTTACACCCCCCCCCCCCCCCTCTATCTAATGGGTAATAAACATATTGTTTATGTGTGCAATGAACTATTGTCTCACTAGATAATGGTTGTTAATTTTTCCTTTATCACCACTCATGTAGGAAACAATGATGGAAAATATATTTATATATTTCATGTATTGTATTTATTAATTCCTTAAGATTATTTATTCCTTTTTAAAACACATATCCTTTTCTACCATCTATTTTGTGTTGACACAACAATTTCGTTTAAATGTGGACTACCACCCCCTCAATGCGATTTGATCCATTCATACACTACATGGAATGTATTATGGATGGGATTACTGAAATTATATTATAAATATAAAATTATAATGATAATATAATTATATTTTATACATATATACATATATTTCATTTTCATTATTTTTTTCAATACGATAATAAAAATGGAAACAATGTTCATGCGTATGTAAAGCGTACCATCTCCATGAACGATGTATTCCATTTCATACATCTATAATCTATAAATTATTATAATACAAATATAATGAATATAAATTATATTTATATCATGTTTTACATTCTATAATCATGATATAAGTATAAGGATAAAAAAATATAACAAATAAAGACACATGCGATGAACAAAGAGAATATTACCCGCAATGAAACCTTAACATAGATTTGTTAACGAGAGGGTAATATAAAGTCATGAAAAAACCATAAATGGTATTTGATATAAGAATATTTTTATAAAAAATATTTATAATAAATATATATTACTATGCAGTTGTTTTGAATGAATACAATGAAATTATAGACACAATGTGAGGGGATTTCATCTCAATTTTTATTTCTGGGAGACACATGCTTTATTCACCGCCTATTCATTTTTGTGGTTCTCATACTTCCCATAGATGCATTAAATGATTATTAAACATAAATTTATTTGTATTCACATATTTATTTTATTATTTTTATTTCATTTGGTTTAGGTTTGAAAAGTTACTTAATCGGTAAAATAGTTTTGTCTCAATTTTATTTCTTTGAGACTCATGTTTTGTTATGTGCCTAAATTATTTTTTGAGGTGTATATAATAACATTTTAAATGCCATATCATGAATCTAATTATTTTTAAGATATTTTATGCTTTATTTAATTTCCTTTTCTTACATGGAGAGTATGATCCCATGTTACCAAGATAAGAGGTTTATCGAAACAATCTCATCGCTTTTCGAGATTGTTTATAATTATGTTTCAATTAATGAAAAATCTTGATCCATATCGCAAGACTATTAATAAATTTTATTCTCCCTTGTTTAGTTAGGATATATTCATGAATTCGTACCATTTTTATACACTTTGGTACATAATATAGTTAATAATTGTTTTTAATAATGCCCAAATTTACCCTCTCTTCAGTCGAAAATATATGTTTTCTAAAAATGGTTACAATAATATTTTATCATTATCCTGTAATCATTAAATGAAAATTTAAACTTTTTTATCTTTTACCAATATCATAAAAAGAATCATGTTTTCACTTTTCAAACAAGGAAATTTTATTACCTTTTTTCTCTAAATAAGAAATTTTCTTTTTAACTCGTATGAAATTTATAGTTTTACCCGCCATCCAGCTCCCCGAAGGCCATAAAATTTTTATTTTAAACAAACACCCATTTTAAGGGAAGAAGGGGGAACCCAAAAAAACTTCATAGAATTAATACATATCATAACTTTTATGCCTATAAAGAAACCCCAAATTTATAACATGGAGCTACCCCTCCTCAGCATTGTATCCTGATAAAGCCTCCACCATTTTATGGATTAATAGCAAGAAAGTTTCATGTGTCAAATCACAGGCCTAATTTTATGGCTAGCGTCATACCATCTCAAACATCTAAATCTATTAATCTTACCAAAGATAGATGGCTAACTCTGGAACCTCCTCTAAGATATTTTCTATATGGTCAATTCTATGTGCATAATTATTCAAAAATAACAAACATAAGAACAATCCTCCCATACAGAGAATCATAAAAAACACACTCCTAACAGAATAATAAACCAAAAAATTATAAAATCAACCAGCACCATGCCAAAAACCAATGTGAGTAGAAAATTCAGATACAGATCTAGCAACATATTCAAAATCACTGATAGAGAAAATCTACAGCCTTAGATCCTCGACCACCAACTCCATAGATCACCGTGATTCACATCATAGAAACACGAATAGAAGAAAAATATCCAAGGAACCGTACCCCAAAACGACAGAAAGAACAGAAAATATGCATCCTCAGATCCTCAACCACATAGAAGCATGAACAGAAAGAAAAACGCTGAAGAACCAGACCCCTAAATTATAGAATAATGCAAAGAAAGAAAACCATCACTAGAACCTCAGAAGGAAACCCTCCAGAAATTAGATCTCATCGCCGCCAAACTATACTCCCATGGAAAGAATGAAGAAGCATTTATCAAACTCGCTCTAGACGAGGAAAAACCCATAGGCCATAAGAGTATGATCTTGGATATAGACTATCACCATGCCGCCATGGGGAACCATATCTATTAATGAAGGAGTTGGGAAGATAAACAGGCCAGCAATAGTGTAAGAGGTTAAGACAACTGAGTCCACGAAGCCACGTGATGCCACCGAAGTAGGATATCCACTACTAAGAACTCTCTGAGCGCAAGGAGGGATGTCGCACCAACCCAAGGTGAGGGTAGATGGCGCCAATAAGGGGAAACTCTAGCCCATAGATCCCATTAAGAGAGAATCAAATTTACTTGTCATCATTTCTTTTAAGATTCCTTTTCATTTTTGAAAGGTATATTTTCAAGAAAAAAAATGTAAAATTAATTTTCATGGAAAATTTTTTTCAAAATGATTTTATGATTCTTTTATATGTTTTCAAGGAAAATTTTCTCAAAATTTTTTCAAGATTATTTTATACATTTTCAATGAAAAATTTTTTCAAAATGTTTTCAAGCCTCATTTATAATATTTCAAAGTATTTTCAAAAAAATGGTTTTTAGATAATTTTCAATATTCATTCATATGTTATCAAGTAAAAATTATTTCAAAACATTTTCAGTATTTCTTTATAAATTTTAAAAGTTTTTTCAAATTAAAATTTATTAAAATATGTTTTGAAGATTATTTTATAAGTATTCAAGGAAAATGTTTTCCAAAATTATATCAAGTATTGTTTATAAGTTTTCAAGGTACTCCACAAGAAAATTATTTTCAAATGGTTTTATATATTAAAATCAATTTCAAATTAGAAAGGATAAATTCTTCAAGAAACATTTTTGAATGATATTTCAAAATTATTTTCCATTTAAGATGACATATGTCAATGTTAGTCATGTCCTTCTATGAAATAATCTAATGGTTAAATTTATATTTTATCTATGAATGGGTCATTCTTAATGTCATATTCATTATGAAATGTGTTTCTATTTCATGGGTTATATGATTATGAAATTTGTTTCTCTTTTATGGGTTAGGCTTCAGACAAATTGATTATGAAAACATGTATCTTTTTCTTAGGTTAAGATATGTTTACATATTTATGATACCAATTTAATTACATGGGTTATGATATGATTGTTTTTTATTTTTTGGCACATGTGTGTATGATTTCATTTTGAGAAGGGTGGGAACTTTATCTCCCACTAATTCATTGGGTAAAGATTTATATCTCCTATAAAGACATAGATAGAATGAGAAATGAACTCTGTTTAGTATTATAGGGATGGAACGGGAAATGAACCTAATTCAGTAATATAGGTTTGGAATGAGGTCCGAACTCGGTTCAGTAATGGATGGCTATAATAGGGTGTGAACCTGGTTTAGTAATGGTCTTTTTCAACTAAGATTGTCTCATACTACTATAAAAATGACTTATAGACATGGATTTATAGCCACAATTTAATTCATCTATGGTTATAGGTTAAGATATAGCCACACATTTTTTTAAATTGTGGCTTTAGAGTAGAAAAACCCACGGGACCGACCTCCTCTCATTTCATCTGTGGGTTTAGAAACCCACCCTCTGTCGCGACTCATCTTCATTCCCTCCCTCCATCATGACTCATATCTCCCCCTCCCTCCATTGAGATTCCTCCCCCTCACTCCCTCACTGAAAAATCCTACTCCCCCTCCCTCCCTCCCTAATGAATCCTCCACCCCAAATCCTCCTCCCCCTCCTCCCCTTGCAAGGCAGCTAGCTCGCCTCCCCGCCAATGAGACCCCTCCTCCCCTCACGAGGCAGCCGACATACCTCCCTGCCGATGTAGCTCCAACATAGCTACCCAGCCTCCCTTCCGATGCTCCCCTCCCCGCTAATGAGACCCCTCCTCCCATCGTGAATCATCCGACTTACCTCCCCACCGATGCGGCTCCGACGCAGCCTCCCTGCCTCCCTGCAGACGCAGGCTCCCCGCCTCCCTACCGATGCGGCCACCCAGCCTCTCTGCCGACGCGGCCTCCCCACCACCACTGGTAATTTTCGATGTTTCTAAGGATTTTATAACCCCCATCGTGGAATTTGTAGTAAAAATTACCCTTCCTTGCGAGATGGGGTTGATTTGGATTCCCTACTGATTTCTTCTAGATCTACCTAGGATATTATGACCCTATAGGCAGAGGCAGTGGTAAAAATTATATCTACCTTATGGGATATGGTTTTTACAAAATGGATTCCATATATGATCTCAATACAATATTCTCAATTTTGTGCATTTTCTCCCATGCATGAGATGAGTGTAGAACCTTCTCAGAATGTGAGCTACTTTCAAGAAGGAGATTTCATAAAGCCTGAGATTATCGATTTCTTATCTGAGTTGTGTTCTTGAATTGTCCAGAGTCCTAGATCCGGAGCCTATAGACATCCCGCTCTCCAATCATGATGCTTTTAATGTCTTATAGATAGAAAAAATTTATTGGATTGATCCATAGTTGTGTATATTAACCATACATATGGCCTCTCATGTGACAATGACATTACATAATGCTTTCTCCATGGGAATATACTAATCTATGAACCTCTAAAAGTGTAATGATCCATTCTCACCCAATCCTTGGATGCATACATAAAACAAGTCTTCAATGATTATTTGTTAGTGGGATTTTAAGCTATAGAGGCAAGAATATTGTAGTATCTTGTAATTATTTTATGATTTCACATCCTAGGACCCATAGAAATTAGAAAGGACTATTTGGAAATAGAGCATGTTCACGGCCTGAAGATGATCCTCATATCCCTAATAAGAGTGGTGCTTTTTTCCTTTAGACATTGAAATGTTTCCTATAGGTTTTAGAAGAATTAAAAAATTCAGTCTCCCTTTAGATCATCATGGATATCATAAATTGGAGTGGTGATGGGATAGAACATACCCAGGGGTTTTTCTTGACCAAATATTTCCACTTGTCCACACTATCTTCTTACTCATCAGAATCATATTCCTTTTCCTAGTCATACTACATAGGTTAATGTTTTGTGGACAAGGACTCACAGAATTTATAAGGTAAGTAAGTTCGTCACTACTCTTTTTCACCTAAAAAATATGGTTGCTAATGTTTGATGTGGAACTATATATGGTTGAACCTAGCTATTTGAGTACCATTATATTTGAATGATTCTTGAAAATTAGAGGATATCCTTAATAGGGTGATATATCACCATGGGGAGGTTGTACACAACGAATGTTAGGGTTAGAATCTCTGTAATCCATATTTATGTTATCATGAGGAGGACTATCATAATAACTATGGACATAATCTTTAGATGAAGAGTTTTTGAATCCTTAATATTCTTCAGACATGGACTGTATAACCTCAAGGATTATATAATTATGTAGGGTATAAATATGAGCCTCATCCTATATTTTGGTTGAACTATACCAACCAACCATTTGGGAATGAGAAAGAGTATGATACATCTGCTTGGTGGCCACTGGAGTATGTTGAAGGATGATTGTTGTTGTGAGAATATGTTCCCATTGCTGGGAAGCTGTTAGGATATTCCAGTGAGATACTGAATTTTTGGTAGGTGTATGATCCCACCTTTGGGTGGCTTCCAAAATATGATGTCTAACCATGGTTGAAGGGGAAGATGTGTCCAATTAAAATTTTTATTCCCTGATAAATTTTTTTGGTGGACCCACAGAATGGGACAAGGGATATAAGAAACCTCCTATATAGTCTTTAAAAGAAATCTGATGGAGTCCTCCATTGGTTGCAGTAGGAACATGTTCTTGATTACGGGAAGCTGTGAAAAGTTTCTAAGTAACTTTTAGATTTTTGGAAGGAATATGGGCCTTCTATAAGGTGATTGATGGGACATATTATGAACAATATTTGGAGTGGGAATATGATATTGGTCCGGGTTTACCTTTGTAATTCACCTCTAGAATTATTCAATAGGATTATACACCTGTCTTGAGGTAATTTTCAAGTTGGGTTGATGTACCCCAGTTGAAATGGGGATATGCGCTTGGTTCGGTGCCTCATCCTTTACTAGAATATGTTTATAATCCTCATGGGTGGGAACAAGAATATGAGCTTACTTCATAGTAGTCACCATGTCATGTTGGAGAAGTTGATATGCTGCTCTAGTAGTGAGAACATTATAGTATTCTTCCCCCTTTAAAATCACTTAAATATGCTGAAAAAGCCCCTCTATGGCTATTAGAATATACTAGAACTTCATAATTGAATGAGCGAGAATAATGGCCAATACATTTTTTGTCACAATAATATATTGGAAGACATATTCTATTGAATCATGGAAATATTCTGATTGTTTCCCTCCATTTTCTTCCAGGATATGCTAATGGTGTTCTTATGAAGTGGTGGGGATATGTGCATAAAGCATGTTTTCTTCTAGAATATTTTGGTAAACTTGCAATATGATCCCATTCCCTATGATCAAAAACTCTATATTCCTAGAAACATTTCCAAAGGGCCCTAA
Source organism: Viscum album (assembly GCA_963277665.1). Lineage (NCBI taxonomy): Eukaryota > Viridiplantae > Streptophyta > Magnoliopsida > Santalales > Viscaceae > Viscum > Viscum album. The sequence continues at coordinate 1,632,984,451 of OY728122.1, forward strand.
TTTCAGAGTATAGGGTGACAACCTATAGTGCAACACCCTCAATAGTAGACAGAGGGGTAGTAATTACATTCCACTACTAGAAGTGGTGGTTGATAGGAGATCTCTTAGGTTACTCCTAAATTATGGTGGATTCATAGTAGACACCATGGTTTACCTTCCTAAGATAAGTAAGGTTCTAAATTTAATTATATAGGTATAGGCTCTAAAAGTGGTTGGTAGTGGCCACAGGCTTTTCCAGCTTTCACATAGCTTTCCAAAAGTGTGGTGAGTTGGTATGTTTCCACACATAGAGACCCTTATGTATAGCATCCATGGTTGTTATACTTTCATACCATTTATTTTTCCTTACCATTGTATTTTCAACCTGGTACAAGAGATGCTATGTAGATGACATCATCATTCTGTTCGCAAAGATAGTGGCTCTTGTGGTTGCTGTAGTGTCAAAATTCTTGCCTAATTATGATTTAATTACCTTGGAATTTAAGGGATCTTGTGATAAGTGTGTTTTTTTAAAGTAAAATAAAAAACAAGGCCACCAATCAATTTAATATCACAAGTAAAAAATATACGTCACCAGTTAAATATGACTATATCAGTTGTTTTTTCTTGTTAAAGAATGATTCAAGTTGGGCTCAACATTTTGGTTTCATCCTAGGTTGAGGCGACCTGATATTTAGGTTTTCACTCCTATCACTGATGTTTTACAATGTGTTTTATTCATGGAAATGGAAACACCCAATAGTCTCTCCATCCATAACAAACTATGATCCTAATTTCCAATGGTAGGTAGTGTTGTGAGCAGGTTCCCTAGACCAAACACCTTTATGTACTTTGATTACCATTACATTTAAAAAGATTGATAGATATATACATGTTTTTATTATTATTGTAATATTTTTTATACTTCTACATCCACAATTTATATAGTAATATCCTTATATTATGTATCATTTGAAAAGGTTATAGTAGTTCCTAGATATAATGAGAACCTCAAGACATTATGATAGTAATATTAAACATATCCCCTTGGTCTAGATACATCATACTAATAGAACAAAAAGAATGTTTTAATAATAGGTGCTTGGGGATCCTAATAATTGGGACTTCTTCTCATGAATTTTTCACTTAGCAATCTCAAGTACATAAGATCATGAAGACTGAACCACCAATAAGAACAACACATGTTTCATATAAAATTGGTTGTTCATTTCTACCAACATGTGTATTGATATTCATACTTGAGAGAATTATTAATTTTTACCATTTGATTGCATACTTTGATACAAGGAAATAACCATGACATTGATTTTGTGGTGAGGTAGCTTGTCTTGGGTGCTTCATTGGTGGCATGGGAATTGATTGAATTATCAAGATAGGATTTTTCATTTTCAAGTTGAGGAAGAGATATATCATGGGCCTAGGTTAAGTAGGATTGTAGTACATTCATTAAATCCATGGTCATGGTACTAGAAGGTATGTCCTTCTAGTAAATACATGAAATATATAAATGAATAAAAGGATAATTAAACAAGTGTGCATCATGCTTTATGATATATCACCAGAAAAAGAGATTGTATTGCACCAAACATGTTCATAAGAGGTATTCACACATATTTGAGGTAAGATCCCTCATATCCTCTCTTTTTTCTAACTCTATTATTCTCTAATTTTCAACATTATGACATTGAGATCATATATGCAGCTTGAATATCTAATGTGGTAACAGATTCATTAATCTATAATTCACAATTAGATATTACTTGATAGGAATGAAATAAATTGAAGATGTGTTGGATTATGCATTAAAATAGGCATGACCATGATATATCTTAAGTCATTGAGTAGGCTATAATGTTTCATGGCATAGAGAAGGTTACTATTACATAGAGTTATGTGAATACTATTATTACATAATATGATAACTTTCTAGATTCTTCAATATTCCACTCAAAATTATTTCATTCTTTATAATTCATCATGTGGTGATGGATTTTAGCTCCTAGAAAACCTTCAACAATTTTTAAATAAATGAAACAATCAAATGGTAACTTCACTGAGTGTTTAAATGTTTTGAAATGCCTGGAACATTTGTGAAACATTATATTAAATAATGGAAAAATAGTTTGATTCAGGGAGGAAAAATATAATCTAGTTGGATCTCATACATGTTTTGGGTTTTGTTGTATCAAAATTATATGAAAAACTCTACAAAACATGGACCATTATTAGTGTATTCTATTATCATTATTCTTAGAACTTAATGTTGTAGAAGACCATGAATATGAAATAGATCACTCTATAGTGTCAGATAATTCCCTTTTTCAGTGGATTAACATAGAGGATGGAGTCTTTTATCTACTTCTCTATGACATTTTTCAAGGACATTAAGTGAAACTCAAATAAGATCAGATAAATAAAGTAATTTATGTTTTTTATTCATTATTTTTTAATTTATAAAAAATGTAAATAGGTTATTGAATTAATGTTTTCTTGGATTTAATCTATTTTTTTTGTGTAATACATACCTTTGAAACCCCTTAGTTGTATTATAGTAGATCTATCAATGTTTGGTCTTATATTTGAGTAAACAAGAAATGTTTTATAAATTATTTTCTCAGGTGTCATGATATATCTCAATTGAAAAAAAATATTATCTTCATGTTAGTGATAGACCACAATATAGGAAAAAATGTAAACCAACATTTTCCCTTGAAATATCCATGAAAATTATATAGTCTATGAATAATGTTTGTTTCATGCATCAACAAAAAAAATCAAAATATATAACATCATTGGATAATACACTAAATAATGGTTAGTAATTGATCACAAGATATTGACCCTCAAAATGTGGGAAGACCATGACATAGACAATGTTTCCATAAGGTTATATAACTTTTAGAGATTATCATAAAAGAGCTTTTCCAAGAAAATTAGCTTTGAAAAATTGAAATTAAAAATTGGTTATAGGATTCAGATATGACATGAATCAATTTTTAAAGCATGTATAAACATGGTTATTTCTTTAAAACCATCCAACATACCCATTAGTTTTAAATATTCCTGAAAACTAAAGCATATTTCAGTATTCTACATCACATTTTGACACTTGAGCATGTAGTGGTAGGTCCATAGAAGCATCCTACACCTATAAATCATGTTATACTTTTTATATTTTCAAACCCATGTTTTTATTCTCTTTGCAATGGTGGGTGCATCACCTGAGAATGCTTGTATTGAGAATGATATTGAAATAGAGATAAGGTGTTCTTACAAGTTAACGAGGATGAATTGTTTCTATTCACAAGAATAAGAATGAGTATTTTCTTACATGAGTGTAGATTATTTGATTCTTTCAGCCACTTATGTCCATTATATGAGTAGTCATTCAATATGACATTATCCTTTACCTTCTTATAGGGTGCTTCTTCTGATGAAAGATCCCAAACAACTGACTTAGGTACTATATCAATGTCATCATTGTACCTAACGGTATGTAATATCTTATTCCATCATGCTTTTTGTTATATATACTCTGAATTCTTTATTCAAATTACAAAATTGTAAATGTGATTTTCAAAATATTCTCTTAATGAAAAATATATTTTTATCTTATGCAATTTAATTTCTTCATGCATCCAAATCTAACATATCATTATTTATACATTGAACATCAAATATTCTTTACACTTTCAATGGATTTATATAATTATTAGATGCTTTATTGTATTTATTACTCACCTAGATTGTATTCTGATCACATGATCATCATTAGCTGTATTTTTTTGGTGCTCTAACTCTTGTGTATGTATATTCATATCAAATTATTTCAACTTTTCTACTACCGGGTATGTTATACATGGATCATCTGATCATAGAGTGTCTAATTTGCATACAGTTTTATTGGAACGTTCGGTGATCCTCCTTTGCATATTTTATTCTCATAGCGCATATTATTTCCTCTGATCATGGTGTACTTCGTTCGATGATCAATCTGATATTCTCACTTTACCCATTCATTTCATTGCACAACCCCTCTATTTGGTTGTTTTACATTAAAATTCTCATACTGTGTCTGGTTATCTTGAACCATTTCATCCATGATTATAACCTTCTGATAGTTACTTCATTTGGAAGTATTTCTAGATCACCTCTATCCAAGCAATGTATTCTTGGTTTATCTGAGCATCTTGGTCGGTTTATTTATGTCGGAACATCTTACTAAAATGGAGTCTTGGTTTATCCGAGCATCTCAGTTCGGTCCTAGTGTGAGAAACCTAATCCTTGTTATGTCTGATTATTATCTATATCTTAAAATTTTCACAATTATTTTAAGTATTACAATGGGTTAGGTTGTTATCCTTTACCCAAGAGTAGGTATTATCCTAAACTTTTCTTCCACTATATTACACAAGTGGATAGGCTATCTCTTGAAAATCCTATTCTACCTTTAGGTATGAATAGTGATGCTGTTTATAATGGAACCACCAATCTTCATAGATTATCTATAAACTTCCTTATGGATGGAACTTTGACTACCTCTTATACTTATACTAGAATCACATAAAAGATAGCATGTTCTCTACTTCTGTTCAACTAAATTTCTGGAGCCCTCAAACTTCCTTGAACTTTGAAATCTAAAACTTCTACAGATTGGTGCTTTAAATTGGTCTAGATCTAAACTTTAAATCACATGAATCAGGTGACCTTAATCGAATACCTTAAAACTATATGTTCCAGTATTTTCAAAACAATGACCCAACTGAACTTCCTGTAAGCATTGGTTGAAAACTTCCTCTCTTTATGTTGATTCTTCTAATTAGCTCTCTCAAATTCATCTTCTCAATATCTCTATCTAATGATCAGTCAGTTCTTTATTTTGAATGATCCCAACCTATTTTATAGGCTCAAACTTTTCTAATAAATTCAGGGATTTCAAATCTCTAAACACTAAGACTCTGCACATTTCTATTATGAACACCTTCATGAAATCTTTTAAATCTCAAAGTCAAATCAAATTTTTATAAAATATGGTGTCAAATCACCTTTCAAATTATCCTTAAATATTAGCTTCAATTACAAACTTTCCATTATGAATTCTAAATTTTAAATATTCATATCATCATAATCACATTGATTGTGGCTTCAAAATTTTTATGTGAATTCACTTGGCATCATCCAGTCAACTTACTTTTATAAACTTCAGCAATTGTAACTTGGAATTCATTTTTCCATCTATCTGGTTCTACCTCTTCTTTTGCTCAACTAAAAAGTATACATCCTTATATACTTAAAACAACTTTGGTGTGAGTCTTTTTCTTTTTATGATCTGTATTCATTTCACTTACATTGTATTATAACTTCATCTTGTATCACCTTATTCGGATCAACTCAACTTTAGATTAAATCAGCCTCCATAATTAGATTCTTTCTAGATTCCATGCATCTAGGATTCTTTATTTTTATTCATCAGATAAGTCAATTTTCCTTACATCCTTTCTCAGGAATCAGACAGAGGATGTGGAGGTCTGTGAAGGACATGGAATAAAAGGTGTGGTTACCTCAAACCATTTGGGGCAAGTGTGGTGTCTCATTGTGATGTTGTGTCTGTGAGTGGTCGAACAACAGTGTTGACCATTTTGGTAGTGTCCTTGGGGGAAACCATTCTGGGGAACCTATATATAGACCTCAAGGAGCTCGTTACAGGGTGATACTAACCATGTGAGTCTCTTCTATTTTCTTATTTTTACACACCTCATAATGATTGACAAAAATATTTTTGAATGGAATTTCAAAAAGTGTTTTAGAATCAACCACCAACATATATGATTACATTAATAGAGCCAAGGGTTGAGGTGGTCATGAAAGATGATCTAATCTTGGTATGAATTGCTAAGGAGATTGTAGTGGTTGGGCCAACTAAGGAGGTTATGCTGGAAGGGACTACCAATATCTTTCCTTTAATAGAGGTGATTGAGACTCTACTGATAGCATGGTCAGTTGAGAAATAATATAGGGTCATCCATTTCTCCTTCTTATGAACTTATTATCTCATGTAACGTGAACATCATAAGAAATAAACATCATAAGAAATAAACATCATCAAAAACCATCAATTTATACACATTGCATATACTCGGTTTGATCTTATTTTTAACATGAAAATGATGTTGCAAATAATTTCAATCATATTGTAATTTTTAGAACACTTTATTAGAGCTTATAGGCCTCAGTTAAATTGAATTCCAACATTTCATGGAGAAATTCTGAAGCACGAACTCCTCGGATGGCTGAGGATGAAGATCAGCTCGGATGGGCGATCGAACAGATGGGATAGTCTCATCAGATGGCCATAGTTCTTTGAGTTTTTAAAAAGAGATACAATAATTCATATAATTCACTCCCACATTGAAATGTATCATAGTTCCTCAATACTTTATAATACTAAGTGATCCATTTTTTGGACGTAATTGGTTACTGGCATGCATCTTACATTCGCCGCACTGCTCCATCTGGGGGCTCCCATCCATTACCATGCCGCCCTGCAGAGTGGCTCACCACTACCTCTTATGTGACATTATGGGGTTCACTATACACACCAATTCCTCTCACATCTATTGGCTAGGGATTCTACTACCCACCTCACTAGTGTAAGCATTCCTCCTAGGATAGCTAGTTGGGATATGCCATATTTTTTACAAAGTCCCAAAAAAATAATATTCAAAGAAACCAAATGAAATACTCACATATTTGAAAAACTAGCATAGATTATTCTACTAACCATTTTATAATGGTTCCTCTTTTTATTCAAAACATTGGTGTAAACAATGTGTATCCTTTGAAGAAGTCTTCAAACATGAAATCATCACATTTAATGTTGCTTCATCGAAATAAGCCTTGCCAACATAATAACTCTAATGACTGATTCGATGATAGAAACTCCATACATAAATAATTGTAACATTTAATTTTAATTAAACAATTATATTCACTTAATAACTCTCAAGACTGATTCAATGGTAGAAACTCTATTCTTAAATAATTGTAATGTTGACTTTTAATCAAACAAGAATATTGAAAAAAACTACAATAAAAATATTATTTCAATAAATTTGTGTTATTCAATATCACCAATTGGATTTGTTGTAAATACCCATTTTAAGTTCAAAATCAATGTCTTATTCTCCCCTTTACTTGACAATAAAACCAAAGATATAAGTATAAGAAATAATTCAACTCATCTCATTCTGTAATAACTGAGCATTTCTTCTTCCCTTCCTTAAATCTCCTCATTTCATAAGAGATGTTACTTAAGTGAAATAGAAATTGATTTTATTGAGAGAAGGAAAGAATCACCTTTCATAAATCAATGAGTCATTAGTTAATTAGATCCATTTTTATGTGTAAACAAAGGCAATGGGCACCCACATTTGATAACTTATTCTTCCCATGATGTATTACATGATGTCGCCAACCAGATAGCGGGAGTAGTGTTATCCCAGAAGGTCAATGGACACCCACATGTGATAAATTATTCTTCACAAACCCATGATTCATCTCAGATTAATTATAAAACAACCAATAAGTAGTGTTTTTCTATATTTGTTGCATTGGAAAATTCTCATTCATATTTTGTAGGATGATAAGTAACAATTTATTCTGGTCTTGCAGCTCATGGGAATTTAATGAAGAAAACTTAGGCAAAACCAAGGTCAGTAAGGTTGATGCTTCTCCTATAATAATTTAATGTGGAAATAAAGGATAAGAAGGGCTATAAAACCCTAGTTTCAAACCACATGAACATACTTCCATACATTTCTAATGTATGTATACCTACTGAAACATCCTTGAATGATGCACTCCCTAGTGAGTGGATCTATGAAAGCATTGATAAGGTTCCATGGTATGCAGAAATGTTTAACTGCTTGGCACATCAAAAGTATAGTGTTTTCTAAGCATGTGTTCCTTTATCTAAAATCTAAGTCAAAGTTCTATGTTTAGTAGGATCCATAATTTTTTAAAATTCATAATGACTAAGTGATTATGAGGTGTATGTCAAATGAAGAGGTAACTTGTGTCCTTAAATTTTGTTATACACTTACATACAGAGGCCATTTTAGACTTCAGTAGCTAGGAATGTTTTGGATGTTGGATTATTCTAGGTAATAGTTTTTAAGGATGTCCAATATTTTAATAAATCATGTAACGATTTCCAATTCATTGGAGGTATTTCCAAAAATAGGAAATTCCCCAACAACCTTTGATTTTTTGCAAAATATTTGATGTATGGGATATAGAATTCAAGGATCCATTTCCTATTTCTTTTTGAAATAATTTTATTCTTTTTGGAGTATATTATGTTTCTAAATGGATTGAATCTCAAGCAACTAGAATTGATGTTATTTAGTATTGGGATGTGCATATCAATCTGAATATTCTTTATTCATTGTTGGTTATGGAGTCATGTATCATTTGTCTTGTTTAGTTGACACATTGATCACACATATAAAAGAAGTTATATCTCACTTCTTTTCCCATTATTTCCTTTTAGGTGGTTTCTTATGATGCAAGTTCATGGAAAATCTAATTCTGTAATAGACCAACAATGTATGTTTACTCAGTGGTTCATATTTCACTATCCACAATTTTATAAGCCTTTACACTAGATACACGTTTAATTAACTATATTTCATTTTATTAATTCATATTCTTCATTGTCAGACTTGGATTCATTGACAACCTAATTTTCAATACCTTTCATAATATCCTTTTGTGAATTCAGCATACTGAGTTCAAATCCCCAACATCCTATTAAGATATTTTTACTAATAATCATTCAATATATCATAGTTTTATATTTTCATGTTACTCCTTTGAGTTTTCTTTAGGGTATAATGAATTTATTGAATCTATTAATGTTTTTTAAGGGGTAATTGATCTGATTTACACAGTTTATTTTCTTACATGCTTTTCTTTAACATTATTTGCTTAATCCATCATGTATACAGTACTAATTGATTATTTATTTGTGATGATATTAAATACATTAACTGATGAGGACTACAGGAAGAATGTAAACATAACAACATCTATATTCCTAATATGACAAATACACAATGATTTTTTGTTTTCAAATATAAGATTTTATGTCACTGTTATGTTATATTTGTTATTCTATCAAGTTTATGCTATTAATATAAAAGTTTTATATTACTATAACAACTTATGTAATTTAAGATATAGAATAATAAATGTATGATTAACTTCTAAAAAAAATTGTTGTTGATAAAAATCTTCTATCACACATGCATATTTATTACTCATAGATAATCCAATGTGGGTATTTTCTAATCTTTAAATTGATAATATCATACAGAGTAGTGAAATGTCATTCAAATATTACCCTTCTCTATTCTTACTAGATAACTCCTCTTCATACTAGGGAAATATGTGAGTTACATAAGAGAGAATAATTACTAAATGTAAAATCTATAAAAAGAGTATAATCATCTAGAATGTTAGCAGGAAACTAAAATATCAAAACTACTTACTATAATGACTATAAAAACTGCTTCTAATTGGGTTTTTTTATTTCTTCAAGGTTGTGGTGGGACATTAAAAACATATATATGGAGGGATTTATGTTTTTTATTTCCAAATTGTAATTAAATAGCCCTGTAAATTATTCTTTTAGAGTTCTTTCATATTTTTATTTTCATTTATTGAGTCCACTTTTGTCTTTTCTTAATCTATTATGTTATAAGGTTCTTGTTCAATTGAATATTATTTTATAATTATTTGTTTCACATGCAGGGATCTCTCATACAATTCAATGACGGGGAACTTACCTCACAGTTTCAGGTCGCATTCAAGCCATGGTACAATGTAAGCAACTGATACTTTTGTTAAGATAATAATCATTTTTTAATGTATTTATGGCTTTAGTCAGGTATTTACAGATCAATCAATTCACGGGTCTAATTGATGCCCTTGTTGGAGTTCCCCTTGATGATTTGTAAGTAGATGGTATGTTTAAACAACACTTACTTGAATTAACATCTTTCTAGTTTACATAGTTTTTGTTACCATGTAATTAATCAGATTTCAGTGCTTTAGTGTGTATGAATTCTGAGCATCCTTAGTGAAAAGTCTTTAATATTTTCTTGCTTTTACTAATTCTATAAGGAATTTTTCAAAAAACCAATTTATTGGAGTTTATTTGTGTATCGTTGTGACATTGTTAGCACTTTGTGCACCACCCTTGTTATCTGTATATAGATTGTTACTATTTTATTTATTTTACTTTATATTCACTAACCCAACATATTATGGGATATATTAAAGTAATATTTTTTGTGAACAACTTAATTTTATGCTCATTTCCCCCACATGTATACATATTGTTACTATTTTATTTATTTTAGAGGTCTTGTATTTTTTTATTTTCAAGAGAATGATTTTTTTCTACTTTTGTATTTGAATGTTTGCATTTTTTCAAGTTTTCTGGTTGCAGGTTTATAGGTTTCATGGTTTGAAGGCTTGTAATCTAGCAGGTTTGGAAGTTATAAGTTGATAGTTTGTGCATTACACAATTACATGTTACTAATTTTCTGATTTTTTGGTTGTTAGGTTTTTGGGTTTTAGTTGCTAGGTTTACAGGATGAAGGTATTCTTGTTTGTAAGGTATGCATGATGGAGATTCAAAGGTTTCCATGTTTATAGATTTCAATGTTTTTAGGTTATAAGATTCCATGTTTACAGATCGTTTTACAGATTGGTTTACAGGTTTACAGATTGTTTTATTAGTTTATAGGTTTACAGATTGTTTTACAGGTTTTCTAATTTTCGATGTTTTTAGGTTTGTGGGTTTTAGTTGCTAGTTTTGGATTGTTTTACAGGTTTACAGATTGTTTTAAATGTTTTAAGTTTATAAGTTAAAAGATTACATGTTTTCCATGAAGGTATTATTGTTTTTAGGATGAAGGTATTAATTTTTTTCAATGTTTTTCATGTTTTACATATTTTTTTACAGGTATTATTGTTTTTAAGGTATACATGATTGTTTTATAGGTTTATATGTTTATATTTTGTTTTAAGGTTATAAGATTATAGGTTTTTGGGTTTTACAGATTGTTTTCAAAGTTTTCAACGGCTTCCATGGTTGTTTTTAAGGTATGCATGATTGGTTTATAGATTGTTTTATTAATTTTAGGTTACATGTTATGTTTACATGTTGATTCAGGTTACTAGTTTTCAAATTGAATGTTGTAGGAGGTGTGCAAGAGCAGGGGGTGGGGGTGCTGGTGCAGGGTGGGGAGGGGGGAACGGGGTGTGCAGTGAGGAGGGGGCAAGGGGTAGGGTGTAAGGTGCAGGGGGTGGGGGGGTGGGGGTGGGGGTGGGGTGTAAGGTGCCGGTGGGTGGGGCAAGGAAGGTGTGCAGGAGCAGGGGGTGGGGGTGCTGGTGCATGGTGGGGGGATGTCTAGGAGGAGGGGGTGTGCAGTGAGGAGAGGGTAGGGGGTGGGGTGCAAGGTGCAGGGGGTGGGGCAGGGGAGGTGTGCGGGAGCAGGGGGTGGGGGTGCTGGTGTAGGGTGGGGGAGCTGTGGGTGCGGGGAGGGGGAGTTGGTAGTGTCCTCCCAACAGCCAGCACGGTGAACCATGCTAGTTTTTTTTTATATAGTGTAAAGGCCTATAGCCATGGTTCTTTGAACTGTGGCCTTTATTGGCATGGCTATAGGGCTGACCCTATAGCCACGGTTTGAAAACCATGGCTATAGGGCTATAGCTACGGTTGGAGTTGTGGCTTTAGGGATATATCCACAGTACAAACCGTGGCTATAGGCTCCGACCTATAGCCACACCAATACCAGCCATGGTTCATTAAACTGTGGCTATAACCTATAGCCACAGTTTTTGGGCCTATAGACATGGTTTAGAACTGTGTCTATAGCCTAAATTTCTAGTAGTGTTGGAAGAAATGCCTTTAATATTATGGAAATCATTATATGTGAATATGTGTCTTCTAAAATTCCATGTTTTATTCCAATGTTATGATTTCATGGATTATGTTATTTATTTCCTTATGATTCATGTCTTATGAACTACCATGATTTATTTCATGATTCATGTACATGATATTTGATATTCAAGGTATGATCTTTTATTTTTAGGGTCATGTACTCATGCCCTTATACTCGTGATTATGCTTACCTATCTTCATTGATACCCTAACTCAGAATCTGAGGTCACCCCTTTTATTTTTACATTTCCCTCAAGTTATAAAGTAATAAATTATGTTTTAATTTTATAAGAAGGGTTCTTGTCAAGATAAAACTAGTGTGAGGTGATTTAGATCATTTATGTACAAGTGTTTATGTTTACATGTTTACAAAAGAACTATACTAGTATAGTACTTGGGATTTTTTTATATAATGATTTTAGTATTCCACAAAAGTTATGAAATTTTAATGTATAAAAAGAGAGGGTGTCTATACTATAAAATTCACCAATAAAAGTATAATAGGAGAGTTTGAGTCTAAAAATGAAATTTTAGATCTTTGAGCTTCCATAAATGTGATGTATCATCGGGTTTACTCTATTTTATTGGTTGGAGAGGATAAACCTATAAGATTTTTCATTTTACTTAATAATAAAATCACAAAAATACATTCTTATATGATTGAATATATTCTATTAATAGTTAATGATATGGTTTATCCTGTTTAGTTTTAGGTTTTAGATATGGAAAAAATTAATTCAGTAAACACGAACCACTCTAGTTAAATATACAATTTCTTAAAACAAAAATATCTGTATAAATTGTACACAATTGAAAAAATTTACTAAAATTTATATGTTAAATGGATTAATTTAATATATTTGAGTACATGAAATATTAATTGAATAACAACTCATCTCACATAGTCAATATAATTGATTGGTTCTCCATTTATTACTTTCAATACATTACTATGAATAAATATTACATATTTCTGTTAATGAGACATCACCTACTACTAGAAATATTATCCATGATTTAGATTATATTTATTTTGATGAATTTATTATAACTAAAAATTCTGTTTTTGAAACTTTTATAAACAATGATTTTTATACAAATTTCATAGAAAGTTTTGACAATATTTCATATAGATAATATACTAGAGGTCTACATTAAAAATATCATAAATCATTATGATTATCACTTGTATTATGATTTTAAACTTACTAATATTATGTTTATAAATCAAATATTGATTTTTATTAATACAGAAATCCTTCTAAAAATGACACTTTTTCAAAATATAATGAACACTTTTTTACTATTACGATGAATAAAAATTTTAATTCGTTTTGGGAGTTTTATGAGTTGAATAAGGTTACATAGTTTCAATAAAGTCTAAATTAATAAGTGTGGATACCCCACATAACCTATATAGAAATATGTTTCATAATAACCTTAATTATGAATTTTTAGTAGAGAATAAATTTTTTCCGGTTATCATTTCTAAGGGATTACTTGTAGAATAAGAAAATAATTTTTTATGAGTCCCTAGGGAGAATTAGAAATCCATAGAATGAATCCTACTTGACCTTCATAGTATTTGGACATTAATATCAATGCCTATAATTTTTCTTGAGGAAAACTCCAAAAATATTGGGAAGTGTCCAAAGAGTCTCAATCTTACTATTTTAGTGGTTATAAAAAACCAAGTCACAACTTTTTTGGATACTAGAGTATTTTTCCAAACTTCTGATATCTAATTGGTTATTAAACTCTATAAGGTTCCTTAAAAGGGTTATTTTAAAGTTTCTAAGAATAAATTTGAAGAGATTGTACCAGTTAGAATCCAAAGAAAGTAGTTTCTATTTAAATAACATAGGAAACTAAATCATATGACTTGTAAATAAAATTTCCCTCTTTTATTTTTTATCCAAATCCATAAATTATTTTCAAGAAAGTCCCACTATTAATTTTTAGAAGGTTTTTCAATGTACATTGAAATCTATATTTCACATGAGGATTAAGAAAATACCACCATTAACAACCCTTTCGATATATTTTCATATAAGATAATGCCTTTTAGAATTTATAATACATCAAAAAATAGTAAAATATGTATAATGAACATTTTTTAGTTTTTTGAGTAGGGTGTGGAGGAATTCAAGGATGTTTTCACTATGTATTGACCAATTTTTGTGAGATGTTTAATTTTTTTGTGATTTAATCTATATAAAAATTGAGAAAAAATGTGTTCTCAATATTGATAAATTCATTTAGTGGTTTATAGTTGTATTTTTTAAGGATATGTGGTTTCTAGATATGGAAAAGAAAATTTAACTGAAATTTGGATGTTATTTCTTAATAATATTACCTAATTTTTGGAAATAATGTGTGAAATTTTCTAATATATGATGTATTTTTTGTTGATTTAGTAATTATTTCATCATGATTTCCCTCCCCTTGGGTATATTTCTCTAAAAATATTCATACTTTCTCTTTGATGAGAGTTTTAATGGTGTTTTTAAAGATCTAAAATAGTGTCTTCTATACTTGCTAATTATTCAGCCACCTTGATAAAATATTCCATTTGAATTTATGACTGATTCATTATATTTATCTCTATGAGATATTTTGTGTCAATGTGTGAAATTTTGTTCTCATTTCAAAGCTTAGGTATCTAGAACTCTAGATTTTATACAAGATAATTACACAACCGATAAAAAAGAGTTTTAGACCCAATTATTTTAATTATAAAGGATTCAAGGTTACTTTTTGGATTCCAAAGTGATATTTTTTAGTAATTATTCATCCATCGAGTATTTGATATGTAAAATGTTGAAAAATTGATGCTTGTTATATTTATTTGTTATTACATGATGTTTGTGGTGAAATAAAAGATATGAAAGGAAGTGATAACTTAGTGGATGGTCATTGGATTAGATTGCATAATTTTTAAATTGAATAACCTCAAATCAATGAACTTATTAGAATAAATTTACTTAAAAAGGAACCTCATGTTTTTTAGAGCATTAGACCATGGTTTTTTTTATCATTTTAACTACTTGTTTTCATGTTAAATACCTTAGTGGTTTTCAAATATGAAGGTTTTCGAGTTAGAGAGTGAATCAAGGACTTTTATTTTTTATGAACCATCATGTGGAACCTAGGAAGTGAAAAAATCATCAGAATATGTATTCTAAATTATAATATTCAGTCAATTCTAAATACATTCATACCTTTAGTTGCGGTGGACCCATTTGAAAGAAAATAAATCAGATACACCAACATCCACATTTTTTTGTGATATGTTTGATGTTTTATGGGTTTATTTCATTATAATATATTACAATTCATGAGGATATAATTACATATTTCTTATTGTGTACTACTTTCCAAGTTTGAAGATGCCATTATATAAGTATGGATGACTCTAAGGTAGATTTTTATTCTATAAGAACCAATTTTTTGTTGGTTTTCTCTTCCTACATTAAACATAATGTGTCAAGGCATACTTTTTTTTAATATAACCTTAGAGACTATATGAAATAAGTATTTAGTTTTTCATAAGGTTTCTACACCATACAATACATAAAAAAATGGAATGTGTAAAGTGTAAAATAGGTAAATAAACTAAATTATTGAGAAAATAGTTCACCTAAATAATGATGTATGGTGTTTGAGATTGGATAATGGACTTTGAGAATATAGAACAAATTTTAAAACTCTAATAAGCATGCCTCATTTTACCATAGTGTATAAGAGATTTAATCATAAGTCAATGGAATTACAAAATAAATTTATTAGTTTATTAGAGACATAGTATGGCCTTATTCAAGGTTGGGAATGAGAGTAAATAATTTTTATGGATTAATAAGAGAGTAGTAAATTTTTTTATGTAAACTCTAGGATTTAAAAATATAAAACCAAATTTGATAAAGATGATTTTATTTTGAATAAGAATTTTAAATAAGGGGATAATTTTATATTGAATAATTATAGTCTCAATATATTTCTATGTAAATTTCATTTCAAATAGTCTAGATAATTTATTATTTCTAATATCTTTACTTTTACTAATATATTAATTTTATATCAAGAGATAAATTCAACATTCACAATAATTATAAACATATTGAAGATATTTAAAGAGTGTTTACATCATGCTCTATGGGAGTAAGTTCTACCTTTACTTATTGAGTACAAATAATATTAGGTTATATATTTCCCTATTATTTTTTGTTCCATAAATTTAATTTCTACTTCTATTTCTCATATTAAAATGTTTTATAATTAGAAAGTAACATAAAATAATTATGGGATAAGGGTTATCCTTTAATTGATTATAACATTTACATTATTAATTTTTTTATATGATTTTGTTTGTTATTTTCACTTTGATGAAGTTTAATAAAATTTGATCATTGAATAATTTTGTATTAAAGGAATTTTCAATGTTTAATACTTCATAATAAGATTCCTTGTATTATGATCACACATAATTATTTTTACTTAGTGGTAAACATATAATTTGAAACATTTTATGACACCATTTTTTTTTAATTACTTAAAATTAAAACATAATTAAGATATAATATTTCAAATTAATTCCCTCAGATTAAAATATTATGGGTGAGGGACATGTCATTAATTTTCATAGAAATAAAACTATTTTAAGACACGCAAAATATTTCCTGAAAATTTTAAATATTTATTATTTTAACATGATGGTTTTCATGATTAGTTAAGTTGAATTTTCTCTTAAGGGTGATGGATGTTATTATTCTTCAATCTTATTGAAAAATTGATTTTATTCATAAGATTATTCTTCTGAATTTTTTTTCTCTATTACACTCTTCAAATTCATTCATGGTTGATTTTTAAGGGTATGCTTTAAATTTTTAACTGAATGTAGTATTCATGAGTTGAATTAAAATTTTAAATTTAATATTCAATTAAACTAATAAATTATTTCATAATTCATGGATGAGTTGTGTGTGTGAATTTGATGTTTATGGATGTGTTTATTTTAATTTTTTGAGTAACTATTTATCACATGGATAGGCTTGTTAAAAAAAGTGTTGTCATCTATTTAATAATTTCAGTTATAAATATGTTTAATTATTAATTGGTATGTGAATTAATCATGGATAATAACAGCGTTTAAAATAATATCTGAATGTATAATGAATATAGTTCAATTAAATTCATCAAATTTATATTTAGTCATCCATTTAAAAACTAGAAAATATATTTGTTACAATATTTTTAATTTATATGGAGAGATAAAAAATTTATTTTATTTTATTTCAAGGTGGGAAAAATATTTTGATAGCTTCATCACTATAAGTATAATTTCAATAATTTTATAGATAATATTTCATTACATTAAATGTGTTTGAATTTTATTTTAGGATAATAAATGATTTGGTTTGGGGGAATTTCATCTATCATAATTTAAATGTGTTTTCCAAATCAAATTTTTCAACAAATTCTTGATCATTTTGTGCTTATACAGTACATTTAGTGTTAAATGTTTCATTTTGGAGTAATGTGAGTTGATATGGATAATTAGTGAAATATAGACTGATAGATTTATTTTTATTTATTGATTAAATGTTATGTTCATAAATTTTTAATATACTATAAAAAATTTTTATTTTTTTGGTGAAATAATAACAAATCTATTATTTCCTAGAAATATCAATGTTTTGAGACTTTAGATGAATTTTAATCATAAGTAAATATTTTTAGGAAATAATGAATTTTTTTTTTTGAAATGATAAATATATTTTTAGAATGTGATGCTTCATAATAATAACATATTCTTAAATAATATTATATAAATTGTTGGAAAGGTATAATGAAAGTAAGATACTCATAAAGAATAGTATCTTCTTGAGGATATAGAGGAATAATAATAACAAAAACAATGTGGCTAATATGAAAGATCATTTCCTTTAGTAAGTATGTGTAATTTATGTTATATAATAATAATAATAATAACAATAATAATGTAATAATAAATATTATAGGGAAGGTACTCAATAAAATAAAATAAAAAGAGTTGAGAGATGTAATAAAATAATTAACATCATATAATATTAACATTAGAATTTATCATTAATGTAAAAATGTATGAAGTGATATGTGATAAAAGTGATTCCCTGTATTAGTAAAAATAACTAATCAATCTCTTAATTTTATAATGATTACACATTTAAATACTAGATGGAATTGGTTAATTGGGAAATTTCAAAAATGAATAAGTCAAATCATACTAGAACAATAACTCTGTTATTTTAGATGATGATGTATATTTATTCAAAAATAATATTTAAGGTGAATACCAATTACTGGTCTTGATAATTGATTGATCCATGTTTAATTATTAGATATAATAATAAATACTTACCGAACAGAAATATATATATGAATATTCAATGAACTTAGTAATTCAACCCAAACAACAAATTACTATCTTTATCCATGATATTTTATGTGAGGATGAGATATAAAGGGTCACTAGTGCTATCTTCATTAACACGGGTTGATCAAATTTTATTGGGCGTGAAGTTAAATTTTTCATTCTATTTTTATTAAATAGTAGAGGTTAAAATAATGTATGTTTGAAGGAGATATAGGTATAAACGTATCTTCAGGTGTTGATAAACAATAAAAGTAGATTAAGTATTAATGAGATAGGGATAAATATTTTTTATCGCTGATATCTTTGATAGGATTAAATTTTTGAGTATTGTGGATGTTTGGACTCCCAAAATTTTCATTTTTAAGTAGGTTGATTAGAACATGCATTATGTTTGACCTAATACTAAAGATATTCAAGAACCCAGAGATGATTTTAACAAATCATTTGAATCAATCAATGTCATTGTTGATTGATTTTATGAATGATATGAGATTTTATCCAATTTTATTGAAGTTTAATGTTGGTTTATGTTTAACGAAAGTTTTTATGAGCCTTCGTAAATTAACTTTGATAATGAGTGTGGCTTAGTGAATAAAGTTTGTTCTAATTTTTTTGAGTGAATTTTTAAATTATGTATTCATCCTTTAATATTATGTTCTTTAGTGATTTTAAACTATAATTAACATTATTAAATTACCAGGAATCTTTTGGGTTTAGAGTTTTAGATAATTAAGATAAACTCTTACTGAGAAAATCCATACATCCAAATTGGACACATCTATATAGTATCCATTTCTTCCATAAATAAGGATTGAAAATTATAGTGTCTTTGTAAGGATAGGAACATTATAAAGAAAATAATATACTAGAAAAAAACATCTTTTTATTAATACCCATTATGAGTTCCTAACTTCTTTTGAGATCCTGTAACTATATAGGATAACCTGAGGAAAAAATAGACAAAAGGGATGAGTTAAAAGACCGGTAAGGGAATAAAAATGGGATTTAATCTTAATATGTAAGAATAAAAATGTGAAATATAAACATTAATCAGGAATATAAATATATAAAAATAAAATATCAAATATGGAATCATGTGATCATGTGATCATGGGAAAATAGGAAAGTGGTAGTGACATATATCATGACACAAACATGAGTCAAGGATAACTGCCAAGACTATATAACATGTTTTACAGAGTCCCATGAAGGATTAGGTTTAATCCCTAATCATATACATTATGTACAGTGACACAAAAAAATTACCCAATGAATTGGAGCTCTATGTGGCTACACCCACTACAACATGCTCAGACATATGTGTGCCACATAAATAAACAATCATAATGAATAATCATAAGGGTTACTCATGGAATGAAATGGGTACGGAAATACTTTAATTATAAAAAAAAAAGGAAATATAACAATTTTATTCATCAAATAAGGTCTTAAATCAATATTGTACATTCAAAAGGTAAATAATAGATAAAAGTTAATGATTTCAAACTATATTGAAAACAGAAAAAAGTGGTTTGAAATGTGGCACTTAAGTGCGATTTTTGGGAAAAGGCTAAATATTCATTAAGAGGATAAAAGAATAATTGAATTCCTAAACTTGTAAATGAAAAAATGGTTTTCCATAATAAAATGATTGGTTTTGGAAAATATTTTGGGTTGAAAACATTTTATGGAGTGTACTTGAAATATTGTAATAAATAGTGATGTTCCCTTTAATCAGATTCTATCATCAGGAGGAATTTTCAAGGGAACCTTATAAAATAATGTATTACACATATAATAAATATGAATTGAGAAAAATAAATAATTTAAGTAAATATACACATTACATATTATAATTATATAATAATAATGATGGTAAAAATTAAGGCATGGAGAGTGAAACCATAACCTAAAATAAAATATTTGGGTTCAGAGAGAAAATATCATTTATGTGGGTATTAATAAAATGAATAAAATATGTGTATCCAATTTAAACCTAAATAAAATAATTTTGAATAAAAAATAAGATATTAAAAATTCAATTCTCACATAATCTTAGCACAGCATAATTAGGAAGTTGAAGTTTAAACCAAATAATGGAAATTGGGTTAATAAATCACTTAACACATTATAGTTAGTCGAATCATATGCCCCAAAAAAATAAAAACTAACAAATGAAACATTTAGTAAAATTAATTTAATGTTATTCATGAAATGATATATTAAATTTAAGTATATATACACCACACACAAGAAATAGTGGTGATTAATACATATATCACACTTATGTAAATAGTGAGATGAGAAACACTTACCTCGTGATTCCCATTATATTTTCATACTTTTACCAACTATATAATGGTTTAAGAAATTTAATTAACAAATTAAATAACTATATTCATATTTATTATACCATATGTGATGATTTCATAACATCTTAGTACCCATTCATTATTAATATTTCATTATTTTCATGGTCTCTAGTGCATTTGTTTCATGGATTGATGATCAGTTTATTTATGTGTAATTATAGATGTTCTTGTATATTTAGATTAAAAAATAAAAAGTGGAATGAGATAGTATTAATAAACATAAATAATTATGAATGGTAACATATATAATTTTAAATTGTTTTATGAGGATGAGTCATTTTAAATGGTAATGATAAATGTTTATATTATTTTGGCGGTTTTTCTAAACAATATGAACTAGTTTCATTCTGTTTAATATTATGCATATATTTTTTTTCCAAAACATGAAATATTTTATAGTTTACATATTAAAATATAATATAACCACAATGTTAATTTAATTACCATCCATAAATATAGTAATGGAAGAAGAAGAAAATCATTATTCTTGAAGATGGTTAACCGACATAATTTGGATAATAGTTTCATTTTATTTAATAAGAGGATAAGTATAATGAAATGGATATTAGATATTCCATTATAAATATAACACTCCATTATAAACATTATTCTTGAATTTTAATTTCTTTATGGACTATGTAGGTGAGGATAAAATAGAAGAAGAATAGAAAATAAGAGGTGTTTGGAGAAAATTACCCCTTGAATATCACCTCCTTGAGGGACCACCTCAGGAACATGGATTTGGTCTTTTGATGATAACTATAGAACATGGACATTAGGATAGTTATTATTAGTGTTTTTTTAATATATTTGAGGATATTCAAGGATTTTTTGTCAAAAATAGAGAGTTTAGGGTGGTATTTATACTTGAAGAGAGGTGGGATTAAGTGATTAAATAATGATTAGTTTATGTTTAATACCAACCACATTGAGGTAGAATTAATTTACATGAATTTATATAATCATTGATGTTTTAAAGGATATTTAGGGTCAACAAATACCTTAAAACCCCTTTAATGTTGGTATTTTTTTGGGTATTTTAATGATTTACCTTTTAACTTTAACCATTTTCATTATTTTACCAATACTATAGAAAAAAAATTTTTACTATAGTAGCTTTTTTATTTCAAAAAAAATGACCATAAAACCTAATTTTGGCCTTTTATTACAAATATATATTCCATTTACCAAATTCAATTCACATAATTAGAAAAACTATATTATAATTAATCTTGAAAACAGAAAATAAAAACAAGTTTGTAAATTGGAAATGTTTAAAAGATTGAAATATTTATCTATCTAATTTTAATGTTAAATTGATTACAATGAAATAAATTGGATACATTGATGTATAATTGATATAATTATACTTTAAAACCAATTTGAAACATAATTTAACAATATTAATTTTTTATATAAGTAATTTTTAAATTAAAATGCATTGTTTTTCACTTTTCATCAAAAAAGAAAAAAAAATAATTAGAATACCAAAAGAATCAACCTAAAATAATTTTGATAGACCAATTTTAATAAATTATTTTCTTCCATATAAAAATTATAAAAGTTTCAAAATTTAGTTTTAAAATAGGTGCGCCAAGAAAAGCGAGCAAAATTTATTTTTAGAAAAATATAATTTTTTATAATTAAAATTGTATTTATTCTTATCTTAATTCATTAAAAATATTGGATGGGATTAGGATAATTCTTCTGAATATATAAAATATAAATTTTATTATTATCTTTCACAAATATTTGTAAATTTAATTAATTAACATATAATGTCCTTGTGGACATAAAAATAGTTTTTTTAACACAACCTTTATGCTCAATTGGTTTTCCTTTCTATTTATAATTAATTAGTAACCAATGAATTAATTTTAGAAAAATGTATAGACTATATTTTAATATTTTAGTTAATATCATCCATTCACATCCTTCAAATTGATATGTCAAAACTTCCACTTTTAAATAATAATATTTATTTATTTTTTTAAACTCGATGTGGGATATCCTGTATGATATCGAAGATAGTGTTTCTTTCTAAAATATAAGTATTTTATATTCTCCACCCCCCCCCCTCCTATATTAATAAATTTTTTCCTCTAAATATTTACTTGGAATAAAAAACTATCGGTTTGACTTTTTTAGAATACCTTTTTTGAAATCCCACATCGAAACAAGGGTCAAAAAAACATCCATTTGAAAAGAGGGAAATTAAAGTATGAAGGTCGCCTAAGATATCACACACTATGTTTCCATGTATGAAAACTTGTACATGTAATAGAAAACCAAATATTATGTTCTGATGGAGAGTGATAGAGAACATGTTCATGAGAAATTGAACAAACACAAAACAATAAATTTGTTATAGGTCAAATGGTCATTATTTTATCATCATGAATACTAAATGGATAGCATTGTTTTTAAAAAATCCCATTCATAATGATGAGTAATTATATTTATAATTTTAATAAGAACATAAATAAATATAGTTACTTGAAAAATGGAATTCTATCCTCATATTTTATCAAAATGATGAGTATTCAAGGTGAATGTTTCATACCTGAAGCATCATAATAAACTTATAAGGATAAAAACTACATAAAATTATATCTATATAACCCTCATATATTTAGGAATTTACCAAAACAAAAATGTTTAATACAATATAATTTAATTCTCTAAAAAATAATAATCTATTATTTAAATAAAAAATTAATTTATTCTTTAAAATTCTACAATAATACCCATTTTTCAACATACATCATTCCACAAAAAACTATCCTTAAAAATAATTAAAATTTTCTACACTAAAATTTGAAACCCATAAATTCGAAGTATTTTTTCACAGAGTCTTCCAAGATAAGAAAAATATCAATAACCATGAAATTATCATACCAAAATTTAATCACACTAAATAGAAAATCTAAAATATATGAAAACCATTTACATAAATAACATAAATTAGCATAAATCATATATGATTAAAAAATATAATGATCTTTTATTTCACGAATAAAATTGAAAAGTATTCTTTCTACCTTAATCGTATAAGGTTCAAAAAATAGTGAACATCTTCTAAAGAAAAATTAAAAACTTAATCACCAAATAATTTTCTAATCCCATGGTTATCAATAGAATAAAACATATGGTCCGAAGATGAACTTCAACATTATCCATTAATTAGTATATAAATAAACACAATTTCATACTAACAAGGACATCACATAGGACAGTGGTATATGGTTCACCCATATCACCCTTTGGTTGTGGGTTCGATCCTCATGACCTTTCCATATTCAACGGGTTTTCACTCATCCAGCAGGTTTTATTTTTCTAAAACTATATTAATACAATCCATGTAAAATTCAAGAAATGTAAAAAAAATCGTCACAAGTAACCTTAATATATTTTATCCTCAAATTTTATCTCTCACCTTTCATTTTTCATCCGATAAATATGAACCAATAATTACCTCAAATTCAAAGATCATATAAATCAAAAATATTACCAATTTCCTTAAAATTATGTCCTCGAACGAAATTGTTCCTCAAATAACATTTTTATATCATAAAATTAAGGGTTACATGTATTTTAAAAATTATAACCACTTTTCAATGGTATCAATTCCATATAATATGTGTTTTAAAATTTAGGAAAACAAAACCTACTATATAAACTTTCCAAGGAATTCCATGATTCCCATAATATTAGTAAAATCCCACTATATTATCAATTTGAAAACTAAATACCTAAAACCATCATTCAGTCAACTTCCTTATTAAATTATTAACAAAACATTTTCATAGTATTCATTCATACTCTTTTTCTATAATAAAATTTATGAATTATAACATCATCATTCATTAATATAAACCCTTAAATGATGCATGCTTAAAACAATAGAAAATAATTCAATCCTTCAATCTAGACACCACGATTTATTTGATATCCCATTTATCTTCTAACATGATTCCCAACTTCCCAAATATTAAATTTCATGTCATTTGTGAAATTTACTTTTTTGAGAGAGTGGTAAAAGTTAATAATTTGAAATCAAATTTAAAATATTCAATGACCCGTAAAATGTTAAGATAAAATAAGAGGTTTTAGATAAGTCAAACAGTTTCATATAGGTGATTTGAATAGTTGGAAGTCTTTTAAAATCATTTCAACAATATTTTATATTAATAGTTAAAATATAATAATCTAGTAGAGATAAGAATCTTATGAAATATATATTTCCTCCCATATTGAAAAATGATCCATAATTTTTAGAAAAAAACATCATTAAAACATGAAATGAATTAATACATTTTAAAATGAAAATAGACTTTTTATGGATAATACCTATTGAAACTCTATAATAATTTAACCTTCATATCCTTTATACCTATATCAATTTCATGTATAAATATAATATCCAAAAAATATAAATAATCTCTTATAAATACATCACTTTAAACCATAAATGGGGTGTCTAAGACTTTGAAATTATAATAATCCTTAAACTTCTAAAATCTATGATGATATTCACAACTCTTAAGAATACATCCTAATATCTAAAGTTATCAAAATGGTTCTCTAGTATTAATTATGAGGACATTTCCATAAATATTACATATTTTAGTGATTTTATACAATAATTCAAATTATTGCATTCTGAATAATCTTTTTAGTTTAGAGTTTTAGATAATTATAACAAACTCTTACATAGTAAGTCTATACATCACAAGTGGAAACTTCTATACAATATCCATTTCTTCAATAAAACATGGATCTAAATGTCTAGTTTCTATGTAAGAGTATTTGTGTTATTAGAAAACATGAAACTTAAATAAAATAAAATTTTATTAACCCCCATTATAATATCCTAACTCTTGTTGAGCTCCAATAACTGCATAGTATTACCTGAGGAAAACATAAGCAAAATGGATGAGCTAAAATCCAAGTAATGGAATACATATGGGATTGAATCATTTCATGTGAGAATAAAATCATAACATATAATAATGTATCATGAATATTCATATAGAAAAAATAACATATAGAACATGGAATAATATGATCGTGGAAATATAAGAAATTGCTGGTGACATGTAACATAACACAAAAATGAGTCAAAGATAACTCCCATGACTCTATAACATGGTGGAAATTTTCTGTTGAGAGATTAGGTTTACTCTCTAATCCTATAAATAACATATCATGAGACAAATAATTTACCCAGTTCATTGGATCACAATCCGGGAGCACCAATTATAACATGATCATAAACATGTGTTCTGTATAAAGAATCAAACATAAGGAATAATCATAAGGGTTACTCATGTAATAAAATTGGTATTGTAATATTTTGATGCTGCATAAAAAAAGTAAATAAAACATTGGTATCCATTAAATAATGGGTTAAATCAATTTATACACTCAAAAGGTAGAAAATATATAGATGATAATGCCTTCTAACTGAATTTAAGACATAACAAAGTGGTTAAAAATGTCTCACTTAAGTGATATTTGGGGGAAAGCATAAAGATTACTTAAGATGATAATGGAATAATTTCTTTTATAAAACTTTAAATCAAAAAAATGAGTTTTAATGATTAAATTAGTGGTTTTAGATAATATTTTTGATTTGAAACATTTTATATAGTGCACTAGAAAACTGGTAAGAAATGTAGAAGTTTCCTTTAATCAGATGAATCTATCAAGAGGAATTGACAAGTGAACCTTATAAAATATGAAATTATCCATCAAATAAATATGAAATTAGAAACATAATATACTTTTGGTTCATATAAATATAACATTGGATAATTATAAATGAATAATGATATAAAAAATTAAGGCAAAGATAGAGAAAGAATTACCCAAAGTAAATATGGGGTTTGATAGATTATATCATTGAATTGAGCATTAATTTAAAAAATAGAATATGTGTATCCATGGTAAATCCACATAAAATAAGTTTAAATACTATATAAGATATTCAAAATTAAACTCATACATATTCTCAGATATTAATAATAAAGAATTAAAAGTTTAACCCAAATAACGGAAACATGTTTAAGAATCCTTTACCACATTGGAGTTGGTTGAATATTATGCCCCACAAAAGTAAAAAATAACAAATTAAACATTCAATACCATAAATTTTATGGGATTCATGATATGATATATAAATTTGTGAAAATTAATTTTTAATAAAAATAATTATTTATTTGAGAAATACCAATTTTAAATTTTGAAAGTGTCATAAAATCTATTAAAATTTTAAAATTGGTATTTTTAAAATAAATAATTATTTTCATTAAAAATTAATTTTCACAAATTTATAAAATTATTTTCATAAATTGGAGTTAATTTTTGAATTCTATAAGTCAAAAAATGTTTAGGGTTAAATTTTTGGATTTTTCTAAAATACTTGAATTTTTTATGAAAGGTAAAATATGATAATTTACGGTAAAATCTAAATACATAAATTATTGAGTAATTGATGATGTATGTATCATTTAATCCCATAATATCATACTCTCATTCTTACTTAACTTCATCTATTCATGGGAATAAAAATTATTCATATTCTTGAGCCAAAATATTAAGCTAATGAATAAAATAATTAAAAAACACCCCTCTCCTCCCCTATAAATACCACACATCACCACCTCTTACCATCCAACCTCTAAAGCCTTTAAGAATTTAACAATTATTCCCCGTACTCCTCTATAGTCTCTCCTTAATTTCCAGGATCCCCTGGTCTCATCAAAATACAAAAACAATTTTCATATGGTTGTTCTCAAAGAGGATAAATTCAAAAGGTAAAATCCTATTTCTTTTTCTTTTATTTTCTTTTCATGTTATTTTATTTTATTAATATATCATAACCTCCCCTTATAAAAGTTTAATGATAAATATATTATCAATTATACATATTTTCTATGTTAATGTATGAACCATCATCAAACGTCTTCTCCTCTCCCTTTTATTCTAAAAATAAAAATATACTCTATGATGTCTTAATTTACTAACATCGTCGATGATGCATTTTGATTTCCCATAATGACTTAAGGTATGGACACAAAACCATTAAATGGCTGAAAAAAAATTAAATTTTATTTCATAACCCTATTTATGGATTAAAGCTATCATTTATACACAATAGTAAATAATGTATCAAAACTATTTTTGATGATCAAAAAAATGTCGTAATAATCTAAACGATTACCACTAATGTATTTTTGGATCATTATTCCTCATACCATATTAACCACTGATATATATAAACATTTAAAAATATTGATGATATTTAATAACCTGTATTTTAAATTATAAAGAATTATTCTGATTTTTCACGAACTTCATTACTTATGAACAAGCAAACTAATCATCAAAAACAAGAAAACAAATGCCCTCAGATGATGATATTAAAAACTATAACTCATAAAAAGATCATAAATTAACTTAATAAAAAAATAATGAATGAACATAATTTATAAATAGTTATGTATTTTTTAATTAATGAATTTAATTTTATTATTCAAGATATTAAATAGAAAAACCCATTCAGATATAAGGTAAGGGGATTCTAAAACCCAACTCTCTTTCTTTGGGTATTCCCTATTTCACTCCATTTTTTGTATGGATGTTTATTTATTGTTCATAAATATAATTTTATTTCATACCTTTTCTTTTTTGGGATATACATGTTTCTAATTCGATTGTATGAGAAATGAAAATATTTTTCCAAGAGAACCCTTCTTTCTAAAAACATATCTTTCACTACTCTTGAGATTTTTTCTTCTCCAATAAATTTTGATACAAACCATATTACTCTATTTTTTCATGGGAACTCTAATTTTTATGAATTTATTCTTTATTAAATGAAAATAATTCCATTAATTAGGTTATTTTATGTCTAATATTGTTATTTATTCAATGGGGTATGCATGATAATGTAAATGTTATGATGTGATGGGTGCGACTGTAATTATATAGCGCATGAAAATTTTATGATATGATGGTTATGCTAGGAATTATATACCACTCAAATTAATTAGTTAATGAGATGTATCTCATCATATAAATTAAAGTGTGTGTGAACAAAATGCTTTCGTTTTCACAACTATGTGTGGTAGTTGACCATTGAGACACGATGTTTCATTTTTATACATTTCCACATTCCATGCCTATATCTAAAGCTTCCGATCATGATTAATGTGATTATATTGTCATTATTATTATGCTCACCCCATGTTATATTGATCCATTTTATTATCTTTTCTATTTATATGATTTTCTCTCACCCATTTCTGGATGTATATCATCACATGATTTATTGTATTAAAGAGACCATGAGGGATGCTATGAAGCTAAAGAAGAATAAATTTAATGATTTTTTATGTTTTATCAGGTAAAATTTATGTATAGTCATATTTTTTATATGATACTAAACCTTTAGATCTTGTTCTTGTAACTCTTTTTTGTTTTTTATCATTAAAATTATGTAATAATAATATAATAAAAGTAGGGTCTATATAGTTTCCATTTGAGAAATGTTTGGGAAATTTTGGAATTATAATTATAAAACCTTATTGAAACCCCTTAGTATGAGATTAATTATAGGTAAGAAAAAAATAATATTTTATAAACATAGATATCCCACAAGATACACCTCTATATTTAATTCCACGACTGAATAAATTATTTATTCATGACTAATTAACTTTTGTTATGTTCTAAAATTTTTTATTCTAGAAAACGGTTGGAACTAGGAGAAACCAAGACAAAAACCTATGTGAGGGACAATGTAGTGATTTCACAAATGACATCCCTAATGTATTGGAATGTAGAGTTAAAATTTTCATATATATTATTATCTAGATGTATCAGGTTATGAACAATAACCTGAACAATGTCCATCTTCCTCCTTTACCTAAGAGGGAGCAACTCGCCATCGAGTCTTTTATACATAAATGATCGCCGATATTTGGTGGATCTTATGATCCATTAGTCGCAGAACAGTGGGTCAACTCAATAGAGAATATATTTTCTATTATTCACTTTTCTAATATGGAAAAGGTGACTCTATCCATTTATCATCAAGATAGAGAGGCTTATAAATGGTCAAAGATGATTAAGAACACCAAGTTGATGGATAAAATTGAAGATATAGAGTTGGAAGACTTTTAGATAATGATTCCTAACAAGTATTTTCCTTGTAATATTCATACAAAAGATAGGGATAGAATTCATAGAGATAATAAAAATGTATGGTGAATATTTCCATACTTGTAAATCAAATTTTACATGGCTTTCAAGCTACGCTTAAGGTTTCTTTATCCACAATGATAGAAAAATTGGTAGATTATTTAGTATTTTAAAACCACGCATTCAAAAGGATCTAATAATTTGAGACTTTGGTAGTTATAAAGATGTAGTTAGATATGATCTCAAATTGGATATTGTGTTTTGAGAATGGTCCCATGGCTAGGGTTATAGTAAATTAATGGTAGAGTTTCAAGGTGGAGTATCACATGAAAAATATGGGAAGAAATATCAACCAATCACATGTAACAATTGTGGGAAAAATCAACCTAAGAACTACCTAAAAGGGATGGGTAAATTCTTTAAGTGTTGGAGAGAAATCCACTAAGCTCATGAATTTCTAAGAGATATAAATTATCCAACTGATATAATGGAGTAAAGTAGAGAACCACCCATGGTCTAATGATACAATTTTAGGGATAAAGGGAACTATTCAAGCCTGTTCACTAAACCAAGATTCCTCAAGGGTAATCATGGTCATCATCCACCTATAAAAAATAAGAAAAGGAAGGATAATTCTATCACTAATACTGAATTGGAGAAATAAAATGTAGTAAAGAAAGGTAAAAAATGTATTCACTCAAGAATGAATAAATTCTTATTTGACATTGGTTCTACACATTTCTTTATATTATGTAAGTTTTCTATAACAATTTAATCAATTCATCTAAAACATAAAGTATAGATACCATAAAAAACCTAGTGGTGTGATCATTACAACACAATTGTTGAACTCTTCTTCAATTAGTCTATGTGGAAAGATTCTTCTAATGAATCCCATAACAGTTATCTTTGTGTAATTTGATGCTATGCTGGGAATGGATTGGCTCTATTTATATATATCACACATCAACTTTTGGGAAAAGGAAATATATTTATGTATTTCAGACTATCCCATGATCCTTTAAAAATTCAAGTAAGATAATGAATCTTTTTTATAAAATCCTTCAATGGTGTTCATGTTGATTTCATGTGAAGAAGAATACCTCACTCAATTGGTTTATTCAAAGAATGGTATCGACCTAGGGGAAATACCCATTGAGAGGAAATATAGTAATGTATTTCCCAAGGAGATACCTATAATTAACCTAGATATTGAGGTAGATTTCTAAAAAGAAGTCATACATAAAGTTACTCTTATCTTAAAATTCCCCTACAGTATATCCCCAGTTGAATTGGCGAAGTTAGAGAAGAAGTTGGAGGGAAATTTTGACAAAGGGTTCATACACCATAGTGTATCACCTTGGCAGTGCTCATTTTCAAAATGAAGTATAGATAAATGTGTTTGTGTATTAATTATCGAGAACTCAAAAAGATAATAATATATATTAAGTATCATCTTACAAGGATTGAGTAATATTTAATCAACTAAGAGGATCTTAGTAATTCACAAAGGTGGATCTTCATTCTGGATATCATCAGCTAAAGTTGAATAAGGAAGACATTAAGAAGACTGCATTCTGTACAAGTTAGGGGCATAATGAGTTTTTATTAATTCCCTTTCATAGTTACAAATTCTAATACAATATTCATGGATTTAACAAATATCATATTTATAAACTACCTTGAAAATTTTGTGGGAGTTTTTACCAAAGATATTCTAATATACTCCCAGATAAAGGAGGAACACGAAGAACACCTAAGGATTTCAATGGAAACATTAAGAAAGGAGAAATATTAGGAAATGTTCAGCATGTTTGATTTTTGGATATAGAAAATAACATTCTTTTGTAACATGATCAAATGTGAGGGAATTTCTATGGGTCATTAAAAAAGTTGATTTTGTAATGGCCTAGACCCACTAGTTTCATGGAAATCCATATTTTTCATGGATTATCTGTGTACTATCAATTTTTTTCTAGAAATTTCCAATGATTTTATATCCTACTAACTATGTTAACAAGGAAAGGGTTAATGTATTCTGATATATAATAATTTGAGGAAAGATTAAAGGATCTAAATAAGAGGTTGATCACTACACCTGTAATAACAATACTGAAAATTTTAGAAAGTTTTGTGATATACAGATATGATTCAAATAAATGAATGGGTTTTGTACTCATACAAAATGGTAAATTGATAGCCTAATCCTAATTAAAATTGAATATCCATGGGTATAACTACCCATCACATGATTTGGAGCTAGAAAATGTTATTTTTTCTTTGAAAATTTAGTGATACTACCATTATGGTGAGAAATCTAACATATATATTGATCACCTAAGATAAAACTATATAGTCACAGAAATAGATCACAACATGAATCAAAGGAGGTTGTTAGAGTTAATCAAGGACTATGATTTCTTTATAAATTATCATCTTCGGAAGGTGAACAAGGTAGCAGATTCTCTTAGAATAAAATAACATGCTATTTTATCCATGATGCAAATTGGGAAAGACCATATATTCTTGGATATGAAAATAATTGATTTGGAAATCATAATAGAATGGAATACATCTCACCTTTCTCCAATGATTTCCCACCTATCTACCCAAGAGAATATTGAGGAGGAACAAAGGGATGATAAGAGGTTATAAAAGAAGTTGAATGTGGTAAAAGAATAGAAGTTGTAAGAGTTCCACATTGTTGATGATGGTGTGATTCTATTTGGAAAAAATATTTTCATCCCTTCATCATTGGGGATAAATAATGATCCATTGGATAATTCACATAGCTAAACATTATATATCCATCTGGGGAGTACCATGATGTACTATAATCTTCGAGAACACTTCTAGTGGGATAACATGAATAAAGAGATTGAAAATTACATCTCAAGGTTATTGACATGTTAGAAAGTTAAAAAAGAGAGAAAAAAGAACAATGAGATGATGAAACCATTTCTTATACACTTTTGAAATGGGAGAATGTCACCAGGGGCTTTGTCACTGGTCCCCTGAAGACATACAATGTAAAAAATGTGATATAGGTTGTGATGGACCGACTCACCAAGACTACCCACTTTATCACTATTCGAGAATATCTCTAACTTGAAAAAATTTATATGATATATCTGAAGGAATTGGTGAGACTGTATGGGGTTCCACTATTGATAATACTTGATCATGAACCAATGACCACATCTAAATTATGGGATAGTCTTCAATATTATTTGGGTACTGAATTGAATTCTAATAAGGCATATCATTCCCAAACTGATGGAAAATATTGAAGGACTATTAAAACACTCGAGGACATGCTAAAAACCTGCTTAATGGAATTAAAAGGTGTATTGTATCGGCATGTACCATTGGATGAGTTCTCATACATCAATAATTTATACTCAAGTATTCAGATGGATCCATGTGAATCTATGTGTGGAAAGTGATGTAGAACTCAAATATTTTGGGATTATGTTTTTGAAAAAACAATACTTGGACCTGATATTGTGAATGATATGATAGAGAACATTCAATCCATCCAAAAACATATCAAATCCTATCTGAGTCAGTAAAATAGATATGTTGACAGCCTTCGAATGGACTTAGAGTTCAATTTTGGAAATAAATTCTTCCTTTGAATATTACCATAGAAGATATTCATGTTGTATAGAAATAATGGGAATCTAAGACCAAGGAACATTGGACCCTTTGAGATCCTTGAGTGCATAGGAGTAGTGGCCAATTTTGTTTGACTTACACAAAATATGGCTCAAATTTATTAAATGTTCTTTGTATCCCTCCTCAGATTGTACATATTAGATACCTCATAGGTGATAAACATAGAGGTGGTACAGCTAGAATAATATTTATATTATTAGAAGAATCTAGTAAATATTCTTGACCGGAGGGCTAAGGTTATATGTAGTAAGACAACCCACCTTGTCAAAGCACTACTATAAATTGGACCTACACCAATGGTTTGGTTAGACCATTAGTATATGTACTATAAAATGACCCTCTACAATTTATTTGTAAAAACCATCGGTATATGCACCATGTACCAATGGTTTTGGAAAACAATATGTATACGTTTAATAAAATGACACTATAACATCATTTTTTGAAAATTGGTTGGTATAGGTGATGGTTATAGAAACAGTTTGGCTAAAATTATTGTTATAGACTCTATTTAATGACCCTATACCAAAAGTTTTTTTTAAACTATTGTATAGGTCCATGAATTTAAAACACCTATACTAATGGTTTTCTAAACTGTTGGTATAGGTAATTGTATTTTTGATGAATTATTTTTAAAATAACATTAAATACATCCAAAAATAATTTACATATAAACGTACATAAACACATACATATTTATCATATAATATTTCAAAAAAACATTATAGCTTAGTGTTTAGGTCACTGAGAAATAAATCGGTGGTCTAGAGATCAAAAACAGTTGAGGTTTGTTTTAAATTACCTATACCAATGGTTTGGAAACCATTTGTATATCCCACCTACACCAACAGTTTTGGGACCTATAAAAATAGTTCCAACCCATTCTTATAGGTTTCATTTCTAGTATTGAAGTGTTTTGGAGGATCCATATGTATAAATATGTGACTTGGGAACCAAAGGAGGTGATTAAGGAGATGTTCCCCCACTTTTTTATGTAAAACAAAATTTCTAGGGAGAAATTTCAAAAATAGGGAAGAATGTAACGACCCAAAATTTTATAAATATAATTTATCAATCATTATAATTATTTCGTATAGTATAAATCACATAAAATCACACATATACCAAAATAAATACATTATAAATGAATAATGAATAAAATAAGAGGATTTTTCATAAATTAAGGTAACAATAACGATGGAATGGTAACAATACCTTTGGATTTGTAACATTTACCTTAGGAATAAGAATCTGTAAAATATAATAGTAAATTCAGCTTTGAAATTATAAATAAAATTTTGGTGTCTTATGAATGAAAATATAATATAATTATTTCATGAAATATGTAAATAAATATTTTAAAAATGATAAATTACGTATTTTTATTTTTATAAGTCATAAATTATTATTTATAATTTTATAAATAATAAAATTATTTAAAAGAAAAATTATTTTATTAAAATAAATTCATAAGTGAATTTTTTTGTCTTATTATTATAATATAATTTTATTAAACCTTTGTTAGTTTTTGAATGTTCCATAAAATCAGTAATAATTTAAAATTGCTATTTTTTGAATAATTGATGACTTTAATTAAAAATTAAGTTTATAATATTTAGAATACTATTTTATTAAAATTGAGTACATTTTATAATTATACATTTCAAAAAATGGTTACCATGAGATTTTTTTATTTTTATAAAATAATTGAATTTTTGTTGAATAGAAAAATAGGAAATTTACGATAAAAGCTAAATACATGAATTTTTTAGTCATAAATGATTTATGGATAATTTAAGCCTATAATATCGAACTCGCCTTCCCCATATACATTATTTAGTCCTATTAATCAATACTATTCGTATTCATGAACCAAAATAATAAACTATTGAAATAATTATTGAGAAAACACCCCCTCTCATTTCCTATAAATACAAGCCCTTACCACCTTTTCTCCTCACACCTATAAATATTTTATGATTACCCAAATTATTCTCAATAATCTTCCCAAGACCCTTCCC
Organism: Viscum album; assembly: GCA_963277665.1. NCBI lineage: Eukaryota > Viridiplantae > Streptophyta > Magnoliopsida > Santalales > Viscaceae > Viscum > Viscum album. Next base: position 1,633,020,157 of record OY728122.1, read on the forward strand.
CACATATATTATACATTGGTATTATAGAAAGTCTAGACCCTTTTCCATAAGGAGGTTCTCAAGGATGATAAATTCAATAGGGAAAATCAACTTTCTTTTTCTTTTAATTTCTTTTCAATTTATTTTATTTTCTTATTCGATACTCAACTACCCTTTTCCAGGTTTCATGATAACTCCAGTATCTTTTATATTCTATATTTGTTTTATTTTAATGTAATAACCATCATCAAACCTATTTTCATCCCCCTTTTATTATAAAAATAAGGATATCATTCGTGATGTGTCAATTTACCGACATCGTGAAGGATGAATATTAATTTTCCTTTATCACCGAAAAGAATGGACATAAAATCATTATATAGTTGAAAAAAGAATTTAAATTTTATTTTATAACCCTTTTTATGTTCTATAACTAAAATATATAAACAATAAAAAATAGTGAAGAAAAATTAGTTTGTGATTATAAAAAAACTACCATATTATTCTACATGATTGTTAATAATATATTATCTAATGATTCATCCTCATACTAGATAGACCACTGATATATATATATCCATTTAACCTTCTGGATGACCATTAATGACCTATAATTTCAAATCTATATAATTATTCCAATTTCACATGAACTTCATTGCTTATAAACAAGAAAACCAATCATGAAACCCAAGAAAATTAATGATCCTGGGTGATAAAATTAAACTCCATAACACATCAAAAGGCCCATAAATGAACTTAATAAAACTATAATGAAAAAAAATCATGTATATAAGTTATGGATTTTTTAATTAATAAATTTAATTTTTATTATCTAGGATAATAATGAGATGAAAGCTTTCGAACATAAGGTAAGGGGATTCTCTAACCCAGGTCTCTTTATTGGAGTATTCCCTCTTTCACACCATTTTTATTATGGACATTCAATCATTTTTCTAGACCTAAAATTTATATTGTCCTTCCCTTTTATATCAATATAGTTTTATGAAAAATGCACATATGTTTCCAAAAGAACTATTCTTTTTATAAAACACATTGTTCCCTTCTATAGAGATCATTTCTTCTCCAATCAATAATGTTACAAAGAATCTTATTCCCTATTTATCATAGGAACTCCCAAGTTTATGAATGTATTCATTATGAAATGAAAATAATTCATTTACATGGGTTATTTAATTTCCAATATTGATATATGTTCTATAGGGAATTCATGATAATATAAATTTTATGATGTGATGGGTGTGCCAAGAATTATATATTCCATGTAAATGTATTTATGTGATAGGTTTTCTCAAAATTATATAACTCTCCAATGAATTAGTTAATGTGATGTATTCCATGAGATAAAGTAAAATATTCCTGATCACAATGTTGTATTTGTTTACAACAATGTGTGGTGGTTGAACACAAAGACATGATGTTTCATTTTTATTCTTTACAACATTCCATGTCTTTATCTAATGTTACTCTCATGATTATTATTATGATTTTATGATGATTATTATTCTCACCCCTTATTATATTGATACCTTTTATTATCGATCTTATTACTGGGATTTTATCTAACCCAATTCATGATGTATAGCCTAAGGTTATTTCTTTTACTAAAGATAACACTAGGGATACTAATAAAATATAAACGAAATAATTAAATGAATTTTTATGTGTTATTAAATAAAAGTTATGTATGGTCATTGTTTTCCCAAGATATTATACCATTAGACTCAGGTTGTGTAAATATTTTATGTTGTATGACTTTAAAATTATTTAACAATCATGAAATAAAATTAATCATGATATATATACACCACAAACAATAAATATTGGTGAATAAGACTTATATCTCACATAATTAAAAAGTGAGATGAGAAACCCTTACATCGTGCTTCCAATTACATTTTCATACATTACCTTCACGTATAATGGTTTAAAAATTGTAATAAACTAATTAATTAAATATTTTAATATATATTATACCTTTTGATGATTTAATAACATCTTAGGACGCATTAATTAATAATAATTCCTTATTTTAATGGTTTTGGGTGATTTTGTTTCATGGTTTCATGATTAGTTAATTTGTGTATAATTGTGGATATACTTGTAAAATGGTATTACAACTCTAGAAGTGGAATTAAATTTTATTAAAGAAATTTAATATTTAATTATGGTCCCATATATCATTTTTATTTATTGTATAAGTATTATACATTTAAAATGGTTATGATAAATGTTTAGTTTATTTTGGCGGTTTTCCGAACACTACGAACTAGTTTCATTTTATTTAATATTATGAGTATATATTACATCCAAAACATAAAATTGGTTATAATATTCCAACTAAAATATGATTTACCATAATTATACTTTTATTACCATCTATGAAGATGGTAATGGAAAACAAATAAGATGATTATTCATAGAGACGGTTAATTTCCATAATTTTCATATTTATTTGATTATTATGAATTAGAGGATATGAGAAATGAAACAGATTTTATATATTACATTAGAAACACAAAAAATAATTATATTCATGGTTATGTAATTTTAATTCCTTTAAATATGTATTTGGTTGGTGGAAAGTAGAAAATGATTAGAAAATAAGAGGGGTGTTTTGAGAAAATTACCCTTTGAATATCACCTCCTTGAGGGACACCTTGAGGACCATGGATTTTTTCATTTGGTGATACAATAAGAAATTTTATTTGGGGATAGTTATGAGGATTTTCTTGATGATATTTTAGTAGATACAATGATTTTGGGTCGAAATGGGGTGGTGAGAGGTGGTATTTTTACTTGAGGAGAGGTGGGTTTAAGTGATTAAAAATGATTATTTTATTTTTAAATCCCACCATACTGAGGTGGAATTAATTTACATGAATTTTTTTCATAATAAATGTTATATATTATGGTAATTGTGGATAAATATCTCAAAAACCCCTTAATGGTTTTAGTTTTTATTTATAATAAGGCTTTACGTATTAACATTTACCATTTTCATTATTTTACCTATACTCTAGTAAATGATTTTTTTAACATGGAAAGATTTTATGTATAATAATTGAAAAATTACTTAAACATAAATTGGACCTTATTATTACAAATATTTAGTCCATTTTAACAAATTATATTAACATAACTAGAAAAATTATATTTAAAATTAATCTCATAGATGCAACGGGAAGACTAATTTTTAAAGTGAAAATATTCAAAGGACTGAATTGTTTTCATATCATATTTCATTGTTAAATTGAATAAAATTACATGAATTTGATTTATTTTTGTAAAATGGAACTAATTATACTTTAAAAACAATTAAAAATATAATTTATCATTATAATTTATTTATATGAGAAGTCAGTTTTCAATTAAAATGCTTTATTTTTCACTTTTCCACAAAAAAAATAGTACATAAAAATAAAAAATTTACCCTAAACTAATTTTTATATTCCAATTTTAATAAATAAGTTTATTTTTTCAAATAAAAATCATAAAAAATTTTAAATTTAGTTCTAAAATAGGTTCCCTAATCAATGGTGGAAACATTTCCTTTTAGAAAAATATAGTTTTTCACGGTTAAAATTAGGTTAATTATTATCTTAGGCCTATTGAATTTACTTTATGACTTTAAAAACATCTTATTAAATATATAAAATATAAATTGACTTAATATATTTTAATAATATTGATTAATTTAATTTATTAATATAAAATTCCATTGTGGGAAAAAAATATTTTTTGTATAAAAACACGTACTTTATGTTCAATTGGTTTTTATTTTTATTTATAATTAATCAGTGACAAAAGAATTAATTTTATAAACATGTTTAAACTATATTTTCATAATTTAGTTAATCTCATTTATTCCAATTATTCTAATTTCTATGTCAAAATTGTCAGATTTATTAAATAATATTTAGTCATTTTATAAGCTCAATGTGTCGTATCTTGTATGATATTGAACATAGTGTTTCTTTTTAAAATCATGGTATGATACCTTTATTGGGGGAGATTACAAATTAGACTTAGATAAAATGAATACCAACATGTATCCAAAGAAATATTGAGATAAAGGCTTGATCTATCTATAGGGAAACTGAGGTGCAAGTTGAGTTGAGACCAAACGTGCAAGCCAGAAAAGATTTAATTAAAATGGAATGAAGTTAAATAGAGGGAACATGGTGGAATGGTTTTTCATCACCAAAGACATTTATTTATAATAAAACATAGAATTTAATTAATACCATCAACATAAATAAGGATAATAGTAGTTTTAATAGCAAGCTTACACAAATTTGGAAATGATAAATATCATCTATAATTTGTACTCATGAATGATAAGGAGGCTTGAATATTATTATTAAAAAATATTTTGGACCTTGAAATTGATTTATTTAAAAGTAGGATGTTCATAAAGATTCAAATGGATAAATTTCAACTATATAAACCAGTATCAGTGTGTGTTAAGATTCTACTAATTTAGAATTGAGTTGTATTCACATATTGGATGATTTTATATTTATATGTTGAGATAAAATTGTTGAAATGGGGAAATCATTCTCCAAAAAGTCTTCCTTGTATAGAAAGAATTAAACTCATTAATTACTTACCTGAAAAAATACACTTATAGAGAAAAAATTATAATGGAGAGATATAGCATACATGTGTAATGAGAAATGGAGAGAGAGATTCTAGTTTTTTTTATATGTTTGGCCAAACTGATTGTGGATATGAAATAAAAAAGTATTGTGATGACATCTTATTAGTCATGTAACTTTTTCATTATTTCTTAGAAAAAATTACTATATTATATATTTTGATTGATACTGGGTGTGTTTATCTTAGACGTATATTCTATTAATTATTTTTAATGAATTTATTCTTAAATGTTTTGATAAATTTGGTAGCATTTATTAAACAATTGATTTTGATGTGTGATATCCTCTTCAATTTCTCATATTGACTTTTTGTTTAAAAATTTTAGTCTTGTGTATGAATTAAGATAATAGTTTACATGAATATTTTTTATTATATGATGGTTATTAGACAGTTAAATAGTTTTATTTTAAATAAATTCATGCACACACACATACACACAATAAAGTTTCATTGTAATCATTTCAAATCATAACTATTTGTAATTTTTATTATAAAAAAATATACATTAAATAATTATAATAAATATAAACATGTTGTGAGAGTGAAAATATGAAATGAAAATGTTAAATCTACTTCAGAGCCATCGTTGATCACCTATTCATATACATTATTCCTTTTACAGTAATTTCCATTATTGTATTTCATTAACATAAAAAATCCCCACATAAACTTAAATATAATAACAAATAATCCTAATAATTTAAAATTGAGTATAGACCACAAATTCCATGTGATGTGTCCTTATGAACTACATGAAAATGCTTCCATTTAATTAACTTTGATGAAAATTTATGGGGAATTTCTCCAGTCCCTCAAAAATGGAGAAAATATAAAATTTCATTCAAAATACCCTAAAATGGGATAGAGGTTATAATATTATTGATTGGGAATATATTAATAATATTTTAATAAATCTCATACATCATGGGGTAAGATGATGTATGCAACTATGTATTTTTTATTTTTCATTTTAATCTAATTCCATTGAAGTTTTCGATTTGAAAATCAAAATTATTTTAATAATAAACATTTCTCAGTAGATATTTTATGGGTTTTCAAGTAAAAAATTTCATTGTATTGGAGAATGAGTCCCTCCTAGATTTATAATCCATAAACCTGAGTAGAGTGCGAATTTGGTATCCCTAGTGAAAAACAGTTCTAAGAAATTAATTTTGTTGATTGAAATATATATTTCAATAGAATATCTTGAGAAACAAAAAAAAATTTCATGTGGGATGTGTTTAGGAACTCACTTATTTCAATATTTCCAAGAAATAAAGGATAATAAAATAGGAGAAGACTTTTTTTTGGTTATATCCAGCCTCAAATATTTTTTCAATATTAGTATAGATAATAATTTTCATCAATGACCCATAAAAATGTATGGAATAAATAAGGTTCCACGATGTTTTACACAAATACCTATGGTTCCCTAGTTTTTCGTAGAAAAATAATGCCATTAAACATCCTTCATAACAATTTGAACCCCTAATATCCCATTTTAGTAAAAAAAACTCAATAGTTTCATTATTAATCCCTAATGTCAAAAAAATCATTTACATCACAGTTAATTCAATATAATATATAAATAAGAAGAATTTCTCCTATCTTATTTGAGGATTATGAATTATAAAAAAAAAATTAAATAACCTCAAATCCTATATGACATAAAATGGTATACATTTGGAAAATCATTTCCAAAATAATTTTGAGATATCAGTTCATACACTACTATAAAACACAAAGGTTTTAATTGAGGATCTTAAGAATATAACATTACAAAGTGGAAATGATTAAAATAAAAAATTAACCACCCATCATAAGAAGTCTATTAAGGAAAAGGTAGTGATGGAATAAATTAATGATTTTCTAATTAAATCAACAAACGGAGCTAAAATGGAAATAAAAAGTATTGTAAAATATGATTATAATAAATTTTATGTTTAGCCTTATCATCCACCCCTTAAAATTTTTAATAATATTTTTAGGGTCATGTACAACCTAAATATAATAATTTTATTTGGATTTAAATAATATTCCATTTTTTAATTTAGTCTCAATAAATGTAGCACACAACAAATTCCATAAATTGGTCATATCTAAAAAATAGAAATCTATATGAATTATATGTGATCTTAGATAGTGAATAATTTTAAAAAATATATTTTTGACTAAGTTCCCACCCAAACATTGAGATATGGGATTCTTCTAAATTCCAATCATAATTGGAAAATTAATTTTTAGGAAATGCCTTTATATATTATGGTAATGTTCCAATGTTATTCAAATGAATCTTATCAGAAATATTTGGACTAATAAATGTGAACCCATGAGATTTTATATTCAGTTACTAGATTGCTCTATCAAGTACCATCTTAACATACTCAAGGAAAACTTGTTAATGGTGTGATAGTTTTTATTCCATAATAAATTTAGTATCCTTGATATATATGAAGATCAATAGGTATCAATTAACCCATGTCAATAAAAAATTTCTATATGGAAATCAATTATTGATTAAAACCAAAAATTGTTGACATCCTTGGGTAGAGAGGAATAATACACATTCGAGTTCACAATGGATATCAAATATAGAGATATGTTAAATTATTATCATGTAATCACCACTTATGAAGAATAACATGGACTGATTGAGATGGGAAGGATGAATAAAGGAATGTGATAAATTGTTTTAATGAATAATTGGAGGTAATAGAAAAACAAATATTGAGATAATGATTGAGAAATAGATATTAATGTAATAAAAACCATTTCAAGGAAATTTTTACCTAAATTAATTACTTCGATTTCATGCCCACCCAAGATAGATATGATAAACCGTTAATAAATATGATATATTCATTTATTAGAGATAAAAAGGATTTATCGATGATTTTTAGTGTTGAAATATTGATAGAACATGAACATGGGTATGTCAATGTCTTTAATAAATGTAAGAAGGATTTGTTTTGGATATTTTTAAATAATAAAGGTAATAGGCCTTACCTTTTTACCCATATTGAAGGACTTGAAAATAGGAGGAATCTGACAAAGTAACCACCAGGTTGGTTAAAACGTTTAATGAATGAATTTTTGAACAATAGTTTCTTAAACATATTTGATGTTGGATTCATATACCCCTTATCAAATAGTGATTGGATAATAGGCTCTAATGAAAAGAGGAATATTGGTGGTTATGGGGTATTATAATTTATATCCTCTCAAATAAAAATTATTTGGACAATTTTTGTACTAAAAAAATTTGATTGATGTTGCATTTTACATAACATTATAGATCAAATGTTAGAATGGTTAGCATATAATAATAATAATAATAATAATAATAATAATTTCTTTATCAATACTATAGGTACATTAAAATTTCTGTGGAACTGGTGGATCTAACAAGAAATCTTTCAGATACCCCAATGTATCATTCACCTACCCATGTATATCAATTGGTATCTGTAAAGAACCTACCACTTATAAATGGTGTATGAAACATATTTTTCATGGTATTCAGAAAAATATTTTTCTAGAATTTAGGTTTTATTTATCTATATAGAGAAAATATTTCAAGGTGTGTCTCAAAAATCATTAGACAAATTTTCTAATATGTGATGAAACATTTGTAATACTAAATTGGGAGAATTTTAATTTTATGGTAAAATATGGCATAGATATTAGAAATATGATTTAAATGGATGAATTAAAATTTGACCTAAAAAATATCAAGGAGGATAAAGTGTTATGAAACCAAACAATTGTAAAAGAGATACAAATATTGGTTTGATATAATGGTTTTAATTGAAGATTCATTAAGTATTTTCCTCAAATTTCTAAAAATCTCAAATATATATTTTTGAAAGAGGTAAAATTATGATTAGATTCATGTTTCAAGGAAACATTTGTTATACAAAACAAGAGATTATTCACTTCCTCAATCATGATTTCATAAATTCGAGGGGATTATTTTTAGTTAATTTGTGATGAAAGTGACTATGATGTTGTGTCGGTGATTAAACAGTAAATTGGGAAAATATATATCTGATCTACTGCCCAAAAATAAATATTACAATGAACCAATTATATTTCACAATAATATAGAAATAATTATATATTTTGGCACAAGGTTTTATTATGGTTTGACCCTATTGTGTGCTCTCTAAGGTAGTGTTTTTTATCAATAATGAAACTTTAAAATATCTTCTTAATAAGGAAGATATTATTCCATGCTTGAATTGATGGATCTAATTTTTATAAGAGATAAAAATAAAAATCATGAAAAATAAAGGTTAAAACAATCATGTATTTTTAATTCAATCATTGAATCACTTGATTAGAGAAAATGAATTTCAAAAAAATGTATGAATGAATTTTTTTATAGTGGATGTTACAACATGAAAGTTTTTTTAGACATCATGAAGTACTTTTACTGTAGTATGATCTATGCACAATTCACCTGTAAACATTGTAAGAGGATATTAAATGATGTAAGATACTATTTATAATGACCCAAATTATTATAAACAAAATTACCCACTTGATTTAATTAAATATCTTATTAAGTAAATATGGATATTGAAAACACGTGCACTAATTTTTTTCTATTATATCCAATTAGATTTAAATGACTATAAATAATCATTTATGTTAATAATATAATCATTGAACAGTGATCACATAATTAGTATAAATATAGGGTTTTATCAAATCCAATTGACATAGAAAAAGTATGTGATGTCCTCCACCAGTAGGATTGTACCCTATGAATCATATTTATTAGAGATTCTAGGGGACATAGAATTTTTGGTATTTCCCCTTTTCCAAGTCCCAGCTAAGATCTAACAACTTATGAATGAGTGAAACCATTTTTGAGAGAAGTCCAACCTCATCAAGATCTTGGCCCAAACCATGTTTGTCGAAACGCCACATGAATGTCCCACCATCATTCACCATAACCTTAGGGAATTTTTTGTAATATTAAATGGATATATATCAACACCCTAAAATATGAGTATGTTAATTATTTTTTTTAAAATAATTAATATATTTTCATCTTATTATTGTTACATTATAAATTTTTTTTATTGATAGTATTATTGGGTAATATTCAAATTCAATTAAGGAATATATTTTTACAAATTAAAAGATTTTATAAATAAATAATATTTAATTAAATTATTATAACTAAAAAAAATTATTAAATATAAATGATCATATTATTTTTATGAAGTCAAATGTAAATTTTAAAAGGGTTTGAAAAAATATTATACCTAAAAACCTAGCATTTCTCAATAAATGTCAGTTTTTATTTTAAAAGTAAAAAATAAAATATTTAGAAAAAATATTTCAATAAAATAAATATTATTTTTGGAATCATGAAATTTCAATTATCCAACAGTAAATTTTTCGTAATTTTCTAAGATAGTTGAATTTTAAGCAAAACATTAGAATTTTTTATAAATATACTTTGTGTTTTATGACTTCATAATGACCAAAAAGTGTTTTGAAAAGTAATATAAATGAGGTCCGAAATCAATTATTTTATTTCTCTTAATAATAAGGTGATTTTAAAAAAAAATATTTAATAAAGCCTTTGTGAATATTCCAAAACTTATGACATGTTTTAAGGTCTTAAAATCATTTATTTAAGAGTGTGACTCACATCCACATCCCCAAGAGTAATATTTTAATATGTTTGTACCTAGAACATATAAAATAATGTGAAAAAATCTTATTTTTTTGAAACCATGGGAAAAACAATGGAATGGTTTGTGTTTTTTGGATATTTTATTATAAAGAGTACAAAACGAAAATAATAAATAAATCCCCCTATTTTTATATATAAATCCATACAAGATCCCATTTATAATTAATCAAACTCCTTGGAGAACATACATAAACTTACTCACACTCTTTATATCCCTCCCAAGACACCTCGAGGATCATATAATTCCCCCCCCCCTCCAAGTATTTGGAGTCTCACACTCATTTAAGGTAACTTCCACTCTCCTCTTTTTATCAAGAAAAACTTCTTGTTATGTCTCTAAATTTTACTTTTGATTATATTGTTATATGTTCTTACATATTATAATTTCTATCCATTTTATATATAAAGAATTATGGCTTATTTTCACTCTCATCCATTCTTCCATGATCCTTTATGTACTCTGATTTCTATGATAAAGTTTTTTAAGGGATTTATATCTTTTCATTTCCATTCAAGAACTTATTTTATAATATGTCTCTTGAATTCCATTTTAATATTTTTTTTATATGATCTTACATATCCCCACTATTTTCCAGTTAATATATAAATTATTAGATCTACCTTTCACTCTCATTGATACTCCCATGATCATTTATGTTCACCAGTTTCAATGATGAGGTATAGTTTAGATTATTTTAATTATTTAAGTTTCTTCATTAACTTATTCCTTAAATTTACATTTTTTTAATTTTTGCATAAGATTTCACATGCACCTATTACTTCCCATTATATGTATATGTAATGAGATACCCATGTTTATCTCATCAATAATTTTTATGAATCATTTAGTGATGTCATTGTGCTACTAAAATTTCACAATAATTTTCGAGGACATTACAATTGTGTAGGGAATAACATTCCCATTTCCTATCAAGGATGTTCACATTTATTAAAATATAATTTTTTACTAGGGACTTAAATATGTTCATTTTTTACTCCTTGATCATATAATAAATTATGATGATGAATGAATTCATATTTTATAATCTATGTGGAACACTTAAGCATGAGAATGAAATGTACATTATTGGTGCACCCAAATATCACTACAATGAATTGTGCTATGTTTAGTATCATGATACATCATGTTGGTAAATGGATTTAACCTAATTCATTTATGGTATATTTTCCACCAATATTTCTTTGCGGTTTATCCTTGACCAACATTTATGACTCATTGTTTTAAGTTGTTGCCACATTTACCATGTTTCCTTCAATATTATCATGCTACATCATGTCTCATTGTTCATGTTCATGATTCATACTATTTTTATTCCACATTGATATACCTATTATATAAGAAGTGTTATATTATTCATTTTATGACATTTTATTTCTCTTACTCTTATTTATAACTCAACCATTTCTTCTGTATTTCCCCATGTTTTCCCATGTTGTTTTATGTAAGAGAATGTGAAATAATTTTTCAATAAATATGATCTATTTTCTTGTTTTAAGTTGTTATGTAACGTACCTAATTCCAAAATACACTATACTTTTCAATCATTTGAGTTGTATTAATTAAAATATTATTTAATAAATCATTTATTAATAAGTAATAAAGATAATTTGTTTTATATTATTTTTTGGATGATTCAATAATTTTTATACAATTTGTTGATGGGTCAATCCTATGGTTTATTACCCACATTAAAGTTGGTATAGAAATAAAAATTTTCCACTTCTCATTAATTATTTTATTCTATTACAAACACTAAATAGTGGAGAGGATTTTTTGGAGTGGATTATTTTGTACAATAATTCACCATAATGTTTTTAGTTGGTTTCATCTAGTGATCACTACCAAATAATTTATAACATGAGTAAAAGGTATTAAATAATATAACAACACATCATAGAGGTGGAGTATTTGATATAGTGGGAATTAATTTTATGGGGTCCTTTCTATTTTCTTGTATACAAACAAAAACTATAGTATATTTTGATTACATTTTAAAGTTAGTTGATTCGGAAATCACCACTGACACAGTATTTGTGGCAACAAATTATTGAATGAAAAATATCTTCTTTTAAATTAGATTTCCTAACAAGTTGATTAGAAATTGTGGAACTCATTTCAATAACTATTTTTATAGAGTCGTGATATAAAATTATATTACATTCTCAAATATAATAAATCCATAGAACCCTTAAATGGGTTGAAAATTGGAGAACCTAAACTAGGATATCAAAAAAATTATAAAATATTTTCAATATCAATTTGAATGTAAAGAATCCAACTATAATGGTTGATATTTATATTTTATTTCAATCAATTTTATTTCATTTATTGTGTACTTTGAGTTAGAGATTGAATTATTGGTTTTAAAAATGGATTATGGGAATAAGGAGAAGTGGGTTTGGTGTAGTAGAAAACGAGTACCTAGTGGTTTGGTATTGGTTACCTAGTGGGGTGTATGTGGTCCATGTGGTTCTATGTGATCCACTAAGTACCCTATGGCACTATATTGGTCATACAACAAACACTTGAGAAAAATCCATTTTAAAAATTGGATTTGGTTTTTTTAAATCACAAATTGAACCTCTCAAACAACTTCTACTTAGGATTTCCCACATTTCATATCTATTAAGCTCGAACATTATTTATACCTACCTTCTCCATACCTCTCAAACCTTGTATCATTGAACCATGATCTGTATGCATCTGGTTGGCCATTGGTACTACTTCACAGTAAGGAATGGTATATGTATTCCTATAATCTTCATTGGTTTCTCATTTATTTGATGGAAATAAATATAATCAATCATACAAAAATATTATGACTTCTTGAATTAAATAAAAAAATTATATTACTTCATGTCACAGTACTATGGAAACTTAATCTAAGAAATTACTTATGTTTTTTCAGAATGTTAAATTGAGTATAAATTTTAATTTTTTCCTTTAGGTGATAATGAGGGAAAAAATGGAATTTTTTTCCTTATTAAAATATCTCAAATAATTTTTTTGACCACTATATTCGTTCTAAAATAGGGTGATTACCTTAGAACAATACAATGGTGGAATTCTGAGACATTCAAATTTTTATAGAATACAAAAAAAATATTTAATTAATTAAATATTTATTTACTATCATAATTTTTTTTATGATATATTTTACTATAGTTTCATATTAATATTATGTCTTAGTTGTTGAGTCTCAAACAAGGGGTTTTCCCTATTTACATACCCCTTTTTATTTATCTATTCATTTATTCCTTTTCTTTTCCTCTTTTATTTCTTCTCCTCACCCAAGTTTCTTGTGTATGAACCATGAGGGATATTTTTCATGAAACTATAGTGAGAAAATAGTGAGGGAGAGAGATATTGAGGTATAGAAAGGAATAAAGGCGGTTCCACCAGGATCTTAGGAGGAGCTGGATCATCATGTGACAATGGTGGAATGTGAATCGATGTGAAGCTTCATTGGATTCCACCAAAAAGGTACACTGTTTTTAATTTTTTCCATAAATATCCACTAGTTTACTTATTTATTATTTTACATCCATAGTATGGTTTCTAAGGACCTTCATGGGAGTAATCTATTCCTAAACAGGGAAAGACAAGAGTTTTAGGGAAATTTCAGGAGTTCCCATTTTGGAATTCCCAATCACAGAGAAGGAGGTTCTGTGAACACACACCATATACTATTCATATTCAAGGAAGGTGATTTTTTGGAATTTCACACTATATAATTGTTTTATAATTCATGTACTAGTTCTTTTCCATGTATCCATTTACATGTGTAGATAAAATTTTCACAACTACACACCATGTACTGGGGGTACATTCCATTTGTTTATATTCATCCTTGTAGTTGTGAACATGAAAATATGGTCCATATAGGGGAACATGGTCTTGTAGGGTATACAAACAGACCCTAGGTTGGTTACACAACATGTACAAGTACATGTTCAGTCGAAGACACATGGATAGGCATTGTGAGGTACATTGGCAGGTACCCTATATAGGGTACATGGTGTGTACAAGTTTTAGACACAGTGTCCTTGGGTTTTATTTTCCATGTTTGAAACACAACAATATGGGTATTTGATGTTACATGTCATGTAATTGGGTATACATAAATTTTACACATCTCATTCTACACAATTAATATTTTTCATGTTTTTAATCATTGATGACAGAATTAGACACATGAGTAGTCTATTTTTTTTGGTTTTCCACAGAGATCACGGTGGTGGAAACCTTAGGGTTTTTTTGAGGAATACTAAGAATAATTTAGGTGTGAGTAACCTTAATGGAGTGGTTCTTCCTTTAGTAAATAATATATTTTATCTCCCTACTTAGTATCATACGAAGGATTATTCTTCTTACTCTTTCTATAAATTTTGTATAGGATTCCTATAACAAAACTGCTCTTCGTTTCACAATAATACATGATTTATTACTTAAGATTACTTTTAATAAAACCCTTAATACAAATAACTATAATTTATTTGAAAATTAAGTGCATTTAATAACATTTTAATATAGGAAAAATCATATTTACTGAAATTTTTCTTTAACATGCTCACACTTGAAACTGCATGGGAGAAACTGGGGACAAAAGTAATAAAGGGGTGAGATATAAATCCTAGTAAGGGAAGAAAAATTTCACAACAATAATAATTTAATACATGATATAAAATAGGAATATTGATGTGGAAATAAAATGGGTTAGAATCATAAACATCAACAATGAGGCATGATATAGTATGATAACATTAAGGAAAAATAGGAAATATGGAAACAACTTATAACACTACATAATAAACACATGTCAATGATAAATTAAACGAATGAATAGTAGAAAATACCCATAATGGATTAAGGTACACTCCCTATCCCAAAATGATATCCCATGACCCTAATCATTACCCAATGCATTAGAGTGCAATATAATTCTGGGTGTACCAATCACTTTCATTTCATTCTCATTCATAAGTGTTCCAAAATGAATATAAAACATGGATTAATTCATCATCATATTTTTTTTCCATCATCATTGATTTTCTATTAAATAAATTTATGTCCTAATAAAAAATTATAATAGTATAAAGGTGAACACCCCTTATAGGAAGTAGGTATGGGTATTCACTACACAATTGTTTGGAATTGAAAATCATGGCCAAATTTTGGCAGCATAATGGTGGAATATAAATGTTCACAGGAGTGATTAATGTGAGTGATGGTGATATCTCATATTTTAAAAATACAATGTCCAGTAAGTGGGATTTTTATAACATATCCCTACATTAGGAAATGAAGATAAAATACATATGATAAAGAATATACTTGAATATATATGAGAAGGATCCCTTGCATTGAGAGTGTGACTCCAAATCATTGGTAGAAACATATTAAGATAATGGAGCAACCTTGTGAGGACACTATAGAGGGGGGAAGAGTAAGTACGTCCTAAAATAATTTTAGTGAAGTGAAATTGGATATTTTGTGGGTTTATATAAGAAATGGGTTGTGAATTGTTTATCATTTCTCAAACTTAGCTTTTGGACTCTACCCATTAAAATAACCAAAACCAAAAACCATCCCATGGTCAATGGCAATGGTTTCAGTCAAAGGGAAGTCGTTTAAATTGTTTTATAAGGAAAATTTCAGAACATAATAAAATAATACCTTTTCTTATGTGGAACTGAATCATACTCTTAATGAAAAGATTTTAAAACCATAAAATATATTAATTGTTTTAGAGGATTCATATAAGAATTATAATATTAATAAAATAAACATATAATCACATTATTTCAAATTCAAAACATATATTTAGTCTTGGGTAACCTTTATCATACTTATCACTTTTGGGTAATTATGATGTCATAATACACATCGTATATTTTTAAAGTATTAATGTTTTAGCTGAAAATTTGATTGTCTAAGAAAATTATGAAAAATTAATTGTTATATAATTTAGAAGCTCAAATTCCAAAAATAATATTTATTTTATAAAAATATTTTTATCAATACATGAATTAAAACATTTAAATTTAAAAACAACATTAATTTAGAAGAGTTGGGTTTTTTGACAATAACAACTTTTGAACCCTTAAAAAATTTCATTTTACATCATAAATGTTTTATGATCCTTTATATTTAATTTATATTATTTAATAATAACATTTTATTAAAATATTATTTATTTCAAAATTCCATTAATTCATCAAAAAAATTCATTAATTGAATTTGAATATTACCCAAAAATACTACTGGTGTTTTATTTTATCAAAATAAAAAAAACATTTATAAATTTGAAATAATTGGATGAAAATATATTTATTATTCTATAAATAATAATGTACATACTCATATTTTTAGGGTATTGATATATATCTCCTTCATACACCAAAATTCTCCCTAAGAGTAAGGTGCACAATGGAGATACTTCAATGGAGTGGATCAGTGTACATGGTTTTTTCCATGATATCAATGAGCTTGAACTTATCTTATAAATGGTTTTCTTTTAATGGTCAATTTTTTGGATCTCACCAATTTCTTAGACATGGTAAAATAATAACAATTCTATCTCCATTGGATTATCAGATAAATGGGATTCAAAGGGTATAATCCTATTGGTTGAGGCTATCACTTCCTTTGTCAGCATCAATTGAATTTTTAAAACCCAATATTTATAATAATAATGTGATCATTGTTCAATGGATATATTATCAATATAAATGATTCTTTACTATCATTTATATCTCATAGGATATAATAAAACCAATTATGTGACTGTGTTTTATATAATGATATATCTTAATAATACATTTAATTAAATCATAATGGGAATTTTATTTATAACAGTTTAGGCCACCAAAATATCCCCCCTTCAAAAAATTTACCCTCAAAAATTTTCATTTCCCACTCTAAAATAGATTAGGGTTATTATTTTCATCACTTCCCTTGGTTCCAATTTTTATTCTTCAAACTTGTGGTTTCTCAACAACACTTTGACAATATGAATTATATTATTTCATATACCTTTTTCTCCATGATATAAGATCTTCACGATATACTCTTACTATGAGAGATCATTTTCCAATGGTACCTCCTCTTGATTGAGTACATGTGAGGGGACTAGTATGTACTTTATTTGGAAGAATATATGAAATATATTGTGTACTTGAGATAGTTTTGGTGGGATTTATAATCAATAGGCCACTAGTTTGATGCAATTAAGGATCTGAAAGGGGTCAATTTGTCATGGAATAAGCTTTACCCTTCTTAAAAAATATCATGGAATTATTCAATTAAGATATGAAAAATAATACCATATATACAATATAAAACTCTTGGTCTCATCTATGATTGTTATCATTACTCTTCTTTCAACTTTGAGTAGCATTGATGTGTAGTTGGTTGGTTTAAAACTTTTCAACCATTTCCTTGACAATTTTTGGACCTGGTAGTTTATGTTTCCTAACTTCATCCCAATATGAAGGTGTTATCCACCTATTCCCAAAAAGGGCTTCATATGGAGCCATATGGATTCTTTAGTGTATACTTTTGTTATATGCGAACATTACTAGAGGAAGATGTTGGTCCCACCCTCCATTGAAGTCAATTTAGCATTATTTCAACATGTACATTAGTTTCCAGATAGTTCACTCAGATTGACAATCATTTTGATAGTGATAATTCATGCAGAAGTTTAACTCAGTATTTAGAGCATGTTGAAGTCTCTTATAGAACTTAGAGGTAAATATTGGGTATCAATCAGATATAATTGATAATGGTGTTCCATGATTCATCACCACATCTCTAATATATATCCATTCATGTTGATCAAGTTATAAATACTCTCGAATTGTAATGAGGTGTGCATTCTATGAGTGACAATCCACCACAAACCATATAGCATTATTTCCTCTTGATGTCTTCATAAGATCAGTGAAAAAATCCATGGTGATGTTTTCCCATTTTTATATTGGTATGGGTAATGGTTTCATTATCCCCTTAGATTTTTTCCATTCTTATTTCACCTATTGACATACAAGACATCTTGGTGTATATTTTGTGATCTTCTTCTCTATATTGTCCCACCAATAGTTTTATCAGATATCTCAATACATATTTGTGTTTCATAGGTGGATGAACAAAATTGAGCTATATGAATCATCCAAAACCTCTTTCTTTAACAAATGATTTAATGGTACACATAGACAACACCCAAATATAAAAACTCTTTATTCATTAACATTTAACTATGATGATTACCCATTTCTTATATTTTCAACATTATTTTGAATTCCCATATCAAATCCTAGGAATTATTTATCTTTTCTAAAATAGACGGTTACAAAATAATTTGTGAAATGAATAATTATGTTTCTTATTTTATGATTCTGATGTAAATCCTTTACAAATATAATTAGGGTAGATCTATCCCAATTCTCATTAATATTAGAATTGTAGGATACCTTTTACTTAGAGAATCTTACACTTAATTTTTTTCCCAGTATAGTAGTGAATTGAGTATTCATAGTCCTTGATCATATATAACAATAATCATTGGTGCATATTCAGATATTTCTATGTGAATATATACTTGATTCTTTTTTATCTTTATATATTTCACCCTTCACCCCCAAAGAAATAATGTCAATATATTTTCAAATATAATATCACTACAGCTAACTCCAAATCTTGTGTTGGGTACTTATGATCATTTAATTTCAACTTTATTGAAGCATAGGCTATGAATTTTTAAGCATTAACACACATCCCCATCCCTTCCTCAAAGCATCACTGAATACCATGAAATGTTCTTCCCTTGTGGGTTGTGTGAGTATGGGTGTAGTGACAATCCTATTCTTTAACTCATTTAATCTCCATTCACATACATAATTATAATAAAACATTACTCCCTTTATAGTTACCATATATATAGGGTTTTTACAATCTTGAGAAATATCTCATAAATTTATGATAATACCCTGCTAATCTATGAAAATAATAGATATATGTAACATATGTTGGTTGTGTCCATCATTCAATTTATATTCACATTGAAGGGTCTATAGATATTCAATTAATTATGATGATATTCCATAATAATGAGACATAATTCAACCATAACTCACATGTGATATACTTGGAATAAAAATTCTCATTTCATAAGGTATTTAGAATAATGGTCAAATGCTCTTCATGCTCCTCTGTGGTTCTGGAAAATATTAGAATGTTATCTATAAATACTATAAAATGTTTTAGAGCGAATAACTAAATACTATATTCATAAAGTCCCAGAATATTTATAGAGCATTAATGAGTCTTAATGGAATTAATATGAACTCATACAGCTCTTACCTTCTAAATAAATATGTCTTGGGAATATCCCCATTCATCCAAAAATGGTAATATCCTAAATAAATATCTACCATTGAGAAATATCACACTCCATGGAGATGATAAAAGAAGTAATCTATCCATGGTAGAGGATACTTGTTAATTATCATTATCTTATTGGTATCAAAATAATTAATTCAAAGGAACATTGACCCATACTTTTTCTTGACATAGAGGACTGGTTGACCCCAAGGTAAATCACTTGGGGGAATGAACCCTTTATCAATATTCTCCTACAGTTGTTTCTTTATCTCCTCAATTACTACAACTGTAATTATATAGGGATTCTTCCATAATGGTATCACCCCAAGTAAAATCTCAATTTAAAATTCAACCTCAAATCTAGGAGGAATAAAAGGGAATTTTTTCAAAAACACATCAGTGTATTCCCTCACAATGGGCATGTATTCAAGGATTATATTTTCCACAGACTCAATTATTTTAGTTGGATATGCTTACTCATATAGAAATAATATCCATTCTTGAGATTTTGGGGCTAAATAAGATTCATCCACATTATTTTATAGTTATAGTCTGAATATATAATTTTCAATACCGAGAGTGATTTCCTTCTCCCAAAAATGTATATTGGCTCTATACAAGGAAAGCAAATCCATGCCCATAATTCCATCAAATTCCAAGAACGGTTGTATGAAAAGGATCATTGGGAAGTTCAAATAAAATATTATGATAGGGGAGGAGTTTTATAATTGGGACTCAATAATTTCCCAATTTTCTATTTTAACTGAATTCTCAACTTTCAAGATTTGTGATGGTGTTTAAATAGTTCTACTAAACATTTTATGATACTAAGGAATTTGTAGAACTATGAATGATAACCCTACCATTAACATTTTTATTATTTTTCTAAACATTTAAAATATCCAAAATAGACATGGGGATGGGTACTATTAAACACATAAACATGAATCCAATGATATTAAAGTGGTATTTTATAAATTACATTTATTTACTTAACTTATGAATTTATAGGCTTTGAAATGTGCTATCCATGATCTATTTCCTAACTTATATTAATATGGGTATTTTTTGTTCACTTAATAATGTTTTTTAATGTTCTTATGAATTTACCAAAGAATATCCCCCATGAGAGTCAAATTGGGTGTGAAACAAGGCCTATTGTTGTGCACCAGTTCTTGATCAAGTCTAGCTCAATGTGGTGTTTTTATATTTTACTCCTATTAACATTTGTTCTATAGCCACATCCAATTTTATTATCTATATGGGGATTTATTTAAAAGATAAATCACATAATATTTACTTTCCAAAATTCTGGGATGTTTTCTTATACTTATATTTATCCCTAAGGCTTTCTATAGGGTTTTATAACCATGATACCAAAAAATTGTTTCCCTTGATATCAACTATTAAGACACTTTTCATTTTTTTCAAATTAAGACAAGAATTATTACATAATATTACACTTAATGAAACCTAGAATATTGAATAGTATAGTGTATTTTTTAATTAGGTACATTGAAACTAATTTAAAATATAATAGAAATCATTTTTTTAAACATCCTTAATATACTCATGCTTAAAACTACAAGGGATAACTTAGGGATACACATAAGAAATGGGTGAGCTATAAAGACCACTAAGGGAAAAAAAATCAAAAACATTAATAATATAATAGATGTTATGCAATAGTAATTTAAATGGGTAATAAAAGGGGTGAAATCATAAACATGAACAAATGAGGCATATCATAGAATGGTAACATAATAGAACATAGGAAATGTGGGAACATCTTAAAACACTACATCATAAACATAGTTCAAGGATAACTGCCAATAAATAATGATATAAAAAGTCCTATAAAGTAATTAGGTTCACTCTCTATCACAAAATTATGTCTCATGAGACTAAAAAATACCCAATTCATTTTAGCAATATATAATGTTCATTGCACCTGTCACTTCCCATTCATTCTCATGATTAAGTGTTCCATATAGATCATACAACATGGATTCATTCATAATAATAATTTATAACATTATTATGGAGTTTGGAATACATAAAATTAGGTACCAATATAAATGTATATCTGTATAAAGGTGAACACTATTGATAGTAAATGGGTATAGGTATTCACTACACAATTATTTCACAAGAAAAATCACGGTGAAATTTTGGTACCAAAACGGGGGTGTGAAAATGTTCATGGGAGGTATTTATGAGAGTTAAATTGGTATATAATTATTTAGACATAAAATTTATTTCAATTTGGATGTGTAATTACATATCCCATAATTTTCAAATGAATATAAAAGACATATGATAAAGAATATACTTGATTAAACAGGATAATGACAAGGCCCCATACCTTGAAAGTGTGACTCCAAATGCATGGTAGGAACTTCTTGAGATCTTAGGGGCTCCATTTGGGGACTATAATGGTGGGAGGGAAGATTAAGTACATTCAAAAAATATTTTTAGTGGAGATTAGTCAGATCATGGGTAGGATTATATAAAAAATGAGTTGGGAATTATTAATCATTTCTCAAACTTAGGTTTTGGACTCTATACAATAAAATAACCAAAAACACAAAGCTTCCAATGGTTTTTACCCGAGGTTTCTACCAAAAGGGAGTGGTATTTAATATTTTATATTAACAAGGTAATACCTCAACAAAATAATACCCTTTATTATGTGGATTTGAGTCATATTCTTAAAGAAATGATTTTAAAACCTTAAAATATATTATTTTTTTGGGAGGATACATAAAATACTTGTAAAATTAATATAATAAACATAAAATAACATTATTTTAATTTTAATACATTTATTAGTTCATGTATACCCTTTATAGTATTTATTACATCAATTTTACATCATTATGGTGTCATAATACACACTGTATATTTATATCGTATTTAATTTTTACTCAAAAATTCAATTGTCTCAGTAAATTATAAAAAAATAACTTTTTTTTCATTTTGATGTACTTATTCCAAAATAAAATATTCATTTTATCTAAATAATTTTAAAATTATGCTAATCTAGACTTTTAAATTAAAAATTGAAATATTTCGGGAAATGATTGGTTTTAGACAATAACAGTTTTTGAACCCTTATAAAAATTTCATTTGACTTCATAAGCATTATATAATTATTTATATTTAAAAAAAATTATTTTATAATAATATTATCAAAAATATTAATTTTTTAAGATACAACTTATTTATGAAATTAAATTCGTTAATTTAATTTTAGTATTACACAAAAAACTATTTTTGTTGTATTGTTTAAAAATTATAAATATTTATAAAGTAGAAATAATAGGATGAAAATATATACATTATTCTATAAAAATAATGTACATACTCATATTTGTAGGTAAATTATACATATACCTTTAATACACCCACAAACTCTCTAAGAGTAATGTGCATGATGTTGATATTTTCATGGGGTGGTTCGGTATACATTGTTCTGGACAGGATCTCAATGATCTTGATCTTCTCCCTTAAAAGATTCTAATCATGCTTAAGTTATTGGGTATCAGCTTAGGTTTTGTCAATGGAAAATCTCAATGGTTATATCTCCCTTAAAATCTCCAATAAATGGGATTCATAGTGTTCAATCCTACTTATTCCAGCCATCACTTCCTTTTTCTATGTGAATTAGATTTTTTAAACCCCTATATTTAAACTAATCATGTGGTCATTGTTCAGCAGCTATATTGTCAATGGTAATTCTTCTTAAAAATCATTTAAATATGATAGGACAAAATAAAACCAAATAATTGAATGTGTTTTATATAAACATATTACATAATAATCCAATTTATTACATCATAAGGGGAATTTTTTATAACAGTTTGGTTCATTATAATTCCTATATTGGATTACTATTTATGAGGATCCCATAAGGGATTCCTTTTCTTACATGATGACATAGAGGATTCCAAGATATATCCCTTCTCTTATATGCATACCATGAGGATCTTATGTCGAATTACTCATCTATGTTCATTTAGGGGACACATTGGATACCCTGATATTTGGTGGACCCTAAGTTATAACATTATTGTTTTGAGTAGCGACGGTAGTGGTTGTCACCCAATAACCCATACTGAATGTGTAATCCTAAATATTTGACGTTGTAGTGATGGTTTAGGCATTCATCCATCCTTAATAATTATTTATTCTTTCAATTTTTTTCTATCCATATAACAATTATTTCATACATGCTTCATAGAACTTGGACCAAGGGGCCTAAAATGATATGAAAATATGATGTGGATACCCATATGTACTTCACGGGATTTGAAATATGAGATTTAATCGATTTTATAGTCGATATGGAATTTTTCATCATTCATTGAAATTAGTAGACAGTTCATTCCACATTTTTTTATTGATTTTAGTAGACATGGAATTCTATATTGGACATGGAATTCCACAATTTGGTTTTTTATGGGCGGATATGATGATCCATAGATGATATTGTTGGGTGGGAACATTTATATTGAGTTTATATGTTGTGATACTCTTAGGTATTGATGATGATCCCCTGGGCATTGTCTAGGATGATCCCAATGATCGAGTAGAGACACAATTATTGTAATTTTCATAATTTTCAGGTAGTGGGTCCTTGATCTGTTTATTTAATAGATCATGAGTTATTACATCATATTAATAGAGTATTATTAAAATTACACATAAAGATATTTCCCCTCATGGAATATCCTTATCATAATTTGATCATTGATTATAGACTAGGACTGAGGACTTAGAAATTGGACTATAATTATAAGGAATGAGAGTATTGAAAATCCAATTTCATTCCATATTTTCCAAATGTCTTGATATTACCTATAATCATTTATTTTTATTATTTTATATTATTATGTGAAAACCCAAGATCAGAAAATGCTTCCCCCCTATGGTGACGTATCTTGCTCAGAGACATTTCTAGACATGGTCGAAGTAGGTATTCTCAATCAGGATTACAGACCAATGGATCAACATGATTATACATTTCTTAGTTGGTATGATATATAACTCAATACTTATTCATAGGATGTAGAGTCAATTTAGTTCATAGACTCAAAGATTGACTATAGATTTTTCATATTTTTTTACTTATAGTTCTGTGTCGGTTATAATGATCGTATTGTATGAGAATTCACTTATAGAAGCATGTTTTAGGTTCACCATGGGGGTTGGCCTATTGAGATTTATTTCTTAACCCATTTTTTTTCACCTCGGTGTGCATGTATACCATATGTATTTATTCATGTTGAAAATGGATACATGATAGATAGGGTTAAATGCTAGGGTTTTATTATCAATCATAGCTGCTCGTGTGGATTAATATGACCTGGATAAAGAAGATTTTTTGTGTATTGGAGAGAGGTTATGTGGTTATTTTCAGTGTCAGGATTAAAATCATATACATTTACATGTCATTTATTTACTCTTGTATATGTGATCAGCCTAGTGGGTGATCATTATTGGATGTGTGACATGGTTGTGCGGGACTCTAGTGTATTTAATTTTATTATTACAACCTAGTTTATATTTATTTCTTCTAAATTATAATTATTTACTATTATAGATGATTTTTGGTTATTTATTATTTTTTTCTACTCTGATATGGGGTCATAGTTTCCTCAGAGACACACGCTAGGCCCTCGCTTCTAGTCATCGTCTTCTGGAGTATGAGGAGGCATTCTTAAGTTGTTATAAATTGGTCTAGGTACTATTTATAGAGTTATTCGGTATGTGACATTAAAATATAGGTAATATTAATTTGAGAATTAAAATTTGGTTTTCATATTTTCTCTTCTTTGATAGAAGTGACTGAAATACATTAATTTTATTTCTAAAGGGGTTATTATTTCTATCGGTGGTATATCTTCTATTATTTAGAGCCTCAAAAAATTTCTTCAGTAAATTCATAAGGTGTACACCTTATTCCTCTTATATGCATAAATAATTATTCAAATAATGGTTTGGGTTGAGTGAACCAAGAAAAAAAAATTTCTGTAAATAATTTTTTTTTCAAAAAATATTTTGTTTTAAAAGCTATGCATTTTGGGTGAATAAAACTAAAAATGTTAATTATAAAATGATTGAACTTATAATTCATTAAATTTTAATTATTTTATTTAATTTATATGTATAAAAATGTTTTATTCTCATGTGTAATGAGAAATAATGGAAATATAATAAATATTTTTCCTACATCAAACTTTACTTTAAAGTGCATTCTCAATTTTAAATTTATTTCATTTATATAAATCCTACTATACATCTTATGTTATGAACATTTATCTATGTTTTGAATGCATTAACATATATATTATATGTATATCTTGATTAGGAAACCATTTTTTGATGAATAGGTGGGTGATAGAGGATTAAAACATAATTACTTCACTTATTATACACATTCCCCTATCCTCAAAGTGATGGGTTATGTTATTTACCTGACATGAGTATACCAGATTATTTTCACCTTTATTAAATAGGAATCTAGGGTACCAAATTTATTACACACATGAATATTTATATATAAATAAATGATTATATATATATATATACATGTGTGGGGAATTTATAGGTTTGGTTCACTTCTTCCTATGGGGATTGAACTAACACGCCTTCTTAGATCCCATCCTAAGGATAAAAGAAGGTAGTACCAGTAATGATACTCCCCATTTCAAAGAGTTATGTATAATTAATTTTTATTATGATTCATTCATTTTTATGTAACAAAAATTATTGTTATGTTTTTCACTTTATTTATAATGTAGTTAATGTACTCTTTAGTATATGGTCGGATGTTAGCAGTGGGTTAGTGACCACCTAATTGGTTTTATAAAAATATTACCCTACACCCCTATGGGATGTTTGAAACCCATTTTTCATGAACTAGGTAATGTTAAGTTCCCCCAACATAGGAGATTATTCAAACAAATCATGGATTATGTGTGATATCATTTTATGATTTTGATGGACTTTTCAACTGTTGAAACATGAGTTGTTTGTTGTACTATTTAGGAGAGGCTTCAAGTTTGGGAGAACTAGTTTGGGTTTTAAAGAAATTTGTAGACTACATAAACTATGTATATATAGTTTTTCATTCTATTGAACACCTTGTATAATGATAATATACTTTTGAGCCTATTATATAAGGAAATTTTTTTTCATTTCATGTTATAACTTTTTCATTGTTTAATTTTTTCACCTAATTAAATATATAACTTATTTATATATAGTTAATTCAAAACATAGGTATGGACATTGATTAATTTATTTTATATCTAAATGGAGAAAACCATATCACACGCTTATGTTATTTAATACACGGTGTTTATGCCAACATTTGGTTATTAGAAATTTTACATGAGGTGTTTTGATGGTGAGACTATCATTCCATTTGGATTTTGAGTTAATAATGATATAAAATATTATTAGAGAACATAATGGTATATTGGGTATGATTCATTAGATTATTCATAAAATAGGAACGTTAAGAATATGGAAGTAAACTATAAATACACATGGCTAATACAATTATGGTGGAAGCATCTGTTTTTAGGGGTAGTACAAGATATATTTTTTGTATTTTTCTTAATTTATTCTTTATTTCATTATATCTAAGGGATTATATTGTTGAGTCAATAAGGTTTTCCTTATGACTTTTCCATTCCTTCATACTTGGGGGAGATTTTTAAGACAATAAGGTTTCCTTATGACTTTACCATTCCTTCTTTTTTTGAAAATCACAAACACCTTATCTTAAGGCAAATCTTGTTTTACCCTATATTTTACTTCTATAAGGAAAATTTTCCTTCCCCAAGGAAATTTATCCTTACCATGTTTATTTTTCATATCATAATTTTCCTAAGTGTAAAATTCGGTTTGAAACCAAAACCTAGAAATCCTATATTTACCTAGATATGAAACATTCTGTTTTAGGATCCAAATTCTCAGAATTCTGGTTACGAACTCTTCTGAGTTCTGACTCCGAATTCTGAATCAGAATTCTGGTTATGAACTCCACTGAGTTCTAACTCTGAATTCTGAATACGAATCTTGGATACGAACTTCTCTGAGTTCTGACTCTAAATTCTGATTACAAATTTTGGATACGAACTTCTCTGAGTTCAGACTCCGAATTCTGATTACAAATTCTAGATACGAACTTCTTTGAGTTCTGACTCCAAGTTATCTGAATTCAGGCTCCGAACTCTTCTGAGTTCTGACTCTGAATTCTCTTGAACTCTGACTCCGAACTTTCTAAGTTCAGGTTCCGAATTCTTGTGAATCTAGACTCCGAATTTCCTTGAAATTCAGAATCTGGAATTCTATAGAATTCAGGTTTTGAATTCCTACATAATAGAATCTGAATAACCTTGTACTATAGACTCCAAATTTATTTTTGGTTAGAATCTGAACTTTCATTTACTTACATTCTGAATATCAGATTTTGGTTATGCTTACATTTTTTTAGTTATAAAATGATGTTGTTCTTTTAGTTACTCACTAACCATTATTTGAGTGACACGTGTATAGGTCCCTCTAAAATTCAAGGAAAATATGACCATTGGAGGAGGGATCCGACTATTGAAGTCGTGCCTATAAATAGGAGCTCATTTGAAAGAGCACAAGACTGTTCGAAAACTCTAGAGACCACATGTTGTTGAAGTGATTTCTAGAGAGAGACTTTCATTGCCTTGTGCGTACTGAACTTATTATTCATATTTTCTTTGTGTGACTCTGATTACTGTTGTGTACAATCAAGGGCTTCTAGGGATAGGAAGACAGAGGTGACAACTAAATTGAAGTTGAGGGCTTCCTTGCTAAGGAATACAGAGGTACCGACTACCTGATAGTTGAGGGCTTGCGAGGATAGCAAGACATACTTCGATCTTCATATCGAGGGCTTACCCTGGTGTGGGTAAGACAGAATTTCTTAAAAGTATAAATCAAGGGACCTTTATCCAAGGTTGGGGGATACCCTTCTCTTTGGGTTAAAATACTTACTACTTGTTACTTGCTTTGTTACAAGTTTTCCGTTGCATTTGTATTGTTGAGGAAAGTATAACTATCTTATACTTCCTTATACTTATACTCTGATTAAGTTAGATTCTATACTCTTTAAGGTAGAATATTAGTTGTTGTAAACTTTTGTTAAGTTTCACTTCCAGAATCATTTTTTAGTAATAAAGCAATTTATTAGAACTTAGAGGTGTTGTGAATTTTGGTTATTCAAAATTTCCATTAGGATTTTTAAAATATACAATTCACCCCCCCCCCCCTCTTGTATTTGAGCATCTCATTATTACATATTTGATCCTACATTTGGTATTATAGATTATATCATACTCACATACCATCTCAACAATTGGTATCGGAGCATTGGTACAATCTTAATTAATCTCACAATTAGATTCAGAAGAGAATTCTCGGAATTGAACTTCCGAATTCACTTTTTTGGATTCCAATTTTCAGACTCATATAGTTCGGATTCTTTTTTTCTTAGAGATACTTTTGTTCTATATTTTTCTTTATTAGGATTATTTTCCTTGTTTACGAACTTTTTTCTATTAACAAGTTTTTGTGGAAAGACTTTTCTTAAAGATGACAGGAATCAATGTTGGTTCCATAGACAATCTCAATCTAACTAGACCACCTATCTTTGATGGAAATGACTACGAATATTGGAGAGATCGCATGAAGACTTTCATTATCAATATTGGTGTTGATAATTTTGTTATGCTTACTGGAGGATATAAAATCTCTGACCAGGAAGTTAGTAACTTTACCAATCAAGAAAAGCATGAATATCAACTAAATTATAAGGTATGCAATACTTTGCTTTATTCCATGACTAGAAGCATATATATCCAAATTTCATCTTGTGAAGCAGAAAATTCTACATGAAAGAAACTTGAAGTTACTCACTTTGGAACTCCCAAAGTAATTTAAACTAGAAGATCCATGCTTAGAGCTGAATATCATGGTTATTGGTTTCCTTATGGAGAACTCATATGTAAAGTGCAACAAATATTCATGAATATTGTGAATATTTTACAATCCATGGGTGAGAAAGGATTAGATGATGAAACTCTTATTGATAATATCATAGACATCATTCCCAATGAGTGGGAATCTAAGAGAACTACTATTGATGAGAATAGAAAGGTTACTCATATTTCCTTAGATGGGCTGTTTGGAACTCTTCTTCAGCATGAGACTAGAATGAAGAGAGATGCTGATAATATAAAGAAGAAGAATGGAAATGGTAGTGTTTCTTTTAGTACAACTTCCAATCGTATGAAAGCCAAGACTCCTTAGAAAGTTACTAGATCTAAATCTAAGAAATTTGTTATCCAGTCTGAATCTAGTGGAAGTGAATCCTCAAAAATTGAATTAGAAAATCTTGCTCGAAGGATGAACAAGATAGCTGGACAGAGGAACTTTCAATCCAAATATAAGAAAAAGGAAAGGAAATATAATAAAGATTCAGAAGTTACATGTTATGAATTCAAGAGAGAAGGACACATAAGACATGATTATCCTATGCTCAAGAGAAAAGAAAGAAAGGAAAGTAATTCAGAGAGAAATAGAAAGAAGTATTACAAGGATAAAGGTAAGAAGGTCTTGAAAGATAATGACACCTGGAGTGCCAGTGGTGGATACTCTTCAGATGAATCTTCAGATTATAAATCTTCTGGACAGAATAATCTTGGTCTAATAGCCAGACTACCTATTGACAATAATTTTTTAATGGCTAAGGTACATAATGTTTAATCAATGACCAATGTTTATTTGAATTCTAATGATAGTAAATACTATAACTCTTCTAATGAAGAATCTTCTTATGATTAAGATAATACTTTACCTTATTATGAAGAAGTTTCTAGGTTTTCTAAACTTCTTGAGATTGAGAATTCAAAACTCATGAAAAAACTTGATAAGGAAAACTCTAGGAATACTATTCTTACTAAGGAAATATCATATCATTCTAAATATCTTGATAAGAAAAATTCTTATTTTGAAAGTATTTAAAAAATATTGAGGAAGTAAGTTTTGAGAAGAATAAACATTCCCAAGATCTATAAAATGTAATTTCTAAGAAAAATGATTTCGTGCCTAGCTCTAGTTAGAAATCAAATCTTTTTTAAGACAAGAACTTGGTTATCAAACTTAAATCTGAAATATTTTCCTTGAGGAAGTGTTTTTCAAACTTTACCTAGGTAAAGAAAATTTTCATAAAATGTATTCTCAAATCTGACCTCTAAGGAATAGTTCTGGTTTTGGTTACACTAGTTCTAAACCAATTTTTAACAATAATTATTTTGTTCCTCAAAGTGCTCCATTCTGTACTAAGTGTCAGTGTGGTGGACATTGGGAAAATAATTGTTCTCTAAAAAAACCCAGTCTTTAGGATTTCATAAAGCCTATTTCTCTAAAAAGATATGGGTGCCAAAAAAACTTCTTTCTGAGATTTCCATATCAAAGAAATTATGGATTCTGAAAACCTAAATTTTTCTTATTTTCAGGAAAATAGGGAAAGTACCAACAGAAATACATGCTACATGGATAGTTGATGTTCCTGTCATATGACTGGTAACAAAAACTATTTTGAAAATATTATCAAGATGAAATGATAAAAAGTAAATTTCAGAGATAATGCTCAGGGAGAAATTATTGGTATAGGTAACATCTTTCTTCTTATAAAAACTTTTATTTCAAATGTTTTATTTGTTAAGGGTCTTAAGTACAACCTCATTAGCATAATCCAATTATGTGATGAAGGCTACCTTGTGAATTTTAGGAATGACAAATGCCTAGTACACAATTCCAAGGAAGAGTTTATTCTTTCTTCCCATAGGAAAGAGAATGTTTACACACTAAACTTAGAAGACCTTAGGAGACAAGAATTACCTTGCCTTAGTGCAATGTAAGATCACTCTTGGTTGTGTCATAGAAGGTTAAGACATTGTAACCTTAGAAACTTATGCAAACTTTCTAAGAAAATATTAGTTAAGGATCTACCGGTGCTTATATTTGATTCTTCAAAAGTTTGTGACCCTTTTCAATATGGAAAGAAACATAAATCAAGTTTTAAATCAATCATTGAAGTCTCAACTACTGATGCATTGCAGCTAGTGCATATGGATCTTTTTGTTCTAACACAAACTGGAAGCATTCGTGGAAAGTACTATGTATTTGTATTGGTTGATGATTACACTAGATTTATGTGGGTCTATTTCCTAGCAAAGAAGTATGAAGATTTTTCTTATTTCAAATGTTTTAGAGCCCAAGTGAAAAATGAGAAAAATATTCCATTGATAACTATTCATAGTGATCATGGAGGATAATTTCAAAATTATGATTTTGAAACTTTTTGTAGTAGAAAAGGTATTACTCACAACTTCTCAGCACCCAGAACACCTCAATAGAATGGTGTTGTTGAAAGAAGAAATATAATTCTTCAAGAGATAACTAGAATCATGTTGAGTGAATATTCTGTAGCCAAACATTTTTAGGATGAAGCTATAATTACTTCTTGTTATACTATAAATCGATTTTTGATTACACCATTTCTTAATAAAACTCCTTATGAGTTATAGAATGGTAGAAAACCTATACTTTCCTACTTTAAGGTTTTTGGTTACAAGGTATTAATTATGAATACTAAAGATAATCTACATAAATTCACACCAAAATCTGATGCAGGAATTTTCTTAGGCTACTCCACAACTTATAAGGAATATAGAGTTGTCAATAAAAACACTTGTATTGTTGAAGAGACAGTACATGTCAAATTTGACCAAACCGATCCTTTTGTTTTTAAACAACCCCAACCTTCATCCTCGGATGTGTTTTCAAAAACTGAAATTCAACCTTTGATAGAAAATCCTTATGATAAGGAAAATTTTCAAGAATATACTACTGAAACATTTACCCCAGAATATTTTCTACCCTATGTTGATGAATAGGTTTTAAAAACCCCAAATTAGTCATTTCTCAAGAATAATCCTAGTGATAGCATCATTGGTGATTTAAATCAACCTGTAAGGACTAGAAGTTCCTTAAGAAATGAAGTAGAAAATCTAGAATTCCTTTCCCAATTATAACCAAAAATCAATGATGAAGCTTTAGGTGATGATGATTGGATTCAAGCCATGCAAGATGAACTAAATGAATTTTAAAGGAATAAAGTATGGACCATGGTTGAAAGTCCTAAGGAAACTTATGTTATTGGAGTAAAATGGGTCTTCAGAAATAAGTGTGATGAAAATGGAATCATTGTTATAAATAAAGCTAGATTAGTTTCTAAAGGCTATAATCAACAATAAGGAATAGACTATGAAGAAACCTATGCTCCAATAGCTAGACTTTAATCTATTCGTATTTTACTTGCCTTTATAGCATTCTTCAATTTCAAACTTTTTCAAATGGATGTGAAATGTGCTTTTCTTAATGGTTATGTTCAAGAGGAAATTTTTTTTGAACAAACTCATGGCTTTGAAGATACATAACATCCTGATCATATTTTTAGACTAATCAAAGCTCTGTATGGACTTAATCAAGCCCCTTGATCTTGGTATGATAGACTTACATGATTTTTGCTTCAAAATAACTATGTTAAGGGAAATGCAGATCCAACCATTTTTATAAAGAAAGATAAGAAAAATGTTTTGATTGTTCAAATTTATGTTAATGGCATTATATTTGGTTCAACTGAGAAATCTTTAACTGATTCCTTTGCAGATCTAATGAAATCTAAGTTTGAAATGAGTATGATGGGTGAGTTAACATTTTTTCTTGGTTTTAAAATTTTTCAAAAACCATAAGGAATCTATATATCATAACATAAGTATATTAAACATCTTATTAAAAAGTATGGATATGAAAGAACTAACAGTATAAGTACTCCCATTGGTACCTCAAACAAACTTGATCTTGATGAAGCTGGGAAACCATTAGATCAAAAAACATTTAGAGGTATGATAGGAAGTTTACTTTACTTAATAGCTAGTCATCTAGACTTAATGTTTTCAGTATTCTTGTGTGCTAGATTTCAATCCAATCCTAAGGAATCTCACTTAAAGGTAGTGATAATAATTTTTCACTACTTAAAGGGAACCATGGATTTAGGACTCTTTTATACTTTTGGAAACGATTTTGTTTTAAAAAGTTTTTCGGATGCTGACTTTGGTGGATGTAGAATGGATAGAAAGAGTACATCTGAAACGTTTCATTTATTAGGAGATTCATTAGTTTCTTGGTCTTGCAAGAACCAACACTCAGT
Organism: Viscum album; assembly: GCA_963277665.1. NCBI lineage: Eukaryota > Viridiplantae > Streptophyta > Magnoliopsida > Santalales > Viscaceae > Viscum > Viscum album. Next base: position 1,633,054,258 of record OY728122.1, read on the forward strand.
AGCACTTTCCACTGCTGAAGTTGAATATATAGAAGCTGGAATTTGTTGTGCCCAAGTGTTGTGGATGCAACATACACTCACAGACTATGGTATGAGTTTTACCAAAACACAAATTTTGTGTGATAATACAAGTGTCATTTCCCTTAGTAAAAACCTTACACATCACTCTCGTGAAAAACACATAGATATTAGGCATCACTTTCTTAAGGATCACACATAAAAAGGGGATATCATTATTCAATTTATCGGAATGCAAGATCAACTTGCTGATATTTTCACAAAATCTTTACCCTCCGATAGATTTGAATACATTAAACAGAAGTTAGGAATGATAACCATAAGGTAATCCTCCTTGATTAACTTCCTGTTGAACTATTCTTCTTACTATAATAAACTCCTTTTCATAGGGGGGTACATTTGTAATGAAGTTTTTCATATTTTTCATAGTTGGTTTTTCAAATTTTCGTAATGAAAATTTTCGTAGTTAGTTTTTCAAAAATTTTGTAATGAAAATTTTCGTAGTTATTTTTTCAAAATTTTCGTAACGAAAATTTTCATACTCAAAATTTTCATAGTAGAATTTTGGTACTCCAAATTTTTGTAATAAAATTTTCGACCTTAGATTTTTTGTAATAAGTTTTTCAAATTCAAATTTGTCTTAATAAAAATTTATTCAAGAAGAATATCACCTATTACGAATAATCATCCTAGAAATATGAAATGTATGATTTACTTCTTAAATTTTCATAGTTAATATTTCATTGCTAGTATTTTCTTTTGAATTTTAAATTCTCGGATTCTAGTTTCCTTAAAAAAACCTCAAAAGATCAGATCCGACCCAATTTTTCCTTGTAGCTATCATATCAACCGTTAAATTAGATCAGAAAGTTTCTCAACCGTTAGATTGGTTTTGGAAGATGAAAGGTCACCTCCATCTCCTATATAAAGGACCCCCGCAGGGTTGTACCACATCGGTTTTTAAGCTCTCGTGTGCTGATGTTTGGCCCCCTTTCTTAAGCCTATTCCAAATCTCTCAGAGTTCCTCCAATATGAATGTCTGTAGAAGCCTCTTCTCAAGATATGTCTACCGTGAATCCAATCTCAAATTGTAAAGTGTACAGGGAAATTTTGGTCCATCCAAACTTTTTTAAATACGATTCTATTATTTCTAAGAATATCAAGCTTAATGGATGGGAAAGCATGTGCATATCAAAGACAGGGAATCAAGACTTAGTTTATCTGTATTTGTTTATAGAATTTTATGAGTCATTTTCTTTCTTTAAGGAAGATGTCATAGAAAAATTCTACTTGAAGAGTTATGGAAAAACTTATAAACTCACATACACCAAGGCTGCTAGCTTGATGGAGTTATCTTATGAAGGGGAAGCCGAGTTTTGCTCTCACAAACTACCGGATGTTCAGGGAAGTTTTATTAAGGTTAAAGATTTGGAATGTCTTAGACTATCAGATGTCAAGACCGCAAAGATTGCTCACTTATCTATCAACAATCGGATCCTGCAATTATGGGTTCAAGGTTTTTTCGTATCGAGAAAAGGTGATATGGACACCTTAAAGAAAAGTGACATATATATCTTGGATTTCTCTGTAAATCTATAGAAAATCAATTTGATGAGGCACATTCTCATTATGATAGAGAATATCAAAAATGGGAATTTGAGAGATCAGATTATTATATATCTTGCCTTACTTTCCAAGATGATTGTTCGGTGTCTTGAATCATTCAAGATCCCTTGCAGTTCCAAGCCAAGGAATTGTAAAGTTATACTTGTAAGTGATGAAAATTTGAAAAGAATGAATATGGGATTTTCTAAGGAGTCAGGAGAGTTTTATTATCTTCCAGTGGAAGAGGCATATGTCATTCAGGAAAATGCTGAAAAAGATGAACCATCAAAGATGGCCGGAAAGAAAAGAAAGTTGAAGGAAGTGGAAGTATAAGACAAAACCCCTATGTATAAGGAATTCCTATCTGCAACTCCTAAACCCAAGAAGCAGAAAGCCTACCCAGATGAAGTTTTAGCAAAATGGAGGGACTATAAGAAAAATAGAAAAGGAGGGGAGCCACAGTTCGGTTTGGATCTTACTGAGGCTAAGGCCTTGAAATAATCAACTGCTGAAGATCTTGAGAAGAAATCCAAAGAGAAGGAACTTAAGAAGAAAATGTCTAAGGCCAAGATTGTGCAATCTCCCTTGAAGGCTACTTAAGTAGCATCTGAGAATATTCTATTTCCACAATCATTCTTGACAGAGCCTTTACCTGAGACTCCAGGGAATAATTTCTTCACCCAGGGAAAAGCTAAAGAAAAACTTGTTGAAGAAGTGGAAGAAGTAGAAGAAGTGGAAGAGGTGGAAGTAGAAGAAGAAGAATAAGAGAGTGGTAACACAGATGATCTTATAAAGAAAATTGAAGATTATCAAGACAAGGGAACCCCATCTAAAAAAAATTCACTCTGTACTTTTGAAGCTGAATCCTCCAAGATTGTCACTCCAGAGAAGTATGAAGAGAAGGATGAAGAGAAGGATAGAAATAAGGGTGAAGAGAAAGGTGAAGAAGAAGTTGATAAGTTGTCTGAAGAAGAAATTCTAAATCGTGATTTCATTCACCCAGAGGATGTTGAGGCTAGAAATCAGAAATAAGAGGTAGATGAAGATAGAGTTGTGTAGTTGTCTGACAGCGAGCATGAATCCCCTGATGGGGAAGCCGTACCGAGAATTGATAAGGGTAAACAAGTGTTTTTTGATACTCCTAGAAAATATTTAGTGTATAAGAAGGAAGTTGAAGGAACTTCAAAGATGAAGCTTGTTGAGCTTCAAAGACAAGCATCACCAAGTAAAGTCTCAGATTCTGAATCATCTTCGCTTGGTCATGATTTTTTTGAAGAATCCTTGAAGAAGCTTGTTGGGTCAATTAGGACTTTTTCAAGCATAGATTCTAGATTCCAAATGCTCCAACATTCTCTTAATCAGAAATCTTATTTGGTGTCCATGGTAATGGACAAGTGTGTCAAGATGGAATCAGATTTCAAAACTTTCCTCATAGGCTACAAAGCTCACAGAAAGTCGTGTAAGAAGATAGCTAGCTGGTCAAAGAGGATAGTACAAGAAATAAGTGAGCTTGATCAATTTCAATAAGATGTCAAGGAAGATTTTGATACCAAAGACACCAAAATCAAGGATCTTACAAATAGATTTAAGGAAAAGTTGACTCTAGAACAAAATACTCAGATTCAAGAGGTGAAAGACTTGAATGGGAAGTTTAACTCTGTAGCTCAAAGCGGGAAGAGGGAAATAAATCTTCGGATTGAGTTTTAATAGAAGCTTGTGAAGCAAGATGAGTTTTTGAAGGCTCATGAAAAATTTCTTAAGTCTCAGGAAGAGAGAATCAAATCTCTAGAGAATAAAGCTGAGGAAGATCACAAGGAATTCAATAAGCTAAAAACCATTGTGAAAAGGATAATACCCAAGGAAGAATAAGAAAAATAGACCCAATCTGATATTTTGTTGTAATGTTTTTCCTTGTACAAATTCTTCCATCTATAATGAAATTTTGGTTTCTTGTTTTTGTTTAGTTTTTTGTACTAATATTTCAGGTACCATATTTTTTCCATTCCCTCAAACTCTTTTTGAAAATCACAAAGGGGGATAAGGAAAAATAATTCTAAATGGGACAAGGAAAATGATTTACAAGTATATAAGAAATATCCACAAGTAAGGGGGGGTTTATCTAAGGGGTAGTTTTTTCATTATGAATATTTTCACATTCAAATGAAAATTCTCATTCCATAAATCTAGAATACGATCCTTAGTGTTCCAAAGCCTAAGGGGTAGTTAGTCGTATTCACCATTGTCCATGAACAAAGGGAGATAAGTTTTATTTTCAAAGTTTAGTAAAATATTTTCTAAGTCCTTATATTCTTTTTCGTAAGGATGTTTGTGATTTCAAAAAAGGGTGAGGTTGTTGAGACAATAAGGTTTTCCTTATGAATTTTCCATTCCTTCATGCTTGGGGGATATTGTTAAGACAATAAGGTTTCCTTATGAATTTACCATTCCTTATTCTTTTGAAAATCACAAACACCTTATCTTAAGGAAAATCTCATTTTACTCTATATTTTAATTCTATAAGGAAAAATTTCATTCCCCAAGGAAACTTATCTTTACCATGTTTATTGTTCATATCATAATTTGTCTAAGTGTAAAATTCAGTTTGAAACCAAAACCTCAGAATACTATATTTACCTAGATATGAAACATTCTATTTTAGGATCCGAATTCTCGGAATTCTGGTTACGAACTCTTTTGAGTTCTGACTCCGAATTCTGAATCAGAATTCTGGTTATGAACTTCACTAAGTTCTAACTCCGAATTCTGAATACGAATCCTGGATATGAACTTCTCTGATTTCTAACTCCGAATTCTGATTATGAATTCTGGATATGAACTTCTCTGAGTTCAGACTCCGAATTCTGATTAAGAATTCTGGATACAAACTTCTCTGAGTTCTGACTCCGAGTTCTCTGAATTCAGGTTCTTAAATCTTATGAGTTCTGACTCTGAATTCTCATGAACTCCGACTCCGAACATTGTAAGTTCAAGTTATAAATTCTTGTGATTCCAGACTCCGAATTTCATTGAAATTCAGACTCCAGAATTCTATAGAATTCAGGTTCTGAGTTCCTAAAAAATAGAATCTGAATATCCTTGTACTATAGACTCCGAATTCATTTTTGGTTAGACTCTGAACTTTCATTTACTTACATTCCAAATATCATATTTTGGTTATGCTTACATTTTTTTAGTTATAAAACGATGTCGTGCTTTTAGTTACTCACTAACCATTGTTTGAGTGACACATGTACAGGTCCATCTGAAATTCAAGGAAAAATATGACCGTTGGAGGAGGGAGTCGACCTTTGAAGTTGTGTCTATAAATAGGAGCTCATTTGAAAGAGCTCAAGACTGTTCGACAACTCTAGAGACCACATGCTGTTGAAGTGATTTCTAGAGAGAGACCTTCATTACCTTGTGCGTACTAAACTTCTTGTTCAGATTTTCTTCGTGCGACTCCGATTGTTGCTATGTACAATAGAGTTCTTCTGGGGATAGGAAGACAGAGGTGCCGACTACCTTGAAGTTGAGGGCTTCCTTGCTGAGGAAGACAGAGGTGTCGACTACCTGATAGTTGAGGGCTTGCGGGGATTTCATGAAAGACTCCGATCTTTGTATCAACGAATTACCCTGGTGTGGGTAAGACAGACTTTCTTGAAAGTATAAATCAAGGGACCTTTATCCAAGGTTTTTGGATACCCTTGTCTTTGGGTTAAAAGACTTACTACTTGTTACTTGCTTTGTTACAAGTTTTCTGCTGCATTTGTATTGTTGAGGAAAGTATAAATATCTTATACTTCCTTATACTTGTACTCTGATTAATTTAGATTTTATATACTTTAAGGTATAATCTTAGTTGTTGTAAACTTTTGTTAAGTTTCACTTCTGGAATCATTTTTCTGAAATCAATCAAGTTAGTATAACTTAGAGACGTTGTGAATTTTGGTTATTCAAAATTTCCTTAAGGATTTTTAAAATATACATTTCACCCCCCTCTTGTATTTGAGAATCTCATTATTACATATTCAATCCTACATTTGGTATTATAGAGTATATCATACTCACATACCATCTCAATATATATTAGGTTTAAATATTCAGGAATAGGTAAATTATTATGAAACACCATGTCATGTGATTAGAAGTTTTGGTTTAGTATATTATTACTAGAATAAGTTGATGATTCATATTAACGGAAACATTAAAAGTAAATAAATGGGTTTTCCCATATATTTATTATTTATTATTAGGTTAATATAGATCAAAAAATCATTGTATTGGTTGATATATAATTTATATGTTGAAGATCCTTAGATTTATTTACATTGTATTTTCAGCATGATTTCACTTACTTTAAAATGATATCATGAGCATGTGAATTGTCTTAAATTAATAGATAAAAGGGATCTGAAAAATAAAATTCATAGAGAGTGTAGGTGGTAGAAATGATCCATGGTATAGTTTATGTTTTTGGTTTCCTCATTGGGAAGATACTTTTACAAATTGTTCTTTAAATTATAGTATTGGATTCCCCCATGATGACCACCCCCTATTATGCAGGAAGGGGTGGATGAGAATGTTTCAAAATTTGGAGTGTAAGTTGACCCTCATGTATTATATAGAATTTATAAATTTCTCCATATTGTTAGCTAATGATCTCCCTGGATATATCCATCAGCTTCTATCATTTAAGTAATTTTCAATTTCATCATCTTCCAAATTTTTAGGGTTTCATATTTTTAAGAGAATTAAAACCCTAGAAAAACAGTTGGTTTATTTATCCTCTTCGTGTTTGAGTGTTTTGATTTATAATGTTGGGATGTGATTATTGAGTATAAAAACGACTCATGTGTCACCTAGAAATAATTCTAAGAGCTCCTTTTGAGAAATAGTACCATGAAAACCTATATTAGGTAAAGACCATGGTGTTTTTGAATATCCATAAATGCATGATTTATATCATATAATACAATTTCATGTTCACATATATATTATATATCACAATTTATTTTAGTGGAGATGAATAATCCAATGTGATGAATTATGATGGTTTCTGAATAGGGATAGATTTTTTTAACATTAGAAACAACTACTATGAGGATAAGACTAACCATCATTATGATGATCGTAATTCCCTGTACCTAATTTGGGCATTATTGACTATCCTGAATCACTGATATCCAACATTTTTTGTATTGTATACTAATTTAATTTTGGAGTTTTAGGATAGTCAAGAATTCCTAGATTTGGGATAGAAAATTTTTATCATCATAGGGATGGTTAGTCCTATCCTCATAGTAGTTGTTTCTAATGTGAAACAAATCTATCCCCCTTTGGTGGATTTATATCCTAACATGTTCCTTGAATCCTTTTCAATAATACCCCCTAATATAAAGTATAATTCACCATTTATATTCTTCCTAGAACTAAACTAATTTTTATTTTTCCTATCACATGGAACAAATAGAGTTAAATGAATTACACACTCTGTTGGCGGAGCTTGAAGATAAAGGACTTATTCAGATGAGAACCACTCATTGGGGAACACCAATCCTCTATTCTATGAATTATTATGATAGTCTATGTTTATATGAAAACTTTAAAAATATTAATTAGGTAAAAATAAAGATATACTATCAATTTCCTATAATTATTTCTATTTAGGATTAATTAATAGGTTCAATGTGGCTCTCTCAAATTGGAATATTATAAAGATACCATTAGTTTTATATTAATCAATAAGACATTCAAATGGACACATTTTAAATCTAGTGTGGTTATTATGAATATCTAGTAATTCCATTTGGTTTAATAAATTATCTATCTTTATTTATGGATCTAATGAACATAGTCATTCATTTATTCTTAGGTTCATTCATTATTGTGTTTGTGGATGGTATCATTATCTCTTTTAGGTCTCATATTGATAAGGATTGATATCAATGTATTGTTATATAAATCCTAGTGAAATATTAGCTCTGTGAAATGATATGAAAATATTACTTCTTCATATATGATTTCATGTTGCTTGGGAATGTAATCTATGAATTTGATATCTTCATAGATCCTAAGAAGGTGTAGTTAGACAAAACCAAGAATTTCCCATGAAACATCTCCAATATAAAATGTTTTCTTAGGAATACATGGTATTCTCACCACTTTATTTTGTATTTTAACAATATTTCTACTCTTATGACCACTTTTACTAATATATGGGTTAAATATTAGTTGTTAGAATAGTTTGAATCATCTTTCTATGAGTTTATAGACTATTTATCCATAACTATATACCTCGTTTTACCTTATGTGACACCCTTGTGTCATGGTGTTGTTCTTTTTGTGTTATTAGGTCAAGTGGAGGACTACTTTGATATTTCACAGAGTTTTGGCTGAAAACATGGAAATATTTTTGGTTTTCCTATTATTAATGGTTAAGGGGAAACCATGTAGACTCCCTTCACAAGGATCTATTTCAGTTTATTTTTAACTACACATTGTTTTTTATCATTTCATGAGCATGGTTAAGTACAAATTTTGTGGCTCCTTGGAGAGACTATATAGGGCCTTTTGGGTGTTTCATTTGAGGAATTTGATTTTTTCATGGTTTTTTAAATCGTGTGGATAGCATGTGGTTAGTTTTTCGATTTTTGATAAAGCCATTTTCACAGCTTCAATATGGTTTTTTAACTATGCAGGGAACCCCAAAATGTTTTGTAGGGATTAGGTTGGTTCTAGAGTAAGGCACACAATTTTTCTAACACATGTTTCCTTTAATGGGTAACCATGTGAGTGGGTTCTTGGCCTTGGAATTTTCCAACATATGATTAGCATAGGGTTTGAAAAATCACGTGTCCAAACCATGCACCCTCTTTAGGTGTTCAAAATTTGGTATTTTTTCAAAATACCCATTTCGATTTTTAAGGGGTTTCACACCACATTTCTTACCCTAGGAATAGGTTTACCCTTCAGTGCCAAGGTCTATATCCACTACCATCCAACTCTTGTTTTTGAACCCTCTTTGACGATTTCCAAGATAATTAAGGGAGCTATTATTTACTTTCTCACTTCATCTGGTATCCCTCTATTCTCTTTTGGTTTTGGATTCCCCCTTGAACAATAGTTATCATCTTGCTTGATTTTATAAATCTTGGTGGATATAATCATAATTATTGTTGTCTCTAGGGGTTTTAGACACTCTTTATTGTCTCTTGGGTGGGTTTATATATTCGTTTTTTATGAAATTATAAATATATGTAATATCACCTTGGTGATTTAAAACCATTTTTTATTGTTTTGAGCTCATCATAATTCAGTATCTATGTAAATCCCATGTTTTCATGTCTGAAATAGAATGTATTTTTATTCTAATATTCTTCGAAAATTTATTATGGATTTTTGAAATTTTTTCATGTTGTGAAATGGGTTTCGACCTAGTTCTGGTCTTTAATGAGAGAAACAAGGCTCTAAATAAAATTATGTTTTTAATCAATGTGTTAACCTAGAAATGGTTTAAAAATAGGTCCACATGTGTATTTCAAATAGTGATTTCTAATGTTTGTGTGGATTACTCATTGATAAATTACATGGTGGTTTTTTTAAAATCATTGGTTTGGAAATAGATGAACCTTTATCCTAGTTTGGTTTTAAAAATGAAGGACCCTTGATCAATGGTATAATTGAATAGTATTAAAAGAAATTGGTAATTTATTAGATCCATTTATGGAATGTTTTAATTTTTATTTTATGAAAGATGTGAAGGAAATACAGTCCATTGGCCAAGTTTCTAATTTTCAAAGAAGAGAGTCATCATGCAAGGGTGATGTTGAATATTTTTTAAATTATTGGGTATTTTTATTCATTTTCCAAATGGTTTTTAAAAAGTATTTAAGGAAATTGGAAAAAGGTGTTAGCATTCTGATCCATGTTTTAGTGTTCAAGGACCAATTGGAAAAAAAAATTAAATGTTGAGATACACCCTTTGATTTCTCCTTTATTGAAAAATGACATGTGGGTTCTGGATCACTATGTGATACTTGTTTCTCCCCTTCTGTTTAAATATTCTTGGTATACCTTGAGTGCATGTTATCTTTGGATTTGGGGACTTATATCATTATTTTTTGCGGTGAGGGTAGTTATGGTTATGCCTTTTGTGTTAGATAAGGCTTTTTTTCACTACATGACACTTCCAATATAGATCATGGGATGGAGGGTACTAAGTGGGATCTCTAGCTTGTTCCTCAAGTTGGTTAACATGCTACTCATTTCCTACTAGTCATGTTATATAGATGTTCTAGGTGGCATTTTTTTATCCCTGTGATGCTTATGTGGGCTCCCATGATGACATTTGTGGACTTATCATATGCTAGAATCTATTTCAGATGGATATTCAAATATATAATTACATTTATAGAATATTAGTGACATTGGTAAGATCTCACAACACATTCAATTGCTTGATTTTTAGTTATTGAATGAAGGGATTATTATCTAGTTCTTGTTTTCACCATTTCCCATTATTTAATTATTATGGAACCATTCTCTGATTATATTTTAGATACGTCGAGTGATGCTTGGTTCATGGTTTTATATTCTTGACCCATGTGCATGTTGGGTCATTTCTCTTGAAAATGATTTTTCAAAGATGTTTAAAGAACATGTTTTGAATTTAAAAACTATTCTGTGAGTTCTTTGAATTGGATTTTGAAATGGGGCTCGATTTAAAGTTAGATTGTCTCGTTATATTATTTAAGGTCACTATTTTCATTTAAATAAAACAATGGGTTTTTTTAAAATGTTAATAGTGTTTTTGAATTTGGAAAATTTATTAGTCTAGTGGATTTGTTATTTTTAAATGTGTTTTTTTAGTTTTGGAAAAAAAAAGTGAAATTTTTATTTTACATGTGATTATGTACATGTTCATATTTCTAGATATATTATGTCTATAGAGGTCATTTTTTTGTTTAATTTTTAGCTAACATTGATGAATTCTCTTATGAAACATGTTTCATAGTTTTTTGTGGGTTATGGTGACTAATTGGTATTTCTAGATCATGACTATATATTTCAGGTTATTGGTTCTCAGTTGGATCCTTATTTTTTCATTATCGGAGAAGCGGGGTGAGTTTCGTTGTGGGGAGTGACCAAATTTTATGTGGAGATAGATCAGGCTTCGATTGAGAAGATTTTTTTTATTTAATATGGTTAAGTATATCTGCATATATATTAGTTATAGATTTTTTATATATAAATGGGTTGGATCATTGTAGTTGGTTATTACATGTTTGGTGTGTTTAGTAGTTTTTCTTCATGTATTCATTTTTTATGATATTTTGTATCACTATTTCAGGAATAACTATTTGCAAAGATGGTCTTGTGAAGCCTTGGAGATTTTTTCTATCCCATGGGGATATAGAATGACTTTTTGGCCTTGTGATGGGATAGTTCAGGTACCAAGTAGGATGGAAGCTCATGATAGTTCATTAAATCACATTATAGAAAATTTATTTGAGGTATATTATGATTTTTACTCAGTTTTCCAGGGATGGGTTCTCAAATAGGATCATCTGGTGGTGGATTTGTTTTTTTAAAAAGTATCCTTATAAAAATAACTAACCTACAAATGATTTAGTGTTATCCACTACCATTAATTCTCTGATGTTCTAGAGGCACTACCAATATAATGAATTCATTGTAATGTTCATTGACAATGACACACGGAAGTAAATATTTCATAATTATACTTAAATAAAATCCAATGCCGATTTGTGCAATACCTTTAGAATGTTGGTGAAATATCCAGTAGTATTATGGTATTTTAAAAGTATTTACTACCCCACTTAGCAGTAAATAATACCCTCTAAGGTTTCATAAAGAAAAGTTCAGATGGAAGTTAATGCCATTGATGGATGAACACCATTTCTAAATGACAAAAGATCTAATTGGGATACACTTATAACACATTCAAATCATGTATTTTTTGGTGGTGTAGGTTAAGGAAACCTAGATATATGATTCAGATTATGTCATCATTCAAGTTAAACATGGTGGTGGGAAGATCCTCAATGACTAGTTTCAATATTTTACTTCCTTCTTATATATCCATGGAAAGTTGATCATCCAAAATTGTATCAGAGAAAATGTGATAAAATAACACCTTGGTTCATAATGGGGTATTTAATCTAGAATCATATAGATGTATTATGATATTAATAAAAAAAAAATTCCTCTCATAATGTAGGGGATCATATGGTTTTTTATTGCATGACTTACCTGTTAGCAGGTAAAGGTAAGTCAACTGAGGCTTGGGTTACTCTCCAACCACTTAATTTTATAGAATGTAAATGCTTTGAGATAAATATGGGTTTTATAAAAAGTTTATCACTATATTTTACGATTAGGGATAACAACATTTAAGATAAATAAATAGGTAATGTTGGTTAAAAATCTTATTATAACTTCTTAAATCTAGAGAATTTCCAAGATCGATATGGGATGGTGATCCCTATAATTCAATGTGGGGGTACTTGTCTTCCTATGGGTTTTATCACAGTTAGGTTATATATGGATGCATAAATAGGTTAATATTATTTTGATATATATTAATCCTTTTGAAATCGTGGTATATTTTAGATAAACTATTTATTATCTTTCTCTCCCACTAAAATTTAATTCCCTACATTACACTTTCCATGATTCCCAAATGAGGTAATATATACCAGACACAATGAATGTGATTTAATATGCTGATTTGATGCTCAAGGTTGATGCATCCCATTTGGATTATTATGTTTATATCATCAATCAGTGTTAGAAAGTGCTACTGGAAAAGTTAATTCCCCTTGTTTGGGTAAAATGGCCACATCGAATTCCCCATAATGAAACATGACAATGACAGGATGAGATGAAAATGTAATAGATTAAATTTTTCCCTCATTATGCTGGTTTACTATTATCGGTCATGGTAATCCCATGGATGGGGATGTTTTAAGGACCAAAAAAGTGTGGGATATATTTATATTTCATTTCATGTAATTTAATTTCATTTCATGATATTATTTTTTATTAAATAAGGAATTAGAGGGTACAAGAAGTGATTGGAGTAATAAGGGGGGTAGGGTTTGGTGTAGAATTTACATGGTACCCAAGGATCTAGTACTAAGTTCCTGTTGGGGTGCTGGGATCCAAGTGGTTCTATTTAAACTATCGGGTACCTAGTGAAATTTGACTATTTACCTATTAAACCCTTCAGGAAAATCCCTTTTAAAAGGAAATTTTTGTAATTTTAAATAATAAATTGGTCCTTTTAACCCATCTTTACTCAATATTTTACATCATTTATTTTTATTTGATCTCTCATTTAATATCTCTCTATAATCCAAATGGATCTTGAACCTTCCATCACCACATCATGATCCAAGTGTATATTATCTTTCATTGGGTATAGTTCTCATTAAGGAAATGGCCATAACATTGTATAGTTATCTATATTTTCTGGTTTCCTTGATTACCGTGGATAAAATCCATCTGCCTCAATTATTAGGTATTTTAGAATACATAAAACCAATTGGATTAATTCCATGTATTCTTATATGGATGATTAGTCTAGGAAAAGATAAGGTAATTTTTCTATCTTGGTTTTTGTATGTGCACATATTAAATAGTAGTTACTTGAATCCCTCAACTCAATTCTACAGTGGTTATTTTTATTAGTGGAAGAGTATAATCTATTTCTTGGTGCCTAAAAGATTTTTTATAGTTAATTTTTTTATGTATCCCTTATTTTTATCATAGAGAGTAATGTAAAAAATGATTTTTGACTGACTAGAACAAAATAAAATAATATTCTAAAAAATTAATTATTTTCTTTAAAAAATAATATAAAAGAGATAAATGTTTAGTGAAGCCAACCAAAATTGTTCAGGATAACATAATTGATCATTTACTTTTCTAACATGTATATATTTTGTTTAATTCCTAATGATTATTATGTTTTCTTACCAGGTATAGTTAGATATGAAAGATAAATAATAGCTTTTTCTACTATTTACCTAATTTCAAAGGGATTTTTTATTTTTTATTTTTTAGTTTATCTTCCTCAAGTTAAAAAAGATGTAATGAAAGTGTAGTATAAATAGTTATTCATGATGGGAATATCTTGATATATTTATTATATAAATCATGACCAAGTACCCAAATTAAAATAAATATATGGTTTATATGGGGTGGGATAACAATGCCATGGATTTTTACCCATTTCCCTATTCATGAAGGGATGTGTTAAAATATGTCTCTTACTTTGGTATACCTATCCCCCCACCCAATTTGAGGGGCTTATATAGCTCAAGATTTATTACACACATCTATATATACAAGAGGTAACATATGTATAAATTTTATATATTTATTTTTTTATCACACTAAATTCCATGAGGATGGAACCAACATAGTGTCTCAAATCCTAAGATGATTCTCAAAGTACGTGGTACTAGTAAGGAACCTTACTACATAGGTAATTACTTGAAATTAATTATTCCTTTGGATGATTATTTGTTAAGGTATTGATTTTATAATTCTTCTTGTTCCTCTATATTTTAATTATTAATAATATACACTCTAGTCTATAATAATTTATTAGTGGTGGAGTGGAGAGCACCTATTGGGAATTTTCTAAATCATTCCCTAAACATGCATCTAAATGACGTGTGAATACACTTATGTTTATAGTATGGGTAATGGAATGTATATAAATCATGGGAGCTAAGAAACCTAAAGAATGAAGGATGAGTGATCCCTTTTTAGGATTTAGAAAGTATTTATGAATTTCGACATTAGGTATGTTCACTTTACTCCATGAGATATTTTTTAGGCTTGGCTATTCTGATTTGGGTCGTTAGGAAATGTTTTTCCTACATATCTTATGTATATATATATTTTTATTTTTCTCACACACTTTGATCATAATAAAGACTATTTTTAGCATTTAATATTCATGTGATGTTATTCATTTTTCATTATTTAACATTTTCATCTACTTCTATTTATAACTAGTTCATGTGCGAAACATGAAACATATATATATATGAACATAATTGATTTATTATCTCTTAATGGGGGACCCCATCTCCCGAACTTATGTTACTTGACCCAAAATGTTTATTCAAAAGTATGGTGGTTGTGAAGTTCAACTATAGTATTTTTATAATGTGACTTTCACATCGTTCATGTTTTTGAGTAATGGATGTTATAAAGAATGAATGTTCTAAGAATCAAGATGATCCATTGTGGGATATAAATTTTTTCATAAATAACTATTTTTTATTTCTAAATTCTATTGTGTGTTTGGTAAACCGTAACCTTCTAATTGATCTTGTCTAAGTAATCAGCCTTCAACATAACACAATCTCATGTTTTAATCAAGAATTTAGTTTATTTCATTCTTAGGATCTTATCAGGTTTAGATTTTTCGATAATTAATTCATAAAACATAAATAAATATACATAATTTAACAATGTTGACACTTTTAATGAGTATTCATTTTTTCCATGCTACAAAATATGTAAAAAAGTAAACAATTTATTTTCATGAAAATTATTCATAAATTTAAAATTGACTTATGTTTTGTTCTTAACCATATTTAAAACCAGTGAAACACATTTTCAAATGTGGTATTGTCATAAAAATATCATTAAGGTATATAAAAAGATTAAATAGATAAACTCTTTAATCCAAAAAAACATATAATAATATTCCTTTTCAAATAAACATTGGGCTCTAAATAAATATTTTTTTCCGATGGAAGAACATTATATTCCCAAAGGTTTTCAGAAAACATTTGATGATAAATATAAACTGAACAATAAAATTCAAAATATTTTCTTTTCAATAATGAAAACTCATAAAATCATTTTCAAAAACTTATAATTTTCACCACTAAAAGTAGCATATACGTGCTTTTAAACATTATATCATTATCATACCATGAGAAATAATAATATTTACAAAAAAACTACATACTAAATATTGGTAAAACATTTAGGTAACTTGGGACATTATTTTCCATATCACTCTTAAAAATGGAATAACTATATGGCTCACTTTCATACCCAATGGATTAGACGGATATCACAGACCCACGTGTCCCTGGTTTATGAAGAAACCATTAATCCTTGGATAACAACATAATCACAAGTCCTTGGTTTATAATGGAACCACCCATAATTGGTTTATAAAGGAACCACATTTCAACAATAACAATTCCCAAGAACCATAACATAATAATAACTCATAAAACCTTTCATCATAAATAAATTCTTTCCACTAATATGAAATCATTTTTGGATATTTATATATCCATTTTCTTTAAATCCCATATTTCAAAACTAAAATTTCTCAAATAAATAGAAAAAGATTTTTAATTTGAATAAAACATCGAATATTTTAAAGGAATCCAAAAATAAAAAAATGGTTATGGTGATGGGAAATTCTATTTTGTTGTATATGTTAAAATATAACATTCCTTTTGTCTTTTGTAAATAAACTAAAACATTGAGTAAAATGATTAATTCTTAAAAAAATTAAAATGAAGTAAATAGATACAAAAAAAATCCTATATAAATATTTTATTTCCATATCAAAGGAATCATAAAATATTTTTTAAAAATATGAAAATGTAATAAAATGGGTTTTAATGGAAACTTTACAATAGGATTTTTAAAATAAAATCTCTTAACTTGTGCCCAACATTTCATGAGTTTTCCTAATATTTCTGAAAAATAAAATTATATTAATTGTTTTATTTATGAGAATATTTTTCAGGTTTATTATTCCTTCTATTTTTCTCATTATTTTATTATATACAATTAATTAAAAATATAATTTCACGTCATGTGTTTTGATGATATTCATATCATATATCAAAAATGACTTTGGTAAGTTGATTATGGTCAAAGATTTCATTATTAAAAAAATATCTATAGTAATAATAAAAAAATAATTACCAATTTAATAATAAAATTGTTCTTTTAAAACTAATCATGTAATATATTGATGAAAAATGAACAATGTTACAATCATGGAAATGGTAGGTCATATGTACGTAGGAGTAATGTTTCCATTTTTCAGCAATCATCATGTGAAGAAGGTAATTATTATTTATTCTTTAAATAATGATCATAATTTCATATATAACATTCTATTTTATTAAATAAACTTATATATATCATCCATCTGATGTGGTAATGAAAAATAAATCACATCTCTTTAGGGAAGTGGTAGTCCACACATATTCAATAATGACATTACCATTTTCAGTGAGTGAAAAGGTAATAATTTAGATTATATGTTATATTTTAAAAATTATAAATAGTTTATAAATATCATATATATATATATATATATATTAAATCCATAATTAAATCCATCTGTAAGAATTGATGATGGAAAATAAACTACATCGGTTTTTGTGGTGGGTGTATGTATGTTCGCATGAAAAATGGTTGTGTTCACCATATAATAGAAGAGGATATAGATATTATTGATTCCATAAACATAATGAAATATTATAATATAGAAGATACCATTTTATTTATTTCATCATTTTTGAATAATATTTAAATTTGTTATAAATAAAAAAATTAAAACATATGGTTAAGAACTATACATATTCTTTGGACAACATCTAATGGATTGCCCCAAAAGCTTACATAAAATGGTTTTATGATAAAAAAGGCATCTAGAACGTGGGGAGAGATATAAGGAAGGTATTTCTATAGGGATTTATTGAACCAAAAAAACAATTATGTGTACATAAAAGATGATAGTTACATGCCATTTATAAGTGAGAATGTGTGGCATTCTCTAAAATACCCAAAATAATTCAATAATTTGGAATTAATATCAATAAAATTGAATCATAAAAATTTAAAAATAATGGGTTGGAGTGATGATATGGTTTATACACACCTCCATAAGAAAAATAAACATGTTTTAAACATGTTATTATTTAACCACTGAGGATACTCACTTTTACAATTTTTGTTTTCACCTAGGTTTACAAGTTTTTTTACACTTTAATGGTCAATATAGATTCTATAAAAGAAAAAATAACTTATTTTTGGATCATATTTTAAATTTTAAACCATATCTTATTTCATTTTATGAATATATAATTTTTTAAAATTTTAAATTATTTTTAAAAAATATTATTTATTATAAAATATCTATAATTTCTATTTTGAAACTATTCATCTAAATTGAATTTAAAAACATCAAGAAAAATAGATTTTATATATATTAAATTAAAAAATATAAATTTTCATAATTATTAATAACATTCATGGAACACAAAAATTCATTCAATTTATGCTACTTTTAATACTGTAAAAATTATTTATTTTATTTATGTATTAATTATATATTTATTTTATAATCATTCAGTTAGCTCTTAAGGTAATTTTGTCACCAAAAAAAGTTAGAAATAAATTAAATTAAAAAATAGTCATATTTAAAATGGTTATTTATAGCTAAACCTAGGTTTTTTTATCCCTATCAAAATGTGATATCAATATTAAAAGCATGAAATGTTATTTTTTATTTTATTTTTTTACATTAATTATTATAGAGGTCATAATCAGGGAATGTGGCACTAAAATTGGAACATTACAATAAATTAATTATATAGGGTCAAAATATGGTTATAAAATTTAAATTTGAAATGGTTTTATGTCAATATAATCCTTATCTCTTTATTTTAACCTCTGGTAAACATGTTTTACCTTTAATTGTGGTAACAGATTTTTACTATTTTTACTATTCATTATAGAAATAATTAAGTTAAAATTATTAAATAATATTAATTATTTTGATTAAAAATATGGAATCTATTTTATCGTATTCAAATCGCATAAGTGGAATAGTTTAATATTAAACCATTCCCACAAACTAGATGAAAAATGGTTTTTCAAGAAATGTATTTTTCAAGTATAAGATGATTTTATATTAACTCTATAACTAGTAATAATAATTATAGGAACTTTTATTAATATAATTATATATATTACATTAATTTAAATAATTCTTCCTTACTGGTTATTTTAATTAATTTAAAAATAGAAACATTGTTTACACTAAAAAGGTTTTTAGAGAAATGTGTTTTTAAGAATAAAATAAACTTATACAAAAACAATTTATAAATGAGCATGTCATAATTATATTATTGTAAATAAAATATTTCATATATAACAATAAGAAAAAATTAAAATATAATTATACTTTAAAATTAATTTTTTTAATTCAACGAAATGATTGTATTAAAATTCGGTTATTTTCACTATTCACTGAAAAATCATTTGTTTCAGAAAAATCTCAAAAAATAACCCTAGAATAATTTTGGAAATGATAAATTCCAAAAATTAAATTCCTTTTCTAAAATTAAAATTTAATAATTTGAAAATTAAACTTCTAAATATAACATTATAAGAAAAGATTTTAATAATACTATTTCCTTTTTCTTTTAGAAAAAATTACATAATTATTTTATAATATTACAATCTAATTCATAGATAATAATAAATATGAATATGATTTATTATAATAGAACTATCCTTTTACACATATTATCATATGAATTTAAGCATAATTAAATATCAAATATAAACCAAGGACTGTAAAATCTGGATTCTTTAGAAGATTGGTACATAATTAGAAAGCATTAAACCAAAACAAAAAAACTTTTATTTAATAACCATAATGAGCACATAACTTCCTTTAAGTTCTTACATCTAAAAATTATAACTTTTATAATACATTAACAATGGTAAGAGTTAAAAATCCTAGTAAGGGAATAAAGAATGAAATTAATTACCCCATATGGGATACAAGGCATAACATGATGATATAAAATTGAAAGGAACATGATGAAAAATATGGAGGAACAACATATAGAACAAGGGATCATGTAATAATGGAGATATAGGAATTTTTAAGAAACATATAATATGACATAAACATGATTTAAGACTAATATCCAAGACTATATGACATGGTAAACAAAGTCCCATAAAGGAATCAGGTGTACTCCATGTCCTAACATAGAGTATCATGTGACTAAAACATTACCCAATACAATGAACTACTATCTTGGTTCACCCATCCTAACATGTTAATAAATATGTGCTCCACATAAAGAATCTATCATAAGGAATGAACATAAGGGTTACCCATGGAAAGAAATGGGTATCATAATCATGTCATAATGAATAACCAAAGGGAATATCATAATTGTGTCCATGAAATATTGATTTTAATAATATATTCACATTAATAAGGAGAAATAGGAATAGATCAGGAAAAAATGTCCAAATTAAGTGAAAACATGTAAATAGTGCTTTTAAGAAAATTAGAAATAAGCCACTTTTGTGCGGTTTAAGGGAAAATATAAAAGAGTATTTAAAGTGGAGAAAGGAATAATTGTTTGGATAAGACCATAAATAAAATATATAGTATTTCAGGATAAAATTTATATTTTATAAATATATTAGTTTCTAAAAACATATTATTAAGTATACTTGAAAATGGGAAAGAAATTGGGAAGTTCCCTTTAATCAGGCATTATTTTTGGGGGGAATTGAAAAGGGAACCATATAAAACATGTATTTCCCCATAAAATAAAGAAAAAGACATATAGGTTCATATTTTTTGAACATAAAAACATAATTTAGTTTGGTTATATATGAATAATTAAGAATTTAATTTGGGTAAAAATAGATAAACTATAACCTGAAAGAAAAATGGAGGTTTGGAGAGAATCTCTTACTATATGTCTGAAAATATTCTCCACATGAACTTAATGTATTTGATAATAAAATTGGATTAATTAATAATTTATTTAAGAATATATTCATCATATATTTTATTTATTATATGTTTTTTGGTTCATTTATGACCATTTTATGATTTATAGTGATTAATTTTTTTGTTACATGAGTGTTTGTTTTCTAGATTCCACAATCGGTTCCCTTGCGTTCAATTATACGAGTTCTTGAAAAATGGAAGAAAAACTCTAGAATTTAGTTTATATGGTATTAAATCAATTTCACGAATTTAAATAATCCCATATATTATTCTCATTTTTTACATTAGTACGATTCATTAAGTAAAATGTCTATGAAAAATGATTAGCTTATTTTGGTGGTTTTTACAACCACCACGAACTAGTAGGATTTTATTTAATATTATTTATATATGATAGTTAAAGAAAAATAAATGAGTATTAATATAAATATTTTAATCTATTTTAACCATAAAATTGGTTTAATGACCTTTATTAAAGGTCGTAATGAAAAATTAAAACTCATCGTCCATGAAGTTTGTGAATCAACACCCCACATACGATGTTTTAATTTTTAGAACAAAAGGAGAGGAAAATAGATTTTATGATGGAAAATCCATTTAAGTAATAAAATTTCAGTATATATATAATAATTTAGTTATAATTTTTTTTGGATAGATTAGGTTTGATGAAGATATGAAAAGGAATATAAATTAAAACAGAATTAAGGAGGATTTTACCTCTTGAGTATTGTCACCTTGAGAACCAACTGAAGGCACTTGGAAATGGTATTTTTGTGATATAAGAAATACTAAAATATGTGTAAGAGGTTTGGGGGATATATTTGGTAGAATATAAGAAATTTAAATGTCTTATAAGTTTTGGGAGAAGAGCTAGTGAGGGGTGGTATTTACAATGGGAGGAGAGGGGTGTTTGTTCTTATTGTATTCATTTGTTTATTATTTTGGCATAATAAAATCAATAGTATTGATTTATATGAATAAATATTTTAAATATATCATTTTATTTTTATGTAATTTCCACTTACATCAACTAGGATTCAAAAATTCATTTATTTACTTATAATGTTAAATATTGTAAATTATTGTATTTCATTATTCACCAAAAATTCAACTATTTTATAAAAATCCCAAAAAATCATGGTAACCATTTTTTATTTTTAGATATAAAAAATGGAATTAATTTTATGAAAATATATTTATACATATGATTAACTAAAAGTTTAATTAATATCATCATTTATTCAAAAAATACTAATTTTTTAATTATAATTTATTTTATGACACATAAAAAATCATTAAGGTCTCATAAAATTAACTTATAATCACAAGACAACAAAATATTAATTTATGATTCCATTTCATGAAAAAAAAATATTTTTTATTTATTTTAATTATAAAATAGTACATAAACATTTAAGTTTTACAAAAATAAAAAAAAAATATTTTTTATTTTTAAAATATTTATTTACTTATTCGAGGATACAAACATATTATATTTTCATTCATAATATACCTAAATTTTATTTATACTTTCATTGGTATGGTTCCTATTATACTGGCTGGTTTACTATTCCAACATTCAAGTTACTATTCTATTGGTATAGGTTCCTTAATTTCAATAAATACCACTTATTTTACTCTTAATTTATGAAAATAATGATTTTATTAGGTTATATATGTAATGTTATGTGTTCTATACAATATAACATATTTATAAGAAAGTAAATTCAATAGATAAAATTATTGGTTGTTATATTCTTCCCCCTATGAAACTTCACCCTCAAAATTTCATTTTTCATATTAAGGTATAGATAGGTGACATCTTGAATACCTAGCTAATAAGTACATAAAAAGGAAACTATGAACATATAAGTATAATATTATAAATTTAAATTATATCCTAACATGTTATTTTCTATGTTTTTATTTAGGTTATCCATGGTGATAGAATTATCCCTAGGGTTCTTAAAAAAGATCTCTAGTCCTAATCACCAAAAAGAACTACACCATGCTATGATAACAACTATAACATACCTAGACTTTGACACAAATTATTACATGGTTTGATAAAAATTAACCATAAAATACAGACCATATATCGTAAAGAATAGTGAATTTAGAGGATTATGTACATAATTGAAAAGAATAAAACCAAAAACAAATATTTTATTTTATCTACATAATGATCTCATAACTTCCTTTGAGCTACTAAATTTTTATAGGATGGCCTGTTGAATTCATGAATAAATTAATGAGATAAAAATCCAAGTAAGAAAATAAATAAAGCAATAAAGCACAGAACATGCATTACAAGGCAAAAAATAATTACATTAAAATGAATGGAACATGAATGAACATATGTAATAATTACATATAAAACATTGGATCATATAATCATATAAACATGGAAATATGGAAATAACATATAACATTACATAAACATGAGTCAAGTCCAACTACAGGACTATATCACATGGTGGACAAATTCTCATAAGGGGATCTAGTTTAATCCTTATCCCAACATGATGTATCATGAGACTAAAACATTACCCAATTAATTATAGTGATACATTGGCACACCCATCATAACATTTTCATTAATATGTGTGGACATTGATAATATATAATAAGGAATTAAGATAAGAGTTACCCATAGAATGAAATGGGTATCGTAATCTTTTCATAAGGCATAACCAATGGGAATATCATAATGGTGTCTATGAAAGAATGGATTTAAATCATAACTTTAAATTAATAAGGGAAAATAGTCATAATTCATAAAAAAATATTTCCAAATGAAGTTAAAACATTCCAAAATGAGTTTATAAGAAATTTTAGAAATGATTCACTTTTGGGAGGTTTTAGGGAAAATACAAGAGTCTTCAAAGGATACAAAGGAATAATTGTTTTCATATACCCAAAAATAAAATAATATAGTTTTTCATGATAAAAAAATTTGATTATAGAAACATATTTGTGGCTAAAAACAAATTATGGAGTGTACTTGAAAATGGGTAAGAAATTAGGAAGTTCCCTTTAATTGGCCTTTATTATTTGGAGAAATTGAAAACGAACCCTTATGAAACTTGTATTTAGCCATATAAAAAATAATACCTAATCTAGGTATATATATTTGAAACATACACACATAATTTATTATTATTTCATAATAATAATTAATAATTACATTATGGTAAATAGAGTGAAAGAATAACCTGAAGGAAAAAAATAGATGTTCGAAGAGAATCCCCTACCTTACGTCTAAAACTATTCTTCACTTGTTCATAATTTCCTGTATAATCAAATTATATCATTTAATAATTTAATTCATAACTTATTAAACATATATATTATTTATTATAATTTTATTAGGTTTATTTATGTCCATTTCGTTGAGTTATAGTGTTTAATGTTTTCATTCTCAGTGTGTTTGTTTCATGGATTTCATTATCGGTTCCCTTGAGTTTAACTATGGGAGTCCTTTTAAAATAGAACCAAAATAGAGAAGTGAAATTATATAGTACTAATTAAATTCTATAAATTTAAATAGTAACATATAATATTTTCTTTTTTTACAAGATGATGATTCAATAGATAAAACATTAATGAAAAATGAGTAATTTATTTTTTCAGTTTTAACGACCATCACAAACTGGTATCCTTTTTTATATTATGTTTATATCATGGTTAGAGAAATTTAAATGATTTTTAATACACATATAATAATATTTTTAACCATAATTTTTTTATCACTGGCCTTGAAGGTATAATTAATAAATTAAAACTCACCATCCACAAAGGTGATGAATCGACACCCCATAGACAATGTTTTCATTTTTAGAACAAAATGAGAAGAGAAGATATTTACTAATGGTTATTCTATTGAAACAATAAAATTATAGTATATATATAATAATGGATTTATCATGATGTTTTGGATGGAATATTTTATATGTGGATAACAAATCAAAATATATTAAAAGAGAATGAAGGGGGATTGTACCTTTTGAGTGTTGTCTCCTTGAGAACCTCCTTAAGACACTTGTAAAGTGTACTTTTTTATACCATCAAGATAATAACATGGGAAAGAGGTTTAGGAGATTAATTTTATAGAATTTATGAAATCTCCATGTCTTAGAAAGTGTGAGGAGAATATGTAGTGAGGGTTCGTATTATTGTGGGAGGAGAGAGATGTTTTTATTATTTTATTCATTTGTTTATTATAGTGGATCAAGACTATCAATTGTGGTGATTATTTTTTACTAATTACAG
Source organism: Viscum album (assembly GCA_963277665.1). Lineage (NCBI taxonomy): Eukaryota > Viridiplantae > Streptophyta > Magnoliopsida > Santalales > Viscaceae > Viscum > Viscum album. The sequence continues at coordinate 1,633,079,006 of OY728122.1, forward strand.
TATCTATATCATTTTATTTCAAGATAATGGTCACTTAAATCATCAATGACTCAACCATGACTCAAAAAAATTTTAATTTACTTACAATGTTAAATATCGTATATTATTGTATTTCATTATTCACCAAATATTCAAAAAAAATAGAAAAATAAAAAAAATATTAACCTTAAACATTTTTTTATGTTTATATTTAAAAAATGGAATCCATTTTCTGAAAAAAAAATTCTACTTATCAAAATTTTAAATTTTATTTAAAATCGTCATTTATTTGAAAATTTACAATTTCAAAAATATAAAAGATTTTATAACTCTTTTGAAAAATAATTAAGGTCTCATAAAATTGAATTATAATCATAAGACAACAAAATATTAATTTATTAATCTATTTTATGAAAATAAATTTTCTTATAAATTCATATATTAATTATAAAATTGTAAACAAACATTTACGTTTCACAAAAATACCAGTATTTAATTTCTCATTTTTAAAAGATTTATTAACTTATTATATGATTTAAATATATTATATTTTAATTCATAAGATACCAAAAGAATTTATACATTAATATGTGAGGCTACTATTTTATTGGATGATTTACTAATCCAAACGGTCTCATCACTATTCCAACAGTAATGTCATTATTCCCTTGCTATAGGTCCCTTAATTTCTCAATATACAACTTATTTCATTATTACTTTCTGAAAATAATTTTTTTAGTAGGTTAAAAATGTGTCGTATGTGGTTTATACAATATAACATAATTATAAGAAGGGAAATTTTATTGATAAAATCATCGGTCATTACATGTATTCTATTATAACCTATATTGTTATATTCTTCACCCTTTTGAAAATTATGTCCTCGAAAATTAATTTACATATAAGAAAAGTGTAGAAATATTTGCCTGATAGATTTTTTATATTCCCATGTTTCTTCTTAAACTATATAATTTTTCAAAAAAACCTTAACTTGGTGAATCACTTTATTCCTTAACACTTTCTCTCTAGTTAAGAAACCATACTGGATGTTCCTCATAGAAAAAGTTATCTTCTAGTTGAACTACCTTAGGGATCAATAAATGATATGAATCCAAAACATATTTACATAACATGGAAACATAAAATACATTGTTCACCTATGATAAACTCATAGGAAAATCCACTCTGTAGGCATCTAGTCCAACTTTATCTAGGATTTCAAAAGAGTCTAATGAACAAAAAATATAACATTCCCTTTTTAAAAAAAATAACACTTTTAAATGAATTTGTTTTAAAAAATAAATGATCCCCAACCTCAAAAGAATGATCCTTTCCTTGGTTATCTTCGTAACCTTTCTGTATTATCCGATCCATCCTCTTATACTGAAGAATCATATTCACCTTCTTAGTCACTTTCTCTACTAGCTCCGGTCCCATCAATTTCCTTTCTCTAGCTTCATCCCAAAAAGTAGGATTCTAACTTTTATTTCTATATAATGCCTCAGAAGGTCCCATATATATTTTGGAAGGAAAACTGTTATTATAAGAAAACTCAACTAATGATATTTAATGATCCCAACACCCCTGGTAATTCATTGAACAAGTCTGAAGCATGTATTCTAAACTCTAAATCATTCACTTAGACAATCCATCAGATTGAGGATAAAAATCCATACTAAATTTTTTTTTCTATACCAAAAAAAAATTATGTACTCTATAACAATTTAATGTGATTCAAGGATAATGATCAGATACAATATTTAGAGGAACTATATGTAACTAGAATATATGCTTAAGACATTGTTGATAAATTTGATCCAATGATATTGTTTGTTGAATGGTAATGAAATGAGAAAATTTAGTTAATTGATCAAAAATAACCTAAATTTAATTATTACCTCAAGATGTATTTTGTAATACCCCTGTGAAATCCATGTATATATTATTTTATTTCAACTATGTTATTGGAAATGGTTTAAGCATCCAATTTGGTAATTGTTATTCTTCTCTAAGTTGTTGAAAAGTGAAACATTTCCTAGTAAATTCACAAATATATTTTTTCATTAAATCCCATATGTAATACTCATGAAGGTATCTTTACATATTAGTACTACTCGTATGAATATATATTGGGGAACTGTGAGATTCTCCCAAAACTTATCTCTTCAACTATGAAACATAGGGCACACCGAATCTCTTTTTAACTCTCAAAACTCCTTATTCATCCACATTACATTTTATAAACATAACCTTGTTTTAAAATTATACATTTTCTAATTACTCATGTTATTTCTTCAAATCATACATAATTCTTTTTTGTAAGAGACAATTATACTGGAAATTTAAGAAAAAATATAGGAGGTTATTGCATCCATAACTTCTAGGGAAAATATCATCAAATTAAAAACCAAAGGGTCGTGATCCACTAGTAACATGGTTAATATAGAATTATTTTTCCTCGATCAGTTCCAACCTTTATCTCTATATCATGTTCATTTATTTCTGATTGAATATATAATTCAAACTTTTGTGATCAAAAAATATGTCACACTTTACTCCATATAATTGTTACCTCAACATTTTTAAAGAAAAAACCATAGAATCTAATTTTAGACCATGTGTATGATAATTTAACTCATGAGTTTTTAGTTTATGTGATGAAAATGCAATTTCATGATTAATCTTCAATAGAACACAACTAGGTTCCTTTAATGAGTGACCATTGTAGTTGATAAATTTTCCATTTCTGTAGGTAAGGGATATAACTGGATCATTCACCAATCTTATTTTATATTCCTGAAAAACATCACATTATTCCATCCAAATGAATTTAACCCCTTTTTGAGTTAAGATATTCATTATTCCAGATAGCTGAAAAATATTTTCAAAAAACCTATGGTAGTGACATTATAATCCAAAAAAACAAAAAAACTATGTGACTTTTTTTGGACTTTACATTTCTTCAAGAAATTTTTTTAATAGGTTTAATAGTCATTCCATCTTTAGAAATAATATTTTCTTTTAAAGAAATTGGTTTGATCCAAAATACACAATTACAAAAAAAAATTATATAGTTTCTCTTCTATTGAGGTTTTAAAAAAAATACATAGGTGCCTTTAATGTTACTCATGAATTTTGGAATATACCAAAATATAATCAATAAAAAACAAAATTATCTCATATTTCATGGAAAATATATTCATTAAGTCCATAAATATATCTGGTACATTAGAGAACCCAAAGGGTTTAAATATAAAATCATAATGCCCATGTCTAGTATAAATCATTTTTTTCAAAATATCTTCTTCCTTCTCCTTCAAAAGATTATACCCCAGCCTGAGATCGATCTCCAAAAATTACTGCATTCTCTAGATCTTCTAAAAATAATTATTGATATTAGTAAAATGATACATCTTCATTGTAGTGATGTTATTAAAGGCTCAATAATCAATAAAAGTTATACCTGAACCATCGTTCATTTTGAAAAATTAAATAGGAGAATCCCATGGTGAAGTGCTATGAAGAACGAAACCTTTATCAAGAAACTCTTATAATAATAAATTCTTTGGTGAATATCTAACTATAAGACTAATTTTAAAAACAAAATATTTGGTTTTTAAGTAATTGAAGACCCAAATCTAATAAAACCATGATTAAAGTTCTATTATAGTATAATCTCACATGTTGATGGACTGACATGGTGCTCAAGATGCGCATGGATAGATTTGAGTTTGATAATTAATTCCCAATAGGATTTAGATGAAGTCACAAGGTGAATTTTAGAATTAACATTATGGAGTTAACCACATAACCTATGAAATTTGGGAAATTGCATTCAAATATAGTCATAAAATGAAAAGGGATTTGTAAACATGGGAAGTTTATAATAGGATTATAGAATGTTCTGGATGTGTAGACAATGGAGACAAGGCCACATTCAAAAGTGATTTTTGTTAAGGGGGGATCTCTCAAGTCACATATTAAGGAGGATATACAATGAAAACCTCTCCATGAGGAGGCCATTGAGGAAATATTGGACATAATGTCTATGAGTTTTATCTGATGTAAGGGGATGGGAAACAATTAAAGTTAATATTTGAAATAATTTGAGGTGAAATTACCAAAATGTATCCTTTAAGGGGAAGCAATGTATAAAAACTATATAGATCTAGTAAAACATAGACCACCTTCCACACCACCAATCATATCAACAATCCTTTTCTCTGATCATCAATCACCCATATGACATATGATTGAGAGATGATAGCTAAACTATAGGAAGTAGTGTACACATAGAATAAGGGAGGTGTAGTTTGAGCTAGAGGGAGAGACTAATCAAACTAGGTGAACTTCATATCCAATTTTTTATTTCTAGTTTCACTATAGAGATATATTTTTATTTAATTATATTGATTTATATGCTTTTACCATGTATGACTATATAGTTTAGGGTATTATATTGGATGGGTTGAACAATATTTCAATTTTTTATTTTTTAAATCAGAATGATCATAGGGGTATTATTTATTTCATCAAAGAATCTCATTTTCTCTTCCTCATGATCATTTTTTCACTCTACCCCATGTTCTGTGAAGGGAAAGGTAGAGTATATTGTGACTTGGTGACCGAAACCAAATTAGTAACATAGAAAAGGTTGTGGTAAGATCTTCTATAGTAGGAATCATCATCATAATGGGTTTCATTGAAGATAAAAATTCACAATATATAACTTTATCAAGGATAATTTATCTAAAAAATTGTTAGGCATTTCATTCTACTACACACAACTTAAGTTCCTCTTTGGTTAATTCCATGCATGGGATGTGACACTTATATCAATATAATCATGTCCTAGTCCCCTAACTAAATCAATTACTTATTTCCCTCCCCATTTATCTACTTCACCTCTATCCCCACACAGTTTTTCATTACTCCACATTTACATTACACTTCACTTCCCATTCCTTTTGTTCTTATTTTTTTCATTATTCTTGAATTTTTTTATTTTTTTCATTGGTACGCAAAAATTAACCTTTTAGGTGGTTTGGCCCATATTTCCATAATACTATTGTAAATTTCTTTATAAATAATTAATTGTACCCAATACTAGTTAATTACCTTGGTCTTTCTACATCAGTGATAATACCCATTCTAAATAATGAAGTGGATTAATGTATGTACTTGAACTAAGTTATGAAATTCAAGACTTGATGATATGTGTGTTTATACTTATAGTGTTTCCTTGTGTAATATGGGTTGTTTTGTGGAAATATTTGTGACCATATGGGTTTTTAGATTTGTGGGGTTGTGATATGATAGTGTGTTCATGGGATGTGATATCGGTTGTTCTGTTTTGGTTATGATGTATGATGGTTTAGATTGTAATTTTGTTCATAGTTGTGTTGTGCATTGTTTTTGGTTAAGTGGTTGTATTTTACAGTTTTTTTGGTGAGTTTTATTAGATGAGTCGATGTTTTGGTGATATTTTATGTGAGATGGGTGAGGTTTTCTGTGGTGTGGTTGGGCTTGTTTCATAATTATCCTTAGAATAAATTTTAATGTTGGGAGTGAAATATCACAGGTCGATAAATGAAAAAGGATTTGATGTAATTTATGTGAACTAATTAGAAAAATTAATCTAAATGATAAATAATTAGATATATAAATTTGAAATTAAATGGAATAAAAATTGAGTGTTATTGGGAACTAGTTAAATTTTAAAAATAGTTAAACATGTAACTAAATGAGGGTTGTGTGTGGATGTGGGTGGTGGTTGTGTTTTGATACTTATAGAAGTAGCATCATTTATTATAGTTAATGTATAGAGTAATAGTGTAATTTTGGTTGAAACTAGTTTAGTTATTATAAACTTATAGGTTGGGTATTTTGTTCTATCCATTTATTATGCTTTTTATGTTATTTCTATATGAAACACACCAGAGTTTCATAGCCTTACAAATGCCCAATGTTTTTTTGGTTCTAGGATTTTCCCCATAATCCAGGATGGAGGCAATATGGATGACTGGATACCCCATAATCCATAATATTCTTTCAATAATAGTGATGAAATGGGTTGGTGTTGAATATTACCTAGATATTATGTGATGTGATATGTGGTTGGGGTTATGCTTGGTTGGAGGAGGGAATGTGGTTGATGTCATTCACGTTCATGATATCCTACAACCTTGGTTTGTGATGAGATGTGATGTGATGAAATAGGTGTCTTTGGGAGATATTTAGTGTGACAGAAGAGAAATCTTTGGAGAGATGTGATTCGATGTGGGGATGAATAATTCTAGCACCAGATGAAAGTCCTTATGAGATTTTTGCAGGAAGGGATGTTTCTCAACCCACATTAGATATTGATAGTTGTGATATGTGATATTTATAGAAGGTATGGGAGTGTAATAAGTTTGAAATTGGTGAGTGAGAGGTTGGAAAGTAGAAATAGGTTTCCTTTGTTTTTTTATACTATGTGACAATATTTGAGGAATAATTTGGTGAGTGGGCCATAGTGAGTCTGTGACTAGTTAGTTGACCTTTTTAGTTTCTTTTTTGTTATACATTGATTCACTACCACCTTAGTATTCTCATTTTACATGTGCACTAGAGACCTTTGGTATTATCTTACTGATTATTTCATATTATTCTTACCCTACATATAAATCTATTTTTTAGGTTTTGAGGAGGAGTTTGGGGACCATCCGAAAATTACTAACTTTGGTTTTGGAGATGTTATGGTGTTGTTATTATAATAATTTTCTTGTGGTATTTACATTGATACTATAATTGTATATTCTATCATTGTTAATTAATTATGGTATAGTTTTGGATTTAATTTTATAATATATGATGAATTTTCTTTTTGGTTCTTTATCTTCTCTCTTATTCCTGTTTATTATATTAGGGTAATTCCTTCTATATGTAATATGTTTATACCCTAAATTATTGTCTCCAACCTAGGTCCTACTAAAGGTGGGACTCGGGGGGGTGATAATCTTTGTTCCTTCATTTTTGGTCCCATACGGGTAACTTAGAGGGGGGGTCTGGAAATTCCATCACATTAATGAAAAAAATGTGGATATCTTGGTTTTATCACATCCTTGGTTTCCTAATTTTCTTCCTCAAATATATCATCTCACCAAAAACCTATGACTAGGTTAGTGGTATTGTTTCATAGAAAATTCCCTCTAAAATCCAAAATCTCCATTATTTGATCCTCATAAGTGAGATCTTGTTGTAGTGGTATCGTCTTTGAGTTCTATTCATGTGATTCATCATATATTTTCTTCCACAAAAGAGATAAATGGGACATATAATTTTCTTGAGTGATATTCAGTGGAAGTTTTAATCAGTAATCTGTAGTCTTGATAAAATAAATAATTTTTATGGGACCATTTTACCTATGTCTTATCTTTATCTGCTCAAAAAAATCTCATAACCATATTCCTTATAGGTATTAATAGGAATACCTTATCACCAATTTCAAACTCTATATCTCACTGATTATTTTCAGCATAACTTTTTTCCCTCTAAGCTACCTTTATAATTTATCAAATAGAACTATGATTCTCTACCATTTCCTCTACTATATTAGCTCATGATATATTTCTTTCACTGACTTCATTTCATCATCATATAGTTCCTCATCTCCTACAATAGAGGGATTCGTAATGATTTATTTTAATTCTTGAGTGAATGATATATTTAGTATAAAATTCCACCAATGGATGGTGTTGATCCCAATCACATTTGAAATCCAAAAAGCAATCTCTCAACATGTCTTCTAGATTTTGAATGGTCCTCTTAAACTAACCATCTATCTAAGGATGATAACATGTGTTGAAACTCAACTATGGATCAAGAACCTACCAAATCCTTATCCAAATATTATTAATAAACTAAGTATCCTGATAAGATACAATTGAGATTGGTACTCCATGAAATATTATTACTTCCTTAATGTATAACCAAGTAATTTTATCAAGATATAAGTATTATTTAATGAAAAAAATTCTTTGATTTCATAAGGTGGCTTACTATAACCCAAATAGCACTGTTCCCTTTATATATTATAAGGTGTTTAATGAAGAAACACATGATAATGTTACTTCATTTCCATTCTAGTTTGGGTAACGGTTGAAACATACTCTTAGACTTTTACCTCTCATACATAACTTGATGATATACTAGGTATTGGGATACAAACAATGCAATACCCCTTTTCGTGTTATCCCACCAGAAACACTCTTATATATCTTTATACATCTTTTTAATTCCTCAATTAATATATAATGATGAACTATGAGATTCATTCAATAACACCTTCTTCAATTATATTATTGATGGGACACATAATTAGATCATGAAACTTATCACTTTACCATGATCATGGTTAAATTCCATAAAATTTGTCTTCTTCTTCAATAATTTCACATCATCCTTTGGTTTCTTTATAATCATTTAATGGATGTATATTTGTAAATTCATCTGAGATATTTATTATTTTCTTCATTCCTCAAGATTTAAAGATATATCTTTTAAAAATCCATAAATACTGGATCTATTTCCATTCTCATTATGGAAAAATTGGTATGTTATTTCTGACTCATATCATTAGCTACCCTGTTCACCTTCTTAGGGTGGTAATGAATTAATAAATCATAGAATTTGATCAAATACAACAATATTCACTGGAACATATTCCTATATTTCAATGTTAATATATAAATAAATTTTTTATAATCATTATATAAATCACACCATTCAACATACAGAATGTTCCTTTGTATCTTTAATGAAACAATTAGCATTGCTAACTCAAAATCCTTAGTTGGGTAACATTTCTCATGATTTGTTAATTGGTGGTGGGAATATGTTTTCCCAATTTCATTATTCAGGGGGACACATCCCAGCCCCTTATTTAATTCATCACTCTAGATCACAGACCCTTCTCCACTACATGGTAATTTATATACAGGGGCACTGACTAACTTTGTCTTTAGTTATTTGAAATAATCTTTATATTCATATATCCATATGAACATAAACCACTATATATTCAAATTGGTGAGTGGATTAGACTTCCAAGATAAATTTATAAGATATAATTTTTAATATCCATCCAACTGGAGAAAACTATGAATTTTGATTATCGTCATTGGTCTATGCCATTACACAATAAATTCCTCCATAGGAGTTTCAACTAATATGTCCACAAATTGAGAATATATGACCTAAAAATGAATCTCTATAATGAAAAGAATCACACATGATCAATTTAAAATATAAATTATTCTTCCTTAGGGTATTCAGAATACTTCTTGAATGCTTATCATTATTCTCCTTTATCATCAAATATATAATAATATCATCTATCAAAACTACCACAAATTTATCATGGAAATATATAAACACTCTATTCATTATATCCATGAATATAACAGGATCATTGTTAAGTCTAAATAGAATTAATACAAATTCATAATGATCGTACCTCATACAGAATGATGTATTGGGTATATCCTCTTCTTGATCCTTATCTGATGATATCCAAGACAAAGATCAATCTTGATAAATTATAGATCTCCACATAATTGATCAAGGAAATCATAAGTATGGGTAAGAGGATAATTATTATTTATTTTGATCTTGTTTAGTACCCTATAATCTATTTATAGTCTCATTGATCCCTCTATCTTCATAAAAACAAATAGGTGCAACCCATGAATAAGGATTAGGTCAAATTAATCCCTTATCTAGATTTTCTTGGAGTTTCTTATTCAATTATTACAACTGAATAATGTTTATTCTATATGGGGAATTTTTTATAGGGGTAGAGCCATGTATGAGTTATATTGAAAAATCAACTTCACAATTTAGGGGAAGACTAAAAAATTCCTCTTGAAATACATTAGTGTATTCCAAAAAAATAGACACATTATATTTGAATATTTTCTCCGAAACCATTTGAGATAAATAATCATCATGAATTAGTATAAAACCCAATATAATGGATGTAATTTCCATTAGGTGATCATGTTCATACTCACACTGATAAATGATTGAAATTTGATTCTAAATATTGAATGGAACATCCCATACTTGAATATTGATATGTAATCTAAACCAATAAAGCTAATCCATACCCAAAAATTAAATAAAAATGACCTGGAGAAGGAATAAATAATATTTTTAGGAAAACCATTCACACAAACATCTATTGGATATGAGGTATATAATTGATATGAGGTCATCCTTCCACTGGTTTTTTCACTGCCAAATCAACATATAATCCTTGAGGTGGTAATGTTATACCCTTACAACATTTAGACATTAAAGAGTGGGTCTAACCATAATAAAAAAATTCACTCCTAAAGTGTATTATAAATGTGCCTTTTCAAACATCACATGGAATATGCACTTATACTATAGTAATTTCATAGGATTTACCTTCTCCTCATGGATTATTTTCTGGTATGTTCCCTTAATGTTTGGGGATTTGGTTAGAATAATTAATCATATAATTATTTTAAAATAACTTTACATTAATTGATTCTATATTACCCTTAAATTCTTGATCATGATAGATTTTTTCTATATATATGATGAATAATCCTTTTACATTTAATAATTTACGATGGTTTTCCCTTCATAAGTATCCCATGTCAAAAAATTCCCTTTTCTCTTCTTCCCCTTATCCATTTTTCTATGATTTCCACTTCTTCTCTTTCATTCCACTGAAGCCAAAATACTTGGTGAATTCATTCCGTGTATTAATATCACATGATATTATATCCTCACATGATGAGAATTTTTGGGATAATAGTTCCCTTTGGAGGATTGGATTACCCCATCAAAGAAAAATCAATCTTACTCTTTATATTACACATGTAGTCCACATCATTCCCAGATAAACTTGTAAAGTTAGCTTCATAATTAAAAACATTTTACCCATCATTTTGATATAAAAAACAGAATGTTTCCTCTATATACTCATGTTGTTCACGAGGAAAATATTTTTCCAATAAAATTACCATAAAATCCTTACACTCGATGTTACTTATTTCCATGTCATCATTGGTGTTCTGAATAAATTATCACCATGGATTTACATCCCCAATGAGATTATAAACTACTATTTCAAACTTCTATCTTTAATTTCTTTATAAAGAGGTAAATCTTTTTTAAGGAAGATATCAATTTCTCAACTACAAATGAATTTTTAATTCCAATTAATGATAGTTTTTTGTCACATGAAATTGTTTAACATTGTTACATAATGTTTTGGATTAGCAGGAGGCTCCATTAGGGAAATATTATTGGGAATATCCAAATTCAACTAGCCCAATATAGTTATAATTTGTTCAGTTACATATCTATCTCCTTCTCCAGCTTCATTATCATTCCCATGAATAAAATCCCTACTTAGATTATGTGAATTTAGAATATTTGAATTCCTTACTCTATGCTCTATTTATAAATAATATAATACACTATATTACATGATAATATTATTAATCATATTGTATAATTTTAAAACTAGTGAAACACTTAAAATAAAATGAAAATTTATGGATAACTAATATCAGTATAAAAGGTATGGTTTCGTTAGGAATATAATCAAATCATAAAAATATTTTAAAATCCTTAAAAGTGGTTTCTCAAGAAAATGTTAATTAACCCAACCATATCCCATTAGAGTGTCAAACTAGGTGTGCTATTATTGGATTCTCACTTTTCACTAGAATGATATTAAATATATACTGGACCAACTCATTTAAGGGTTATTGCCCCTATATGTATCTAGTCCAAAAACAAAATCCACTTATAGTACCCAAAAATGGATGAATTTTTATGAAGACCACATAATCTAGACCTTATCAAAATATTTTGATGTTATCATATACTTAGACTCATCCATAAAGTCATTTATAGGGTAATATTACCTAATTTATGATTTTTTAAATCTCCTTCCTATGGTGTCTCCAAAACCTTATCTAATACCCTTTGTAATGACCTGAACATAGTATCTTAGAGTCAGTTGTTACTTTATTAAAATGGAACTATATCTAAGTGATCATGTACCATTAGAAAAAATAGTTCATTAGTATTGGAAAACTAGATACATACTTAAATCTAATATTGAATTTGAAAACGTAAAATAAAAAATAGTATATTTTCTGATAACATCATTATTCTCTATAGAATATTCTTGAATATCAATAATAATACACTTCCCAATATCTTGGGGAAAGGAAACACAAGGAAGGAGTGAACTCAAATTCCAATTAATGGTATGCATACAATAGAATCTAACATTGAATAAATAAGTCATGAATAATAAGAAAGTAACCAATAATTATCACATAATAACATATTAATTATCCCATGATCTTGAAACTTATCCATGGATATCATAACATTTAAAATAATCCCATTGATATTAATAACTAATTTCATAATGATGCAATTCATAATAGAGAACATCTTAATCTCACTATAGAGGCCTCATCCCAAGACGTCTATATAAATGTGTAATGCCTCTTAAAATTACCCAACATTTTTTTCTCATGAGGACTAAAGATGCATCTTGGGGCTTTGTAATTCTAGGATCCACCCATCACTTAATAACTTTAATGAATTCATTAAAAGGATAAACAGTAGAACATAATCAATATACCATAAAAATGAATAACTGTATATATTGGAAGAACTAGCATGAATAATGTCAATGCTTTTCTAATTAAAACAGAGTATAAACAATATATAAAAATAAGTTGGATGCTATCATTATATTATATGATTATTAAAGAATAATATTCAACAAATTATGTTTACATGGATAAAAATACTTTAAAGATGTAACATCCCGGTTCCGAAATCCACCCAGAGGCGCCCCATACCCGGTTGGTCACATGGCCTTAAGCGCATTTCCTTGAATGCCAGAGGCTGCCGACTAGCAACGAGGGCTTTGGGTGTGATAGTGGGGAAACTATTCCCTCATTATCAGAGTACACAGTGGAAGTAAAAAAATACATACAATAGCGGAAGCAGTAAATATTCAACAACAGTAAACAACGGAAGACTGGAATAATAAACAAATGGATCACACATATATATATAAAATTATTCATGATACATATGTGTAGGAAAGTAGCCAAACAAGTCACAATTCTAGAAATACAAATAGTACTAAGCCAAAGTATAAAAGAAAAATATAAACAACTCATCATCATTGTAAGACTAAGCCTGATCTCATGCTCTCCATCTCCACAGCTAGTCAAGTACCTGAAGTAGAAGTGTGGTTGTCTTTATCTATACCTGCAACAATATAATCTATTTGGGTCCAAAAGCATGGCCCAAATAGGTTTTGAGACTAAATCCCAGTAGGTAACCTCCTGAAGATCTGTGCCTAACTGTTAGTGAATATATGGCAGGTAAAAGTGCAGAAAATAGTAAACAAGAAAGTGGTCAGTAGTAAACAATCCACAGTTTCAATATCAAGCAACAACAAAACAAATAACTAAACCTCATATAGGTAACCCTCTTGGCTGTGAACTCAGCCTAAACCCTATAGTTCAGTCATAAGAATATATAAATACTCTATGAGGAAGTGCTCATAGTCAATTCCCCTTATAGTCAAAGGTAAAGAAAGACTCTCTGAGGAATCTCACACAGTCAATTCCCCATATAGTCTAAGGTAGTCAAGGAATCTCTGAGGAAGCTTACATAATCAATTACCCTTATAGTCCCAATTTCTAGGACTCTCTGAGGAATCTCACACGGTCAATTCCCCTTATAGCCTAGGTTGTTCAATTAAAACAAAGACTCTCTGAGGAAGCTCACGCGGTCAATCCCCTTATAGTCTAAAGCAATCAAGGACTCTCTGAGGAAGCTCAATTAGTCAATTCCCCTTATATCCCCAAGTGGTCTTAGGATCTATGAGGATGCTCACTCAGTCAATCCCCCTTATAGCCTAAAGTTCTCAATGACTCTCTAAGGAAGATCACTCGGTCAATTCCCCTTATAGTCTACTACACCAGGTTCTCATGGACTTGTGTAGGTCAACGATAATAGAAGTCTGATATGGCCAAAGTAAACCTACGGAACTACTTGACTAACAGTTTACAGCAAATCAAGCATGTTAGAATAAAAACTCTCTATCCTATAGAAACAGGCATGGAAAACAGGCAAGGCAGCCAAACTGGCTAAATAGGACCAAACGGTTGTAAATAGAACATGCAAGGGAAAAACATCAAAATCATAGAAATAATCCCTTTTCATATCCAAATAACATCTACACAAGCATACCAGCATGGCTGGAAATCAACAGGGGTAAAACGGTAACATGCAATACCATGTTCAAGGTTATTGATGGAATTTTCACATAATACTCAAATAATTTGAATGGAAAGGAACAAACCACCTACCTCAGTGTTGGGAGATTTATATAAGTGAATATAGAATCTTGAATCTCCTTAGAATGTCAAAGATATACAAAAACATCTAAAATGTTCAACCCACGATATCTCACGAGAGAGGAGAAATCAGAAGACGATGCTCTAGGAGAAGAGAGAAATCACCGATGTGATTCCAACTCAACCAATGGTGTTCGATTCGGAGGACAGATGCATGCTCAGAGGTTTGTCGAAGGTCCCCAGTCATATGACTCTCCTGGATGATACGAACAAAGAAGGGGGTGTTTCTGTCGATTAGACGCGACCCCGGTGCTTTTAATGAAAATAAAGAAAGTACATTATGTGTACTTTTTAAGTACATAGTGTGTACTCACCTTTTCTGTACTTCTCTCTAAGCGGCCTCCAAGTCACTCCCACACGGCTATGTGTGTGGCTACTACACGACTAGCGCACGGCCTCCTGTGGCAAGGAAGTACACGGCATATAATCATAAAGTACATGGCGTATACTTATTAAATTTCTAGAATTTGATTTTTCCTCAAAAACAACCAGAAAAGGAAAAGCATACCTGAAAAGAAGATCTGGGTTCTTACAAACTTCCTCCCTTAAAGAAATTCACCCCTGAATTTCCCTAGTGCAGCGTAGAAGAAGAAACCCCGAACAGCTCCAGCCACTGTGATCGCACGTTTGCCTCCCTCTCCCAAGTCTCGTCCAGTACTACCCTATGCTTCCAAAGCACCTGTACCAGAGGAACAGACTAGCCACGAAGAACCTTCGTACTACGATCGATGATCTGGATAGAATGCTCTTCAAAGGATGCATTAACTTCCAACTCAACCTCCTCGGGTTAGAAGACGTTAGATGGGTATGAGAAGTGACGTCGAAGCTGACAAACATGGAAGACGTCATGCATATCTTGGTACCTCTTAGGTAACTACAACCGATAGGAAACCGTCCCAAATCTCTCCATCACCTCAAACGGACCGATGTACCTCGGTGAAAGCTTACCCTATCTCCTAATCCTCTTGTGTCCCAACCTTGGTGTGACAGGCAGGAAAACTTGATACCTGACCTCTAATTCCAGAGTTTGTCTCCTCTGATCATCATAAGACTTCTTTCGAGACTACGCAGTATCCATCCTCTACTGAATCAACTCTATCTGCTCTGTGGTCTCCTAAATAAGACAAGTTCCCAGAAAAGCTACCTCTCCTACCTCCAGCCAACATAAGGGTGATCAGCATGGCCTACCGTACAAAGCCTCATAAGGTTCCATCTAAATAGTTTCTTGAAAACTATTGTTGTAGGCAAACTCTAAAAGAGGTATATGCTTCTCCCAAGAACATCCAAAATCCAGAATACATTCTTGGAGCATATCTTCAAGCACTTGAATCGTACGCTCAGACTGGACATCTGTCTGGGGGTGGTAAGCTATACTCAAAAGTACCTGTGTACCCAAAGCCTTCTGAATCCCCTACCAGACCCAAGAAGTAAAATGAACATCCCTGTCTAAAACAATGGAGTGTGGAACTTCATGCAGACGTACAATCTCTCGGATCTAAAACTGTCCCATCTCATCAACACTGAAGGTCTCTTTGATCGGAAAGAAGTGAGAGACCTTCATGAGTCTATCAATGACTACCCAAGCTACGTCATTCCATCGAGGTGACCTTGGTAAACTGGTCATGAAGTCCATCATGAAATCATTCCACTTCCACTCGGGAATGGTTAACTGCTATAAAAGCCTTGTTGGTCACTGATGCTCTTCCTTCACCTACTGACAATTGGAACACCTCATGAAGAAACCAACAACTTCTCTCTTCATACCTGGCCACCAATACTAATGGTGTAGATCATGATACATCTTGGTGACGCCAGGATGAACAGACCAAAATTAGGAATTAAATTCTCGCATCAGCTCCTTGCGTATGTCTAATGGCACCCATACGCACCCCTGGAAACTCAAGGTCTCATACTCGCCTACGGTTCATCTAGGGATAGGCTCCTCCCCTGAAACATTCTCCCTTAGGACTAGTTCTTCAAAATCTGATAGCTTCCTCATTCGAACTTGATCAAGAAGGGTAGATTTAACAACTATAAAAGAAAGTAAAGTTTGCCCATGTCTATCGTGCACCTCCAAATGCATCTCCAAGAACAGATCCATAAGCTGCCACTCACTACTGGCCTCCTGAACTACCTGTATCTGAGTCCTCATGCACAATACATCAGCCACCGCATTGCCCTTTCCAGTCGTATAGGCAAGCTCAAAGTCAAAGGACTGTAGGTACTTAACACACCTACACTATCTCAAATTCAGATCATGCAGGGTGAAGATGTACTTGATACTTTTGTAGTTGGTGAAAACCACAAAATTCTCTCCCATAAGATGATGTCTCCAATAGCATAGGGAATGAACAACATATGCCAACTCCATATCATGCATCGGGTAATTCCTCTCATGTGGCCTCAACTACTGGGACTCGTACACAATGACTCCTTATCCCTGCATAAGCACAGATCCCATCCCGATACCTGAAGCATCATAGTACACATTATATCTCTTACCCAGCTCTGAAAACACTAGTATTTGTGATGAATTCAACCTCCGCTTCAGCTCCTGAAAGGATGACTCATAATAATTTTACAACAAAAACATTACACCCTTCTTAGTCAGACCCGTCAGTGGTGATGCTCAGTGTGAAAATTCCTGAATGAAGGGTTAGTAGTATCTAGCCAGCCCTAGAAAACTCCATACCTCAAAGACGTTCTTCGGCTGCTCCCAAGAAACTACTGCTCTCACTTTCTCTGGGTCTACTGATACTCCTGTCTCTGAGATAAAATGACCCAATAAGGGAATCTAATCCATCCAAAAGTGGTATTTTGAGAGCTTAGCATATAATTTATGCTCTCTCAGTGTACTCAAAATGATCTCAATATGTTTAGCATGTTCATGTCAATTGCGAGAGTACACAAAGATATTGTCCATGAAGACCACCATGAAGGAATCCAAGTATGGATGGAACACTCAGTTCATCAGTTCCATGAAAACTATAGGCATGTTCGTGAGACCGAATGGCATAAACATATACTCATATGAACCATACCTACTCCGGGAGGCTGTAAGAGGTATATCAGATGGTCTAATGTGCAACTGATGATAACTAGACCTCAAGTCAATCTTCAAGAACATCTGGGCTCCTCAAAGCTGATCAAAGAGATCATGAATCCTTGGAATGGGATATCTATTCTTGAATATCAATTGGTTCAGCTTCTGATAATCCACACAAAGCCTAAGGGTAATTTCTGACTTCTTCGCAAATAGGACAGGCTAACCCCAAGGAGGAGTACTGGGTCGGATGAAACCCTTTCCCTGCAACTCCTCCAAATGCTTCTTGAGCTCTTGCAACTCAGGTGTAGCCATCTTATAAGGAGGAATGGACACCAGTGACACTTCTGGAACAATCTTAATTGAGAATTATATCTCACGCTCTAGAGGAAAACTTGAAAAGTCCTCTATAAAGACATCTCAAAAATGATCCACCACTGGAGAAAATTCTAACTGTGAAGTTTTCTGGTCATATAGATATAGACTAGAAATCTGGGCTGTAACTTCTCCCAACCAATGATACTCTGGACCCTCTCTGCTTTCCTGGACATCCCATTCGCCCTTATGAAGAAAATATTCACCTTCTGGTGATATAAAACTCACCCTGTGGTGATAACAGTCGATGACTTTCTGGAATGAAACTAACTAGTCCATCCCGAGAATGACATCATAGCTTGTCTTCTCTAAGATATAGAGGTCCCATAGAAAGTAACATCCATAAACCTCTAATGGGAACTCCTTGCACTGATGTACACTAGTCGTACTAGTCCCCAAAAAAGTGTCTAGCATCAAGATATCAACAGAAGAAAAGATACAGAGCCCAAGGCTCTCCATAACAGCAACAGATATAAAGCTACAAGAAGCCCCTGTATCGAAAAGATCTGAAGATAAAACTGAGGCTACTAAGATCTTACCTCGAACTGTGGAGGGTCCGGGATCCTACTTCTGCTGGGTCTGCACCACTGCAAAAGTATGGCCTATGTCGCAGCCCTGTGACCCTGCCTGACCGCTCTGAGATGATCCACCCTATTGTCTCTGAACAATCGGTGACTGACTACCTCAGCCACAGCCTCCACCTCGGCCTGAACGACCGGAAGAACTCCAGTTCCCAGACTGGTGAGAAACTAGTGGTGTTTCTCCCGAATGCAGAGTCATAGAAGAACTCTATTCATCAGCTTCTGGTGAAAAGAACTGACAAAAGCACTGCATATGGACCATCTTGCTGCAAGATCATCCCTCCATTGGGTATCTCGGGAAATTTGGCCTCATGTGCCCACTTCTTCTACACTGGTATCACACCACCTGGCTACCGGAAGATGCATCCCTCCTGCCCTGATCTCTTCGTGCAGCCTCCTTGTGGCACTTCCTGCCATCAGCTGGCGGAGCACTAACTTTGGATGTTGAACTGCCCTGGTTCACAGCTCCAGAATCCCTAATATTATGCTCTATGATCAGTGCCTGGTTGATGATATAGGATATCAAATTCAACATGAAGATGTTCACCTGAGATTGGATATCATGCCTCATACCATCCTCAAACTTCCGTGAAAGGAACAACTCATCACCTCCTGGAATAGGTGTGAAACGCTGCAACTCTATGAAGCGAGAGGAATACTCCATAATAGTAAGAGTACCCTACTTCAGACTCATCAACTCTCAGGATCAATCGGCCCTAAAGGTCTCCAGATAGAAGTAATCATAGAATATGTGCTGAAACTAATCCCAATCCATATTCTATTGGCGTCCTGCCTTTGAGATCACATCCCACCACCTCTTGGAGGAGTCTCGAATCATGTAGGTAGCGAGCTTTACCCTCTTCTCTGGAGGTATCTTTAGATGCTCAAAAATCTTCTGTGTGGATTCTAGCCATGATTCTGCAGTCTGGGGTTCTCCATCACCTGAGAAAGTAGGAGGATGCTACTGCTAAAAGACCCATGTCAAATCAATCATCGATGGGGCAGGAGGCAGTGCTCTCTGAAAGGTATGCATCATCCTCAGAAATCCCTCCCTGAACTATGAATCTGCACCTATGTCATTTACAATGGCTGGTGCCAAGGCTGGCACAACTGGAGGATCTGCAGGTAATCCCTGATCAGCCATGTCCGATGTCTGATTGTCGTCCAGCAACTGGTGCACAACCAAAGGATGTCTCGGTGGTGTGACTCTGTAAGGTCAAGCGCACATCTTAGATCAAGGTTATCAAGGACTAAAAACAAGGAGTGTAAGAAGGGAACAGGATAAAGAAAGCATTCAAGTTTCAAAAAACATTACTACACGGTCTGTACATTTCCTACACGGCGTGTTCTCTTAAGTCATTGACATGGGCAAGTACTCCTACCTAAACTGGTCGTGTAACACCACAAACACATGGAGTGTTCTCCTAACACACGAGGTTTACTTGAATCCTCTTCCCCTGCCCAAGTCCTTCTACATAGTTAAGCCACACGGCTCTCCTAAGACAAGACTACACAGCGTGTTCAAGATAGGCACGGTGTGTACTAGACAAGCTTCACATGTCCCGTGTTGTTAGTGACACGGCCTGACACAGGGATCAAAATACACGACGTGTTCAAGGAGGAAACGGTGTGTATGTGGAAGGATAACACTGACCCGTGTTGTTGGTTACACGGCTGGCTACATGGATGACTCTACACGGCATGTTCCAAACGGACACGATTTGTACGAGATGGGATAACACCGACCCATGTTGTTTGTGACACGGCTGGGTACCTAGGTCAGACTATACAATGTGTTCAGCTGGTACATGGCGTGTTCCTACAAGAAATTCCATATCCTATGTCTCTTCCCACATGGCCTATGACACGGTCAGAGATTACACGGTGTGTATATAAAGTACATGGCATGTAATTAAGAAAAACATTTTCTTCCCGAATAGAAGAATACATGGAGTGTAATTAACACTACAAGGCATGTATTCTGGGTTCTTCCGGATAGTAAGCCTCAAAAACTACCCCGTAACCCAGAAAACACTGAAAAGAACACTGAAAGTGCCAAATTACGATCTGTGAGGGCTCATACTCCCCATGAATCAAAGTCTGGCATATTATACATGTTATAACAAGGAAAACATAGCAATGATCCACCAAATTTCAGTCCATGAGGGCCCATAAAACCTCAAGAACCAAATTTTGGCATCCATTCAATCAAAACTTTACACACACAAAATAACATATCAAACAGTAGGTATTCTTATCAAGGCATCTACACAATAGTATGCATATTCTACACAACATCTATCACAACAACATGCAATCTCTAATTCATCCTAGATGACACGGCAAGAATGCATGACATGTGATTTCTAGAAAGTTCCTATATGATGCATGATATGACATACCCTCATATCATTAGGTTGCGATAGAAATAGAACCTCAATAACATCAACAGTAATAACACAAAACATGTGAGTCACCCAATGGTGAAAATCAGATCAACCGTAAACTTGAAAACCCATAAGAAACTGAAATAAATGTGGTAGATTGGATTTTCCCTATACACGGGTTAGATACTCCTAGGAACAGCTTATTACTAACTACCTATTCCTTCATATCCCTGGCTAAAGGCTCCAAATAGTAAATCAATAGAAAATAATTCCTTTGATATCACTTTGTAACATCCCAGTTCCAAAAGCCACCCAGAGGAGCCCCATACCTGGTTGGTCACATGGCCTCAAGAGCATTTCCCCGAACGCCAGAGGCTGCCGACTAGCAGTGAGGGCCTTGGGTGTGATAGTGGGGAAACTATGCCCTCATTGGCAGAGTACACAGTGGAATTAAAAAAATACATACAATAGAGGAAGCAGTAAATTTCCAACAACAGTAAATTGTGGAAGACTGGAATAATAAACAACTGGAGCACACACATATATATAAGATGATGCATGATACATATGTGTAGGAAAGCATCCAAACAAGTCACAATGCTGGAAATAAAAATAGTACTAATCCAAATTACAAAAGAAAAATATAAACATCTCCTCAGCATCGTAAGCCTAATCTTGGTACCATGCTCTCCAGCTCCACAGCAAGTCAAGTGCCTGAAGTAGAAGGGTGCTTACCCTTATCTATACTAGAAAAAATATAATCTGTTTAGGCCCAAAATCATGTCCCAAACAGGGTGTGAGACTAAATCCCAGTAGGTAACCACCCAAAGATCTGTGCCTAACAGTCAGTGAATATATGGAAGGTAAAAGTACATAAAATAGTAAACAAGAAAGTGCTCAGTAGTAAACAATCCACAGTTTCAATATCAAGACACAGCAAAAAAATAGCTAAACTTTATATAGGTAACCCTCTAGGCAGTGCACTCAGCCTAACACCTCTGGTTTAGTCATAAGAATATATAAAGACTCTCTGAGAAGCGCTCACAGTCAATTCCCCTTATAGTCAAAGGTAAAGAAAGACTCTCTGAGTAATCTCACACAGTCAATTCGACGTATATTCTAAGGTAGTCAAGGACTCTCTGAGGAAGCTTACACGATAAATTCCCATTATATCCCCAAGTTCTAGGACTCTCTGAGGAATCTCACACGGCCAATTCCCCTTATAGCCCAGGTCGTTCAATTGAAACAAAGACTGTCTGAGGAAGATCACGCGGTCAATACCCTTATAGTCTAAAGCAATCAAGGACTCTCTGAGGAAGCTCACTCGGTCAATTCCCCTTATAGCCCCAAGTGGTCCTAGGATCTTTGAGGATGCTCACTCGGTCAATCCCCCTTATAGCCTAAAGTGCTCAAAGAATCTATAAGGAATCTCACTCAGTCAATTCCCCTTATAGTCTACTACACCAGGTTCTCATGGCCCTGTTTAGGTCAACGAGCATAGCAGTGCGATATGGCCAAAGTAAACCTATAGAACTAATTGGCTAACAGTCTATAGAAAATCAAGCATGTCAAAATACAAACTCTCCATCCTACAGCAATTGGCATATAAAACAGGCAAGGCAACCAAACTGGATAAACAGGACCAAACGATCGTAAATAGAACATACAAGGGAAAAACATCCAAAGCATATCAATCAACCCTATTCATATCCAAATAACCTCTACACAAGCATACCAGCATGGCAGGAAATCAACAGGGGTAAAACGGTAACACGAAAAACCTCATTCAAGGGTATAGGTGGAATTTGCACATAATTCTCAAATAATTTGAATGTAAAGGCACAAACCACCTACCTTAGCATTTGGATATTGATATACGTGAACCTCGAAGCTTGAATCTGTTTATAACATCGAATATATACAAAAACGTCTAAAACATTCAACCCACAATATCTCACAAGAGAGGAGAAATCAAAAGATAGTTCTCTAGGAGAAGAGAGAACTCACTAATGTGATTCCAACGCAATCAATGGTGTTCAATTCGGAGGATGGATGCACACTCGGAGGTTCATCGAAGATATATGATCGTACGGCGCTCTTGGACGAGACGAATGAAAAAGGGGGTGTTTATGTCGATTAGACGTGACCCCAGTGCGTTTAATGAAAAAAAAAGTACACAGCATGTAATTTTTATGTACATGGAATGTAATCACCTTTTATGTACTCCGCTTTAAGTGGCCTCCAAGTCACTCCCACATGGTCTTGTGTGTGGCTACTACACAGCCAGCAAATGGCCTCCTGCGGTAAGGAAGTACACAACGTGTACTCATAATGTACACGGCGTATACTTAGAAAATTTCAAGAATTTCCTTTTTCCTCAAAAACGACCATAAAAGGAAAAACATACCGGAAAAGAAGATCTAGGTTCTTAAAAAAGAGATCACTGGAAAATTTATTGAGGGAAAGAACCTTTTCACTTTGAAATCACTAATTTAAACTCTATAAATTTACCAAATATTAAGGAAAAAAATTACATTAAATGTAATATGTTAAACTTTTAATTTAATATAAAAATAATTTTGAGGTCATGACGGCAAGAAACTCAGTTCATGTTGTGATCATTAAAACATTGACTCTTTTCAAGTTTTTGTTAAAAAGATCAAATTACATCATTCAGAAAACACAAAGAATATTCATTTAAAAAAATTAAAACTAAAACATGGGTGAAAATATCTTTAATAAATCATTGGATAATATTGAGAATATTCATCAAAATATGTTATAGAAAATATATACATGGAATAAAAATATTCCCAATTGAGTAGAAACAAATATTAGTTTTCCAAAAAACCTTTATTTTTTTATCTTGAGTAATTAAGTGGAAAATAAAAAAAATTAATTTATAAAAAAATAGAATAATAAATTGTATTTGGTTTAATATAGAAATGTCAAATAATTACCCCAACAGATAATGAAACATATATAATCTTAAATAATGATGAGATTATGAAATAAACCCATACATCCCATATAACTTCCTTCAGAGGTTTTTGTACCTACTATATAATAAATTTTAATTTATCATACATATATATATATATATATATTATATTACCAAAATAATATATATCATACAAAATATTATTTACTTATAACTCTTTATCACTCATTTATTAATAATTCTTTATTAAAATCACTATTCATGGTAATAAATTCTTAATTTTTCTCATATGTTTTGGTTCAGTAGTTTTCCCCTTATACTTTGATCATGGATCCATCATCTCCATAATGTTAGTATCATAAATTTTAAATATATATATATATATATAATCATATATAAAAATGTGGAGATAGAAATATGAGTTACACCATTCATGGAGATGGTATACCGTATGTACACATAAATATTCTTTTCACTTTTAAGTTGATGAAATAAAATAGAGGTAAATGATAATTACCATTTCACTTAAAAATTATTATATCATATAAAGTTATTAAATTTAACCTTATTATCATAAATTTAATGTGAAAATGTAGAATGAATCACATCTCTTTGTGGAGGTGGTAGTCCACACGTACGCACGAGTGACGTTATCATTTAGCAATAGATGGGATGGTAGAAAGGTAGATATGATATTATATTTCCAAAATTATAATTATGTAATTAATATAATATATAAACACTAAACACATCTTAATAACAATCCATGGAATATTTTGATGTTAAATTATTTGTATAACTATATGGAGGTGGTAGTCCACACTTATACTAGAGCAATAATTTCACTTACCATTTGATGGAAAAGTGGGTGGATAATTGTGGTTTCATAATCATAAAAAAATTTAATAATATTTAGGGTACTAAAGTTATTATTTTATGAAAAATAAAATAGATATATAGGAGATAGAATAAAAATTTAAAAAATAGAGTGATCATTTAAGGAAATTACTTCTTCTTTGAAATAAATCCTCTTAAAGAAACTATAGGGTTGGTCTCCTGAGAAGACTAAAATCTCTAAAACATTTATAAAGGTGTTGGGGGATATTTGGAAAGGTATTTTTGTTCTAAATTGATTAAATTGAGTAAATAAAGGGGTAAGGGGTGTTTTTTTACAAGTCGAGGAGAGGACACACATTGGAATTCTTAAAATATTAAAATATTATAAGGTCATTCTCAAGACAAGTGCTTCCAAATGGATATAGTTTATATAGTGGGATAGGATAAGGTCTAAATTTGGAAATAAAAAATTATTTATAAAAAATTAATTGGAAATAATACTCTTATATCATGGTTTAACCCCCCCCCCCCCAGTAAAATTATAATTACAAATATGGTATCTATATTATGGAATTCACTTCAGAGAAGTGGTCAAATTTAATTTAAAATTAATCCCACAAAACACGATGAAAAGTGGTTTTCCTGAAGAAAAAAAAATTATATAAAAAAAAATTAAACAAAAATACATATAAAATTAATTAAATTGACCTTAATTTGATCATTATTAACATAAATGAGCTAATTTTACTTTTAAAACCATTTAAAAAATAACTATATAAATGTGTGAGATAAAGAGATAACTTTTACAAAAAAATCAATATTTTCACTATTCATAAAAAATCAACATTTTCATAACATTCTTTAAAACTCACCCTAACATAATTTTTTCATTCTAATTTAAAAAATGAAGTTAATTTTGAAAAATAAATTTTCAAAAAAAATTTGTAAAGACCTATAAAATTCAAGGAAAATTTTTTCTTAATTTTCTTTAGAATTTTACAAGAGCGCGGTTTCAGACGGCACCTGATTCCGAGGCTCGGAGTGCCCGGAATTAATTTCCGAAGTTTGGCTCGGGTACGTTCAGTGAACGAACGAGCGGGAATTCCTAACTTTTGATCCGGTGCTCGGAATTGAAATCCGAGGGCACCGATGAACTCGCAGCGCCGATATTCGCTTAAAGAGACCTTTTCGGGAGTTGCGTTTGTTTCGAGTTGAGAGTTAGTTTTTGGGAGATTAGAATAAGTTAAATAAAAATATGTAAACACAATTTTTTATTTAAACTTATTAGTTAACTTCTCTCAAAGGAAGTTAGGTGTGGGACCCACACCCACTTAACCTCCCTTGAGAGGATTAAGTGTGGTGGGGCCCACACGAAACCTAACTTTACATCTTCCCTCAAACTCCCTTAACCCCTCTTTAATTAACATGACAATTTGTTAATTAATGTAATGAGTTAATGAGGTGAGTTGTGTGTGGTTATTGAATTTCAAACCTTTGAAATTCAAAGAGGTAGGGTTGTGTGAATAAAATAAGAAAGAGTCTTATTTTATTTTGTTAGAATTTTATCTCCTTGAGAGAGTAGGGAAGTCTTCTTCATCTTCTTCAAACTCAACGAAGAACGCGAAGAACGCCGTTCTTCAACGAAGAACTTCTCCGCCGAAGAACACGGTCCATCCGCGACGCCGTATCCGCGACGCGACGTTCTTCTTCCGCATCATCTCTTCCGCGACGGTTTTCCGCGACGAACGCCATCGACAACGACTCTTCCTCCGACATCAAAGGAATCGACACCGATATTCCACGTCTACGTCATCGTGCGACTATCGAGGTAGGGGTTCTTGGGTTCGTTGTTTTCTTTTTATTTGACTTTCCTCAAGACTTGACGAAGAACGCTCAAGTTCCGATGAAGAACGCCGCTCCGCTCTTCTTCGTCTTCCGTGTCAACGAGAGAGAACACCGCTTCTTCCTCGGACAACCTTCGTCGGCGTACAAGGTTTCGCCAACGACGTATCGCATCGGACGCATCTCTTCGTCAACGGATTTGACGAACGACGACCGCGACGTCCGACCTCCGCGACGTCGTCTTCCGCGGAACGTAGTCAAATCTTCGAACCTTATACCAAGGTAGGGGTTGTTGATTTTTGTTTAGTTATTCTATTCTTGATCATGAATTTAGCAAGTCTAACGTGTGGCTTGAAATAATTTAAGTTGCGTTATTGCTTAACGTGAGGGGGCCGGACCGCATGAACACGGCCGAACCCCCTCCATCGTTCTTGTTGTATTTCTTGCGGGTGGAAGCAAAGTGGCGTGGTGCCGTCGCACCACGCGGATATCGTGCAATTATTTTGCGCGGCGCCGTCGCGCCACGCCGAGGAAGAATCTTCAAGAACGCGACGCCGTCGCGCCGCGTTGAAAGGAATCAAGGCACGGCAAGGGGCGCGGTGCCGTCGCACCGCGCCGGACGACGAACAACGCGGCCGGTTCCGGGCCGCGGCGGGACGAGGAGACCGCGGCCGGTTCCGGGCCGCGGCGGGATGAGAAGACCGGCGGCCGGGCCGCCGGCGTCGGAAGCCGAAGAGGGGACCGGAATTTCCGGTCCCGTTGGAGAAAACCGGCCGGCCAGCTGGCCGGCCGGATGGAGTTAAACCGGGGGAATTAATCCCCCGGCCAACACACTAAAACCCCCCTCTTTATGAGGGGGGAGGTTCTTTGAAGGGAGGGGGGGCAGCCGGCCCCCACGTGGGGGCGGTTTTCAATCAAGGGGCGCGGCTTTTAGCCGCGCCGGCTTTCCAAGAAAGCGGGGGAATTGATTCCCCCGCGCTGCCTTCATGCGGCGACAGACCGCCGCGGCCCCCGCGCCGCCGCGCCGCCGCGCCGGCCGGCCGGCCAGGCCGCCCCAGGGGGGGGTCGGGCCGGGTCGGCCCGGACCCGGACCCCCCCGTTTCGAACCAGTTCCGGTCTTTTGGCCATAACTTGAGCCTCGGACCTCCGATTGACGAACCGTCTGCGGAAACGCGATCCTTGGATCGAGACGGTCGTTTCGATATATCGCACTCAAGGTTTCGGATTACTTTGAGTTCGGCCGGGTTGGTTCGTTCACAGAACCAACCGGGCCTTCGGAGCGGAAACGCTCATATCTTGAGCTACGGACGTCCGATTGACGTGCCGTCAGCCGTGTTGTGTTCCTCTTAGTGAGACGGATCTTTTGGCATACTCCGCCCGAGGTTTGGATGCAGGTGGAGTACGGTCGGGTTGGTTTTTCCTTAAAATCCAACCGGGCCCCGGGGACGAAAATGCCAATAACTCTCAGACCGGGCGTCCGATCGACGCACCGTCTGTTGCGTTGAGTTCCTGTTTACGATACGGAACTTTTGGCATCCTTCGCCCGAGTTTTGGATACAGATAGTAGTGGCCGGGTTGGATCGCACCCGAAATCCAACCGGGCCCCTGGAACGGAAAAGCTGATATCTTTCAGACAGGACGTCCGTTTGACGAACCGTCAGCGGCGTTGGTGTTTACGTTGAGTAACAGTCCCTATGAGTATACCCTATGGGAGTTCGGGGTACAGTTGAGATACGGCCGGGTTTGGTTCGCTCACGAAACCAACCGGGCCCCTGGGACGAAAAGGCTAATAACTCACAGACCGGGCGTCCGATCGACGCGCCGTCTGTTGCGTTGAGACCCCTGTGACGAGACGGTCTTTTGAGATACTTCTTTGCGGGACTTTGTGATACTTGGAGTATCGACCAGTAGCTCGTGGAGCGGACCCTCCCGGAGACGAGCGTGCGGAGTACGGAGACCGTGTAGCCGGCTGAGACCTGACGACTGCTTGACCGACTCGACTTAGAGTGAGTCGACTAGCCCAGTGGACGGAGCGCCCGGTATTTGGCGGAAGACCCACGGCGGACGGAGCGCCTGGTAGTTGGCAGCAAACCCGCGGTACTCGTCAGGAGGAGTACCTCAGTAGGCTATCTGGGTGAGCGCCCGGTTTTTGGCGACAGACCCTCAGCGGACGGAGCGCCCAGTAGTTGGCCGCAAACCCGCAGTACTCGACAGGAGGAGTACCTCAGCAGTCTTAGGTTAGTGAGCAGTACCTCTGGGACGTGATAGGACCACTGTACACTCTAGAGACGGAGCTCTTCAGCAGTTACGGTTTCGATAATGAAAATCCTGGTTTGAGCTGAGACTTTTGACCTTGTGTTTACCTCATGATTGAGATGGGTCACTTGCTAACTTTGGTATATGTATGGGCATATACCCGGGTAGTGGTTATCCGTTGTTTTCACAATCCTTGTGTTTCCTCATGATTGAGATGGGTTACTTGATAACTTAGGTATATGTATGGGCATATACCTAAGTAGAGGTTATCTGTTGAGATCTTCTTTGTGGTTATCCTTGTTGGTTTAGTGAGACCTTGAGGGTCTCGGGGTCCCTACTGAGTATCGTTATACTCACCCCTGCACGGGCTATGCCCGCACTACGTTGTGTTGGTTGCAGACGACGGACAGTGTTGACCTTAGCTGAGGCTTGCAGAGCGGGACGGTACCCGGAGGTGGACCACTGGGCGGGACGTGCACGGAGCGGACGGCGAGACCCGTGGAGCAGAGGAGCTATCTGTACCCACCCTTCAGGTGGGATTTCCAGTGGACAGCTCGGAGTAGCGGCTTTTACTTTTCAGTTGCTGTTTTCCCTTTCGAGTTGTACTTTACTTCAGTTTGGGTTTGTATTCTGGCCCATTTACTTTTCCGCACTTTCAGTTGTACTCTGCTTTTGTTTATCGTTTACTTTCCGCTTGCTTACTATGTGGTGTTTGTTTACTTTACAAAGGCAATGCCTTCCCTTTTTACCGGGATTTACGCCTTGGTGCTAGTCGCCAGCCCCTGGCCTATGGAAGGCGGGCTTGGGGTAGTCACGGCACGGACCCCGAGGGCGGGTCGTGACAAATTGGTATCAAAGGTGGTCGGTTCTACCGCCGATTCTGATCTTTCTTCTGTGAAGCAATAGTGTTAAGGGTACCGAGTGTGGTTTTCAGTTCAGGGAGTCCAGTGTTTGTGCGGGCGGCCGACGTATCCATACACCAGGACCCTGACAACTGATTTCCGACTTTGTGCACGAAAACACTGATTGTGTGTGTGTTTTCAAAGGTTTCCCCCCTTAAAACAGCTCAAACCAGGTCAGCTCACCAGGTATAATCGTTTGATCGTGTTACGTTGTTTCTTCAGGATGTCTTTTCTCAGACGACCAGCTAGAGCCCGGAGGGATGAGCGTGCTGACAGTCTGTCGAGCGACGAGGCTTCGGTACAGGGCCCTCTTGCAGTTGAGGCACCAGCGGAGGCACCAGCGATACTACCATACGTTGGGCCACCGATGCCACCAGCCCCAGCAGTAGACGATGCACGACGCTTGAGTGCGCTGCATGAGTTCCAGCGCCAGAGGCCACCCAGGTTCAGGGGAGAGACGGAACCGCATGCGGCTGAGGATTGGATGGAGGCTGTGGTGGGAGTCTTCAGGCTAGTGGGGACGCCATCGGACTTCATGGTGACCTTTGCTGCCAGCCTTCTTCAGGCAGCAGCAGGCAGGTGGTGGAGCCACTTGTTCCAGTTTTGCGATGGAATGGCTTTCACATGGGAAGACTTTGAGACCTTCTTCTGGGTGGAGTTTGTGCCAGTAGCTCTACACCCCGAGCTTGTTCAGGAGCTGCTGCCTTTGCTGCATGTTTTTCGATCAGAAGCCGAGTCATCTGTGGGCAGTAGACAGATGATGCAGAGGTCCAGGAGGACCAGACCAGCAGTTGGGCGATCTCGGGTTTTAGGACCGGTGGTGCGGGGCACCCGGAGTGGGAATAGAGCCAGCCGTGCAAGGAGCAGGTTGTGTTACTCATGCCGCGGAAAGGGTCACCTGGCACGTGACTGTCCGACTCCCCGACCGCAGGGGAGAGCTCAGCTTCAGGCAGCTGAGGCCTTCGATCATGGAGCTCTGGGAGCCGATGGACAGGAGCAGAACTAGTGGATACATCCTTTGTACTTCTGGTTCCTTGTTGCTTTTGTGTAGCGTCTTGTATTATGAGCTGCAATAATAAAAGAAGCATACCTTTGTGATATTTCGTTCCTGTCCTCTTTCGTGATGTTACTAAGAGGTTCCAGTTTTGGCTGTTGACTTGACCCTCACTTGTGAGACATCTACTGGAGGAGACCCAGTTACCACACACTGGTTCCGACAGTGTGACTCAACCCTTGGAGGCGAGAGTAACGGTTGGATCTCTTAGTAGTAGCATCGAGGCCTTACGACGTCATCCTTGGTATGGATTAGTATCATCCATGTTAGGATTGACTGTTTTAGGCAAAGAATGTGGTTCATCCAGGGGATGAGACCAGATTTCTCTTCTCGGCAAAGAAGAAATCTTGCAGCTCTTGTGGGACCTGAGATGGTCCAGGTCATCCAGGGGCGGATGAGTGCAGCTCAGAGCCGGCAGAAACCTTATGCTGACAGGAGGCGGAGGCCACTGGAGTTCGAGGGTGGTGACCACGTCTTCTTGCGGGTATAACCTCGACGTGGTATTCAGAGATTTGGCCAAGGCGGCAAGTTATCTCCGCGCTTCATCGGACCCTTCCAGGTCCTCAGCAGGTTTAGCGTGGTGGCTTATCGCCTGGCTCTACCACCTCAGTTGCACAGGGTGCACGACGTCTTCCACGTGTCTCAGCTGAGGAGATACGTGCACGACCCGACACACATCATTGACCATGGGGAGCTTGACGTTGACGATGGGGAGACTTTTACGGAGGTCCCGGTGGAGATAGAGGATCGACAGGAGCGGGTCCTGCGTGGGCGATCGATTCCTCTTGTGCGCATCAGATGGCAGCACGGGAATCTCCAGGAGAGCACATGGGAGCGGGGGGCTCTGATGCGTGCTCAGTACCCTCATTTTTTTCCCTAGTTTTTGATGTATCTTTACGGGGACGTAAAGCCCTGAGTTGGGAGTAATGTAAAGACCTGTAAAATTCAAGGAAAAGTTTTTCTTAATTTTCTTTAGAATTTTACAAGAGCGCGGTTTCAGACGGCACCTGATTCCGAGGCCCGGAGTGCCCGGAATTAATTTCCGAAGTTTGGCTCGGGTACGTTCAGTGAACGAACGAGCGGGAATTCCTAACTTTTGATCCGGTGCTCGGAATTGAAATCCGAGGGCACCGATGAACTCGCAGCGCCGATATTCGCTTAAAGAGACCTTTTCGGGAGTTGCGTTTGTTTCGAGTTGAGAGTTAGTTTTTGGGAGATTAGAATAAGTTAAATAAAAATATGTAAACACAATTTTTTATTTAAACTTATTAGTTAACTTCTCTCAAAGGGAGTTAGGTGTGGGACCCACACCCACTTAACCTCCCTTGAGAGGATTAAGTGTGGTGGGGCCCACACGAAACCTAACTTTACATTTTCCCTCAAACTCCCTTAACCCCTCTTTAATTAACATGACAATTTTTTAATTAATGTAATGAGTTAATGAGGTGAGTTGTGTGTGGTTATTGAATTTCAAACCTTTGAAATTCAAAGAGGTAGGGTTGTGTGAATAAAATAAGAAAGAGTCTTATTTTATTTTGTTAGAATTTTATCTCCTTGAGAGAGTAGGGAAGTCTTCTTCATCTTCTTCAAACTCAACGAAGAACGCGAAGAACGCCGTTCTTCAACGAAGAACTTCTCCGCCGAAGAACACGGTCCATCCGCGACGCCGTATCCGCGACGCGACGTTCTTCTTCCGCATCATCTCTTCCGCGACGGTTTTCCGCGACGAACGCCATCGACAACGACTCTTCCTCCGACGTCAAAGGAATCGACACCGATATTCCACGTCTACGTCATCGTGCGACTATCGAGGTAGGGGTTCTTGGGTTCGTTGTTTTCTTTTTATTTGACTTTCCTCAAGACTTGACGAAGAACGCTCAAGTTCCGACGAAGAACGCCGCTCCGCTCTTCTTCGTCTTCCTTGTCAACGAGAGAGAACACCGCTTCTTCCTCGGACAACCTTCGTCGGCGTACAAGGTTTCGCCAACGACGTATCGCATCGGACGCATCTCTTCGTCAACGGATTTGACGAATGACGACCGCGACGTCCGACCTCCGCGACGTCGTCTTCCGCGGAATGTAGTCAAATCTTCGAACCTTATACCAAGGTAGGGGTTGTTGATTTTTGTTTAGTTATTCTATTCTTGATCATGAATTTAGCAAGTCTAACGTGTGGCTTGAAATAATTTAAGTTGCGTTATTGCTTAACGTGAGGGGGCCGGACCGCATGAACACGGCCGAACCCCCTCCATCGTTCTTGTTGTATTTCTTGCGGGTGGAAGCAAAGTGGCGTGGTGCCGTCGCACCACGCGGATATCGTGCAATTATTTTGCGCGGCGCCGTCGCGCCACGCCGAGGAAGAATCTTCAAGAACGCGACGCCGTCGCGCCGCGTTGAAAGGAATCAAGGCACGGCAAGGGGCGCGGTGCCGTCGCACCGCGCCGGACGATGAACACCGCGGCCGGTTCCGGGCCGCGGCGGGATGAGAAGACCGGCGGCCGGGCCGCCGGCGTCGGAAGCCGAAGAGGGGACCGGAATTTCCGGTCCCGTTGGAGAAAACCGGCCGGCCAGCTGGCCGGCCGGATGGAGTTAAACCGGGGGAATTAATCCCCCGGCCAACACACTAAAACCCCCCTCTTTATGAGGGGGGCGGTTATTTGAAGGGAGGGGGGGCAGCCGGCCCCCCGGTTTTTACTTCAACCGGCCCCCACGTGGGGGCGGTTTTCAATCAAGGGGCGCGGCTTTTAGCCGCGCCGGCTTTCCAAGAAAGCGGGGGATTGATTCCCCCGCGCTGCCTTCATGCGGCGGCAGACCGCCGCGGCCCCCACGCCGCCGCGCCGCCGCGCCGCCGCGCCGCCGGCCGGCCGGCCGGCCAGGCCGCCCCAGGGGGGGGTCGGGCCGGGTCGGCCCGGACCCGGACCCCCCCGTTTCGAACCAGTTCCGGTCTTTTGGCCATAACTTGAGCCTCGGACCTCCGATTGACGAACCGTCTGCGGAAACGCGATCCTTGGATCGAGGCGGTCGTTTCGATATATCGCACTCAAGGTTTCAGATTACTTTGAGTTCGGCCGGGTTGGTTCGTTCACAGAACCAACCGGGCCTTCGGAGCGGAAACGCTCATATCTTGAGCTACGGACGTCCGATTGACGTGCCGTCAGCCGTGTTGTGTTCCTCTTAGTGAGACGGATCTTTTGGCATACTCTGCCCGAGGTTTGGACACAGGTGGAGTACGGTCGGGTTGGTTTTTCCTTAAAATCCAACCGGGCCCCGGGGACGAAAATGCCAATAACTCTCAGACCGGGCGTCCGATCGACGCACCGTCTGTTGCGTTGAGTTCCTGTTTACGATACGGAACTTTTGGCATCCTTCGCCCGAGTTTTGGATACAGATAGTAGTGGCCGGGTTGGATCGCACCCGAAATCCAACCGGGCCCCTGGAACGGAAAAGCTGATATCTTTCAGACAGGACGTCCGTTTGACGAACCGTCAGCGGCGTTGGTGTTTACGTTGAGTAACAGTCCCTATGAGTATACCCTATGGGAGTTCGGGGTACAGTTAAGATACGGCCGGGTTTGGTTCGCTCACGAAACCAACCGGGCCCCTGGGACGAAAAGGCTAATAACTCACAGACCGGGCGTCCGATCGACGCGCCGTCTGTTGCGTTGAGACCCCTGTGACGAGACGGTCTTTTGAGATACTTCTTTGCGGGACTTTGTGATACTTGGAGTATCGACCAGTAGCTCGTGGAGCGGACCCTCCCGGAGACGAGCGTGCGGAGTACGGAGACCGTGTAGCCGGCTGAGACCTGACGACTGCTTGACCGACTCGACTTAGAGTGAGTCGACTAGCCCAGTGGACGGAGCGCCCGGTATTTGGCGGAAGACCCACGGCGGACGGAGCGCCTGGTAGTTGGCAGCAAACCCGCGGTACTCGTCAGGAGGAGTACCTCAGTAGGCTATCTGGGTGAGCGCCCGGTTTTTGGCGACAGACCCTCAGCGGACGGAGCGCCCAGTAGTTGGCCGCAAACCCGCAGTACTCGACAGGAGGAGTACCTCAGCAGTCTTAGGTTAGTGAGCAGTACCTCTGGGACGTGATAGGACCACTGTACACTCTAGAGACGGAGCTCTTCAGCAGTTACGGTTTCGATAATGAAAATCCTGGTTTGAGCTGAGACTTTTGACCTTGTGTTTACCTCATGATTGAGATGGGTCACTTGCTAACTTTGGTATATGTATGGGCATATACCCGGGTAGTGGTTATCCGTTGTTTTCACAATCCTTGTGTTTCCTCATGATTGAGATGGGTTACTTGATAACTTAGGTATATGTATGGGCATATACCTAAGTAGAGGTTATCTGTTGAGATCTTCTTTGTGGTTATCCTTGTTGGTTTAGTGAGACCTTGAGGGTCTCGGGGTCCCTACTGAGTATCGTTATACTCACCCCTGCACGGGCTATGCCCGCACTACGTTGTGTTGGTTGCAGACGACGGACAGCGTTGACCTTAGCTGAGGCTTGCAGAGCGGGACGGTACCCGGAGATGGACCACTGGGCGGGACGTGCTCGGAGCGGACGGCGAGACCCGTGGAGCAGAGGAGCTATCTGTACCCACCCTTCAGGTGGGATTTCCAGTGGACAGCTCGGAGTAGCGGCTTTTACTTTTCAGTTACTGTTTTCCCTTTCGAGTTGTACTTTACTTCAGTTTGGGTTTGTATTCTGGCCCATTTACTTTTCCGCACTTTCAGTTGTACTCTGCTTTTGTTTAGTGTTTACTTTCCGCTTGCTTACTCTGTGGTGTTTGTTTACTTTACAAAGGCAATGCCTTCCCTTTTTACCGGGATTTACGCCTTGGTGCTAGTCGCCAGCCCCTGGCCTATGGAAGGCGGGCTTGGGGTAGTCACGGCACGGACCCCGAGGGCGGGTCGTGACAAATTTAAAAATTAATTATATTTTTTTTTCACAGAAAAAAATAAAAACTATTATTTATGAAAATGTTTCTTTAAGGTATATAAAGAAATTACTAATAATTGAGTACTTATTTCTTAACATATTTTAATTATCTAAGATCATTTTTTAAAAAATAATTATTTCTATTCACATCAACCATTTTAATTTCTTTTTTAAAATGATGTACAATGATATAGTTCATTTTGACTTAGGTTTGCGTGTATCACAAGCTTTCAAAGAAATTAAATTTATATAAAGAAAATAATATTATAAAATCTTGAGGTGTTACACTTCTATACATCATTGAAATTTTACAAAAATGAGGGACACACCCTCTAGAAGCCAATGGTACTCTCCCAAACAGATATCTTCTCTTGAATTGTCCCTCTAGAATAGTATGAACAGGATTTAACAAAAAATGTGTGTCTCTCCTCCAAAGTAATTCCCACCCATAATTTAAACCCTCAATACCATCTATCCATGATGTCACCAACCTATCATTGAAGTATATCTCTAAACCTCATCACATCATTGGAACACCAAGTCTGTAATTGTCTCACTGATCACATTGGTTGTAATTCATCACACAGTCACCCGCCAACTACTTACTCAATAGGTGCCATGTATAGCTCAAGATCACTTTCCCTTGAACACATGAGTTTTTCTTTATAAATACCTTCTAATATCTCAAGCCTCACTGAAGTCATATTGATCCTATAATAAACCTTATTATAGGTTCTCCCCCAATATATACCTTGATTTTTTCTAAACCCAATGGGTATATACTTTGTAAAAACCAGATTGCAAATCCCGATTCATGTTAACATGATTCAAGACGCATCGAATTAATCCTTGCACTCCTAACCCACTAACTATACTCCTCTCAAAGTTTATTCTCAACTAACAAGCTCATGGAATCTCACTCCTAAATTAGATAATTCTTCTATCACCCACTACTCAAGAATTATTCAAAAACAATGGGAGTCAACCCACACTCTTTCCATGCTATCGAACCCGCATCAAGAATAAACAGGTCCATATATCAAAATAATCCTTCTATTTGAACCCATTTTTTATAACAAAAGAACATGGAATTTTATATATCTTATCTCAAATACATGGTTTCGTTATTTATAGAAACAATAATATATATATATATATATGTAAACACCATATAGGTTTTTTGGAAACATTTTGTAACCAATCCCATTTACAATCACCCATCATCCCCACAATGGGGTCCACCACCAAGGAATCCAATGCCTAAACCAACCAGTCGTGGGATTCTATATATCCCTTGTACAAGGGAAATGAAAATAAATCATTGAATAACATCCCTTTATAATATCCACATGACCTGCCATAAGAAATAAAATAAGTGGTTTAACTGATTAGAATTTCATCAATAAGTTATATAGGAAAACACCATATAAGTTTTCATTGACACTTAAAACAAATGAACCACTCATTAGTAAAATAGTAATACTCCTTCAGATGTATGTCATGTGAATCTTCCATTACTATCCTGATTAATGAATAAACCTCATT
The DNA here is from genome assembly GCA_963277665.1 of Viscum album. Taxonomy (NCBI): domain Eukaryota; kingdom Viridiplantae; phylum Streptophyta; class Magnoliopsida; order Santalales; family Viscaceae; genus Viscum; species Viscum album. The sequence continues at coordinate 1,633,116,176 of OY728122.1, forward strand.
CCATAATGAGATAATATTCAAAATAAAAAAAAATCTATGGAAAACACATTATATTTAGATCAAAATCTAAAACATAACATTGAAAAACGTGAAAAATCCTTGTTATCTGGGTAGAATAGACATCCTATCAGAAAATATGTTCACAATGAACCAATCTATGTTCTATAAAAGTATCTAAAAACTCACTATTATTTACCTACCATACTACAAATATTAATGCAAATAAAAATATGCTCTAACACCACATTGAGACCCCTTAATTAGAACCTACATTCCAACTCCCAACTGAGGTTTCACTTCACCTCTATAATTCCTCCTCATATTCCATAGGATTACAAATACATTAAGGGGTCTAAATTATAAATTTTGGAAAATATTCTCTAGAATTATAGAGAAACAATAATATAAATTACCAAACTTCAATAATAGAAAACATAATAGTACTCAAAAGAAAAAAAATATAATAAAAAATTAAATGTTTTTATAAAACCATAAATTAGTTTATCACCCACTCTGTTTATCACATATATAAAATAAAAAAATAAAAAAAGAGTCTCTACTACCATTTTCATGACTTTTATCATCGTAAACTCTAATTATTTATTGATCTTTCCCATCTTAATCCATCACATGTCCTATATCCATCTAGAATATAAAAATAATATCGTTAAATGCACCAGAGTTCCTATTCAAGGTGTGAGAAATACATATCTGTAGGATATCACCAAGTTCCCATTATATCTTCCATAATATATGTGATTTCATGAAGAAAATAAATAACATAAAGTAACCATGCTCACTCAAGTGTGTTGAACATAATGTATTAACCAGGACACCATGAATCCATGTACATCGGGTCATCATGTGTTATCCTGGACACCATGACACCCAACCATAAATGTTTTGGTCCCATTCTAGAATCTAATCACTTTATAATAACAAATTATTTTAACATCCATTACCCAAAAACACAGGGTAGTGCATCTCACTAAGCCTCAAACACTACCCAATGGTATTGTTTAAAGACCTATGTCGAAGTCCTAGAACATGATTAATAACCTAAGGGAGGTAGTTCTTCAATTATCAACATATACTTCATCACTCATGGTAGGGACATATCTCACATTTCATGTCAATTTACTACTACACCTTGATTCACGCTCAAAATTTTCCATGCATTATCACTCAAGATGATTACATACCATGTCTCAAGATATACCTTCTCACTCATGACAATATTGGACTATACATAACAAGTGTTTACTCCTCACTTAATGTAGGGTTTTCCTAGTTCCATCTCAGTTAAGATGGGGACTTATTCTGACCACAACCTTATCACTCAATGTAGGGTATAATATCAAATCATATTCAGGCAACTATCATATTACTCAAGGGTCACACTGATGTATTACAACTCCTAGTGAGTCCATACCATGTGATCCACCATCAACCATTCTTGGATCCATTGATTATCATAATAATAGTATTATAACATGCACACAATATCTCATATTCCATGTATCCCATCATACACGCTCGTCATCTTTTTACAAGGATCTAGTCACTTTCCCCCACACCTCAACATACCTTGTTGTCTATTTATGCTAAAAAATATCCCTATCCTTGAGGAATTGTTTTACTACTGATTAGGGAATACATTAGGGTCCTTTGGACCCAAATAAATTTTTTCTCACTAACACCATACTAATTTCATTGTCGTAGGGGTGTTTCCATAGTTTGTGGGAACTTTGTAACCCAAACCTCATGGTCTGGTTTTCCTCCTCTTACTAATCCTTGCCACCATCAACACTTAGGTATCATCTCATACCACTCTTGAAAAATGTATCAATCCAACTATTTATTTAAAATCATATTATTCACACCATATCTAGTATTATAGTACTCATCCCACCCATGCCACACACCAACTCTCAATCCACTCTTGGGAGGGTTCTCCTTACCATTTGTGATGTTTACAACAATCACAACTACCACTGTCAAGCCAAATCTACTCATGCCTATCCAAATACCCTTAGAGAAATTATTTGAGGTTACTTATGACACATATTTTATCTCGAGACCTACCCAAGGTCACCAGTCAATTAAAACAACATCTCTACACCTTAGTGATATAGTCATCAGGCGATCCCAACTTACCCAAATGAAAAAAGGAAATCATCATGAGACCAAAAAATCCCAATGCCATCCTATCTCATTATCTATAGATTTCTCAGTCCCTATCCATTTACCTGATCCCAAGTAACATGGATTCATAAAATTATACATTCATTTGATAAATTTGAGTTTTTATTAAATGAATTTCTTACCTATAATAGGGAGTTACCATCTATGTCAAGATCCACTCATCCTTATTCTATCCCATCCATGCCTCTTCTAATACTTTAATTCCACCTAAATTTCAAGAATCGTTATATCACCAAAAGTGGGATAATCCAAACCTATTAGTTACATGGCGTACCCCCAACACCAACCTAAGAAAAAACCATATCATATGGATCCCAATCAATCTAAAATTTTATACAATTTAACTAAAAACCCTGAATAAAACATTTAGGGGACATACCTTTAATGAAATGGTAAGAAACAATTTCAATTACTCTTTTGGGATTCCCTCTCACCATGTTAGGTAAAATCACCATTGAATCAAAATGATTCATCATGGTTGAATGAAATCATCACCAAAGTAATCAAAAAATAATGATCAAGAGGAAGGGAGGGATAGAAGAAGAAATTGAATAATTTATCTGGAATATCCATAAAAACATCACCAAAAACATCCTTGGAATGGTATATTGAAGGAGGTAAGATGGAGTAAAGAGATGGTTAAATTAGACTTCTCCCAAAATTCTGAGGTGGATAACTGTTAAATTACCAACCTTCACCAAATTAAAAAAAGTTTTATAAGTCGGTCATGGTGCAACCATGTGGTTCATAGCGTGATGGCTCCCTCACCTGACCTGGTTATAGAAAACCCATGGGGGTAAAAAAATAGATAAAAATATATAACATGATATTTCCCAAACATGATCTGTAAAAGTTGATGGTTGAATAAAAATTATATATCTTGGAGATGGAAAATCATGTTGTTGTTTTGATGATTTAATTTAAAATAAAAACATTCATATCTGGTACAATGATGTATAGTGTGTATACTTAATGGGTTGGGTTCACACTAATTTTAATAATGTTTTTTAAAGTTATTTTGATTTCATAAAATCATTGGGTGAATATGAAAAATTTATTTGATATGAGGATCTCTTAAATATAAAAATTAATTCAAATAAAATGGTAATGAATTATATGGATATGAAAAATAAAGTATAGGGACTCGATGAGAAAATAAATTTTAACATGTCTGTACCTATCAAAAATGAATAAATATGGAGATCTATATCATAATAAATTCATATATTTATTGATAATTTAATATGGATCAATATGATTTTTCACCTACTCTAATGGTGTACACTTCTATATTTCATTGATAAGAGTAATTAATTTATCACTTATAATAGGTATTGTACTGAATTCTATGTATAAATTAGTTAGATATCAATGTGGAGTTATTAAAACTTTCTGGATAGATAATCTATCAAATATTTAAAAAACTTTTGTGCTGGTGAATCTTAGTACACATACACATTACAAAGTGTATTATCCTTTCATGTAGCCTCTATTATGTGAACTATGTGAAATCAAGTGTCTCCAAATTTTTATTATTTACATTGTTGGATATGTAGAAAGAAGTTTCTTAAATATCCATAACTAAAAAATCAATGAATGTGAGAAATTTTTAACTTGAAATACCCTAATTTACACCCCCACACCACTACCCATATGTTATACTCCCTAAGGGGGTCCTAATATGGTCAATTGGAAAATGGTTTATTTTATGATTATAAATTGGTATAAATTTTTTACTTTAGGGATAAAGTAATGTGAAATCAAACCAACCAACTAGTAAACATTCTTTTAGAAGAGTCACTATTATGGAAAAGCAATACAATAACCAATTGAGTAGATTAAAAAAGGTACCCAGAGTTCTTCATGTGATCAGTTATCCTTTAGAATTTTTAGGGATAAATTTCAATAAGGGTTCAAAAATATAGGAATTAAGATTTAATATGTATTTATATATTTTACCTTAATTAGTATGTATATATATATATATATATAATGATTAAGTAAAAAAAATTAAATCAATGTACACAAATATATTTGAGTGGCATAAGAAAATAAATAAATATGATAACGTAAATAAAATTTTAATATTCTATTAATGGGAAGTATAAATAATATTTATATTTTCTTTACAATTCCTAAAAAATGAACAGTAAATACAAATACAAATAATGTCTTGGTTATGTAAATATTTTGGATTCTAGTATTTCATAAGTAGTTTGACTATAAGAATCATAGTATAAAGAATGACTAATATTAGTAATATGATATTAATTTTTAAAAAGATATCTAAAAGCTGTAGAGAAAATTAAACATATGGTAAGTGTGTATTTTAGTTTAATTTTTATGAATTTATTATTATAATGGGATATAAGTTTATTTAAAGGGAATAATTTTATCATTCAATAAAATATTTTAAGTTAGTTTTTTCAATAAAATAATGATGAAAGGTGTAAAACTACATCACTTTTTGAAGCATATACATCTCAAACATAGCATCGTGAATAAACTATATTTTTATATACCATTTCAAAATTATTCTTCACGATGGAATTACCAACTACTATAATAAAAAAATAGACTAAAATAAATGATAAAATCATTAGTTATGATATATATATTCAGCACGAAAAACGAATTTTTAAAAAAAATATAGTCATCAATGTAAAAAAATAACACAAACAATATATCTATTTTCCATTGAATATATTTTTATCAATAAAAAATTATCAAATCATTATTATTATTATTATTTGTGGTGGTGAGGGTGGTGGTGGTGGTGGTGGTGGTTTTTTATTTTTGTCATTATTGATCTTTTTATTTCTTCCAATTAGTTTGGATTTATTCAAGGAAGAAAAATAGAAGATCTTTTTTACACTACAACAATGGTTATAAAATTTATTTATAGAAAGTCAAGGTCTAGAAATATTTCACTAAATTTTTATATCTCCAAGGAATTTTAAACTCTCAAGTGGTACTTAATTCTTAATTTCCTCAAGAGGTATTGGGTTTTAATCACTTTTAAAAGAGTATTCATTTTTTTAGACATTCATTTGTTGTTATTGGAATCCCTAAGGGGTACATTTTTTTCTCAAGGGGGAGGGGAAATGAAATTACCCCATCCCAGTATCCTGGAACTAGTGCCTCACATTATTAAATTGTTATAGATAAAATATTTGAATCCCAAAGACCGAACGAATTAGAAATTATGGAAACCATATTACATACATGAACGATACATTACAATTTTAAATATAACATACAACATAGATAATCCTTTAATAACACCAATATTCTACTAGCCTAACCATTCTTATCATTCATAATAAACATATTGGATCCTGTGAAAAATAAATCATAATAAAGGGGTGAGATCATATTCTCAGTATGGGTAAGAGTACAGCAGAAGATGTTGGGAATATAAAGAATAAACATTAAGGCAAGGTGCAAAACTGAGACAAAAACCATTTTTAAATAATTTTTAGAATAATATGGAAAGAATAAATGAAAATAATATAATTAAATATAAGTAATCACATTGATTTTATACTATTCTAATAATCACATGTAATATCAATAAGTAATCTCATAATGAGGGAATGCATAATGTTAGACATCATAAACATATATTCAAGGCATTGAACAAGACACCATACATAAATAGGTAAGGCCTCAGCCAATACCCAAACTAATTTGACTCATGAGACATACTAATTCATCAAGGGGATATATCATACCCCACCCATCACTTACTATGTCCAATGAATTACTCATATGAAAGGGGTGACGAAACATAATCAACATAAACATTTTTATTAAAACTATCATATAAAATGTGAATACTTTAACCATAAACCATTAATGGTATCCAAATAGCACATCCACAGTCAAACTAAATCATAAAATATTCATTGAAATATAATAAATGATATCATAAGATATCAATATCAATTAATCAAAAGACTCTATACATAATGTTTACAAAGATTAAAATACTATAATAAAATCAATGAAAGTTTTTGAGGAAAATACCATTTTTTACATTGAAATCATTTATTTAAAAAGTTGCACAATTATAAATGAAAAAATATATATTCTTTAAAAGAACCTTGTAAAAATGAAAATGAATCTTCAAAATGTTAAGGTATCATGATGGCTGAAAACCCCGCAGATGCCACCTATGTTTTTAAAAAAAACCCTTCCATCAAAAAAGTCACAAATTAACTCGTTTAGAAAATGAAGAAATGATTCCATTCCTAAAAATTCATAAATTTTAAAATAGGTATAAAATACATTAAATATTCATAGAATAATAGTGAAAAACTTTTTGAAAACATTTTTAGAGAACATGGATATGGAAGAAAAAATTTCCCCAATAGAGACTTAAACTTAATCAATCTCAAGATAATAATGATATTATGAAATAACCATTACACACTATATTCCTTTAGTTGAGTGTTCTTTAAACTATTGTATAATTGTTTAAATAATTTCATAAATTTATAATAAAACCATATCTCTATTTTTTATATCATATATGATCTTTTGATATCATTTTGTTAATAATATTTCTTTATTACCTTTATTTCAAGTGTTAACTTCTTTATTATCCTATGCATGTTTTGTCGTGTAAGTATTATTTACTATAAATATGATATATTTATTTCATCTACAGAATTATATTAATTTAATATATATAAAATTTAATCATTATATACATTTTTATAATCATTATTGAATGGTTTACATGGAAAGTGAATCACATAGCATCGTGGAGACGATATGTCGTATGTACGCACAAGAGACTATATCATTACCATAATGGTAAAAGGGTATGCAGTTTTATTTTATAGTAATTATAAATAATAAATACCATGTAATATTTATTATTTATATCCATTATATACATCATTATAGCCTTCCAAATAAAATGGTTTTGAAAAAAATTACACCTCGGCGTGGAGACGGTAAGTTATACGTACACTCGCCCAGTGATTTTTTTATGGGATGGATAAATGAAGGAATATGGTTGTACCGTAATAATAATAAAATATCAGAATACATATGATTCTTTATTTATTATTTTATCATGTAAAAACACATGAATAGGAAGTAGAAGAAGAAAATAAATTGAATGGGTTGTTAAACAATTACATCTTCTTCGGTGGACATATATTATATCTCTTCTCATGGGATCTAGAGATGATCTTTTGGGAAGAATACGACCACAAAAAAATGTTTAAATGTGTTTTTAGAGAAATTTTTAGGGGTTGGTTGAGCTAAAATTATCAAGGTGGTGTGAGAAATTTAAGAAGGAGGTACCCTTTTATAATTGAAGTGTGGTGCGCTTTGGGAAACTCTCAAAATATTAAATTAATATAAATTAATTTTAAATTTAAAATAAATCCAGAAATATTTATTACTTTTATATGATTACTATGGGTCTTAATCCTCTCAATTAATAATTTTTAGGCATGTTTATGACACATTCTTACCCATATCTTTTGTCTTTAACCCTTAGTCAAACCTTTTAACTCTTACAATGGCATCTTGGATTTTTTACTCTTTAACGTTTAGTATAGTCACTATAAAATGTCTAAAGAACCATAAATGGATAATGGATAAAACATTTAACCTTATCCTAATAATTTTTCTGAATTTTAGATTTTTATGGATTTTATATCATTTAATAAAATATTAATTATTTTATATAATCCTCAATATCAATTTTGAAACTATTAATTTCTTTAATTTTTTTGAAAATATCAATACACAAGATATCTTTGAAAGAAAATATTTAATACATACATAATATGTCTTAGACATCTATAAAAATATTTTATCAAATTAATTATCTAAAATTACATTTATTTAAATATTTTTAATATCATTTATTTGATATTTCTATTAATTAAAAAATTAATAAATCGTCATTATACAATTCGTTAAGGTAAATATTTATTTCCTAAAAATTTAAGATAAATTACCCTGATAAATTAAAAAAAATAGATTTCAAATTACTATTTAAATTCTAATCTATCTTCTCTATAAACCAATATTAAAAATGGTATAGTTTTTAAAATATGGGTATGAAAACTTTAACTCTTCTTTAAATAAAATTGAATAAATGTCATACTCTCGCCCTTCTGGCTTCAAAATGTTATAATTTCATCCGAAGGATGATTTAGGTTGAAACCCACCCATCTAATAAAATTAAAACAAGTTTTAGGGTACTTTTATAATATCTATAATATTACCAGAAAATCTCAGTCAGAGGTAGACCTATGACAATTTATTAAAATAAAGTAATGTATAGAAATCAAGTAAAACAACTAGAAAAGAAAACTACAGATCATAAAAATCATGCCCATCACCATTTCCATAACAGATTGCTTCCTCCGCAATAGTTGATTCCCACTTTGATCTTTCATAGTGCTTAAAAATCTTGGCATACTTCTTTCTAAGATTCATTTTCTCCAAAGATATAAACTCCATAGAAGATTGCATACCTTTTTTCATGCCAGATACAACTCTTCCTCCATTTACAGAGGACCTGGTATACATCGGCTTCTGTAGATAAGAATAGTCCTTCCTCGGCCTTCTTCTTGTTGGGACCTTCATCACCTCCTCATTTCCAGATACCTTCTTCTTCCCACCCTGAACAATGTCACTATAGGAAGGTCTGTCCATGCCACAATCATTTTCCTTGTCACTATCAGAGATATCTCCCCATTTTCCATGAATATGAACGTCTTGATAACCATCACTCACTCCCTGATCCTGCTGAAATTTTCTATTAGCATCAACCATGGCTAAACATTGTGAATCATCCACTTCAAGCACTTCAAAACTATTACGTAGTCGAATTAGGGTCCGGGTTGTCGGGCTAGTGCCCCTATCATTTCCATTATTATTTTGGTGAGTTCTGTCCTGAACAGACCCCTGCAACACCTCCTTGGACACAGTATCACTACCCACCTATAAAACTTTAGCAAATGAAACTACATTGGCTGAGAGAGAGTTACCATCTGTCATCCCCTCTCCAGCAGCCTTCTCTTCATTGCATGTCATCCTAATCGTAGCAATGTTACTCACATCCAAAAAAACCTCACTCAGAGAAATGATATCATGGACATGGCCAGTATCATCCATGCTCAGTGTATTACCTACAAAAGTACCAGCCAGTTCTTTCCTCAGTCTATTAAAAATATCAAATACCTTTGGATTAGAAGTTGGAACCCCAGCCGGTCTCTTGGCCATCGCATCTACCCAAACTCACATCCCTTCCATCCTTGAAGATTTAACCTCAGCCATTATCCACTAATATACTACCATAAACATCCATTTTCTTACCAAAATTAATTTTATCCAAAGATCGAGTCATCGAGTCACCAGCACCGAAAATTTTCGACCCCCTGCGTCTGCATGCCTCTGCACGATGACCCAGTCTTGTGCATGATGAGAATAACTAAAACCAAGACTCAAACACAACCATTTTCCTATACTATAACTCCTCACCCATAGAAATAAATAATGACTCAATAGGATGTTTATCAGCATCAACTTCAACAAAAATACAGGGGGAAATCGGATAACATACCGCCTTCGTCCTACTATCTAAAAAAAGGTATCGTCCAATTACATTACCAAGAATTTAGAGAATCGATGGGTTCTAAAAAGGTAGAGAGAGTTTGGGAAATCTTACCCATATGTCCATTTTTGAATAATCCCACTTCATATGGAAATCATAGGACCTTTTGAACAAGAGAAAATGAACTCCTCCACATATTCAAGGTGCACTCGACCAAGCGAGAATCAGATCCTCCTCAGAAGCAAACTGGATCATGATGTTCCTGGAATCAAGAATCCAAAATTTTGTCCTATCTTGTAGACCCCATGCTTCCAAAATCCACCGATCGAAGGAATACACTATTAGACAATGGGTTTTGAAACATGAAACTAAGGTTAGATTCAGCAGTGAGGTTACATTAGTGAATTCTGAAGTTGAAATCAAAACTTGTGGGTTACCTTCGAAACATTCAAGAAACATAGGGAAAAGGTGAATTGAAGGGAAAGGAGGTAAGAACTTAGGTTTGGAATGAATTTTTTAAAGTTAAAAACATATAATTTTCATTAATTAATTTAATATTAATCTCATTTATGGGGTGAGAAAATAGTTTACTAATGTTTAAACATGAGAAAGATTTAAATATTTTTATATCTAAATTAAATGAAAAATTGATGCCAATGAAATATATTGGATTAAATGATAAAAAATAATATACTTATACTTTAAATCCAATAAAAAAATATAATTTATAACTATAAATTATTTTGATTAAATTAGTTGTTTTCAGTTAAAATTTTTCATTTTTCAATATTCATCAAAACATGAAACTTATTATAAAAATACCAAAAATTCAACCAATGTAAATTATTATATTACAATTTAAAATAAGAATTTTTTTTATTAAAATATAACATATATATATAAGTGAATACAAAATTGTATTTAAAATAGGTTCGTCATTAAAAGCCAGTAAAGATGCATTTAGAAAAATATAGGTTTTTATGCCTAAAATTGGTTTTTTTCATACCTTATGCCTATAAAATCTACTGGATGAAAATAAAAATTATTTACCTAATATATATCAATTATATTTTATTAACATAATTTACTAATTCTAATTAATTTAATTTAGTAAGATGAAACACATTTGGGGGAATAAAAATAAAAGTATCTCCATTATATTCAATTGGTTATTATTTTCATTTCTAATTATTTATTAACCAATGAATTAATCTTATATTTTTATAAACCATATATTTTAATAAGTTATTACATTATATTTATAAATTTTATTTAATGTCTAGGTTATATCTTATTACATAATATAATAATATTTAATTAATATAATGTTGTTTGGATAAACTCAGTCTTGTGTATAACGTAGGATATCAAAGAAAGTCGATATTTCATATAACACAAGGTAACTCAGTTTTGTGTTCATTACAAGCTATATAATATATTAAATTTATTTAAAATGAAAAATATTGTAAATTCTTGGGGATTTAGACTCTCCCCGCCATAATTATTTCCTTCTCACAATTTGAACTTCATCTTAGCAATAAAGATTTTGATATTTAAAAATACTATTGTTGAAGAACCCATATCGTAAATAGGGCTAATAACACATATTATTAATATGTAGGAAATGTAAATGTGAAGGTAACCAAAAAACCAGGCATTCAAATAGAAGAAAATTTTTGGAAAGTAAAGATACATACATGGAGGAAGGGCGTAAATATTTGTAGGGAGTGATTGACATCATTAGTCACAAATAAGTTAATGATTAATGGAAAATTTAGGGCCTTGAAGCCATAAATGTATGATTATATAAAATACATTTGGATAAATTAAAATTAACAATTTTTTTATTTATCTCATTTTCCTATAGTTGAGGAATTATTTCACTATATAAGAATGTAAGGAAATAAAAGTTCATGGTACATTTCTATAAACACAATCATAACCTTTGGTTTCACCTTGAACTATTCATACATCATTTTATTTCATAAGTCGCGTCAATGGGTGAATTAATTCATTAACCTCTAAAACATTTTCCAAAGATAAACTCAAACCATTTCATAAATTTTTATCTTTTCTAAAATAAACTTTTTATTAATCTCTCGACAACATGAAACTTATCTTAACATTTTTATTCCAAACATGTGAATACCTTAATCATGTATTCTCTTAAAACATGGTAACAACATAAATTAAAACAAAACATTATTGAAAACATGCATTCTTCCTTATTCTATAAATTGAACATAGATATGGGATGCACTGCTTCTATACAAAAATGTTGTAAACTCCATCAATGATGGCATAAACAACTTTTTCAACAAACCATTAATTAGTTCCAAGGTAGTTAGTACTATCCAGTTGACATTATCCAAATCAATAATCTCTTTACTCGTACATCATTATCTCATTATTAGGAACATATCAGGGGTTATATTTCCCTCACCCATGTGTTTTCCAAAAAAGTTTAACTTGTTACAGAGTCACTTTTCTTAGTCATCGGTGTTATTCAGCATATGATCTCAAATCCTTAAGGTAATAGTACTATATTACAATACTTATGTATCTTATGAATCTTATAACCAGAATATCATAACATAATTATTGAATCCAAAAAACACAAATACATTAACTATTCCACTTTGATTGTAGTAACAACATAATCTTGACCTTAATCCCATTTCATTTTCTGATCTATATTTCCTTCGTGGTCGGAACATCAATTTGCATAGTGCCCCTTCTCGTTATAGTTAAAACATTTCACATTTACAGTTTATTTTTTCCCTTATAATCATGATCTTAGGGACCTTTCTATCCACACTGGTAACAAACTCTCATTCCCTTATGGTAGGTACCAGGGTGTTTCTTACCACAATTATCACATCTAGAAACATCTTTCTTTCCCTTTTTTCCATTTATCTATGTATTACTCCATGGTTCAATTATTTTATTACATTCAATTAATGTCATGAGATATATAGAATTATTTCTATGACTATATGGAATGTTATATTATAACTTTATTGGATAAAAAATATTTAGAGACCAATTCATTTATAATGAATGACATTAACCTGTCAAAGAAATGATCAATTTTACTCCCTGGGTTATATATGTAATCTGTAGCATACCTTGTCAACCTTGTAAATCTGGATTCATATGGAGAAAAATTATCATCCTTATTTTTCCTCATACTCAGAAATTACCTCTCCATATCTGCTCTCACTTCATGAGGAAAATATTTTTCTTTGAAAAGTTATTTAAAATCATTCTAATCTATGTTTTTTATTTCCTCGTCTTCTTTAGTGTTTTGAATCAATGACAATGATTGATCCACATCTCTAGAAAGATGATAAACTTATATGAAAAATTTCTCCCTTTCCTTACTTTGATAAGAGAGTAATATCTTTTCTAAGTAATTTATCCATCGCTCAGCCTCAAATGAATTTTTTTTCACAATGAATATTAGAGGTTGTTGTCTATAAAAAAGTATAACATTGTTCCTCCACATTGGGGGTTCGGATTCTCTATATGTTGGATTTGTTTCCCTAGAACCAAATTATATGTACTTTATGATAACTTGTATTAATAATTTTAAATATTAAAAAAATAATTATTACATCATGATTTTTCTTCTTTGTAACGTAGTATGTTATAATGTGCTCAGAGTAGTTGTCTCACTAAAAGGTCAAATAAATTCCCCACTACGATGAGAACCTAGATGTTCTTTGAAACTATTCTTGAATATATGTTTTATAGCCAAATGATATCATCTAAGGGATACAAATGATATGGGCTATCATGTGTGGAGACTCATAGGAATTTTAGACACCTTCTCATGGTGTACTCCCTTAGTAATATCCAGTAGTATAATATGAGAATGGGACCCACCAGTAGGAAATCCACATTTATATGTGTTATTTGATGTTTCTTTATATGGATGTGTTTATTGCTATTTATAATTTATGATTATTATTAATGAGTGTTATGATTCATGTAATTTGATGTATTAACAAAAACTGTGATGAAATATGTTTACAGTGAGGTAGGATATGTTGGGTTTGTCATGAGTAATATTGCCTTAATGAATAAAGCGAGAAAGGATTTATCCGGTATTTTTTATAATGGAAGTTGATATCTTATACCATTTGATGGAAATGATATTTCCTAAATAAAACTATATAAATGGTCTTCTATAGGAAATTTCTATTTAAGGAAATTCAAAGAAAGGGACATCTAGCACGAAGGTCGACAGCACCAGCTTGCATCCTGCTTGATTTGAGAAACCCTAATAAAGGGATTATATTACACAGTAACCCTCTATATTAGGAAGAATTTCATTGCATCATTAAATTCTTTCTCTATGGGTTATTTTCCTTATTTCTATATGTTAACCTTGGAATTTAGGATGCTTCACCTAATTCTGTAAAGAAATAGGCCTAGAGGGTCACATACCATGTGTATCCAGAATCAAAGTTAAATAAAATATATTATTATTTATTATTTAATAGGTTGAAAAAATATTTTTCTCGAACATGGTTTAAAATTTATTCATGTATTTTTTATCATATATAAATATTAATTTTTTATTTAGTAAATAAAATATTTATTTATTTATTGTCTAATAATGAAGTGATATTTATTTAATAAATAAATATACACTACTAAATATATGATAAATATTATGGAGGAATCTTATTCTGAGATTTTAGGTCTGGTGAGAAAAAATATATATTGAATATAATTTGATGAACTATTATTTATTTATAATTCGCAAGTTATGTTAATATTGAGAAATAATGATATTATGGTTATTATTATTATTATTTATGGGGTTTCTCTAGGATTAAATTAATCATTAAGGGAACTTTTGAAATTATTTTATTTTAACCCCAGTAAACTATTAACCCAGATATGTTATCTTCTCACAAAAAATCATTTTTTTGGGTTGTGTACACTAGATTTGGAGAATACACTCAAGACTAGAGAGCCCCCTTCTCCAAGAATGCTCCCAAGAATAGAGAGCAATCTTCTTCCATTGGATCATGGAGAACACTTTGAATGTTCTTCTCAAAGAGATCAAATATGTACGGCGTAAGCATAAGGATCCACCGGTCAAGCACTGGGATATTCCTTCAGCGATGTCTAAGGATTCATGGAACACATGTGGATCACTACTAGATGGAATATATAAATCATTCCTATAGAGGAAAAATACAAAAATGTAGTTTTATTGCAAGATTCATTAACAAAGAAATAATTCAAGAAAATGTAATTCCCAATTACCTTAATTTAATTATGAATAATATGTGATTATCCTCACTCTAGTTTTGACATAATTTCTATTGTATTGTTCTTTGATTTAATTTTTTTTTATCAAGATATTAAATTTTGTTTTAAATCACAGATTAATCATTGATTGTAGAAAAAAGAAGATTTGGGAATTGTTCGTCACACGCTTCTACTGCACCTGGAACCTACAAATGGTTTCAATGTGGTCACATAATTATTAACAATTATTTAAAGATCATTGGTGATTTATGCATTTGGAATTTAGTTTGTTAATTCTAGTTTAATCATTCATTTAATTTGAATTCTAAGATCTACATCTTCCTCCATTTCACATAGATCTAATTGAAACAATTATTTTTATGATTAAAATAAAATCAATGAACTCATCTGGAGATATTGAGGTTTCTAGCCAGAAAACACAGGAGTACGCACCACATAACCGGAGTTACATGTTTTTTATTCATGGTCAATGCACCAGTAGTTGATTCAAAAATTACTCAAAATATTTGTGTTAATGTAACACGGTATAGTTAATTATTACACCACATGTTGACTGGTACATACTAGCCCACGATTAGCTAGAATACACTTTGTGTAGCCCATGTACATGATGTGTAGTCTCTTTGAGGCAAATATGGGTCATATATTTCAATACACAACCTACCTGACTGTTGACTGTGTAATTTTTTAGATTATACAACTTGTAACACATAGGACATGTTGTGTACTATAGTTTCTGAGGTATGATTTACATGTTGAGTCCCTTGGTTTATACCTCAAATAGATGGTGATATTTGTACATGATGTATATCTCGGATGAACATGTTGTGTACTTATGAAAATTTATACATATTTAAAATTTATTTATTATATTATTAAAACCATGAGCCATGTTCTTGCATGTGGTAATAAAGTTGATAGGACACACCATCTAATGGGTTTTAATAGTTATAGATATATAAATGTTTAATTAATATCTCCATAATTTTTAAAATATACATATCATGTATGAGTTCTATTAAAATTATTGATCTACTTCCATTAAAGCATGACAAATTACAGAAATTTCATGTAATTCATATAATCATTTGGTTGATACTACACATCATGAAAGTACGCGATATGTCATGTATACTATATATCATAGAGAATAAAGTGTATATGACTATAATATATGTTGGGTAGATTTGGATGGGTATTCACTTTATTTCCTCTAATGTACATTTATGTATATAGTTAATTTTAAAATAATTTTTTCAATATGTATAAATTATAATGGATGAGAATATCAAGGAAATTTGAATGAGAATTAAGATAAAATAATTGATTAATTAAATATGTTAATTAATTTATTTGAGGGAGAATTATTTTAAATAATAATGATTACGAATTGATTAGTAGTTTTATTAAATTCATAATTTTTTGCATGCATGTGGATGATCATGAGCATAGACCAGACCTTTGTATGAAATTGGTTTCCCTTTAAATTTATTATTAAATTAAATTGTGTGCATGCATGTCTTTTATCCTCCTATTATGTAGGGTATGTGTGCCCATGGATTCTTTTATATAAACCCATTTTCCCACCACCTATGTGTGAGCGAAATAATATGTAATGGATAGAGCTCCCAAGATTCTGTAGGCAGATCCAGATTAGAGTCGAGGCGAAACAAATTCAAAAGAGATACATAGGTGGACATGGTGAAGGCTACAACCCAAACCTTAATTGGTTAAAGGTTTTTTCCCTACGTCAATGGTATGTTTATCAATCACTAGATAAACTAACCATTAGTAAAATCTCATGATCATACCAATTTATTATTTTATTTCAAAAAGTTGTGTGGTTATTTCATTATGGATGTTCTATCATGATCAAATAAATTAATAAAATTAACAAGAATTCAAGATAAAAATAAAATAAAGTGGATTATTTATAATTATTATCAAAGACATGGGAAATAACTTAATTAAATACACTTAATATTAACAAGCAAGTGATTAATATAATAGTTGTAAATTTTCACATAAATGGAGAAAATACCTCAATAAATTATTATGTTGAAATAGCATTCCATTACTTTAGTAAAAATTGAATTATAGTTCAAAGTTCTTAACCTACCAATGTTGGGGTTCTACCAATTATCAATGAATTGTAACATGAAGTTTTAGGTTGACTTAACTTAGTTCACATCAAGGGTTTACTGCCAAAGTAGGAAATAATGTAACTGAGAGGAAAGGGTTGAGGAAATTTAATTATTGATTTTAGGATTGGGGAGTCCACTCAACAGATTAAGGAACGATGAGTTAATGTAGATCTCATTTTGAATGCCTAAATAAAACCATTATAGTTTCTTGACCAACCAAATGTGGGGTAATGATAAGGTTAATATGGATCCTTGCAACTAGAATATCCAAGAAATAGAATATTATGAATCCAATGGTGAGGGATGTTGGGTTTTGATAAAAAAGTTGGAGACTAAAATAAATAAATATTTATTTATTTGTCTAAATCTTATCAATGATATTCTAAAATAATGCTCATCTTATTTTTTAGAAACAAAAATAAAATTACATCAAACATATCATTGTGATCCATACGTGAGAAGGAAAACCAACTCAGTGGAAGAAATTTCCATCGATGGAAAAGGATCCTATATGTCATCCTTCACCATGAAAAGAAACTATATATATTGGAAAACCTTTTACAGACTCACATGTTAATGTGGAACATGATGAATAGAAAACTCACTATGATAAATATATGAATTATGATATAGATGTTTAGTTCTTCATGTTATCACCCATGTAGAATGAGCTTTCAAAGAAACATGAGGTCACGGATACATATATCATGATGCCTCATCTTTGGGATCTCTATAAAGAGATAGCGAGAAAAGAGAGGTATGAAATCTACAATTCTTTGTTCACAACTAATCTATGAGAGTATACTCCAACTAGACCTCATGTAGTCATTATTATTGGCTACATTGATTGCTTATACATCATAGGGATTAAATACCTAGATTTGTAGCATAAATATCTCATACATTCATCACTTCCCAAGACCTTCTCCAGTATTATTTTTATTTACAAATTGATAAATAATGAGAAGAGTCCTTTGAACTTATGATCATGATTCTCCAAGTATATAATGGCATAGTTCATTACAAACCTACTATATTTGTGGTGAAAATTGATATAAGGACAAGGGAAAGGGTCCCAATACCTATAAACAGTCTAAATCTCTCGAGCACAATTATTCTAGGAAGAGGAGGATCTAGAGGTAGGGAAAATAAAGGGTGGAAGTATGTTTTTCATGTGGAAATTTTATCCACTAGAAGAGGAACTGCACTTGGAAGCAAGGGGAATCTAAAGGTTTTTTCATTATCAAGTGAAATCATCCCATTTTTACACATTTGTTATTAGATAACCCTTTTGGTGCACACATCTATATCCAAAAGTAAAAACCAAGAGATTCTGAAATATTTATAGAGGATAGGTGATTATAAGAGATACCAATCGAGAAAGTATGGCTACACAAGCCATTGGTGACTACCACCATTCATTTACAATAGGAATTATTTTAGTATTAAAATATTGTTATTATGTATCTACGGTTACTAAGAACATAATTTCTATATCATTGCTAGAAATTGAAGGGATTATTTTCAAATTTGGAAATAAAAGTTGTTTCCTTTATAATGGAAACATATGTTAGGGTATGTAACATTTAAATAATGGTAGTTTTGTATTAAAATCTGAAAACAAATTACTGTAAATTGATAAAGAATCATGTTCACAATAATATTATAACACCCAGCTATGGAATCACTATCTTGGTCATGTAAACAATAAAAATTTGAAAACTTTCTATCAAGATTTTTATTTATAATCTTCTGATCAAAAACCACATAAAATGTGTTGTTGTTTTTTACAAGAAAAAATGACCAAACCATCATTTCATGGATACGGATAAAGGGACACATAACTTATAAGATTGGTACATAATGATGTGTGTGGAAAATTTCAAATAGAATCTAGATGTGGGTATTCTTACATCATAACATTTACTGATGACTTTAGTAGATATAGTTATATCTAATTGATGAGGTATAACTCTAATTCCTTTGATAAATTCAATGAATTTAAGAATTAATTAGAGAATCAACTTGGTAAGAAGATAAATATTCTTAGATTTGATCGAGGTGGTGAATATCTTACCCAAGTGTTTATAAATTTCTTATGGTTGTTAGGGATTCTATCTCAATTCACTCCACATTACACACCACAATGGAATACTATTAGTGAAAGTAGGAAACATACCATGTTAGACATGGTATGGTCGATGATGAGTCATGAAGATAATCCATTATCCTTTTGGGTATATGAATTACAAACTACACCAAACACATTAAACTGAGTGCCAAATAAAGTATAAAATGGAATTCCACTCGATTTATGGAGTTGAAAGAACCCTATTTTGTCTCACACATGTGTAAGGGGTTGCGAGTCATTTTTAACATCCTTATCAGGGAAAAAACTATCACCTCATAGAAAGAAAGTTCATATTTATCTATTATACCATGGAAACAAATTGATACTGCCTATAAAACCCCTCATACAAGAAAGTGACAATCTCCAGACAAGCTAGATTTCGTGAGATGGGGAACATCCTAAAAAAGGATAGTGGGAGAAAGATTAAATTCAATGAATTTTATGCTCAAGATACACAACATTAGGTATAGGAATAGATTCCACATGTCCTCATGGGTTCTTGAAATGAAAGTACTATGTATGACTGTAAGATAGGTAAGAGAACCATAGAGATATTATTTTCTTTCACAGAGGATGGTGAATAATTATTAGTTGAAAATAATGAACATTTTTCCTAGAAAGAGGAAGTAGAGACCTCATAAGCTGAAAGATGGAAAGAAGCTATGAATTATGAAATGGATTCCATATATCAGAACTGATTTTGGGTTCTGATCTATGTTCCAATTGATGTAAATTTGGTTTGATGCAAATGGGTATTCAAAAGAAAACTAGACATGGAAGGAAAATTAAATACCTATAAGGAAAGGGTACTTGTAAAGGTTTTAAACAGAGTTAAGTAATTGACTATGATGACACCTATTCACCACTCCCTATGTTTAAATCTATCAGAATACTACTTACTATAGTAGGTTACCATGACTGTGATATTTGGCATAGGGATGTCAACAATGCATTCTATAATGGGAACCTTTAGAAATATGTCTATATGAAAAAACCCTAAGGTTTTTTGAATCGAGTTTATTCCAAAAGTATTTTCAAGTTTCAAGGATCTATTTATGGATTGAATAAATCAGTGAGGTCATTGAACATTCAATCCGATGAATCCATAAAATAATTTGGTTTCATTTATAAGGAATTTGATTTGTTTGTTTAAACAAGGTTTAGTGGAAATGTAGTCGTTATCCTAGTAGTATATGTTGATGACCTATTACTTATTGGAAATGAAATTCCATTCATACATTCTATCATGGACTGGATAGCTAAATGTTTCTCCATGAAGGAAATAGGTGAAGAAACTTATATTCTAGGCATCAAGATCATTTATGATAGATCCAATAGGTTTCTTAGACTAATTCAAAGTACATATATTGACCATATGGTAAATAGATTTATTATGGAACAATACAAGATTGGATTGGTTCAAGTTCCACTTGGTATTCATCTTTATAATAAAATGTGTCCTCAAACATAACATAAGAAAGAGGGAATGAGTAAGATCTTGTATGCTACGGTGATAGGATCAATCATGTATTTCATGATAGGTATTAGACTTGATGTTTCTTATGAAATAATCATGGTAGAAAGATATCATGTAGATCTATGAGAATATCATTGGAATGCTATTATGGTTATGCTTAAGTGTCTGAGAAGAACTAAGGATATGTTCCTGGTGTATGGATGTGATGAGAAGCTAGTCATTAGGGGTTATACTGATTCTAGTTTTAAGATATATCAAAATTATTTTATGTCGCAATCCGGATATTTTTTCTGTATCAATGGAGGAGTTGTGAGATATAAGAGTTCAAAGTAGATAGTTGTCACATATTCTATAGTAGATTCATAGTATATAGCATATTCTGATTCATCCAAGGAAGTTGTTTGGATTCAGAACTTTTTCTAGGATATTGATGTGGTACCTACCAGTAAAAACTATATGACATTTTATTGAGATAATACTGCAGTGGTGGCTCATGAAAAAGATCCAGGGTCATACCAATGGACAAAACCCATACTCCGAAAATATCACCTCCTGAGGCCTTTCTATTTGAGGGGTGAAGTTACAGTAAATAGAGTACCCATAGAATAGAACTTGGTGAACCCCTTGACTAAAGGACCATCTCACCAGAAGAATGTGTATCATGTGAGAGCTAACATAGTCAAGGTTGTTAGCAGTTCGCTCTAGTGCTAGTGGGAGTATGCTTGAGTTGGTTCACTAGAACCAACTTATGTGTACATTATGATAACTTTTATTCATGGTTCCGAATATTAATAAATTAATTATCATATCATAATTTTTCTTCTGTGTGACATTGTATGTGATAATGTCTTAAGAGTACTTATCGAACTAAAAGGTCATATAATTTCCCCACTATGTTGAGAACCGAGAAGTGCTATGACACTATTTTTGAATATATGTTATATAGCCATATGATATCATTTAAGGGACAAAAATGATACAGGTTATCAGGGGTGGAGACTCATATGAATTTGCAGCACCTTCTCATGGTGTATGCACTTTGTAATATCTAGTAGGATATTATGAAAACGAAACCCACCAGTAAGAAATACATATTTATATAATTAATTGGATGTCCATATCTATGGACATGTGTATTGGTCCATAGACTTTAATATTATTATTAATGAGTATTATGGGTCACGTACAATGATGTATTGACAAAAATTGTGATGATAGATATTCGTGGTGATGTATGATACGTTGGGTGTGTCATTAGTAATATTTCATTAATGAATAATGTGAGAAATGTTTTATCCCTTCTATTTTTAAACGAAAGTTGATATCTGAAGCACTATTGATAGAAATGATATATCACAAATAAATCCATGTCCATGGTGTTATATAGGAATGTTATATTTCCTAAAAGTTAAAGAAAGAGACATCGATCAAATAGTTTGATGGCACCGGCAAGCAACCTGCTTGATTTAAGATATCATGATGAAGGGATTATATTACACAGTAAGCATCTATATGAGGTATCATGTCATTTTAAAATTAAATTCCTTCTCTATGGGTGACTTGGTGTGTTGTTAGATGCTAACCCTAGAATTTAGGTTACATCGCCTAATGCCACTGAGAAAGATGTCTAGAGGGCCACACACTAAGTGTACCAGGAATATCATATAAATAATATATATTATTATATATTCATTAATAGGTTATGTAAATATAATTCCCAAACATGGTTTAATAACTACTCATATACACTTGATCGCGTATAAATAGTCATTTTCAATGTATTTAATATAATCTTTATTTATTTATTGCTGAATAATACAATGATATTAATTTAATAAATAAATAGACATTACTCAAGGTCTGATAAATATTATGGAGGAATTCCGGACTGAGTTTTTAGTTCCGGTGAGAAATAATAAATATTGAATATTAATTTATTAAAAAATATTTAATTATAATTTTCATTTTAAGTGCATGATAAGAAATAATAATAATATTATCAATATAATATGACATGGGGTTTTCTAGGACTAAATAAATTATTAAGGTAACTTGTGGAATTATTTTATTTTAACCCTAGAGATATATAAACCTAGTTATGTTATTTTCTCACAACAATTCATTTTTTGGGTTGTGTTCAATGGATTTGGAGAACACTCTGAAGAATAGAGAGCACACTTATCCCAGAACCCTCAAAATATTTGAGATAAATCTCCCTCCATCGGATCAAGTATCTTTTGAAATTGTTCTCTAAGCGATCAAAGGTGTACGACACAAGCATAAGGTTTAGTCATGCTTGAACCCAGAGATTCCTTCGTTGATGTCTCAATATTTGTGGAACATGTGTGGATCACCCATATAGGGAATAATCACATGATTACCATAAACGATGAAGCAACAACACATATCTATTTCTAGATTCATCAACGAAGAAATAATTCCAACAAAGATAATTCCTAATTAATTAAGTTAATTATAAATAATGTGTGACAATCCTCCCTCTTGTTCCGGTGTAATTTCTATTGTTTGATTCTTTGATTTAATTCTATTGATCATGATGTCCAACATTGTGTTAAATCTTGGATTAATAATCGATCATGGTAAAAAGTGGAGTGGGTCACCACCCATCATATGCTTCTGTTGCAGCTGGAACCTATACCATACTGGTAAGTATATTGTTCATAACCAGATTCAGTTATCCCAGTATGGTTATAAGTTATTCATCACCAGTTGTAGCTTCATCTCCAACATTATTATCTCATATTAGATGTAAATCCCTACATGGATTATGTGTGTTGATTCATTTTTCATTACTTCCACTAGGAGGCATTTCTAAATAATGGCATACACTAGATTATGTTATGAATCATAATGCACAATTTCGAACTAGAAAAACACTTATAATTAATTTATAATTCATGAATAGCTAATCTCATAATCATAAACATAGTTTCTTTGGGGACATGTTTTGTAAAACCCTATGATTTTGTGAAATTTTTTTTTTGAATTAATTTAACCTTTTCGATGTTTTTCATTACACACAATAATGAATATAGATTTTTTTATATGAAAAACACTTTGTTTCCCTTGCGTTATACACAACACTAATTCAGTATTGTGCTACGTGAAATGCTTGTGTTGTCTTGTGTTATATGAAACACTATTCTTGGCATGTTTTATACAAAATATTGTGTTATTTTGATAGCTTTCATTACATGAAAGACCGAGTTTTACCTAACAATAATATATTACAAAAAAAT
Organism: Viscum album; assembly: GCA_963277665.1. Taxonomy (NCBI): domain Eukaryota; kingdom Viridiplantae; phylum Streptophyta; class Magnoliopsida; order Santalales; family Viscaceae; genus Viscum; species Viscum album. The sequence goes on from OY728122.1 coordinate 1,633,140,270, forward strand.
TATTATTTACTATAATAAGATATATCCTAGACGTTAAATTATCCATTATGAATAGTATTAAATAAATTATGAAAATATAATTTTTATAATATTAATTCATTGGTTACCAATGAATTAGAAATGAAAATTTAAACCAAATGATTATAAAGTAAATAGTTATATTTTTATGCTCCAAAATTTGTTTTGTCTTAATAAATTAAATTAATTACAATCGGTGAATGATATTGATGTAATATATATGTTATATATTCAATAAAATATTTTTATATTCATACAATAGATTTTATTGGAATAAGTTAATAAAATTCCCATTTTTACACATAAAACCATATATTGTTTTCAAAAGGGATATTTTTCCACCGTTTAATGGGAAAACCATTTTAAATTAAATTTTTGACACGTTTACAGATTCTATTTTATAAAATGAGAATCTTCATTGAATAAGGAATATAAACATTTAACTTGGTTGAAATTTTTTTATTTTTTTGATAATTTTCATGTTTTTATGAATAGTAAAAACAAATACTATATTTTAATTGAAAACAACTTTTTTCATCAATATGAAATATTGTGTTAAATTATATTTTTGATGGAATATAATGTATAATTAGATACAAATTTTATCATTTCATATATTCTATGGAATTATAATTAATTTTATATTTAATTTTGATATAAAAATGTCTCAATCTTTTCCATGGTTTAACTTTAATAACTCATTTTCTCACCCCGTCAACATGATTAATTTTTAATTAATTACTGAAACTTATGTATTTTGAATTTTGAAAAATGGATTCTATATTTTTAATAAGTTAATCCAATTTAAATAAATAGGTTTCATTTATTTTTGTTCATTATGAATAGTAACTTTAGTAAAAAAATTAAACATTCTAAGAGGTAAATCAGGTAATTAAGGGTAAAAAATAATATTATAAATAATATAAAATTACTCTAACACTTGTCCTAATTTAATAGTATTGGTTGTTTTAGACCAAAATCATACTTGGTTCAAAATTATAACATTTTTAAGACATTTGGATGAGAGTAAGACATTTATTATATATTATTTATATAAAGGTTAACGATGTCATACTAATATTTTGAATAACTATACTATTTTTAATACACGGTTATACATAAAATAAATACTACTATTAATATTAATTTTAAATTAACATTATTTTAATTTTTCAAGGTAATTTAATTTTAATTGTGAAGAAATAAATAAATACCTTAAAGGCTTCTACAATGATGATGGAGTAATTATTTAATTAATGGAAATACCAAATAAATTATATTCAAAATATTAAAACAAATATTATTTGATATAATTATTGTCATCCATAAATTTTATGGATGAATTTGACATGTAATTGATGATTTAATATAGCTTATTTAAATATATCATGTAGTTATGGTATTTTTAAATAGTCAAATAAGGAATAGTGTCAAAATTGACACTAATGATATTTTATGAATGTAATATTTTATTAAATTATCTAAAAATGAGAAAAGTATTAAATAAGGAAAATGGTATGATATATCATCGAAAATATGATATATTTAACATTTAAAAATCAATTGAAACTTCCTATGTAAAAATTTCATTCTCTTAACCTTAAAACATTTGTAAGCATAGATAAAATTAAAATAGGATACCTAAGGGTTAATCAAAAATATAAGGTTTAAAATTACATCCAAAAAGTTATAAAAAATTTTGGATGATGATATTACAACCATATATCATCTTATATTCAAATAAAATTCATTTTTATGTATTTGGATAGTGTTTTAATTTATTATAATTTAATATTTTTTGATATTTCAAAAGAGCCCCTCACCTTCATTATAAAATGACACCCCTCCCTAATCTCATTTCATTACATTGAGCCTTATATATCGACAAAACCCTACCCATTTAACTTCTAAACTTCCTTGGACACATTCTAGGCGTTATGTTCTTCCCAAAGGACCATCTCTAGAGTCTTTTTAGAGGATATCTAAAGGAGTCGTTCAGAAGAAGATTTAATCTCTCAAACCGACCATTATCTTTTTCTACTCTTCTATACCTCCTCTAAATCTATGATATATATCGTAAAATAAAAACTTCATCATCATCAATATTCTAAAATGATATTATGATTATGTACACACCATTATATAACCCCTTATTCATTAAATAAAAAATGAATGTATAGCTCATGTGTAAGTATGGCTTATCGTCTCCATGTAGCGATACAATTCATTTTTCACCACCAAATATTATGAGTGATAATTATGATGATTTTAATATTTATATATTATATTAATGAAATAATTAAACTCTAATACTAATAATATATTTTGTACATTTTTATCATCCATCTAATATTTTGGTAAAATGATAATGTCGCTCGTACGTACGTATGGATTACCATCACCATGATGTGATGTGAATCATTATTCACCTTTATTTCACATATATCGTAATGAGGAATAAATTTAAAATATATTGGTTATATATGACATAAAAATTATTATATAATGATAATATATCATATAATCTAATTTCTTTTATCCTGAAAAGAAAATGAAAACATCATTCATGCATACATATGTCCCACTATCTCCATGAACGATGTATTTTATTTTCTATATCTAACTTCTATGGATCACTATGAATAAATATATAATGATTTTATATACAATATTTATATCATTATTATCATTTTGGAGATGATTTAATCAGGATCTATGTAAGAGGAACATGGATAACAAGTCAAAACATTAATGAAAAACAAAGATGTTATTTCCCGATACATAACATGAACATGGAATTATTAATAAGAGAGTAATATAAAGTCATAAGTAAATCATATATTGTATTAATTATATGAATATGGTTTTGTTTTTTAATAATAATAAACTTATATTTATTATTCAAAAGTTTTTAACATGTGTGAAGCAAGTTAAGACATAAGGTATGACAATTTTGTCTCACTTTTTATTTTCAATGAGATACAGGCCATATTCACTACTCCCTTATTTTTTGTGGTGTATATACTAAACAATGAAATGTTTCATCATAAACATTATTTATATATTTATATTCAAAGAATTAATTGATTTTATTCTTCTTTGGTGTCCATGATTCTAAAGTTACTCATGTAGTAAAGGATTTCAGTCTCACATTTATTTTCTGTGAGATGCATGAAATGTTCACCACCTATTTCTTATATGCGGTGTATATACTACCCATGAATGTATTATATTATTATAATCATTAATTTTATGGTTTTTTACATATCCATTTTACTCTCTATATTTTATGGGTTGTACGGATCAAAATTTACGGAATCAATAAGCTAATTGTAACTCAATTTACCTTCTTTGAGATGATTGTTATGATACACACCAATATTCCATTAAGAGGTGTATATACCACCATCTTACATGTTGTATCATGAATCTAATTATTTTCAAAATATTTTATGTTTAATAGAATATTATTCTCTCTTCGCTCGAAAATCAATGTTCCTTCAAAGTAATATTTTATAAAAAGGTTTTAAATTTTATTTAAATGATCTTTTAAACACTTTCATGAAAATGGATTTCACAGATGTTTAATATTGTTTCAAATAATCCATTATAATTTTTCAAGGTTATTTTAAATGAAAAAGGTTTGATAAATGTTTAAAAAGTTTAAAATCATTTCACAAAGAGGGAAGGCTATGTTCCTCAATAAATGTTCAAAAAATAACTCTCAAATTTATTTTCCATATATGATGAAAAACTTTGTCATAGTTAATGATTTACTGGGGATATTATCCAATAATACTATTCAAATTATTCTTTAATTTTTTATGTTTATGATGCAATAATATCAATGAAACATATTTCTTTTCCTTGGGTTATGTTATGATTGAATGATGTCTATGAAACACATTTAATTTCATGGTTTATTATATGATGAATGATTTATTTCTTATGGAACATAATAGTATTATTTCATTATTTGATTGGTGAGACCTATATCCCCCCAATGCATTGGGTAATGATTTATATCTCATGAGATAGATATAAAGGACCTTGTCCACTAAGATGGCCTCGGGATTGAACGTTGACTACTAAGATGGTTATGAGAGTTAATCATGAATACCAATATGGCTATGGGAGTAAACCATGACTACCAAGATGGTATGAGGAGCGAACCTTTACTACAAAGATGACCTTGGAAGTGATTCCTTTAATACTGTGGAAATCATTTTTATATGCTTATGTGTTGATGTGGCCTTATTTTACATAGTTTTCCACGTCATTTTATTTAATTTTTAGTAATTTAATTAATTAATTTTACATTTTTTGATAAATAAATGAATTTTTATATTTTTATAATTAAATTTTTTAATTAATTATTTTTTTATAGAAAATTATATATTTTTAGTATTTAAAATAATTAATTGAATCTAATTAACTTTTCTAATTTAGTTATTTCTTATTTGGTTTTGTTAATTTAAATCTGCTTGAATTTTTAGTTTTATTTTATTTTATTTAAACTTTTGTTTATTTTTATTTTTATTTAACTAATTTATTTTTTAATTGAATATTCTTTATTTTAATTTTGATTTATTAAAATAAATAAATAGTATTAATTAATCAGTTTATTTATCTTTTTAATTAAATAAGTTAACAACATAAGTTTTAATTCAATAAAATAATGTGTTTTTAATTTTAATTCTTTTTTTAGTTCATTAATTAATTAATTTATAAATTTTAGTACATTAATTTTCTTAATTTTTTTAAAATAAATGGATGCAGTTGAAAATTTAAATTCAATAATTATTGGTGTTGGTCTCACCGACGTTCACAATAAGTGTTGGTAGCACAAGCTACCAATGCGGATTTTTTTTTAAATACGTTTTTCTAAAAAAAATCTGAAAAACTGCCTAGGTCAGTTTTTTTTTTAAAAAATAAACTACAAAGGCGGCATCGTAGATGCTGCCTTTGTTTTAGCGCACAAAGGCGGCATCTGCGATGCCTCCTTTGCTCCCTCGCGCCGCCTTTGGCCCGGATCGATGACATGGCAAAGGCGGTCGGGGGGAGGCCGCCTTTCGCCTCAGGGTAAGGTGAAAGGCGGCTTCCGCGATGCCGCCTTTGGCCATACGCAGAGGCGAAAGGCGGCTTCCGCGATGTCACCTTTGCCTGAACTCCCTATAAAAGGGCGGCCACCCCCCCCCCTCCCCTCTCCTCACTTGATCATTGCCTTCCTCTCTCCCTCCTCACTTCATCTCTCCGAATTTCTCTCTCTCTCTAAAAAATTCCTTTGCTGTGCGAGTTTTTACGAAGCTTCATTTAGAGGTATGTTTCTTTATTTAATTTAATGTTTTTATTTAATTAATTTAATTTTGTTTAGTTTTAAATCTTTCATTTGTTAAGTAGTTTAGGTAGTTCTTAATATTTGGTTATTTAGTTTTTGTAATTAGTTATATATAGTTTTAAATAATTATTGTTAGGTAGTATAGATTAAGTATAGATTAACTTAAGATTAAGTATTTAGAAATTGAGGTAGCTTAAAGATTATGTGGTTATCTATGCAATTAAATTCTTGTCTGGATACAAACAAGTGGATGTGGCTCTGGCACAGATGTACATAGGGGTAAAACCCGAAAACACCGCTTCGAGCTAGACTCGAACGGGAACTGGTGCACGATAACAGGCCTTGCTGCATCCTGGTTTGACACTCCTGGGGAATATGCTTAAGATGATTCATATTTTCTTTATAAACTACTAAAATTTCTAAGAGAAGAAAAAGAAAATCAGTATATTTATCAATGTTAAATGATAAATATAATGTTATAGAATCAAATAAGGACATAAGAATTAACGAATTAAAGTTATTATTAGTTAATTATAAAATAATAGAATAATTAATGATTAGTTATTATTAGTTAATTTTAGAATAATTAATAAATAACATAGGATTAAAACATGGATTCATATAATGATTAGCTAACGATACTAATGATCAGTATATTTATCAATGATAAATGATTAATATAATGTTATAGAATCAAATAAGGACATAAGAATTAACGAATTAAAGTTATTATTAGTTAATTATAGAATAATAGAATAATTAAAGATTAGTTATTATTAGTTAATTTTAGAATAATTAATAAATAACATAGGATTAAAACATGAATTCATATAATGATTAGTTAATGATACTAATGAAAATATAAAGTGAAATGAATAAGAACAAACAAACTAAATAAAAAGGCGCTCTAAAATTACATTCTAATAAATATCATATGGTCAAACATCAGTAGCTTAGTTTATGGTATAAAAAGGCGCAATAAAATTACATTATAATAAACATCATATCGTCAAACATAATTGTTAATATTTTGTTACACTATCATAATTTTGATGAAAGAAACATTTTTGACGTAGAGAGTCATGTTTGCCCGTGTGTAATGTTATGGGGAGATTATTCAAACTGAGCAAGGAGCTTATTACAGTACACAACCAATTATGGTGGTTAGTACAGTTGATTGTGTTACCATAAGTGACCTTCAAGAGAGAATTTGTGTTTCCTTAAATCTGGGACCCGATAAAGAGATAATGTCTATGAGCTATAGACATTTACAATTTCCAACAACACTGTGGCATATAGCTTTTCCATTGGTTGCTGATGCGCAGTGGGTCCAAGCAATTAATTTATTTTCTCAACGGTTAGATGGTACCATGATGGAGTTATACGTTGTTGTTGCTACTGTACAACAACAACGTCCACTTGTACAAAGACGTAGAAATACAAGAGTGGTTGAAGACAGTCTACCCCATGACATTGAGCCTATTCCAAATGATGCAGCAGAAGAGGACAACCTAGATGATCTCCCGGATATACATGTCAATCCGACTTCTGATGAGGAGTTTCGTAATGATGGATCAGATGGCGACAACAGTGCTGATGAGGAGGGACCAACAGAAGATAGAGAAGAGGTTTTGAGAAATGTAATTGTTGTACATCAACCTCGGTCAATAAATCATCCACCACTATTTTCATCTTGGTCAGAAGCAATGACACGCGTGCCTGAATTCGATAATACTGTTCTCACACCGACAACTGAGTTCCCTGGAGTTGTACCAGATAGGTTTAGTAAGGTGGACAAAACCTTATATATTGGAAGGAATTTTCCCAGTAAAGATGCCTTAAAAAGCACGTTAAAGAGATTTCATATTGATAGAAACTTCAACTATGTAGTTCATGAATCATGCCGTAGTAAATATGTTATACGGTGCGTGAAGTATGGGGATGATTGTAGATTTCTCTTAAGGGATATTCCAGACCTTACATTTGGAGGTTGGAGAATCTCAAGGATTGAGGCAGCTCATACTTGCGTTCAGCCAAGTCTCACACAAGATCATACTTCATTGGATGCAGAATTTGTGTCATCTATTGTTGTTGAGATGATTAGGACATGCCAAGATGTTCCAATATCCCTTGTGCAAGAGAAGATTCTACAGACATTCGGTTATAAGATTTCCTATAATAAGGCATGGATGGCGAAACAGAAGGCAATTGTGAAGGTATATGGTGATTGGGATGACTCATATCGAGTATTGTCGCAATTGCTAGCCATACTGAGGCATCATAACCAAGTTGTCTTCCATCTGGATACAAACGAACATGTGTCTCCTGATAATCGACTTGATCCATCTCGTGTTCAATTTCATCGGTTGTTCTGGGCATTCCTTCCTTGTATCTCCGCATTTCGTTTTTGCAAACAATTTATTCAGATTGATGGAACATTTCTGTATGGAAAATACAAGGGCGTATTGTTGATTGCGGCAACCCAAGATGGAAACCGTTCACCTCTTCCGCTTGCCTTTTCCATTGTAGAGAAAGAAAACTATGAATCATGGAGTTGGTTTCTGGCATGTATCAGCAACCATTTCACCAACATTCAGGGAGTTTGTTTGATATCTGATCACCATCGAGCAATTAATGAGGCAATCAATGCAGATCCCGATATATGGAGATACCCAAATGCACATCATTGGTTCTGCATTAGACACATTGCTAGCAATGTGCATAAAAAATTCCACAACGAACCGATGAAGAAGGCAATCACGAGGCTTGGTACATATTTTATTCGTTCTATTTTACTGTTTCAATATAAATATAAAATCAATTTATGTGAAATATCATCTACGTTTTGTAGCATATGAGTCGGACCAACGACGATTTGAAGAACGTTTTGAATAAATTCGTCAGTCTAATCAAGAAGTTTATGGTTATATGATGCGGATTCCAAAAGAGAAATGGACATTGGCATACGACGGGGGAAAGAGGTACGGACATATGACGACAAACATTGTGGAGTGCATCAATGGTATCTTCAAAGGACTTCGCAAGCTGCCTATAACCTCCTTAGTTCAGGAGACATTATATCGATGCGTGAAGTACTTTGTGGATAGACAAAAACTAGCATCAGACGGAATACATCAAGGGCTAAGATATGGAAGACACTTTCAACGATAGATTGAAAAAAATATTGAAGAAGCTTCTGGTTATCACGTCTGTCTCTTTCGAAGAGAAGACTCCCAATTTGAAGTTCAAGAGCGTTCAGACCCCATCACAAATCGCGTCGGTGAAAAAATGGTGGTATTACTGGAAACAAGGCAATGCCAATGTGGAAAATTTCAGGCCTTACGGTTTCCATGTACACATGCCATCGCAGCATGTGCCTCTGTGAACATCTCATGGGAAGCATATGTTGATCCAGTGTGCCGAATGGATATCATTGCCAACTGTTATGCTGCACCATGGACACCTATTGGGGAGTATCGTTATTTCCCAATGCCTGAAGGCCAGCCGATAGTGATACCTGACATGAATCGGTTACGTCCTCGTGGGAGACCAAAGGCGAGTAGGATGCGTAATGAGATGGACTGGCCTCAAGAACAAGGACAGAGTTTGTAATGCACAATATGTCATAAAGAAGGTCATAACCGGAAGCGATGCCCTAACGTTGTTGGGTCGGCTTCATAGTCTCATTCATAATGATTTATTGTCTTCATTGTGACATTCCCATATTGTAAACTAAATATTGTTATCTCTTCTTTATGCCTCGGTTTTCTAAACCCCAAAAATCTGAGATAAGTTTTCATATTAATATTCATGCTTTCAAGAAATAACTATAAATATGAGATAATAGAATTTATTTCAAAACTTCGAAAGCGGAACACTTAACCCATATTGAAAAGTGTATGTCAGTTAACCCATTAACATGTTTCCTGGACGTTAATATTAAAAAATTTAACCCTAAACCCCCCAACCTAAACCCCAATCTAAACATGCAGGATATTTTAGCAAACTGTTCTATAACAAATTTATAGTATCATAATAATTAGCATAAGATATTGAATACATACAATTAGATAAATTCTAAAAACATCATTACTAATTGACATGGTTTATCATAATCCAATCCATAAGTAGTTAATCATAAAGCTCCCCCAAAATATGTGTAACCAAATTCAAGACTCAATATTTTAGATAACATAACTTATTTCATATTAATATTCATGCTTTCAAGAAATAACTTTAAATATGAGATAATAGAATTTATTTCAAAACTCTGAAAGCGGAACACTTAACCCATATTGAAAAGTGTATGTCAAATAACCCATTAACATGTTTCCTGGACGTTAATATTAAAAATTTTAACCCTAAACCCCCCAACCTAAACCGCAATCTAAACATACAGAATATTTTAGCAAACTGTTCTATAACAAATTTATAGTATCATAATAATTAGCATAAGATATTGAATACATACAATGAGATAAATTCTAAAAACATCATTACTAATTGACATGGTTTATCATAATCCAATCCATAAGTAGTTAATCATAAAGCTCCCCCAAAATATGTGTAACCAAATTCAAGACTCAATATTTTAGATAACATAACTTATTTCATATTAATATTCATGCTTTCAAAAAATAACTTTAAATATGAGATAATAGAATTTATTTCAAAACTCCAAAAGCGGAACACTTAACCCATATTGAAAAGTATATGTCAGTTAACCCATTAACATGTTTCCTGGACGTTAATATTAAAAATTTTAACCCTAAACCCTCCAACCTAAACCCCAATCTAAACATGCAGGATATTTTAGCAAACTGTTCTATAACAAATTTATAGTATCATAATAATTAGCATAAGATATTGAATACATACAATTGGATAAATTCTAAAAACATCATTACTAATTGACATGGTTTATCATAATCCAATCCATAAGTAGTTAATCATAAAGCTCCCCCAAAATATGTGTAACCAAATTCAAGACTCAATATTTTAGATAACAAAACTTATTTCATATTAATATTCATGCTTTCAAGAAATAACTTTAAATATGAGATAATAGAATTTATTTCAAAACTCCGAAAGCGGAACACTTAACCCATATTGAAAAGTGTATGTCAGTTAACCCATTAACATGTTTCTTGGACGTTAATATTAAAAAATTTAACCCTAAACCCTCCAACCTAAACCTCAATCTAAACATGCAGAATATTTTAGCAAACTGTTCTATAACAAATTTATAGTATCATAATAATTAGCATAAGATATTGAATACATACAATTAGATAAATTCTAAAAACATCATAATGTTATATTTACATTTTACACTTACGACTCATTTTCTTTGTTTATATGCAGATGGATGATACCATACTACTCACTTAGCAGCCTACCCATATTTCGCAGGCCGTGTTAGAGGGTCATCCAGATCGATTTGTGAAGGTGCGTCAAGCGCACCATTTTCATCACATGGAGCCTCCACATGCCATTAGACCTTACTTGCGTCGTGCTGGCTTCTATGGCCTTATCGTATCAGATTTCACATTTGTAGATCATTACCTACTTGCTGCCATCGTTGAGAGATGGAGACCAGAGACACACACATTCCACTTGCCTGAGGGAGAGATGACCATCACCCTCGAGGATGTCGCAATGCTTCTCGGTCTGCCTATCCAGGGGAGACCCGTTATTGGACCCACTCGTGCAGCTTGGCCAGACCTTTCTCAACGCTTGTTAGGCGTTGATATTTTGTCCGACCGTAGGGCTACAGATGGATCGTCCATATCTATGCGTTGGTTGGAGTCGTAGATTCCACATTTACAGGATGATGATGATGAGCAGACCGTCATGTGTTACGCCCGTGCATATATCTTACGACTCATTGGTGGGACCATGTGTACTGATCACTCGGGGATGCACGTGCATATGATGTATCTACCCCTACTAGAGGACTTTGATCGGGCTGGGACGTACAGTTGGGGATCAGCCTGCTTGGCATACACGTACAGATCATTATGCAGACTATCCCATAGGGACCATACAGGTCTTGGAGGATGCGTCATCCTTATTCAGATGTGGGCATGGGAGCGCATCCCAGCATTCTGCCCTGACCTTGCTGGTCCACCGGTCGAGATGGAGGTGTTGCATGACGCTCCGCGTGGACGCTGGTATGATAAGTCATTTCTATTGGTTTTTTATTCTACTGTGAGTTATTGACTATAATTTCTCATTATTTGTCATTATCGTTGTATTTTACAGGTGGTGTCAGCGACACAATTTTGACGTGGTTCCGAGACAGCATTTGAGCGTATATCGGCTACAGTTGGACTGTCTCTTACCTGATCAGGTATGTATATACAATCTATCACTGTCTAACATTTTTAATAATAACATCAATTTTGGTTTTTAGTTGGGTGTTTTTTTGACAAAATCACTTGTCATTTCAGATTTCATGGCTTCCATACTGGAGTATTATGGACCAGTTGTCAGCATACTGCACTGTTGGGCTTGAGGATGCTATGGCTGTTGTGCCCCTCATTCACTTTCATATTATTGAGTGGCAGCAGCCTGACAGGGTCATACGCCAATTTTTTCGTACTCAGCCGATTCCATTACCATCTAGACAGACAGACAAGCTTCATGAGATGAAGCTGACAGGGAGGCAGGATGATGACTGGTCCCAAGTACATGCGAGTTTTATCGACTGCTGGCACAGACGTGCAGAGTTACGTATTCAGGGTGTTCCTACAAATCGATTCTCTCTTTCAGAGCAGGTTGACTATGCGCCATGGTATAGACTGAAGTCTATACTGTATCTTACCCAAGCTGGCATAGAGATGCAGAGGATGGTAAGTTAATAAATTTCTATTAGTTTGTTTATTGAATTATTTTTTAATTCCATTTGAATCTACTTACATGGAAGTCACACAGAGCAGCTTGTTCGCATGAGTGATGAAGAGGAGGAGGGGGTCTTTAGCCGGGCAGCCGTCCATGCTACAGCGCTGGAGGCGAGGGCATCTTTTCATGCGCTTTCCGGGAGCATCTTCACGCGTCTGGCTCGGAGACAGGAGGTTCCTGCCCCAGAGGAACATCCTGTAGCTGCTGCTGGTGCTTAGGAGCCACGACCACGACGACGTAGACAGCGTCATGCTGCACGTGAGGCCTCGCCTGTTCCACAGGCAGAGGTCGGGCCTCTAGTAGTCCAGGATCAGCCTATTCAGGATGTGCCTCAGGTGGCATGGGATCCGTCTTTCCTGACAGGATATCCGTAGTTCTCTCCATCTTGGGTTCCAGATCCTTCACAACCTTGGATTCTAGAGTCGTCGTCGTCTTGGGGTATAGCTCCATCACAGGCTTTGTTCCCCTCTGCGATGGAGGGAGGTCCTTCTACCACCCTAGTGGGAGAAGGATCTGAATGGCAGTACGAGATGCAGTTGACAGCTCCTCCCACTGACACACAGATGGAGGATGCGACAGTCGACGTTTCAGTGCCCGAGGATCAGCCTTCTCCAGGTCATCAGACTCCACTGCGCACTGGACGCGGACGTCCTATTCGCAGACCACCATGTGGGACGGAATCTCCTCGCCACAGACATATGCATTGATTGTACATTATTGTTTACATGTTTTATGTGTACTGAAATCAAAATACTATTTTTACTTGTTGGTCAGAGTGGAATCTCAGGAGGGGGTAAATTAGGTTTTATTTATATATATTTATATAACCATACGAACATAATAATAAAACATTAATAATTACTAATTACCTAATTACAAATTATATAATTAATAATTCTATTACTAATTATCTATTTAATTATTATATAATTAATATTTATATTACGAAATAACTAATTAATTAGTATATAATTTGTAATTTGGTAATTAGTGTTTATTAATCATTAATTATATAATAACTAATTAGTTAATTAGTAATAAAATTATCAATTATATAATACTTAATTATTACATATATAATAAATATTTAGGTAATTAGAAATATAATTAATAATTATAACTAATTAATTAGTAATTGGTAATTATTAATTAGTTAATCAGTAATATAAATATTTATTATAATTATTCATTATAATTAGTAATTAGTAATTAATAATTATTAATAAGTAATTATTAATTATTAATTTGTTAATTAGTAATATAAATATTAATTATAACTATTCATTAAATTATTAATTATTAATTATTACTCATTAATTATTACTTATATAATAATTAATTAGTAAATTATTAATCTAACTATTAATTATATAATAATTAATCAGTTAATTAGTAATAATTTTATAATCTTTCAAAGTCACGTACTTGAAACATTTTTAAGTTTCAAGTAGGTGGTTTTGAAAGCTTATAAATTATTTTTCATTAACATTTTTTACAAAATTATATTTATTTTCGACTATTTGTTATATGTTTAATCCGTGTTTTATGTTTCATTTATATCGGTATTATAGTTTATATTTTATAGGCTTTCAAAGTCACGTGCTTGAAACATTTTTAAGTTTCATGTTGGTCGTTTTGAAAGCTTATCAATTATATTTCATCAATATTTTTTACAAAATTCTTTTTATTTTCAAATATTTGTTTTATGTTTAATCCATGTTTTAAGTTTCATTTATATTGGCATTATAGTTTATATTTTATAGTCTTTCAAAGTCACGTAGGTTTTGAGAGGTTATAGATTATTTTTCATCAACATCTTTGAAGAAATTCTTTTTGTTTTATGTTTAATCCATGTTTTAAGTTTCATTTATATTGGCCTTATAGTTTATATTTTATAGTCTTTCAAAGTCACGTATTTGAAACAGAATCCCACATCAAAAATGCAGAATGTTCTGTGCAGTAAATGAAGAACGAAAATCCCACATCAGAAATGCAGAATGATTTTCAGGGTAAGCTTTTTTATAAAAGGGAGGTCTGGGTGAGAGTTTCTGTCAGAATCCAGATTGCTGTAATGGCTGTACCGCTGGATCTTTAATAGCAAAGATTCTGCTGAAATTTTTTGTTTTGTTTATATATATATGTGTATGTATATATGTATATATATATATATATATATAAACAAAACAAAACAAAAAATAAAAATAAAAATTTACAAAAAAAAAAAATTTAGGAGAAAGGCGGCATCGCGGATGCCGCCTTTCACCCGAAACGCAAAGGCGGCATCCGCGATGCCACCTTGCCCCCGAAATGCAAAGGCGGCATCCCGGATGCCGCCTTTGAGGCATATTTTTAAAAATATTTCTATTCTAATCATTTTCTGAAAAATATTATTTTTGAAAAACGTAAAAAAAAAAATCCTACCAATGCACTTTATTTTTTATTGTCGGTGACTACACAATTATTTTACATTGGTGGATTAACAAATATTAAATTTCTTTTTTTATCAATTTAATTTAATCTTAATACAGTTTCTCACTAATGCCCTAGTTCCACTATCGGTGTCTCAACCTCATCCCCTTCACCGTTCTTCTTCACCATTCTTACTACACACCTGACGCCGATCATTGGTATCTTCCTCCATTTTCTCTATCGGTGAGTCATGTCTCACGGATAGTTTATTTCATTCCAATTCACCAACCACCAGTTCCGATTCAAGATTCAAACATGTAATTGAACTGATTCAAACCAGAAAATCCACCTTCACCAGACCTAAATCACGGATTCAAAAATAAATAAACTAGTTCTTCACATTAATTAAAATCAAATCTCGCAGTCCTGAACACTAAGTCACACCAGGGAGGAACCATCGTCGTTGGGAGAGCAGGGAGTAGTTCGAGCTTCCTGGCACCTCTGCTCCGCCCGAAATCGCCTTGCCGTCACGCACAACACCTAAAGCCGCCGCAGTTTCGAACCGAGGTCGAGGAGCGAAGGAGGAGAAACTGGAGACCAACCTGAACACCTGATGCGTTGTTGTGGATTTGGTCCTATGGATAAGCCGACGCGAGAAGTGAAGCCATCCTCCGAGACGAGTTGTACTCGAAGCCGCTGTGGTTGAGTCCACACGCGAACCTACTGAGCTGTCGGTGAAGGAGGAACTGTTGTCTTGGAGCCGTCGTGGATCGAATCACTTTCGTCGTGCCGGGTCTGCCAGAGCCGCCGCATGAGGAGGGGTCGAAGTCGCCGACCACCGGTAATCCGCCGCCTGTGCCGTGGAGGGTTTCAGAGGAAGACCCCCCCTGTTGCGCCGAATTGGGGGGGGACTAATTTATTAAAATAAATAAATAAATATTAAAGAAACTTAATAAATCAATAAAAAATAATTAAATAAACTATAAAAAATACGAATTACAAGTATTTAAAACTAAAATATAATTTCTAATTACTAAAATTAATTTAATTTAATTCGATTAAATTAAAATAAGTAAATAATTTATTTTCAAATAATAATAAACTTAATAATTTTAACTAACATTGATAATAGTAATTAAATAAAAATATTACCGTAACTATTTAATATAATATTTAAAACTAAAATATTAACAATTTATAAATTCAAATAAAGCAACTTAATTTAATTTCAATCAAAATTCATAAATGAAATAATAAACTTCTTAATTCGCACCTTAAATAACCTTTAATAAATATATTAAATCAAAATAATTAATTACTTAATTAAATAACAACAATAATTAAATATATAATTAATAACATATAAAACTTATAAAATTTACATGTTAATAATGATTTATTAGGTTATTTATTTATAACTAATCACTTAATAATACTTAATTATTTAATTATTTATTATAACTTTTATAAATTAAATAATAACTCTTTTAATAATAATCAATTCATTTCAATAAAAATCTAATTAAATTAACTTATTTTCAATAATTCTAATAAAATAATTTATTAGATAACGTTATTTATTAACTTATTAATTCTTTTAACGACTTCTTAATAAACTAACGACTTAAATTGTAAATATTTTTTTCCTTCGTGTGTTAACTGTTTTGTTATGTTCTTCTTGTGCAGGTTCATTCAGGGGACTTGAACACGTCCATGTTCATTTAACTAACTCGTGGGAAGTTAGTTATGAGAGAAAAGCTAGTGTGACGTGCAATGCACAAAAAAATGCATGTGTGCGGTGCACAGGTGAAGGACATTTGAAGTCGGTGGAAAACAATGAGTGATGTGCAGTAGGTAACATAATGTTTAAAATAGAGAAGTAATGAGAAAAGATGAATATTCGAACAATTAGACAACTACTCACCAACTGGCGGAGGAGAGCAACCCTTGGAGCACCTCTCAAAGAACCATTCTTGGAGATCCGATAACCAGGAGCAACAGCGATTTGAGCTATGAGAGGGAGATCTCTTCCTCTATTCTTTTTCAATTTCCATAATTTTTAATCAAATTATTTCAGTTTATGTAACAAACATGATTGTTATCTAAATAATTTGGTATGGGGAAATTTCAAGTTCTACGGGTTAATTCTTCTCTTCCTTATCACTTTAATTTCAATGAATCCAAAATTGATCTACGAGATCAATTCTGAATTCATACAATTTCTTCTGGCCACTTAATATCAATTTTCAATTATACAATAATTCGATGAGAATGACCATGGATTCATTTTTTAAATGTTTTAATTCATAAAACATCAGAACTCACGAGTTTGTTCTGTTGCCTTTTTCAAAGATAAATTTTCACAGTTGGACTTTCTTGGAGTGGCGAACTCCGAGATTGGTCAATCTGTATGAATTAACTCCTGGATAGGGATCTAAGTCATTCCTTTTTCAGTGGTACATTGCATCCATATTAGATTGAACATGAAACCTTTCAAACCAGTAGAATAGACTTTTCCCTGGACATTTCTCTTGCTTGTTCATCTTAGCATTTGTTGTCATGTTGTTCGGTGCTGTTGTGTTTAGTTTTCTTATCTTTTACTTCATCATAGTTTTGTTAATAATTAGATTTCTAGAACAAAAATATAAAAAAACAGAAAAGTTAAATTGTATAAAAAGATAGGAATTCCCCTCATTGCCGACAAGAGTGGGGTGTTTTTAAGAAAATTGGAAAAATTTTGGTCAATTTTACCTTCCCTGGGGGTTCGACACTACTCTCCACTATACAGTAGTTTGTAGGAAAACATAAATTCTAAACCTTAACTAAATTTGAACGACAACTATGTCATGATTTTGGCTCCATTTTTGAGGAAGGTACGAACCATTCATTTTAAAAAAAAACTAAAAAAACACATAAAAATCTATAAACAATTGAAAAATTGAAAACTGTAAAAACAATCTGCCTCATTTTTTCTACTGAATTGCTACTTTTTTCTACTTATTAGTTACTATTACTATTTTTTGTGCTCAATTTCATTTTTATTATATATTTCCTGAACACTAGGTATACTGCTGATATAATAGAGCCTTTGAACCCTGAACTTGACAAACACATTACTACTCTTAGGTAGAAAAAGAAATCAGAAATGGAGAACTTAGACAATAGGGTCCATTCACCTAATGAATTCCAAAACAATTCTGATCTCTTAGAAGAAAATTATAGTCCTAGGAATAGGGAGTTCCAACTTCCTCATGTTTAAATCAATCCTTCTTCCATTAGGTTATCTCCAAGAGCCAAAAATTATGAGCTGAAATAGTCACACATTTCCTTGATGCCTATATTCAATGGACTCTCTAATGAGGAATCTCTTGCCTTCATTAGATATTTCTAAAATACTTTGCAGCAATTACCTATTCTAGGACTCACAGAAAATGAGATGAGAATGGGAGTTTTTCCCTTTCTCCTTAAAGGTAAATGCTAGGAACTGGTTTTTGAGTCTAGATGAGAACATCTTTGAATACAGGGATCATGTGTACAACTCCTTTATAATGAAATTATATCCCCAAAGACTTAAAGTTGAACTTAGAAAAAAATAACTAGTTTTTATCAATAGGATGTAGAAGCCTTCCATGAACCATGGGATAGATTTAGGGACCTGCTTAAGCTGTGTCCCCATCATCAATTCTCATCCCACCTTCTCATGGATACCTTCTATGAAGGGATTTCTTCCTCTGGACAGAACATAGTTGATCAACCTACTAGGGGTAATTAAAATGACAAGACTGACGAAGAACTAATACAATTATTTAATAATCATTACCTTAATTCTCAACATAAGAATTCAAGAATAAAAAGAGTTAACAAAACCCCAAACACTGGTTCAATAAATGATACTCAAGCCCAACTTACTGAAATCACCAACCAACATCAATCTTTAATGAACCAGAATTCCAAACAATCTTCTAACCAACTGGGAAATCAAAACACCAATAAATATTTAAGAGAAAAATGTTTCCAGTGTGAAATGTTTGTTCATGCAGAGAACTACTGTCCTAATTTTTATATGCCATCTCAACAACAAGAAAACTCAAACTTTTCAATTATGGTCCTAGAATTCCTCCTAAGGAAGATCCTTTCTCGAACAATTACAATCAAGGTGATAGGAACCATCCAAAATTGTCCTAGAATGATCAAGGTTTAATTAAGAAATCCACTTCCCCTAATTACTCAAACCAACCAAGAAAAAACATTCAAAATCAACCAAGGGACGAGTCTTCAAATGTTCAAGGTAACAATGATAATCAAATGTCTTCCAAGCTATATCTAATTTTGAATAAAATTAACTCTCAAGAGGAAATATTCCTAAATCAGCTTAATAAACATGAAACCAAATATGAAACTAATAAAATGAAAATTGATGTTAGAATGAAGAATATAGAAACATAACTAAGCCAACTTGCTAGAGATTTGACTTCTAGGGACAATGGTAGGTTGCCTAGTAAAACCAAACTGAATCATAGGGAGAACATCATGGATGTTGTTACTAGAAGTGAGAAAAATACTCAAAATTCTACTAAAAAACACACTAAAAATTCCCAAAATGAATTTTTTTTGATTCTATAAATAGAAATATGCTTTTTTCTAAATCTAGAATCCATGAAAAAGCTACTAAAAATTAAGATTATATTAATTTTTCACTTGAAACTCATGCTGAAAATTCTTCTAAAAAACAAAAGAATAAAGGAAAATAAAAAGTAGATGAAGAGGTGGGGGACATACCTACTTTCCTTAAAAATAATACCCATCCATCCCTTTCCCTGAGATGCCTAAACCTCAAAGTAATACTAGGGTTGAACTTCTTCATTTCCATGCTCTCTTGTGTAAATTGTATGTGAACATTCCATTCATTCTGGTCGTGATTCAAATCACATCTTACTTGAAATCGATTAAGAAAATTGTTTCAAACAAAAAAACACTTGAAGAATTTTCCACTTATAGCCTCACTGAAGAGTGTAGTAATGTACTATAAAAGAAAATCCCACCCAAACTTAAAGACCCAGGTAGATCTGTTATCCCCTACACCCTAAGAAATTCTGATCAGCTCAATTGTCTTTGTAATTTAGGTTTTAGTATCAATCTGCTCCAATACTCACTATTTCTATAGTACCCCTAGTTTCAAGTGTGTAACCCTTACATAATTCTTTTTATAGTGATAAATAGTAAGGGTGATCATTGGGATATTTGGGAGAACATGGGCCATGTTTTTGGATCTAAAGGGAACTCACACGGGCGGCACACAGTTTGTCTAACTATGCGGCAAAACGTGTGAAATGGAAAGTTTGAGGCAGAAAGCTTCAACACGGTGTGTGCACGGTTAGGGAAACTATGTGATGGTCTACGTAAAAAGTATATAACGCATGGTTAGCACAGATTTTGTATAACCGTGCAAACTAACCATGCATATGGTTTAAGTGAGATCCTAAAAAAGTGGATCTCACACGTTTTTCCATTAAGTGGGTATTTTTTCTCATAAGAGGCCATAAATCGGTATTTTTCTTCTACTAAGGCTAGAGAGGGTTCTCCCATCGATCCTAAGGTGATCTGAAGTCTTCCCTTGGTGAATCGAAGCCGGATTCATGAGGTATGTGACCGTTCTTCTTCGTTCTTGATCGGTTTCTTAGATCTACTTAGATCTACTTCTCCTCTTCCTTGGTTTCTTAGATATACACCCGTTATGGGTAGATCTAGGTGTTTGGATGCCAAATATGATTATATTTGATATGTATCATTCTAGGAGAAGATATCTAAGGTGGGTTCTTGGAGAATCTACTCGGTTTGCTTGTGTGTTCTTCGTTCATTGGGGTTTTCGTCAAATCCTTTGAGGTAGGATACTTCTTTCTCAACTCATCTTGCTAGAATTGATTGTCTTTGATTAATATTGGTTTATTTTAATGAAATTTATTATCAAAAGCATGAAATAATTCTTCTTTAGTTATGATTTATGGTTTTCTGAAATTTCTTGATCTTTTTGAATTTTTGTGCAAAGGGGTTTAGTTTCGTGAATTTAAAATGATAATTTTAAATTATGGATTTTCTGGAATTTCTAAATGGTTAATGAAAATGGGGATTTCAATAGAAATGGTTTTGAATAAAAATGGGGTTTTATCAAAATGGTTTGACATCAAAATGGTTTGGAATTGAAATGGTTTTGACGAAAATGGTTTTCAATAAAAATGTGTTTTATTTAAAGGGATGTTTTGGCATGATCATTGGGAATATGTGGTGTGTGTTCATGTTGCATATATGGGGCTTGGTTAAAATATGACCTGGTGCTGGGTGCCAAAGGGTTTAATGACACATGGTACACAATTACCTTGTGATGACTTGGTAGATCGACGAGAAACCACTTATGAGTATGGAACTGTCATAACGTAGCATGCATGGTTGGTTGCATCATTTTTTGGGATGGTTAGGTATGACAAAAAGGGATATTGAGAAATGTTTTTAAGGTTTTTTTAGTTATTTTTCTATAAAAACAGCTTTTTAAAAAAAATGGTTTTAATTGCACTTGTATGCTTTTGGTTACAAATGGTTTTAGAAACTTGTTTATATTTTGTCATAAACTATTTTGAGAAAATGTTTGGTATAAAATGTTTCATGTAAATGTTTCTAAATCTTATATACTATTGGCATGAGTAGGGAAGTAATTGGGGGAAAACCTACTGAGTTTTATACTCACCCCTTCTTTGGAACTTTGGTGCTTTTGCAGATGCTATCTTCTAGGACAGAGGAAAAGGTAATGTTTCATACATTTTTAGCAGTACCTCGTGATGTTTGAGATGTTTGGTGATTTTAGAGAATGGAGCTTGTATAGCATGAAGTCTCGTATTCTTTTTATAGTCTTTATTTGTTATCCATTGTGTACTTTGATAATTATTTTCTCTTCCAATGTTGTGAACTTTTGTGTGGTTTTGAGATACAAGAAGTTTTTTAGTTGTCTTTCTTGTTCATGAATCATCACTGAAAGGTTTGGTGGTTGGATTTTTTTATTTATTTCATAAAAGGTAAATTGTCCCCCACTTTTTTTTGAAACCCTTAATCATTTATTTCCAACCTTTGGAGTCTTGGGGATGTCTCTTAAGACCAATTAATGACTCGTTGGACTCTCAATCCAATGAGAATTAGTGGGTCATTACAACTGGTATCAGTTTGGTCCTTCCTTGGTGGTAAAAATGATATCATCTTGTTCAGTTCTTGCCTAATAAGTAGTCATTAGTGTTAATGGTATTGGAGTTGAAATTCCTTCTTGTCTGTCATTTGGGCTGAAATCTTAGACATGAGTAACATTGTCGGAACTTGAAATGTATAACATAAAAGGACATAACCAACCCTTTTATGATGAACATCAAGTTACCAGGGAGTTGGGTACATAAGTGTTTGGAGACACATCCAGGATATAAGAATCTCATGGTCAAGTGTTTATCCAATGAGATGATCATGACATGCATTTTAGAGGAATGACTTCCCACTAGTAGTTCTTACATCATTTCGAGGAATGATTCATGTTGTGAAAAACTATTTATTTTCTAAAAAGTATGAAATTGTTTTTTTTCAAATGAACAATTTTCAAAAAGGGAATGCTTATGGTGTTTTGAAAATGGTTTAATTTTCAAAAGCATGTTGAATGTTTTCAAAAATGGTTGAACATGGATAAATTGTTGTTTTGGAAAACAATTTTGTGATAGTTGATGTGATATAATTTTAAATGCTAAGCCATCAGTTTTTAGAGAGTGAGATTAACAGAGTTTGTTGTTGTTTTAGAAAATGGCACCCAGTAGGCATTATCCAAACCAACCTAAACAAGTGGCAGAGAATGTGGTTTCACCTGAACCATGGGTGAACCAAGAGATAGTTCAAAGTATTTTCCAATCTTTTCAAGTTGTGGATGTGGTGAACTTGAGGAATGAGACAAGGCATGTGGATCAAACCATAAAATTCATGAAGTATAATCCACCTAACTACTGGGGAGATTCTAAACTCAAGAAGGTGGAGGTGTTTCCGAGTAGGATGAATCATATCTTCGACTTAATCGACACACCAGTATAACTAAAGGTCATGTCGGAAATGTATATGCTTGAGGATCTTGCATGCCAGTGGTGGGATTTAGCGGTTCAGGCTAAATTGGATGAAGGCCTTACATGGGAGGATTTTGAGGAATTTTTCAACAAACAATACTATCCTCACACGTTCAATATCCAAATAATGAAGGGATTATTAAGCCTAAAACAAGAGAGTTTCTATGTCATAGAGTATAAATCTAAATTCCTGAATTTAGTCCTTTTTTCACCAGAGGTTGCAGAAAGTACGTCTTTGACAACAATAATCTTCGAATCGGGGCTATGGTAAGAGATTCAATCAAAGATTGTGTTGATTTGTATTACAAATTATACGGAGATGGTGAATAGAGAGACTATGGCTGAACGTGATATCTCATGATCTATGAGAGGAGGTATGATAAATACCTATAGAAAATGGTGGGAAATCAACTGTTGGGAACAAGTGGAAAATGGACATCTATTTCCATAGTGGAAGTGGAAATCCGAATCAGACGGCTGGATCAGGGAACCCTCCTCCACGACCCCAAAGAAAAGCCGATTGTTTTCAATGTGGTTCACTTGACCATATAAAGTGAGATTGTACCGAACAACCTAGAGCATATCATAATTTAAACAATATGGGAAATCTTCAGTGCTATTATCACAGTTCTCTAAGGTCAGGTGCTCGAGACACTTCTCAAGCATCGCAAACATCGTATGCTTCAACATGGTGAGGACAACATCATCAGTCTCATCAATAGAGAAGAGCTAACCATTGTGATTCCAGAAATACCAAGACTCCTCAAATAAGGCAATAACATGATGTATGTTTCCTTATCCATGTCAATTATAAGAATCTTGTTTCTGTTGATCTGGAAAAATAGAAGTTTTTCTCTCCTGGAAACCATCGAAGAATATTTTAGAGATACAAATTTTTCTTGGTCTAGTTGGTTACTAACGACGCTTTGTCCGTGACTTCTCTTGAATATCTTCTCTAATGACAGCTTTGAAAAAGAATAATTCTCTATTCCAATGGATGGAGGAATACCAAAAATCTTTTTAGGATCTAAAAGTACGTCTAACATCAGCACCTATCTTGATCTTTCCAGAATCAAGACAGGGGTATGTGGTGTACTGTTATGCTTCGGGATTGGAGTTGGGTTGTGCTCTCATGCAAGGAGACCATGTGGTTTCTTATGGTTCTAGAAAATTGAGGGTGCATGTGAAGAATTACCCAACACACGATTTGGTGTTAGCTGCTATCATCTATGCTTTGAATACATGGAGACATTATCTCTTTGGTGAGAAATTTACTATGTTCACGGATCACAAAAGATTAAAACACATTTTCTCATAGTGAGTTTTGAATCTAAGGTAAAGGATATGGATGGAGTATCTCCAAATTTTTAACTTTGACTTGATGTATACACCATGAAAAGAAAATTTGGTAGTGGATTCATAGAGTAGAAATTCATGTGCTCATTTGGAGAAAGAAGATTCAGAGGAATGGCATATGATGTCGGTCACAACAGACATGCATGTGGAATTTGAAGACCGAAGTGATGTTGTAGTTTTCTTTTCAGCTATGCTTATTCCTGATTTGGTAAAAATGGTCAAAGAAGCACAAACATCTGATGCATAATGTCTGATTGTGAGTTCAAAACTCAATGGTGGGGAGACCATTGAGGGCTGAAAACTTGATGGGAGTTCAGTTTTGTGCTTTAGAGACCATATGGTTGTAACTATGGCTTGTAACGAACAACTACTTCATGCTTATCACCACTCGATATGGGTTATAAATCCAAGTACACAAAATATGTATAAGGAATTAAGGGTGCAGTTTTGGTGGAACAATATGAAAGGGAAGGTGGCCGAGTTCATCTCGTGATGCTTAACACGTCAGCAAGTTGAAGAAATGCATCAGAGACCAGTAGGCATGTTGCAGTCTTTACCTATCCCAGTGTGGAAATGGGAGAAGATAACAATGGATTTCATTATAGGTATTCTAAGAATGGTTTGAAAACATGATGCCATTTGGGTTATAGTGGATCAACTTACCAAGTCTGCCCATTTCATACCAATTCGTGAAACTCATATAGTGGAAGATCTTTCAAAAATCTATATATGAGAAGTGGTAATGAGGCATGGAGTACAAGTTTCAATAGTCTCATATAGAGATCCGAGGTTCACATCTTGTTTTTGTAAATCCTTACAACAAGCCCTTGGGACTCAGTTGACTATGAGCACAACGTATAATCCACAAACAGACGGGAAATCTGAGTATATGATATAAAGGTTGGAAGAAATGTTGCATGCTTGTGTAATGGATTTTGGTGGCTCATTGGAGAAATATATACCCTTAGTGGAGTTATCATACAATAATAACTATCAGGGCACGATACACATGGCTCTGTTTGCAGCACTGTATGGGAATCCTTGTCGTTCTCCACTATGTTGGGTGTAAATAGGTGAAACTTCACTAGTTGGGCCAAGCTTTGTCCAAGAAACAATGGAGAAGATCTAGTTGACCAGAAAAAGGATGGAGACGACTCAGAGTCATCATAAATCTTATGGGGATCATCATCGAAGGCCATTGTCGTCTGCCGTGAGTAATCATGTGTTCTTGAGGATCTCTCCAAGACATGGACATCGTCAATTCGGGAAGCAAGTACTGTTATCTCCTAGATACATTGGCCCTTTTGAGATAATGGAATGGGTTAGAGAGGTGGAATATCTATTTTCATTACCAACACGGTTCAGTTTGGTGTAAAATGTGTTCTATGTATCTCAGTTGAAAAAGTATCAGCCTGATCCTGGCCATGTGATTAAATGGGATCACGTTAACCTAGATCCAGATGCTTCATTAATACACATCCCGGTATGGATTTCAGATAGGTAATAGAAAGTCTTATGTGGAAAGACCATCAGTCTAGTGTGGGTTTTATGGCAGCATGATTGGATTCAGGAAGAGACTTGGTAATGCGAGAAGGGCATGAAAGAGTAGTGGTCGGAACTCTTTCATATGGGTGAGATTTTTCTACTTTATGAGGATGGAAATACCAATGGTGGGTAAAATTTAGTACCCCCTCCAGTTTCTGGTATGTAACCCTTACATAATACTTTTTATGGTGATAAATTGTAAGGGCGATAGTTGGGATATTTGGGAGAACTTGGGAAATATCTTTAGATCTAAAGGGAATTCGCACAAGCGGCACACTGTTTGTCTAACCGTGCGGAAAAACCATTCGAAATGAAAAGTTTGAGGAAGAGATCTTCAACACAGTATGCACACGGTTAGGGAAACTGTGCGAGGAGGCCATGCGAGGGTATTCCTAAGCAGTGGCTAACACGTGGTTTGTTTAACCCTATGAACTAAACATGTAGATGGTTTATGTGAGATCCTCAAAAATGGATCTCACATGTTTTTGCCTTTAAGTGGGTCATTTTTTATCCTACGTGGCCATAAATTGGTATTTTTCTTCTCTTAAGGCCATAGAAGGTTCACCCATCGATATGAAGGTGATCCAAATGCCTCCCTTGGTGAATCAAATCCGAATTCTTGAGGTATGTGATCGTTCTTCTTCATTCTTGACCGGTTTCTTAGATCTACTTAGATCTACTTATCCTCTTACCTTGGTTTCATTGATTTATGACCGTGACACTTAGATATAGGTGTCTGGATGCCAAATATGATCATATTTGGTCTGGATCTTGCTAGGAGAAGTGATCTAAGGTGGGTTCTTAGAGAATCGATCTGGTTTTCATTTGCGTTCTTCGTTCGTTGGGGTTATCGTCAAAATATTTGAGGTAGGAGGCTTCTATCTCGAATCCTATTACTAGAATTGATTGTCATAGATTCAAATTGGTATATTTTAATGAAATTTATTATGAAAATCATGAAATAATTTTTCTTTAGGGATGATTTATGGTTTTTTAAAATTCCATGATCTTGTTGAATTTTTGTTCAAAGGGGTTTAGTTTCTAGAATTTAAAATGATAATTTAAAATGATGAATTTTCTGGAATTTCTAAATGGTTCATGAAAAAGAAAATTTCAATATAAATGGTATTCAATAAAAATGGTGTTTTATTGAAATGGTTTGACATCTAAATGGTTTGGTAGTGAAATGGTTTTAACAGAAATGGTTTTCAATAAAAAGGTGTTTTTATTGAAAGGGATGTTTTGGCATGATCGTTGGGAATATGTGGTGTGTGTTCATGTTTCATATATGGTGCTTGGTTTAAATATGACCATTTTCTTGGTTCCAAAGGGGTTAATGGAACATTGGATACAATTACCTTGTGATGACTTGGTAGATCGACGATAAACTGCTCATGAGTATGTAACTCTCATAACGTAGCATGCATGGTTGGTTTCATGGGTTTGGGGAATGGTTGGGTATGCCAAAAAGGGATATTGAGAAACGGTTTTAAGTTCTTGTTTAGTTATTTTTTCTAGAAAATTATCTTTTTGGGAAAATTGGTTTCAATTGCACTTGTATATTTTTGGTTACAAATGGTTTTGGAAACTTGTTTATATTTTGTTATAACCTATTTTGAGAAAATGTTTGGTATAAACTGTTTCATGTAAATATTTATAACTCTTCTATCATAATGGTGTGAGTAGGGAAGTCATTGTGGAAAACCTACTGTGTTTTATACTCACCACTGCTTTGTAACTTTGGTGCTTTTGCAGATTCTATTTTCTGGGATAGGGGAAAAGGTAACGTTTCATACTTATTTAGCACTACCTTGTGTTTTTTGGGATGTTTGGTGATTTTGGAGCATGGAGATTATGGAGCATGAAGTATTTTAGACTCTTTAGGATTTAAACTGTTACCCTCTGTGTACTTTGATACTTTTTTGGTCTTCTTCTATTATTCACATTGGTGTGGTTTTGAGATACATGAAGTTGTTTAGTTTCCTTTCTTGTTCATGCATCATTAGTGATAGGTTTGGTGGTTGTCTTGTTGGTTTATTTATTAATGGGTAAATTGTCCCCCACTTATATTTGAAACTCTTCGGCATTTATTTCCAGCCTTTTGCATCTTGGGGATGTCTCTTAAGTCCATTTAATGACTCATTGGAATCTCAATCCAATGAGAATTAGTGGGTCATTATAGTTTCAATAGTTGAGGCTAGGTGATATTCAACCCACTACAGTCATACTGCAGTTATATAATAGATCTTTCAGTCATCCTATGGGGAGGGTAAATGACTTTCTAGTTGGGGTTGGGAATCTATTTTTACAAGTGGACTTTCTAGTTCTGGATATGGAGTGTGATCGAGAGGGGCCCATCATTCATGGTAGGCTCTTATTGGACACAGGTGGTGTTGTTATTGATGTGTCAAAGGGTTAGTTAATTTTCAAAATTAGTGACCAACAACAATAATTTAATGTGTTTAATAACATTAACGGACCAACGTATTCTAAAAACGGCTCAAAGATGGAGTTCCTTGAAGATGAAAGTTCATATAGAAATTAACTTGAACACATTGGAAAATCTGAAAATCAATCCTTTATTGAAGAAATTCATTTGGAAACTGAAAATTTTGTTGCATCTGTCAAACAAGTTGAAAATTATGCTCAAATAGAGAATTTGGAAAATTTTCTAGATCTGGACAACTGTCCAGTTTTTACTATAGGAGAGTCCACTGTTTCTGAACTTTAGATATTTTTGAGTGAAATTTACAGTGATTATATTATCACCAACACTACTGACCACTTTGATGATGTTGATGGAGAACTTTTAAGTCAGCTTTATGATTCTTCTTTGATTAATTTTTTAAATTATGATCTAGAAAATCTGGATAGTGTGTTGTCCACTTTGGACAGCAGCACTGTTATCTCTGAAACTGAACATGAAATTGAAAAACTTTCATCATTTAATACTCCAAACAAGAGATATTTTGATGATCTTAGTCCTCCCATTCCTAAGATTCTTCCTTCTAGTGTAGAACCACCCTATCTTGAACTTAAAACACTCCCTAGTGATTTAAAATACTCATTTTTTGGTGGAAATTCCACTTTTCATATTATAATTTTTGTTGAGTAGAAAGATAATCAAGAGGAAATATTGACGAATGTTTTTAAGAAGTTTAAATCATCCATAGGTTGGACCATAGATGATATCAAATCAATTATTTCTTCATTCTGTATGCACAAGATTCCTATGGAGCCTAACCATATGCCTAGGGTAGAGTGTCAAAGAAGATTAAATACAAACATGAAAGAAGTTGTGATAGAGGAAGTTATTAACATACTGGACACTGGTATCATATATCCCATCTTTGATAGTGTTTGGGTTATCCCTGTCCAGGTTTTCCCAAAGAAGGGAGGTTTTACTATTGTCAAAAATGAAAGGAATAGATAAATCCATGTTAGGAAAGACACAAAATGGAGAGTTTGTATAGATTATAGGAAGCTTAATGTATCCACTATGAAGGAAATTTTTTCAATTCTCTTCCATGATTAAATGTATGAGAGGATTTCTGGAAATGAATTATTCTGTTTTCTGGATGGATATTCTGGTTACAACCAGATTCATGTAGCTCTAGAGGATTAGGAAAAGAACACTTTCACATAACCCTTTGGGACATTTTCTTACATGCAGATTCCATTTGGGTTGCATGGATATCTATCCACCTTTCAAAGGTGTATGTTGGTATTTGTTCTGATATTATTAAGAGGATAATTGAGTTTTTCAGGGATAACTTCTCCATTGTGGGTTGTACTTTTGATACTTGTCTTGGAAATCTTGAATTAGTTTTGTAAAGATTCATTGAAACCAACCTTGTTCTTAATTGGGAGAGGTGTCAATTCATGGTCATAGAGGGTATTGTGTTAGTTCATAAAGTTTCAAATCAAGGTCTAAAGTTTGATACTACTAAGATACATGTCATTCAAAAACCTCCACCTCCTGAAAATGTTAAAGGTCATAGATGTTCCTTAAGGATTATCGGTTTCTACCAGAGGTTTATCAATGAATTTTCCAAAATAACTAAGACCTTTTTTCTTTTCTTGTTATGGATGAACCTTTCAACTTTGATTAAAACTATTTGAAATCATTTAATCTATTAAAATAAAAACTCACTACATCACCCATCGTCACGACACTAGATTGGATACTACCTATTGAACTTATGTGTGATGTTAGTGAGGTGGATGTAGGTGCTTTACTTGGAAAGTGGAGAGATAGGAAGTTACATGTGGTGTATTATACTATTAGACTTCTATATGAGGCCCAAATAATTATACCACCACTGAAAAGGAGATGTTATCTATTTTTTTTGCTCTTGAGAAGTTTAGGCAGTTTTTGCTAGGCTCAAAAGTCATCATTTTAAATGATTATTCTGCTTTAATGTACTTGTTTTCTAAGAAAGAAACTAAACCAGGGCTAATTAGATGGATTCTGTTATTACAAGAAATTGATTTAGAAATAAGGGATAAGTAGGGAACTGAAAATTAAGTTGTTAATAACCCATCTATTCTTCCTCTTACTCAATCTGAAGATCCTAGGGAGATAAACTCTTCCTTTCCTGATGAAAAAATGCTCTCTATTTCTATTAGTCAATCTTCATAGTATGAATATTTTTCCAAATTCCTGCTTACATGAGTATTTCCCAAAGATATGTCCAATAACCAAAGGGATAAATTTATTTCTGAACTTAAGTAATAACTTTGGGAATACCCTTTTTTGTTTAGGATATGTGCTGATGGTATTCTTAGGAGGTGTGTGTCTGGGGAAGAAATGTTTCCTATTCTAGAGAGTTTTCACTACTCACCTTGGGAAGGTCATCGTGGTGGTGGTACTACTCAGAAAATATTACAATTTGGTTTTTATTGGCCCACTCTTTTCAAGGATGTTGGGAACTTTGTAGTTGGTTTTGATTGGTGTCAGGGGTTGGGAAATGTGGGTAGGAAGTAGGAGTTACCCCAAAAAGGTATTTTAGTGGTATAAAATTTTGATGTTTGGCGATTGGATTTCATGGGTCCATTTCCATCATCTAATGGGAATGAGTACGTACATTTTTATGTTGATTATGTGTAAAAGTGGGTTGAGGTAGTGGCACTGCCCAACAATAAAGAAAAGACTGTTCTTAAGTTTTTCAAAAAGAACATCTTTTCATGATTTGGAGTTCCAAAACCCTTTATCACTGATAATGGAACTCATTTTAAGAACATAAAATTTAAGTATTTGATGAAAAAATATGGATGTGTTCATAAGACTGGAACTCATTATCATCCACAATCCAATTGATAAGTGGATATTTGAAATAGATAACTGAAATAAAATACTTGAGAAAACTATGTCAAACTCTAGGAAAGACTTGTCTCTTAAATTGGATGAAGCTTTATGGGCATATATAATTGCTTTCAAGACCCCAATATGTATGTATTCTTATAGGCTATTGTTTGGAAAGTGTTTTCATTTTCCTGTGGAGTTGCAACATAAGTCATATTGGGCAGTTAAGGCTCCGAACATTGATTTTAAGAGTGTTGGTAAGAGAATATTACTTTAACTGAGTGAGATATAAGAGATTAGGAGAGATAGTTACGATAATTAAATAATTTATAAAGAGATTACTAAAATCATTCATGATTCTATCATTCAAACCAATGTATTCAAACCTGGACAAAAGGTCCTCCTCTTTAACGCTAGACTCAAACTCTTTCCTGGCAAACTAAATTCAAAAATTATCTGAACCCTTTACTGTTTTGAGTATGCTTATGAATGGAGCTGTTAAAATAGTAGGGGATGAGAATAAAACCATGTTGGTTAATGGGAAGAGAGTGAAGCTTTATTTTTAAGGATAGCTGAAGGGATTGGTTGCCTTCACTGTGCTTGAAAATTGATGTTCAATAAAGTCTAGCTGAAGACTTTTAAAAAATGCACTAAATGGGAGGCAATGCATGGTTCTTGATTTGTTCTTTTTGTTGTTTAATTTTTGGCATTTGAATAAAAATGTTCCATGCTCTTTTTTTGTGAAATTCCTACTATTTATTTTTTCTTTCCCCTAGTTCTTTTTTTGTGTGTTAGGAAACAGATAATGGGTTACAAGGGAGTGGAATTCCCAGGATGGAGGAGTATTGAGAACCCATTTTAGGGAATTATTTTAATTTCTTTATTAAAATTTTGGATCCTTTCACTTTAATAAAACTTAACTGCTATGTCGCAGTTACTATTGTCTATGTGTCATTGATTGTTACTTTAAAAAAATTGTTACTACTACTATTTAAAAATTTTGCGTACTTCCCTTTGCTAGAAAATTTTACTACATGTGATAGATTGTTTAAAAAATATGATGCATGTTTTTCTATTGTATTGGATATTTTTTCACATGTCACTAAGATGAAAAATAATTCTAGAAGTTCTTCCTTGATGAAAAATTGAATTTCACTATTGTTTAAATCATTCCACTGCTTGAACGTAAGCACGGTGGTACATGCTTGCTAGATCTTTAGTTTTATTGAATCTTATTGTTTTTGTTGGGGTGTTTAGCATGTCTTTATCTGCTTTACTGAAAATCCATTTGAACACAATCTATGAACGTGCTTTCACCCTAGTACAGTGTGCATCCACATGCTGACATGATATTTCTGAAACTGTATTGAAAACTAGTCACTGGATTTAAATTCTATTTCATGTACTTGCATGTGAACATTTGGAAAATAAATCTTTGTGGAAAACAATATTTTTGAACTTTAATGAAACCCTATACATGTCATAAATCTACTAATTTGAAAACCTGTTTTGAACCTTAAATGTTTAATTGTTCTTCAACACTTAAGAATTGAAAATTCTTGATAACATTGGGTTTTATGTGTGGGGTAGGGGTCAATTCTTGACTGATATAAACCGTGTTTAATGAGAATTCCATCAATTCCCACTGCAACTTCAATATTTTTTTGTAAAAATGGTTATAAATTTTCAAATTTCTAGCATAATTTTAGGATTTACACTATTTATGAAATGGTTCTTTTCTTAGTATGATGCTTGATTAGTTATTAAGAACTGATTTGAATTTGAAATTACTAAGGATATTCTAATGCTGAGTGATCTTACTTAGTGATTAAAATGAAATTTCATTTAGGAACAACTTTTGAGAGTGATATGGGTAACCTGTTAGTGTAGTTATGATCATAACCCTTGGAACTAGAAGTTTGTTCTTGATTCTAGGGAACTAATCTTACTATTAAAGTATTAGAATAATTACTTTAGTGAAACAATGTAAATGATTTGTATATAAATCTTTTGAAACAGGAGTAGTTTGGGCATCTGGGATCCCACAGTTAATCTATGAGACCCTAGATGTTGGGTGCATTTCTGTTTACTATAAGCCCTCTGTACACCTTGAATAAATGCATTGCACATTGCTCAGTACATGATACATGGCTTGGGAAAAATAAAATAAAGTGCCTAGGGTAAAAAATAAGTTCATTAAGGTGAGGGAAATGATGAATGCCAAATGAAGGAGAAAATTGATTTATATGGTAATCATTTAGGATGTATTAATAAGCTGATTCAACAAAAAATTACTTATTTTTGGAACCTAGGTGATGAGTCAAAGTACAAAGTTCCTTTGGTTAGGTTCTTAATTCCTCATAAATTTTACCTGTTTTCACTCTTGGACTTAGTACTTAAGCCTGGATTGTAATGAGTTACTAAGCAGCTTCATACATGAGGCATAGAATCGTCATTGCTTGTTGATTCATAGCTTTTTAGACTATGAGTGGGAGATTTATTTAAGGCAAGTTTCATTTTAACAATTCATTTGAAAATATTTTTCAGAAAGCCTATTGATAGTTATTGTCATCTATTTTCATGTTTTGGACATGTTACATTTTGAGAAAAATAATAAACACACAATTCTGTTTCTCAATGATAATAAACACATGAGATTTTTTGAGGACAAACAATGTTTATGTGTGGGGGAATTTGATGTTTCCTTATTTTACACAATTTCCACATCATTTTATTTAATTTTTAGTAATTTAATTAATTAATTTTACACTTTTTGATAAATAAATTCATTTTTATATTTTTATAATTAAATTTGTTAATTAATCATTTTTATAGAAAATTATATATTTTTATTCTTTAAAAGAATTAATTGAATCTAATTAACTTATCTAATTTAATTATTTTTTATTTGGTTGTGTGAATTTAAATACGCTTAAATTTTTAGTTTTATTTTATTTTATTTAATCTTTTGTTCATTTTTATTTTCATTTATCTAATTTAGTTTTTAATTTAATATTGTTTTTTTAATTTAGATTTATTAAATTATATAAACTATATTAATTAATCTGGTTATTTATCTTATTAATTAAATAAGTTGAAAACATAAGTTTTAATTCAATAAAATAATGTGTTTTTAATTTTAAGTCTTCTTTTAGTTCATTAATTAATTAATTTATAAATTTTAATACTTCAATTTCCTTATTTTTTTTTAAATAAATGGAGGTAGTTAAAAATTTAACATCAACAAATATTGGTGTTAGTCTCACTAACGTTCACAACAACTATCGGTAGCACAAGCTATCGACACACCCCTGTTTTATTTTTTATTGTCGGTGACTCATTGAGTCACCCAAACAATTATTTTCTATGCTTTTATTAAAAAATATGAAATTAATTATTTTATCAATTTAATTTAATCTTAATTCAGTTTACTAATTAAACTATTTTACATTTAATAATTTAAATATGTAATTTAAAATTTTGATCTTAAATTAATAATTTAGTTTTAATTCACGTTTTTAACTTTTTATAGTTTAAGTTTTATGTTTTTAGTTTAGTTAAATTCTTATTAAGTTATGTTTTAGATTTTATTTTATTTTATTCTACTACCAATGCATTATATTTTCACTATCGACGAGACAACTCACTGATGCCCTAATTCCAATATCGTTGTCTCAAACTAATCGTCTTCAGCATTCTCACTACACACTAACACCAATCATGGGTATTTGCCTCAATTTTCTCTATCGACGAGTCATGTCTCAACGATAGTTTATTTCTTTCCCATTCACCACCCACTGATACCAACAATCATATTTTTTATGTGCTACCGATGCTGATTGAAATACCTACTGATCAATTTTTTTCCCATTATGGGTGCCATAATTTCTTCTTTTACAATCGGTGACTCCCTAACTATAGGCGTCTCACACCATCCTTCCACCATCCTTCACACCATTGGTCTCTCTCCCTCATCCTTCACACCATTGGTCTCTCTCCCTCATACCAATTCACCTATCATTCCCAACATCTTCACACCAACATTTCGGCTTCATTCTCTTCATACTAACTCCTTAATTCTCCCATCGGTTTCTCATCCTGCCACCATATCCCCTACCTCACCTCCCCTACTTCTGATTCAAGATTCAAACTAGTAACTGAACAAAATCAAACCATAAAATCCACCTTCACCATAACTAAATCACGGCTTTAAACCAAATTTAAACTAGTTCTTCACATTAATTAATATCAAATCTTGCAGTCTTGAATACCACGTCGCACCAGGGAGGAACTGTCATTATTGGAAGAGGAGGGAGTAGTTCGAGCTGCCTGGTACCTCTGCTCCACTCGATATCGCCTTGTCGTCACGCACATCACTTGAAGCCGCCACAATTTCAAACCGAGGTGGAGGAGCGAAGGAGGAGAAACCAGAGACTCGCCTGAACACCTGATGCGCTACTGCGGTTTTGGACCTAAGGAGAAGCTGACGCCAGAAGTGAAGCCATCTGCCGAGACCAGTTGTACCCGGCACCGCTGTGGTTGAGTCCACACATGAACCCGCTAAGCCACCGGTGAAGGAGGAACCGGTTCCATGGAGCCATCGTGGAGTGAATCACCGCCATCGCGCCACGTCTTCCAGAGCCACCGCGTGAGGAATCTGCTGCCTGTGCCGGGGAGGGATGCATAGGAAGGAATACCCCCCTGTTGCATCGAATTTGGGGGGTGGGAGAAGAACTAATTTATAAAAATAAATAAATAAATAAATAAAAAAGAAACTTAATAAATCAATAAATATAAAAATACCAATAATAATTAAATAAACTATAAAAAATACTAATTAAAAGTATTTAAAACAAAATTATTATTTCTAATTATTAAAATTAAAATAATATAATTCTATTAATTTAAAATAAGTAAATAATTTATTTTAAAATAATAATAATTTTAATAATTTTATCTAACATTAATAATAGTAATTAAAATAATTAACTTAACTATTTAATATAATATTTACAACTAAAATATTAACAATTTATAAATTTAAATAATATAACTTAATTTAATTTAAATCAACATTCATTAATGAAATAATAAACATCTTAATTCGCAACATAAATAAACTGTAATAAATATATTAAATAAAATTAATTAATTACTTAATTATATAACAACAATAATTAAATATATAATTAATAATTTAGAAAACTTCTAGAATTTAAATGTTAATAATGATTTATTAAGTTATTTATTTATATCTAATCACAAAATAATACTTAATTATTTAATTATTTATTATAACTTTTATAAATTAAATAATAACTTTTTTAATAATAATTAATTCATTTTAATAAAAATATAATTATAATAACTTATTTTCAATAATTCTAATAAAATAATATATTAAATAACAATATTTAAAAACTTATTAATTCTTTTAAATAATTCTTAATAAAATAATGACATAAATTATAAATATTTATTTATTTATTTATTTCGTGTTTTAACTGTTTTGTTATTTTCTTCTTGTGAAGGTTCATTCGAGGTACTTAAACACGTTCATGTTCAATTAACTAACTCGAGGGAAGTTAGTTACGAGGGAAAAGCTAGTGCAATGTGCGATGCACAAAAAAATGCACGTGTGCGGTGCACAGGTGAAGGAAATTTGAAGTTGGAGGAAACAAATGGGTGACGTGCAGTAGGTGACAATAAGATTAAAATAGAGCAGCGAGGAGAAAAGAGGAATATTCGAACAATTAGACAACTACTTACCAACTGACAGAGGAGAGGAACCTGTTGGAATCACCTGTTTTGATAATCCCAAATCATGCTTAAACATTGATTATGATGTATTAAACCTTTGCATTAATCTTATTATTCTATGCTTAAACATTGATTATGATGTATTAAACCTTTGCATTAATCTTATTATTCTATGCTTAAACGTATTTTATTCTAAACAGTTCATATTCTTACTCTCATAACTTTACTGTAACAGCTTACAGTAGTATTTACATAAGTTTAGTATTGTTAGCTAACAGTCAGCGCTTTCTTCTCAAAGTCACAGTTACAGTTAACTGTCACCTTAAGTTACTGTTGCAATAAGTTCACAGTTACAAGGTTACAGTCGAAGACTAATACAAGCTTACAGTTACGAGTCTACTGCTATCTATTGTCAAAGCTCACAGACGAAGGTCACAGATACAAGACTTCTGTTCAAAGTTTTCTCTGCTCAAGTTCACAGTCGAACAAGTCT
Source organism: Viscum album (assembly GCA_963277665.1). Lineage (NCBI taxonomy): Eukaryota > Viridiplantae > Streptophyta > Magnoliopsida > Santalales > Viscaceae > Viscum > Viscum album. The sequence continues at coordinate 1,633,177,532 of OY728122.1, forward strand.
ACAGTTGAAACAAGTTCGCAGACGAACTAGCCTACAGTCATAAGTCTACAGTCAAGGTTACAGTTAGACGGCTTCTGTCTACTAAGTCTACAGATGATCGAAGTCTACAGTTGACAAAGGTTACAGCTCTACAAATTTGATGTTACAAGTCTACAGTTAGAGAGGCTACAGTTACATGGAGTAAAAGCTACCATTGCAAGCCTACAGACAGCAAGCCTTTTGTTGAAATCAGCAGTCAGAAGGAAGTCCACAGTTGGAAGTCCACAGTTGGAAGTCCACAGTTGGAAGTCCACAGTTGGAAGACCACAGTTGAAGTCAACAGTGACATACATTCTCGACTCACTGTTTTAATTTCTTTATTTCCTACATTTTAATTTATTTAATTTATCTAACGGTCATATCATACATTTTGATGATTTGTCAAATATCTGATAAAGGTTGTCGGATGTCAGGAACCCGTACCTCGTACCTGCTGAAAAGAAATCTTTTCTGTCCCCTGTCGGGAGATAAATACGAGAAGACTACGCTGCCCAAAATAGAGATAATGCGAATGCGAATGCGAATGCGAATGCGAACCAGAGAAGTGCGTGGTGGACGAAATATACCAGAAACACAAGAAGATAAAAACGAGTTCCATCAAGAACACAGAGAAGCATATAGACAATCAAGTATACTCGAGAAGTGTTCTGTGCATACAAGAAAAACCCTGAAGAACTTCATCGACTACATTCTCACTACCTGTGAACCTGAAGCATACGACACTCTGTTTCTCAAACAGAAACGAGAAGAGGACTCAAACTCTCTTCTGATCGAATACAAGAGCTACACTGAGATCACCAGAACCACTTCTAAACTCTACATCTCTTGTTCTGTGATTTATTCTACATTTTGAGCAGTGTGTGTTATCTGCTGTATTAAACACACACACTGACTCCTGTACTTTCACTGGAGGATCTGTAAATCCTCAGAAAATCTTTTTGCATCCCATTTCCCACTGTGGATAGTGGTAGAGGTCTTGTGACCTGGACAGCTTGCTGCTGTTGTTTGTTTTCCCACGAATAACTGTGGTAGAGGTCTTGTGACCTGGACAGTGTGTTCACTGTTGTTAACCCCGATCCAGGGTGTGGATCATTTTATATAAACTTTTGAGAGGACTAAGTCTCGGCTTGAGACTGAACCTCTTGGTTAACTCTCTGTGTTTATAGTTATACTCTATATCCATACTATACATATTTATTTCATATTCCGCTGCTATTACTTTGAAATATAATCTATCTTCAAAGCTACTTTGATAATTAAATTCGCAAGTGTTTATATTTGTTATAAATCAGTAAGTTAGTTTCAAAAGTTAATTTAATCATAAGATTAAGTTAACTGAGAATTAATCAATCTTTGAGAAACTAATTGAACCTTTATAATCTATATAAATTCACTACAGTTTAATTTGTTTTTGAAATTGGGGGATTTTAATAGAAATTGTTTTTAACAGAAATTTTAATTGGAACTCAATTCACCCCCCTCTTGAGTGTCCACTCCGACCAACAGAACCCTTGGAGCACCTCTCAGAGAACGATTCTTGGAGTTCCGAGAACCAGGAGAACTACGAGAGGGAGATCTCTTCCTCTGTTCTTTTTCAATTTCATTACTTTGTAATCAAATGATTTTAGTTTTCGTAATAGACATGATTGTTAGATAAATAATTTGGTATGGGGAAATTTCTAGTACTATTGGTTAATTCTTTCCTTCTTTATTACTTTCATTTTAATGAATCCAGAATTGATCAGTGATATTAATTCTAAATTCATACAATTTATTTGTGCCACTTAATATCAATTTTCAATTCTATGATCATTCAGTGATAATTATTGTGGATGCATTTTCTAAAATTTTTAATTCATATTACATCAGATCTCACGGTGTGTTTGTTCTGTTGTCTTTTCAAAAGATAAATTTTCACAGTTGGACTTCCATGGAGTGGTGAACTCCAAGATTGGTCAATCTGTATGACTTAACTCATGGAGAGAGAGCTAATTCATTCCTTTTTCGGTGGTACATTGCATCCATATTATGGTGAACATGAAACCTTTTAGACCAGCAGAATATACTTTTCCCTAGCCATTTCTAATGCTTGTTCATCATAGCATTTGTTATCGTGTTGTTCTGTGCTGTTGTGTTTAGTTTTCTAATCTTTTACTTCATCATAGTTTAGTTAAGATTTATCTTTCTAGAACAAAAATATAAAAAAACATAAAAGTTAACGTGTATAAAAATAGGATGTCCCCTCACTGCTGACAACAATGGTGTGTTTTTATGAAAATTAGAAATTTTTTGGTAAATTTTACCTTCCCTATAGGTTCGACCCTACTCTCCACTATACAGTAGTTTATAGGAAAACATAAATTATAAACTTTGACTCAATTTCAACGACAATTGTGTCATGTGTGTACCATTAAATCAATGTCTTATTCCTATGTCTTGATTTCATGGATTATGTTCTTTATTTCCTTATGATTTATGTCTTATGAACTGCCATTCATTACAAAATGATTCTTATTTGTTATCATTGATACGTAGGGTATGATATTATATTTTCTATATTATGTTATCATACCATTATTCTCATGATTATGTTTATGTGTATCCATTTTTTACCCTTACTGAGCATCTGAGCTCACCCATTCCATATGTTACTTTTCCCCGAGATATAAAGAATATTTTTAGGTAGGAATAATAAAGGGGGGTATCTTTAAGGTATATTTTTAATATCTTTCACCAAAATAGAATAATTTGTTCCATATTTCAAAATTTACTAAACTAATATGATCTTTGAGCATCTGTTAGTGTAATGTGTTGCGTATTCGTAAAAAGTGATGTAATATCCATGTATGATATGCCAAGGTTGTTATATATTTAACTTTAAATCCTTTATAATTTTTTGTAAATAAAATGTGAATTAACCAAAGAATATACCTCAGGAGTGTCAAAATAGGTGCGCGGTAATGTCCGTTGTTGTGTACCAGGATATGCCAAGTAAGTCCTGACACACCTTATCAGAGTTGTGACCCCAAGAAACTTCTGTTCCAAAACCACATCCAATTGTAGAATCCAGATAGTTATGTATTTCTAGGAAGACCTAAATAATCTCTACCTTACCAAAACTCTAGGAAGTTCTTCTGTTCTTATCCTCAAAGTCTATATTAGGGTTATATCCCCTAATCTTTGTTTTCTAAATTTAGTTTCCACAGTATCTACTAAACATTCTCTAATATAAACAGTAAATACCTTGAACATAATAGCCTAGATCTGGTGTCTCACTTTATTACACTGTCCTATAGAAAATATTTAAATCCCAAAGAACTGATAAATTTAGTAATTTTGGATGCTAGATTACATACGATAACCTTAGATTACAATTTAAAATATAAAATAAAACATTAAGAATTCTTTAAGAACACCAATATTATATGAGCTTAACCATGAACATCCTTCATAATATACATCTTAGAATCCTATGAAAAATAAAACATAAGAATGTTTTTAGTTCATATGCTCAATAAGGGTAGGTGTAAAATGTAATCTATTATAAATAATAAGTATAAACATTAAGAAAATGTGTATAACTAAAATATGTTCCATTTAATCATAATCTTTAGCATAATATGGAAATAATCAAGGAAAATAATATTATTCCATATAAATAATCACATGTATTTTCTACTAATTGAATAATCACATGGAATATCAATAACTATTCTCATAATAAGGGAATGCACAATGTCAGACATCGTAAACATAATGTCAAGGCTTCATCCAATGCATCATATATAAATGGGTAAGGCCTCAGCCAATATCCAAACCAGTTTGTCTCATTAGACCTAAAGATTCATCGAGGTGATATAGTAGGCCCCACCCATCACTTACTAAGTCCAATTCATTCCTCATATGAAAGGTGTGGTGAAACTTATTCAACATAAACATTCATTTCAAAACTTTAATAAGAAATATTAATACTTTAACCATAAACCATGAATGGTCTCAAAATAACACATCTACAATCAAACTAAATCATAAAATATTCAATGAAAGTTGATAAATGATATAATAAGATATCAACCTCAATTAATCAAAATATTCAATAGATAATGTTGTCATTGATGAAAATACTCTAATAAAATCAATGAAATGTTTCGAGAGAAATTCAATTTTTTACATTGAAATAATTTATTTAAAAATAAAAAATTTATAAATGGAAAATTTTATTTGAAAATAACCTTGTAAACATGTAAATAAATATTCAAAATGTTAATTTTTCATTATTGTGGGAAAATTTTATCACACCGTATAAGCTAAAAAAGTATTCCTTCTGTCAAAAAAGTCACAAAGTAACACATTTGGAAAACAGAAAAAATATTCCTTTCAAATGATTATATAAAATGTAAAACATGGGTACAAATAATTTAAAACATATTAGGATGATAGTGAAAATAATATTTAAACTTTTTTGGAAAATATGGATATGGGAATAAAATTATCCCTAGTGGAGACATCAACTTAAAAAATCCAAAATAATAATGAGATTGTGAAGTAACCCTTAACTTGTACTTTTCTTTAATTGTGTATGACTTAATATCATGTACATTAGTTTAATTCATGTCATAAATTTATTGTATAACAATATCCCTATTTATTATATCATATATTATCTTCTTATATAATTTTATTAATAATATTTCATTTTTACTCTTATTTTTGGTGTTAACTACCACATTATCCTATGCATGTTTTGTCATGTAAGTCATGTTTCATATGCATGTGATATATTTATTTCATCTACATAATGATATTATGTTCATATATATTACATTTAATCATTATATATATATATATATATATTTTATAATCATTATTAAATTGTTAACATAGAAAATGAATCACATTTCATCGTGGAGAATGCAGGTCGTACGTACGCACGAGCGACGAAATCATTTCCTTAATGGTAAACAGGTTAGGAATTGGATGATATATTAATTATATAGAATAAAAATCATGCAATATTTTTTTATCCATTATTTCCATCATTAGAAAAATCCAAATAATGTGATTATGAAAGAAATTAAACCACAACGCAGAGATAGTAAGATGTATGTACGCACACACAATACTTTTCTTTTTCATAGGATGGATAAAAGGATGAATATGGTTATACCATAATCATAATAACATATAATCATATATATTATATTTTATTTATTACTTTATTATAGAAACGACATATTAATTTTATGTATAGGAAGATATGAACTTGAATTATTTGGTAAAACAATTACCTATTCTTCAGTGGACATCCTTTACATCTATTCTCAAAGGATCTAGATTTGGAATTTTTAGAAAACGAAGACCACCATAACTTGTATAAGAATTTTCGGAGGTGAAATAGATAGGATTTTTTTGATCAAAAATGATCAAAGTTGTGTGAGGAAGTGAGAGAAGAGGTTCCCTTTTATAATTGATGTGAGGTTTACTTTTGGGAACTCTCAAAATATTAAATTAATATAAATTAATTTTTAATTTAAAATGGATCCAAAGTGATTTATTTATAATATATGGTGAGTATGGGTCTTAACACTCTCAAAAAATAATTTTTACACAAGTTTAGACAAAATTAATATCCTTATATTTTGAATTTAACCATTAGTTAATCATTTAACTCTTGACATGACAACTTGTCTCTTTTACTTTTTAAGGGTTAATATAGTTACAATAAAATGCCAAAATAAACCTAAATGGATCATTGATTAGAAATATAACATTATCCCAATAAGTTTTACTAATTTTATATTTTTACTAATTTTATATCATTTTATAAATTATTATTTATTTTAAGGAATCATTTATGTCAATTTTGATATTATTCATTTATTAACATTTTAACAAATGTCAATAAAAAAGATAACTTCAAACCAAACCCATTAATAAATCACTAATATGTATAGCTCATCTGTGAGATTCATAGAGGAAATTAATTATCTCAAATTATATTTATTTTAATATTTTTAATATCATTTATTTTAAATTTATATTAATTAATCAATTACTGTATCATAATTATATAATCCTTTAAAGGAATTATTTATTTCTTGAAAATTAAAGATAAATTTCCCTTATAAATAAAAAAAATTAGATTCCAAATGTCTATTTGTAGTCTAATTTATATTTTGTGTAACCCTATTTTAGAATTTGTATAGTTATTAATATATGAAGATGATATCTTTAACTCTCCTTTAATTAAAATATAATAAATTCCATTCTCCCACCCAAGTGGATTAAAAAATGTTATAATTTTTTAAAAATGATTATTTATTTCGAAACCCACCAATATAATGAATTAGGACAAGGGTTAGGGTATTTCTATAATATTTTTAAAATTATGTTTACCCTTAATTACCTGATTTACTATTTACAATATTAATCAGAAAATTACAAAAGTTAATATTCATAATATCAAAAAATAAAATAACCCTATTTACCTAATTTACACCCACTAATTTCGAATAATAAATCCATTTCTCAAAATTCAAAATATAGAAAGTGCAGTAATTAATTTGAAAATTAATCATGTTGACAGGGTTAGATATGGGGTTATTAAAGTTTAAAAATGAAAAAGATTGAAACATTATTATATCTAAATTCAATGTAAAATTGTTGAAAATGACATAAATTGGATTAACTGATAAAAAAATATAGTTATATTTTAAAACAAATAAAAAATATAGTTTAACACTATAGATTATTTCGATGAAAAATGTTTTTTTTTTCAATTAAAATTTAGTTTTTTCACTATTCATAAAAACATGAAACATATCTGAAAAAAAACCAAGGTAAATTTTTATATTCATATTTAAAATAAGAAGTTTATTTTTTCATACAGAATATATTAATTTGTCAAAAATTATATTTAATATAGGTTCTCCATTAAAAGGAAGTAAAACCTCCTTTATAAAAATATATTTTGTTATGCATAAAATTAGGTTTGTTCATATCTTATGCCTATTGAATATATTGGACTAATATCAAAAATAATATTGAATATATGACATATAAATTTAATTAATATCATTTACTAATTATAATTAATTTATTTAATTAAGACGAAATTTCCTTTGGGATCATAAAAACAAAAATATCCCCTTTATATTCAATTGGTTTATATTTTAATTTCTAGTTAATTAGTGACCAATGAATTCATATTATATTTTTATAAACCATATATTTTCATAAGATACTTAATACTATTCATAAATGTTATTTAATAGCTAGGTTATATCTTATTATATTAAATAATAATATATTGATAATAAATTATTGTTTGGTAAAACTCAGTCTTTCATATAATGCAAGATATCAAAGAAAGACACTCTTACATGTAACACAAGATAACCCAGTGTTGCTTGTATTAAAATATATAGAATATATTAAATTTATTTAAAAAGAAAAATATTTTAAATTCCTTGGGTGTTACAGGAAGACTGGGGGATCCCTCTTTAATTTACTCATTGTAATATTGGAATAATACCTCATTAGATATCATCTAACATCTATGGAAAATATTTTTCTATTTATAATATTCGCCTCTAGCCCTTAATTTCCCAATATAAATCATGTTTTAATAAGATATCATTATATTATATGAGGGTGACGGGAAATATTTTTCCTCCCTTAAGAAAGTATTTCAACATTATGAATTTGTATCTATTCAATCAACCAGTTTGTATAAATGAACTATTATATTTTAAGAAGGTATGATACATTTCAAGAGGAATCACATTTCTAATAATTTTGGTGTCAATAGGGACTTTATCCCCTTTATTTATTGGTCCATATTACACTTCAAAAAGAAGGATAAACATCTCATTTGGATGGTATTTCCTCTAAAGTCTCTATATAGATTTCAATTTGGAAAGAGAGACCTCCCTTATAAGCTAGAAGAATATCTCTGGTAAATTTTATCACTACTTTCACGTTTTTATATGTCATACCCATCTAAAAATGTATAATGTATCTAGGTAAAAGATTATAAAATCATCTAATAAGTTTAATTTGGACTGGTATTATCCTAAATTAAAATTGATGATTTTAATTCCTATATACAAGAATAATAGGAAAATGGGGAAATAGTGTACATGGTTTAAGTGGGGCGACCTAAGAGAATACCATTAGATAATTTCCATACAATCAGAAGTAATCAATCCCATGTTATAAAAAATTCTCAAACTATCTACCTCATTTCCTCCAGATGTGATAATATTAAATTCCATATTACCCTCTATTTGGGTGTTAGTTATTTCCACAGATGGGTGAATCTTGTTTCTATAGGTTCTAATAAAACACTCAATGCTACATGGGATTCTAGAATTAGCCACTAAATAATTTACAACAATAATTGAATCTAAATCAATCGAGGAGAGTCAATATAAGGCCCCAACCCTAAACCTTACTTGATCTTGAGTTATTACAAGATTACACATTGAGGATCTTTTCAGCTTTAGAGTTTTAGAGAATTAGATCATAAAACTTGCACTACATTCCACATTTAAACAAAGTGGTTACATAAAAGATAGTATTCATTTTTCCCATCAACGGAAACATATTTAAAATAAAACATGGATTCTTTCTTAACACTTCCTTGACACTATCATCATATCATGTACCCTTCCCTTGACCTGTGAAAAACATTTCAAAAACTTGGGATGAGCATAAAAATATCAGTAAGGGTTATAAAAATATGGAAAGGAAACATGAGTTCATATATACATAAGAATGAAATCATACTTTACCCATAAAACATAGGTACTTTAACATACCTCATCAAATCATGAATAAATCATAGAAATCATAAGACATAAAGGTAACTTGAGGCATTCATAACATTCTTACGTAGGGAGTAACCCTCTTTGTTACGTTTGGAATACCCATCACAGTATATTACCTAAATCTCTTCAGAGAAACCTTAACGTTTCACTCCTTCACGTTACCCAATGCATTGGAGAGCTATATCGGGTTCACCCGCCCTTATTTTATCACGGAACCACCCGTCTTCATAATAATGCCCAAGAACCATAACATAACCGTAACACAAAAAAACTTTCATAAAGGAAACATAACATTTCCACTTTTCAATCACAAGATATCAATACAAAACATTGATATAAAAACATTATGAAAACCATTTTCAATACCAAAATAAAATAAAAGTAAAACATGGTATTTATTTTTCTTTTAAAAATAAGGTATGGCTTGTAGAGGAAGCCGAAACTCAAATAATGGTCACAGTGGTGGAGAAGTCGTTGTCGCTGCATATGTACGACAAAAACATTCCCTTTTGTCATTTTGTAAAACACTTCGTATAAAAAATATTCCTTTTGGATAAACGTAAAAGTCAAAGGGGTTTATACACCGTATAAAAGAAAGTTGTGTATAAAACAAAATAACCCTTAATGAATGGAGATTGAGATGAAGTCCCATACCTCGGGTCTGACTTGACTCGATCATTCTTTAGTCTCCTGAATAATAAACTTGAGTTAATTTCTACTTGCTTAAGAACCTTTTTCAAGTTCCTTATTCCTTTTATATCACTTATTACCATGTCATGAACACTATGTAATTATTTAAGTTAATAACGGTCGTTTTAACGATCATTGGTACTTGAGTCAAAAATAAACTCTTTATAATTACAAGTTTTTCATGTATACATTATATCCAGAGTTATACTCATGATGTAGATATAATATATATCATATATATCCAGTATATACATGAATTTATAATATTACATAAAGTTTAGAGGTAAGAAATGAAATGCACCGTTCATGGAGACGGTAAGCCGTACGCACACATGAACGCTACTTTCATTTCTATTTCGTATTTTATGGAATGTAATCATAATGATATAAATGTATATTATAATTACAGTATTGTATCATATATAATATCATTAATTACATCCTTTATACGTCCCACATATGACATTAACGAATCAAATCACTTTGAGGGGGCGGTAGTCCGCACTTCCTAAAATGAAGATATCGCGTTTACCCATAATGGTAACCATAAAGGTATGCCATAAATGAAAAATACAGAAGATTAAGTAAAACATAAATATATTATATATCATATATAAATATAGTGTCATCTTAATGGCCACCTTTGAAGGTGTTAAAAGAATATTGAACAATCATCGTTTCGTGAGGCAGAAATTCGCCATCCACGGAAACGGTATGTTCTTTAACCATTAGATGTAGGTGTGTGTAATTGTAGCTCGAAAAATTCTTATAACAACATCTTAGTATATTTAATATACTGGTGTTGTTACAAAATAAATGAATAAAAGAGTTTAGGGGGTTGGAGAAGCAAAATAAAACATAAGAACACAAGAGAAGACACTACCTTTAAATCGGGTAAATCTTTTTGATTTGAGCTCAAAGGCTTCCTTGGTAATACTTCTGCCCAAAGTGAGGCTTCTAGGAGTTAGAGAGGGATTTGGAGAGATAAAATGGGCAGGGGTTGGTCGAGCCAAAGGCTTTGGAAGTGTGGGTAAGGTGGTAGAGGTGGGGGCCTTTTATAAGAGGAGAGAAGGGGCACTCTTGGAAAGTAAAGAAATGTTCCTTTATTTTAAAATTAATTTCGGATTTAAAAGGACCCACATTGATATAATTAGAGGATAAGGTGATAATGGTTATAAATATACCCATCCAATAGGTTTTGGACATGTGAAGGTCATAGATTTTACATTATCTTTTCATTTTATTTAAATCCTTTATTAATGAGGTAATCGCTGCATCATCATGATGTCATAAATAATTTAATTTATTTAATGTCTAAAAATTATAAAAAAAATATCATGATGTAGGAAATAGTTTTAGATTTCTAATGAATATTTATAGTCAAAAATCGTACTTGTATAACCCCATGTAAAAATTGTTTTAGTAAAACAACTCATGTTTGTGTCATTTTTACTTTTACATTAAAGAAAAAGTTATTTATGTCATTTCCCAACCAAAGTGGCTCCATGGGGTCCCCAAGTTGACCAATGGATTTTCTTGGTCGGTCATGACACATAAAATGAGGGTAGGACATGTGTCAAGCTCATCTCATATTATTAAAACATTATTTTTACCTTAAACTACACTAATTACCTCTAATCGCGATTAAAAACATAAAAGTTACTATTCACCAAAAAATTATTTTAATCCCATTGAACCACATTTTAATTCTTAATGACAACCATTTATGTTGGATTTTTGAAGTTCAAAACACAGAGGTAGTAAAATTTCATTTAAACGAAAAATCAGTTTTTATAAGTACCACTTAGTGGTTTCACTATTCATCAAAATTGAAGTTTTCCAGAAAAATACCAAAACTTCACCCTAATCTATATTTGATATTCAGAATTCAAAAATTATGTCTATTTTACAAAATTCAAAACATATAAGTTACATTAATTAATTTAATAATTAATTCCCGCTGTCAGAACAAATGGCGTGTTTTTATGAAACCATAAGTATCAAAAGATTGACACTAGTTTAAGTCCAATTTCAAAGTGAAATTAATTCCAACGACCACTATTGGATTAAATGTTAAAAATATATTCTAATTGAACTTTAAAACCAATTAAAAATATAATCTAACCATATAATTAAATTAGATGAAAAAGCAGTTTTGATGTAAAATGCAGTATTTTTCACTATTCATTAAAAAAATGAACATTGTCAGAAAAATACCAAAAAATTATCCAATGTAAATTTCAATGTCTCAATCATAAATAGTAAGTTTGTTTTAAAAAATATAGCTTATAAAATTGTCAAAATATAGATTTAAAAATGGTTTTCCATCAAAAGGCTGTAAAATAATCTTTTAAAAATATTAGTGTATTCCATGCTTAAGATTGGATTTATTCTCATTTTAAGCCTCTAAAAAACTATCTAATTCATTAGTAGACATAGATAAAAATATATATTATTCATTACTTACTTGGGATGTTACATCCTTCCCCCTTTAGAAAATTGCGTCCCCGCAATTTATTTACTTATCGAATAAGTGGGGGTATTTAGCCCTCATTGCATTTTCAGATTCCCATGTTGCCTCTTCAACCATGTGGTTTTTCCACAAAAACTTTACCTAATGAATCACCTTATTCCGTAACACTTTCTCCCTGTGGTCAAGAATCTGGACCGGTTGTTCCTCATAAGATAGGTTCTCTTCCAGCTGAACTACCTATGGACTCAAAACATGAGATGGATCTAGCATATACTTTCTCAGCATAGAAACATGAAAAAACATTGTGTACCTGAGATAAACTTGGAGGTAAAGCCACTCGATAAGCAACTGATCCAACTCTCTCCAGAATTTCATATGGTCCAATGAACCTTGGACTCAACTTTCCTTTCTTACCAAATCGCATCACACTTTTCCATGGTGAGACTTTGTGAAAAACATGATCACCTACCTCGAAAGATAGATCCTTCCTCCTGTTGTCCGCATAACTCTTCTGCCTACTCTGAGCCGTTCTCATGTGTTTATGTATCAACTGAACTTTTTCTGCCAACTCTTCCACCAATTCTGGTCCCATCAGCTTCCTTTCACCCACTTCATCCCAGAAAGCTGGAGTTCGACACTGCTTACCATATAACGCCTCAAATGGTGCCATATGTATACTGGAATGAAAACTATTATTATATGAAAATTCAACCAAAGAAAGATGTTGGTCCCAACTTCCCTGATAATCCACCGAACAAGCTCGTAGCATATCCTCCAATGTCTGAATTGTTCGTTATGACTGCCCATCTGATTGAGGATGAAAAGCTGTACTAAAATTTAATTCAGTACCCAACGACTTCTGGAGGCCTTTCCAAAAGTTAGAAGTGAACCTGGGATCACGGTCAGATACAATGGAGAGAGGAACTCCATGTAACCTGACTATCTCTTTAAGATACAAATGGTAAAGTTGATCTAGGGAAAAAGTATCTGGTATAGCAAGGAAATGAGAAGATTTAGTCAAGCGATCAAAAATAACCCAGATTGCATTATTACCTCGAGATGTCTTCAGTAATCCAACAACAAAGTCCATGGATATATTCTCCCATTTCCACTCCGGCACTGGTAAAGGCTGAAACATCCCTTTCGGTAACTGCCGCTCTGCTTTAACCTGCTGACAAGTCAAACACTTCACAGTAAAATCATCAATATCTCTTTTCATTCCATCCCAACAGTAAAACTCTCGAAGATATCTATACATCTTAGTACTTCCAGGATGAACTGAAAATGGAGAACTATGAGCTTCACATAACAACTCTCTCTTCAACTGAGAATCACAAGCCACACACAATCTCTTCCCAAATCTCAAAACACAATTATTATCAATGTTGAATTTAGGAAACTTACCCTTCTGAACCAGCTCTACCTTTTTCTGCAACTCACTGTCTTGCTTCTATGCTTGCTTGATTCTGTCTGATAGAGAAGATTTCACTGATACCTGAAACAAAACAGAAGAACTTCCTGCACCAAAAACTTCTATGCCAAAGTTCATAAAATCAAAAACCAAAGGATCTCTTTCCAAACGTAGCATGGTTAATGAAGCATTACTTTTCCGACTCAAATCATCAACCACTTTATTTGCTTTTCCCGAATGGTAATGAATTTTACAATCATAATCCTTGATTAATTACAACCATCTCCTCTGTCTCATATTCAATTCATTCTGAGTGAATATATACTTTAAACTTTTGTGATCAGTATATATTTCACACTTTACTCCTTACAAATGATGCCTCCAAATTTTTAAAGCAAAAACAACAGCAGCTAATTCCAAATCATGTGTAGGGTAATTTACCTCATGAGTTTTCAACTGACGTGAATCATAAGCAATTACCTGATCATTCTGCATTAGGATGCAACCAAGTCCTTTCAATGAAGCATCACTGTAGATAACAAACTCACCATTCCTAGAAGGAAGTGCCAAAACTAGAGCATTCACCAATCTTCTTTTCAACTCCTGAAAACAATCATCACATTCTTTTTTCCAGATAAACTTAACACCTTTCCAAGTTAGCTTAGTCATTGGACTAGATAACCGTGAAAAATTTCTAAAAACCTTCGGTAATAGCCTTCCAAACCAAGGAAGCTACGAATCTCAGTTACATTTGTGGGTCTTGGACATTCTTCAACAACCTTTGTTTTTGCAGGATCCACAGTTATTACATCTTTAGAAACAATATGACCAAGGAAAGAAATTTGTTGCAACCAAAACTCACACTTACTGAATTTCCCATACAATTTCTTTTCATTTAAGGTTTGCAAAATAACCCTTAAATGTCTTTCATGCTCCTATTTAATTTTAGAAAACACCAAAATATCATCAATGAAAACCACCACAAACTTATCCAAGAACCCATGGAAAATTCTATTCATTAAGGCCATGAATATAGCAGGTGCATTGGTTAGCCCAAAAGGCATTACTAAAAATTCATAATTGCCATATCTTGTACGAAATGCAGTCTTCAGAACATCTGATTCCTTTACCTTCAACTGATGGTACCCCGATCTCAGGTCAATCTTTGAAAAATACTGAGCTCCCTGGAGCTGATCAAACAAATCATCGATATGAGGCAAAGGATATTTGTTCTTAACAGTGATGTTATTCAAGGCTCTATAATCAATGCAAAGTCTCATAGAACCATCTTTCTTTTTAACAAATAAAACAGGAGCACCCCATGGTGATGTGCTAGGTCGAATGAAACCTTTCTCTAATAAATCTTGCAATTGCTCCTTCAACTCTAAAAGTTCAATTTGATCCATTTGATAAGGGGGTTTTGAAATTGGATTAACATCAGAAACTAAGTCAACAGTAAATTCAACTTCCCGATCTGGTATTATTCCAGGAAACTCATCAGGAAAAAAATCAGGATACTCATTTACCACTAACACATCATTAATCTGAACAGTTCCTTTATTTTCAATGATGTGTGCAAGGTAACATTAATTTCCATCTTTTATAAGTTTCTCAGCCTCTTGATATGTTATCAACATTAAGGGTTCATTCTTGTACACAAACTGAAAGTCTTTCTGAAAAGAAACTTCTTTAGCTCTACAGTCAATCTTAGCATGGTAAATAGAGAGCCAATCCATACCCAGGATAACATCAAACTCTACTAGAGGTAAAAAAATTAGGTTTTCAAGTAGGTTCTTTCCACGGATAAGGATAGGAAGATTCTTATAAATTCTTTTTGCATCAACATTTCCCCCAAGTGTTTTTACCACAAGTTCAAGAGTCATTTCTTGAGATGGTATTCCCATTTTACTAGAAAAGGTTTTAGAGATGAAAGAATGTGTAGACCCCAAATCAAACAACACACTGGCATAATCTGAAAAAACAAACAAAGTACCTGATACAACTTCATTTGACGGCCTGACATCTGCTGAAGTAGTTGCAAAGGATTTCACCACCCCTTTCCGCTTGTAGTCTAACTGCTTCCCATCACTCAAGCTCGTTGTCGGACACTCGTTTGCATAGTGGCCCATCTCATTGCACTTAAAAAATTTCACTAACTGTAAATAAAATTTGGTCTTACCTTCCCCTTGATCTTTTTCAGTGCAATCACGAGCCTTATGTCCCATCTTACCACATCGGTAGCACTTTCCAGAATTCAGAAGACATTCCCCAGCATGCCTTTTCCCACATTTATCACAAACTGGAAGTTTTCTTACCATCATACTTTTTTGAAGAATTCTTCCCTTTCTCCTGCCACCTCGGTCTCTTCTTCTGTTGGTTGTTATAGAACACTTGATCATCGGCAAACTCTATTTCCTCCTTCTCAGCACATCTAACAAGCTTTTCATAACTTTTGAACTCACGAGAAGCTAAATCCCTTCGATATTTTGGCTTTAATCCTAAGTAAAAATGATTGATTTTACTATCAAGGTCTCGGATAAAATTTGGAGCATACCTTTCCAATCGAGTGAACCTTTCTTCATAGGCAGCCACTGAGTCTTTCTCTTGCCTCAATTCCAAGAATTGATTTTCCATCCTAAGTCGAATAGCCTTAGGAAAATACTTCTCAAGAAACATACCTTTAAATTCATCCCAGTCGAGAGTATCAATCTCATCAGCGTCCCTGATATTTCTAACCATCGACCACCACTGATCTGCCTCACCCTCCATACGGTAAATAACAAGACTAACCTTTTGATTGTCTGAACACCCTATGACATCGAAAATCTTCTCTAGTGCTTTAATCCACCCTTCAGCTAGCACAGGGTCAGATGATCCTCTAAATGATGGGGGATGTTTCCTCATGAAATGTTCCACCACTGACATGTTCCTCTGCGGTTGATCTGGCTGATCTCGTGCATGGATACCACCGCCATTTATTGCTTGAGTCAACTGCGCCATTACTGCAACAAACTGTTTAGTTCCAATTCCAACCATATCAGGATGTTGATTCGGAAGGTTATTTCCTTCTGTATGCCTTCCTAGCACTGCTTCCCTGTTTCCTCTACGGAAAACCATTCTGAACAAACATGTCTTAGATGAAGCAACATGGTAATCTTCAAATGATATATCACTTCAATTTGACCATAAAAAAATATTTTTGGATAATCATTTAATAGAATTCTAACTCCTAAAGTTATCTAAACTGACCTTTGATACCAACTATAAGGCCCCAGCCCTAAACCTTACTTAATCTTGAGTTATTACAAGATTACATGTTGAGGATCTTTTCAGGTTTAGAGTTTTAGAGAATTAGATCATAAAATTTGCACTACATTCCGCATTTAAACAAAGTGGTTACATAAAAGATAGTATTCATTTTTCCCATCAACGGAAACATATTTAAAATAAAACATGGATTCTTTCTTGACACTTCCTTGACACTATCATCATATCATGTACCCTTACCTTGACCTGTGAAAAACATTTCAAAAAATTGGGATGAGAAAAAAAAGCTCAGTAAGGGTTATAAAAATATGGAAAAGAAACATGAGTTCATATATACATAAGAATGAAATCATACTTTACCCATAAAACATAGGCACTTTAACATACCTCATCAAGTCATGAATAAATCATAGAAATCATAATACATAAAGGTAACTTGAGGCATTCATAACATTCTTATGTAGGGAGTAACCCTCTTGGTTACGTTTGGAATACCCATCACAGTATATTCCCTAAATCTCTTCGGAGAAACCTTAACGTTTCACTCCTTCGTGTTACCCAATGCATTGGAGAGCTATATCGGGATCACCCGCCCTTAGTTTATCACGAAACTACCCGTCTTCATAATAATTCCCAAGAACCATAACATAACCGTAACACATAAAAACATGCATAAAGGAAACATAACATTTCGACTTTTCAATCACAAGATATCAATACAACACATTGATATAAAAACATTATAAAAACCATTTTCAATACCAAAATAAAAGAAAAGTAAAACATGGTATTTATTTTTCTTTTAAAAATAAGGTATGGCTTGTAGAGGAATCCGAAACTCAAATATTGGTCACAGCGGCGGAGAAGTCGTTGTCGCCGCATACGTACGACAAAAACATTACCTTTTGTCATTTTGTAAAACACTTCGTATAAAAAAGATTCATTTTGGATAAACGTAAAATTCAAAGGGGTTTATACACCGTATAAAAGAAAGTTGTGTATAAAACAAAATATGCCTCAATGAATGGAGATTGAGACGAAGTCCCATACCTCGGGTCCGACTTGACTCGATCGTTCTTTAATCTCCTGAATAATAAACTTGAGTTAATTTTAACTTTCTTAAGAACATTTTTCAAGTTAATTATTCCTTTTATATCACTTATTACCATGTCATGAACACTATGTAATTATTTAAGTTAATAACGGTCGTTTTAACAATCATTGGTACTTGAGTCAAAAATAAACTCTTTATAATTACAAGTTGTTCATGTATCCATTATATCCAGAGTTATACTCATGATGTAGATATCATATATATCATATATATCCAGTATATAAATTCATTTATAATATTACATAACGTTTAGAGGTAAGAAATGAAATGCACCGTTCATGGAGACATTAAGCCGTACGTACGCATGAACGCTAATTTCATTTCTATTTCGTATTTTATGGAATGGAATCATAATGATATAAAGGTATATTATAATTCCAGTATTGTATCATATATAATATCATTAATTACATCCTTTATACGTCCCACATATGACATTAACTAATCAAATCACTTTGAGGGGGCGGTAGTCCGCACTTCCTAAAATGAAGATATCGTATTTACCCATAATGGTAACCATAAAGGTATGCCATAAATGAAAAATACAGAAGCTTAAGTAAAACATAAACATATTATATATCATATATAAATATAGTGTCATCTTAATGGCCACCTTTGAAGGTGTTAAAAGAATATTGAACAATCATCATTTCGTGAGGCAGAAATTCGCCATCCACGGAAACAGTATGTTCTTTAACCATTAGATGTAGGTGTGTGTAAGTGTAGCTCGAATCCTTCTTATAAAAACATCCTAGTATATGGAAGATACTGGTTTTGTTACAAAATAAATGAATAAAAAGAGTTTAGGGGGTTGGATAATCAAAATAAAACATAAGAACACAAGAGAAGACACTACCTTTAAATCGGGTAAATCTTTTTGATTTGAGCTCAAAGGCTTCCTTGGGAAGACTTCTGCCCAAAGTGAGGCTTCTAGGAGTTATAGAGGGATGTGGAGAGACAAAATGGGCAGGGTTTGTCCGAGCCAAAGGCTTTGGAAGTGTGGGTAAGGTGGTAGAGGTGGGGGCCTTTTATAAGAGGAGAGGAGAGGCACTCTTGGAAAGTAAAGAAATGTTCCTTTATTTTAAAATTACTTTCGGATTTAAAATATCCCACATTGATATAATTCGAGGATAAGGTGATAAGGGTTCGAAATATACCCATCCAATAGGTTTTGGACATGTGTAGGTCATAGATTTTACATTATCTTTTCATTTTATTTAAATCCTTTATTAATGAGGTAATCGCTGTATCATCATGATGCCATAAATAATTTAATTTATTTAATGTCTAAAAATTATAAAAAAAATATCACGATGTAGAAAATATTTTTATATTTCTAATGAATATTTATAGTCAAAACTCTGACTTTTATAACCCCATGTAAAAATTGTTTTAGTAAAACAACTCATGTTTGTGTCATTTTTTACTTTTACATTAAATAAAAAGTTATTTATGTCATTTCCCAACCAAAGTGGCTTCATGGGGTCCCAAAGTTGACCCATGGATTTTCTTGGTCGGCCATGACACATTCAATGAGGGTAGGACATGTGTCAAGCTCATCTCATATTATTAAAACATTATTTTTACCTTAAACTACACTAATTATCTCTAATCGCGATTAAAAACATAAAAGTTACTATTCACCAAAAAATTATTTTAATACCATTGAACCACATTTTAATTCTTAATGAAAACCATGTATGTTGGAGTTTTGAAATTCAAAACACATAGGTGGTAAAATTTCATTTAAACGAAAAATCAGTTTTTATAAGTACCACTTAGTGGTTTCACTATTTATCAAAAATTGAAGTTTTCCAGAAAAATACCAAAACTCCACCCTAAGCTATATTTGATATTACGAATTCAAAAATGATGTCTATTTTACAAAATTAAAAACATATAAGTTACATTAATTAATTTAATAATTAATTCCCGCTGTCAGAACAAATAACGTGTTTTTATGAAACCATAAGTATCAAAAGATTGACACTAGTTTAAGTCCAATTTCAAAGTGAAATTAATTCCAACGACCAATATTGGATTAAATGTTAAAAATATATTATAATTTAACTTTAAAACCAATTCAAAAGATAATCTAACCATATAATTAAATTAGATGAAAAAGCAGTTTTGATGTAAAATGCAGTATTTTTCACTATTCATTAAAAAAATGAACATTGTCAGAAAAATACCAAAAAATTATCCAATGTAAATTTCAATGTCCCAATCATAAATAGTAAGTTTGTTTTGAAAAATATAGCTTATAAAATTTTCAAAATATAGATTTAAAAATGGCTTTCCATCAAAAGGCTTTAAAATAATCTTTTAAAAATATTAGTGTATTCCATGCTTAAGATTGGATTTATTCTCATTTTAAGCCTCTAAAACACTATCTAATTAATTAGTAGACATAGATAAAAATATCTATTATTCATTACTTACTTTGGATGTTACAGTCAAATAGTGTTACTCCTACATATGGGAATCCTGGTGAGAAGAGCATGAATTTAAGTTTGAAAATAACAATACTTTCTATATAAGGGTGTGAATACCAAAATTACAAAACCCAAAAATTCATGGACAAGTCCCCATATTTTAATAACACCTTTCACATAGGAACCGTCTATGTTCAATATGAAACCATGAGCATGTGTTATCCATCACACCCAAATTCCAGGACTACCATACTAATCAAGATCCATCGAACCTGTAAGTCGGCCCTACATGAGATGCAAGAGTCTTTTTTTATTGCACAATGAACTATGGGAAGAAGATATAAATAGGATTAATCTTTGTAGAAGAGAGTCTAAATATATATTACCTTTTTAGTATCCATGAGTATAAATTTTCCACAATGTCTTAGAAAATATGTGTTAATACCATTTATTTATTTGGAATGGGTGTTAAAGAACATTGAAATTTCAATGAGTCTCTCATTACTATTTACGTCACACACATTATTGAGAAATGAAATTTATCTTATAATTTTATAAAATTCATAAAAATTTATAGGATTTTATGGTTAATAATTTCTTTCTAATATCATCAATTTATACCTCCATAATACTTTCTTTTGATGAAATCATATAGGTTATGAAATGGAAACCCTCAAGTAATACTAAAATTAATTATTTATTTTAATATTGTCTTTTCCCACATTTTTATAAAATATAAAATACTCCTTTTGATTTAACCAATTTATTTATGAAATCAACCCTTTACTCTTTTGATATAGTTTCAAAAAGCAAACTGGATTACTTGGTAGACCAGAATCAAAATTATGACTTTGGTGACAATGATTTATACTTTTGGAAACCTACTTGTATGGTTTTTCTTCTTGTTAATATTCACTATTGGTTTTTTGTGGGTATATAGACACAGGCCAAAGTGGATGTTTGGTTTTAGGAATAAGTTCATTCAACCATCCAGATGGTTCCTTCTATAGAATCTATAGTAAAATTATCTACCAATTGATGAAGATTATCAGTTTCTTATAAGAAAATACATTCAAACTATCTTCATTTCTTAAAAAATTATGGAACCAACACCCATGTTTTTTTTATAATTTCACCAGATAGTGTTTATTTGGGATTATATCAGTAATATCCTATAATTTACATGTATTTTTTTAATTTATATAGAATTATTTTGATACCACATGATTTGACAACACATGATTCTGATGCACGGTGAGCCTGGAACGTAATTTTGAACTTTTTTAAGTTCATTTAAGTAAACCTGAAATTAGGTTTTTCTAACTTTTAAAATGGTGCTCATATCATCAATCTGAGGGCCCTGTTGAACTCAAAATGCCAGTATTTTCCTATAATGAATCTTACTTCGATCATCATGGGTCGGACAAAAAATTTAATTTTCAGACTTTTCAAAAAATAATAAAATAACACAAAAAGTTATTTTATTTTTCTTCCCTCACCATTGAGAGGAGAACAACATTCCTACGGTGTGGCAATGAGGCACATTAAATGAAGATCATTAATGGAGCATTTTTGTGTAGTGTAATGTTGCATTAATTGAAGCATAACGACGCAACGTCCCAACGTAAAAGAAATGATGCGACATGTTTTATTTTAATAATATAAAACATTAGAGAAATGAGAATTAAACCATGGAAATTATCTGATGAACCTACAACAATGATTCCCTCAAATATAGAATTATGAACGCTGGTGGATCTCTAGAAACATCGACGCTTTACGAAGAATGGGACCGAGAAGTGGTGAATTCCAACAAAGCTTGAATCATCGAGGGTGGAGCTCTTCAACAACGAACATCGATTGAGGTAGGGGTTTAATTGTTTTATGTTTTCCCCATTATTATTATAAAACAATGAATTTGGATCAACCCATGAAGATATGGATACTTATATTGTTCATTCGTACATGAGGGTTTTCTTCTTGGGTTTTCTATAGTGGGAATAAATTATTATTGATAGAACATCACCCCCAAACCTCCCCCTATTTAAAAATTATATCACGGATGGCATGGGCTAACACGAACAAGTCCTGAGTCCCTCTTCTTGTGCGTTCTTCATGGATGAGCATTTGAAAGGGGCGACAAGTCGAATTCAAGGCCTTTCTAGGGAAGGTGACACCCCGCAGAGGATGGAGGTGCAATCAGTGCGAATAGAGGACCAATGGTGCATACCCTATGGCCCACAAAAAGACCCTCCGGTGCGCCGGTGCTAACGGCGGTCATGGGTGGGCAGAGGCATTCCACGATGGTGCGTCGGAGTTGGATGATGTGACTATCTATAGTCACGGCACTATGGGAGGATCTGCCAGTAGGAAAGCAGCCCATCAGCCACATCAGTGGAGCAGCCTGTAGCCGTGGGCCGTACTTCTCGGGGGCACGTGGTCTATTGAGAGGCTATTGGGATTCTGGCTGGCTGGATTGGATAGCCATGGCTGATTGACCACGTAGGAGGAGGCAACCCCACGTACAACCCATGGGGAGATGGAGATCCGGATGTGGCTTCCATCCTCGTCCCAACCAGGAGGACCATGCATGGTGTGGGTAGGACCCGCTCCAGCAGGCCAAACCCACCCCAATGGGATGGACCTTTCCAAACTGGTCCAGACCCATGATAGGCTGAGTCTGGGTCAATTCGGTGGACACAGGGCTAGGTCTGGTCGGGTCGGACCAAACCTGGACCCAATCGACCCCTTTTTTGAAAAAATTCCAATACCATTAAAATCGAGCGTCCAATTGATGAGCTGTTTGTGGCGTTGGAACTCTCATGATGAGGAGGTTTTTTTGTATAGTCTATAGAGGATTTAATGGGTATTGGTATTCGATGAATGGATTGGGGAGTGGTTCTCCTTAGATCAAGAATGATATACGTGGAAACCCTATGGTTGGATGAGACCTGAAGACTGCTGACAAGAAACCCGTTGTGGATTGAATACTATAGCCCAGTGGGAAGCGGCTTCCGTGTGACCCAGCAGGCCCATAGTGAGGAGCGGTGCTAGTGTGACCTGATAGACTCACGGTAATCGACAGGAGGAGTACCTTAGTATGTTCAAGGTGGGAAGCAACTTCTGCGTGACCCGACATTCCCATGGTGGGGAGGGACTTATGTGTGACCCAGCATACCCACGGTACTCATTAGGGATGAGTACAACAACAATCCTAGGTTAGTGGGAAGTGGATTCTATGTGACTCGGCAGGCCCACTATACTCATTGAGGACATGTCCTACAACATCCAATGGTGTTCAACAATATGACTGATGGTCCTAATTTTCTACTCTAGAATATACTTGGTGTGAGAAGTCTTACTTCATGATCATTCTTGGTGATCATGATTTGTGGTTTGGATGTAGAATGCTTTGTGGTATTTCCTTGTTTGTTTAGGGTCCCTACTGAGTATTTTTTTACTCACCCATGCACAGGCTTCACCTGCTCGTATTGTGTCTGGTGCAGACGATTACCTCCTAGGCGGAGGAATTGGTGGTCTAGGACCCGGCGGTGCCCAGTGAGACCAAACAGGTAGGGAATACTTCTATGGCTTCTAGCAGCTACTCTATACTTACCCATCAGGTGGGTTTTCTACAGGACTACTTTCATAGTTTTCTTTTTATTTTAATGATTTCAGTGTATCTTTTTTTGGGTTTTAATTATGTCCCATTTGACCTACAGT
This sequence comes from Viscum album, assembly GCA_963277665.1. Lineage (NCBI taxonomy): Eukaryota > Viridiplantae > Streptophyta > Magnoliopsida > Santalales > Viscaceae > Viscum > Viscum album. Next base: position 1,633,201,515 of record OY728122.1, read on the forward strand.
AGTTGTTTAGTGGAATTCATGTATACTTTTCTAGCTTTGAGATGTAGTTGTGTGTGTGTGCGTATAGGTAATCAGGAAAATGCCTCCCACTAGTAGGTTTCCACCTTCAATGCTAGTCATCAAACCCTATCCCTCAGGAGGCGGGCTTGGGGTATGGCATGGAATGTGCCCCGTGGGGACGGGTAATGAAAAAGTAGTATCAGAGGTGGTCAGTTCTACCTCAAAGACCGAGAGTCTATTGTTTTGTTTTTGGGGAAACAATGTTGAATGTTTTCAGCTCTACTTTTAGATTTGGGGAGTCTAGTATTGGTGCAGTGGCCAACGTATCCATACACAAGGACGTAGAATTCTTATTTTCGGCTCTATACATGAAAAGAATGGTTACATAGGTGTCTCCTTATGATCTTCCAAAATAAGAGTCAGATCACCAGGTAAAATCTTCTGACTATGGTATATCTTGATCTATTTCAGGATGCCTCCATGCAGAAAGTCAACTAGGCTTTCGATATGTGATCGTATGGATATCCCTCCTAGAAACGAGGCATCGGTTTATGTACCAGTTCTAGATATGGCCCCGCTCGGTGGTGCACTTGTGTTGCCACCACCCATTGATCAGTAGTTACTACCAGCATTATCGGTAGAGAATGTACGTAGAATCAGTTAATTACACAAGTTTTAGAGACAAACAACTTGTTGGTTTATGGGAGATACAGATCCTTGGGTTGGTGAGGACTAGCTGGAGGCAGGGATGCGGGTCTTCCACATAGTGAGGACACCGCTTTACCAGATGGAGATCTTGTCCATGATCCTTCTGCAGGGCTGGGTAGGGAGATGGTGGATCTTGAATATCCAAATGCATGATGAGGTGAACCTCACCTAGATTGTATTTCAAGCAACTTTTCTGGGAGGTGTTTTTCCCTGTGACCATACACTCAGTGCGTATATAGGATCTGCTTCACCTACAGTAGGGAAGCATGTTAGTGGATGAGTACTCTGTGAGATTTACATACCTATATTGCTACTCCACAGACATGGTGCATGAACCTTTCTATAGGTATCAGACCTTTTATTAGGTACTTATATGGGAGATCGTGGCATCCATGGTGTCTATCGTCATGCCCACTTAGGATGGAGTGCTAAAGCAATCCCTCCTTGTGGAGAGATTTCTAACCGAGTAGGCACCGACAACGAGAGCCACCAGTAGTCCTCAGGTGGCAGAGTCTTCATTAGTGAGCATCTAGAAGAAGAAGAGGGGACCCAAGAGGGTCATATCTTTCATGGGATGACCCTAGGAATCGAGGATGGTAGTGTGGGGATCGCAGAGCAGAGGGAGGCAGTAGGGAACCAGGATGTGCTTCACCAGGAGCAGGCATGGACACATGGCTTGTGACTACCCATCCCACCACACAGATGATTAGAAGATGGTCAAGGGACTGCGAAGACAGAGGTAAAGGTTCAAGAAAGGAGGTCTGCAGGGTGACGGACATGGAAGGTGAGTAGGCCGAGCGGCAGGAGGTGGATGACGATTCGAGGTGCTACCACCACCACCCCCAGGTGGTCCACCACTGGCTCAGGGAGCCAGTGGATAGGGGCAAGGCCAGCTTCTAGCGACATAGGCCTATGACCACTATGCTCTATAGATGATTATTGGTATGATCTGTGTCTTCTCCACCTTATTTTTTGTTCTTATAGACACAGGTGACAGTCAGTCTTTCCTTTCCATGAATCTCGTTCGAGGCTCAGTGATTATGGTGGAGCCGTTGGCTCGATCCTTACGATTATAGACTCCTACATGAGGGGATTCAAGTATTACACAATGGTTTCAGTAGTGTGAGATTAATCCAAGGGGAGAGAGCTTTAGTTGGGATCTCCTAGTAGCGGCGTCGAGGCCTTACGACATCATCTTCAGTATGGACTGGCTATCTACAGTCCATGATCAGATCGACTGTTTTAGGGGAAAAGTGCGGTGTGTCCTCAAAGATGGGACCAATTTTTCCTTCACTAGCAAGAAGGGAACATTTCCAAAATAGAATTGACTTTCTAGGAGGAGGGTTCATCCGATCACTCACCATTTAGATATCCACACCCACGGTACAGTGGATGAGAGGAGTCCAAGATTTCCTGTAGTGGTGGACAAGAATGTGGATTTATTTCCTGAGGATGTTTCAGGACTACCTCCTCATAGGGAGTTAGACTTATGCATCCATTTATACATGGGGATGGCATCAATATCCACAAAAACATATAAAATGGCTCCTATGGAGCTTTATAAATTGAGGGTATAGCTTGAGTACTTATAGAAGAAGGGCTTTATGAGGCCGAGAATTTCACCATAGGCATCCCCAAGGTTGTTTTCCAAGAATTCAGGTAATATATTGAGGCTATGAATGGACTTTTGGTGCATGGACTAGGTGGTTGTGAATAACAAGTATCCACTTCTGAGAATTGATGAAATCTTCGATCAATTGAAGAGAGCGAGGTGGTTCTCAAAGATATACCTCAGATTAAGTTATCATCAGCTTTGAGTATGGGATGAGGATGTACCAAAGACAACCTTTAGATTCTGGTATGGACACTATTGGTGATTCCTTTCGGCGTGACCAATTTCCAAACAGTTTTCATGGTACTCATGAATAGGATCTTCTAGCCTTACATCGATCACTTCATGGTGGTCTTCATTGATGATATCTTGGGGTACTCAACGCCAGAGGAGGAGCACGCATCACACCTAAAAATATTCTTGGATACACTTTGAGAGCACCAAATTTATGGTATTCTCTCAAAGTTCTAGTTTTGGATTCGAGAGGTCCAATTTTTGGGACACATCATCTTGGAGGCTAGAGTTACAGTGCATCCAGTGAAGATAGCGGCAATGATAGCTTGGGAGAAACCTAGTAATGTGACCAAGGTGCAGAGTTTATTGGGGTTGGTTGGATACAACCAGAGGTTCATGCTCGACATTTCCATAGTAGCATAACCTTTATCAGCCTTGGCATGGAAGGGATAACCCTTCATGTGGACAGAAAATCGCCAGTAGAGTTTCCAATAGTTGGGGTGGAGACTGACGAGTGACCTTATCTTGAGACTACTATAAGAGGGCATTGGGTATGTAGTCTTATGTGACATATCAGGGACCAGACTAGGTTGTTTCCTGATGCAGGAGTGAGTAGTGATCGCATATAGCTCACGGTAGTTGAGGTAGAATGAGAAAAACTACATGACCCATGACATGGAGTTAGTAGCGGTGGTCTTTGTCTTGAAGATTTGGTGACACAAATTGATGGGTGAATGGATTACTGTCTAATATAACCACAAGATTCTCATGTATATCTTCCCATTGAATCACTTGAACTTGGGATAGTGGTGATGGACAGAGTTCCTTCAGGACTATAACTTTGAGATAGTCTATACTCATGGGAAGGGGAACATAGTGGTAGATGCACTCTGTAGGAGGACTGGTTTATAGATGGTGAGTGAGGTGACAGAGTAGCTAGCCTTGATGCATATATCCTTTATGGATGATGATGGAGCATCATACCTTAATTCAATTACTTTCACTCACCCACTCTTATAGTGAGTTAGGGAGGTTCAACTTGTGGATGTTGACTGTGAGGCCCAACATGCTCAGTTATCCTCAGGAAAGGCTCTAGATGGATTTCGATAGGTATTGATAACGTCATCCTTTTCAGAAGATGCACCATAATACCAGTGATGTTACCTGAGTAGGTGTTGAGGGAGTTCCATACATCCCCTTTGGCGATACATCATGGTGTGGAAAGAATGTACCATGACCTCTGACGTCAGTAATGCTGGAGAAGGATAATGAAAGCAGTGGTAGAGTTCATTTCATGATGCCTCACTTGTCAGAAATTGAACACCGAGAATTAGGTCCCAAAAAGATTGTAATAACCACTTGAGGTACTAGAGTGTAAATGGTATGGTATCTCGATGGACTTAGTGGTGGGGTTACCACGCACGTCTATGGGCCACGATTCTATCTGTGTGATCATTGACCTACTCACCAGTCGGCTCACTTCCTATCCATCCGGGAGTAGGGATCGATAGAGGGCTTGGGAATCCTCTATATCCAAGAGATAGTGTGGATTCATGAGGTTTCTTCCTTGATCATCTTAGACTGTGATGCACACTTTACATCTAGGTTGTGGAAGGGATTGTAGGAGGCATTCGGGAATCAACTGCGCTTGAGCACAACTTTTCACCCTCAGAAAGATGGTATGAAGGAGTGGACTATACATACCCTAGAGGACATGATTTTTGCTCACGTCCTTGATTTTGGTCACATTTGGAAGGACCACCAACCACTGGTGGAGTTTCCATACAACAATAGCTATCACTCCACCATTAGTATGGAACTGTTTGAGGCCTTGTATGGGCAGCCATACAAATCACCTATATGCCAGACATACCCAGGGGAGTCAACACTCATGGGTATAGAGTTGGTATGGGCTACCAATGAGAAGGTGAAGATCATCTAGGGGCAGATGAGGACTACAAAGAGAAGACATAAATCATATTCTAACAGGAGACAGAGACCCTTGTAGTTCGAGGAGGGAGACCATGTGTTCCTTCAGGTAACACCCAGACGAGGTTTGCAAAGATTTGGTTAGGGAGGTAACTTATCTATGAGGTTTATAAAAACTTTCCAGATCCTCATCAGAGTTGTCAAGGTGGCATACTGCCTAGCTCATTCCCTACAAATGCACCGAGTGCATGATGTTTTTCATGTATCGAAGCTGAGGAGGTACGTGAATGACCCATCGCATGTCATCGACTGGGATGAGATGGACGTTAACGATGGGGAGACATCTTCGAAGTTCCCAGTGAAGATAGTGGATCAACAAGAGCAGGTCCTTGGATAGTTTATTCCTATGGTGTGCATTCAGTGGAAGCACAACAACCTCTAGGAGTGCACATGGGAGAGGAAGGCTCAGATTCTTGCTCAGTACCCCCTTTTGTTTGATTACTCTTTGTTTTGGATTTTAGGGATGTAAAGCACTAAGGTGGGGAGAATATAATATCCCTAAATTTCCATTTAAATGTTTTTTAATTTATATAGAATTTTTTAGAGACCACATGCTTTGATGGCACATGATTCTGAGGCCTGATGATCCCAGAACAGAATTTTGAACATTTTTTAAGTTTTTTTAAGTAAATGTGAAGGTGGGTTTTTCTAACTTTTTAACCAATGATCGGATAAAAAATATATGGGAACCATTGAACTAAGAATTACGAGATTCTCCTAGAAATTATATAACTTTCACTGGAAAGGGTCAGATATAAAAGTTAATTTTATAAATTTTCAAAAAATAATAAAATAACTTAAAAAGTTATTTTATTTTTCTTCCCTCACAGTTGAGCAGAAGACGGTGGTGTTGCAGTGTAGTGAAGAGGCACATTAAAAAATATCATTAATGTATCATATTTTTGCAGTGTAATGATGCATTAATTGAAGAATAACGACGCGACCTTGCAGCGTAATAGAAACGTTGCAACGTTTTTTCTTTTAATAAGATAACGCATTGGAGAAACAAGAATTAAACCCTGGGAAATCTCTAATGAACATACCACAAGGATTCCCACCAACGACTAACAATGAATACTAGAGGATTGCTAGAAATGTTGATGCTTTACGATGAACGAGACTGGGAAGCAATGAATTCCAACAGAGCTTGAATCCTTGAGGGTGGAGCACTTCAATGATGAACGTCGATCGAGGTAGGGGTTTAATTGATTTTAGTTTTCCCCATTCTTATTCTAAAATGGTGAATGTAGATCAACCCATGAACAAGTTTATCCTTGAATTGTTCATTCGTGTAGGAGGGAGTTCTTCTTGGGTTTGATACAGTGGGATTAAATTATTATTGATAGGACATTAACCCCAAACTTCATCCTCTTTTAAAATCCTAAAGAGGAGGGCGCGGGCAGATAAGAACAAGGCCCGAGCCCCTCAACTTGTGAATTATTCATGGATGAGTATTTTAAAGGGGCGGCAAGTCAAATTCAAGGCCTTCTCAGGGAAGGCGACACCCCACAGAGGCTAGAGGCGCAATCGGTTTAAAGAACGGACCATCGGTGCAGACCTAGTGGATCACATAAAGAATCGTCGACGTTGGAAACCACCGACGGTGGCCCGCGGTGGCAGCCGTGGGTGGATGGCACCGCACTATGATGGAACACCTCGATGTCATGCTAGAGTTGGATGTGACAGTTGGATCGAGCCATGACACAGAGGGAAGAGCCGTCAGCTGATCTGATGGCTGGCGGTAGGGACGCGACCCCTCGGTCGCGTCGGTGGAGTGTCCCACAATCGTGGGCCGCACTTCTTGGGGGCACACGGTCTCCTGAACACGTGCGGGGAATCCATACATCTGGATTAGATGACCTTATTTTGTTTCCCGTGGCTGATAATGTAGCCCCGCAGATGACTCGTGGGCCGATATGGATCCGAACTTGCCAGGCGGACCGGTTAAGGCACGAGCCGGACCAACTCTAGTGGGAAGGACTAAGACTAGGCTGGTCTGGGTTGGGTCAGGTCAGTAGACCCTGGTTCGAGTCGGGTCGGGTCCGTCCGACTAGGGAAGATCGGACTCGGACCCCACCGACCCCTTTTTTGAAAAACCCCACTATCTTTCAAAGCATACGTCTAATTGAAGAGCTATTTGTGGTGTTGGAGCCATCACAATGAGGTGGTAATTTTTTAATATACTATGGAGGATTTCATTGATGTTGAAATTTGATAAATGGCTTGGGGAGTGGTTCTCAGGAGATCAAGCGTGCTACGTGCAGAAACCCAATAGTTGGTTCAGACCTAATGGATGCTAACAAGAAACCATGTGTGGATCGAATACTATGGACCAGTGTGGGATGAAGATTCGATGTGAACCAATAGGCACACAATGGGGAGCAGGCTCTGTGTGACCCAAAATTCCAAGGGTACTTGATAGGAGGAGTACCCCAGTATGGAAAAGGTGGGAAGCATCTTTTGTGTGACCTGACTTACCCATAGTGGGGAGCAGCTTCTGTGTGACCCAACATACCCACATTACTCAATAGGGATTAATACCAAATCAGTCCTAGGTTAGTGGGAAGTGGCTTCTGTGTGACCCGACAGGCTCACTATACTCATTGAGGAGGTGTTCTATAGAATCCCATGGTGTTCAACGATATGATTGATGGTCCTACTTTCCTACTCTAGAATATACCTAGTGTGAGCTATCTTGCTTCGTGATCATGCTTGGGGATAATGATTTGTGGTTTGGTTGTGGAATTATTTTTGGTATTTACTTATTTTTTGGGTCCCTACTAATTATTTTGTTACTCACCCCTCCCCAGGCTTCGTCCACACATGTTGTGTCTGGTGCAGACAACCATCGCTTTGACGGAGGAATTGGTGGCCTAAGACCCGTCAGTGCCCAGTGAGACCAGACATGTGGGGTGTACTTCTATGGATTCCATCAGATACTCTATACATACCCATTATGTGGGGTTCCCAACGGATGACTTTCAGAGCATGCCTTGTATTTTCCTATTTCCAGTTTATCTTTTTTGGGTTTTTATTCTGGCTCATTTGACCTACAGTGGTTGTTTAGTGGTATGAATGTTTACTTTTTTCCATTATTAGGATGTGGTTATGTGTGCATGAGTACATGTAATCAGTCATATTCCACCCACCTGCAGGTTTATGCCTCCGATACTAGTTTCTAACCCCTTCCCTTCGGGGGGCAGGCTTGGGGTATGTCATGACACGACTCCCGGGGGGGATAGGTCGGGACAATATCCCAATCCTATTACATTGTGATCTTCGGTCTGTAAATGATTTAAACCCTTTAATGTGTTTAATCACATGAATTCACTTGAGTGAGAATATTTATAATCTTATTTTGACCAAAATGGCATTATCTTGTCACTAAATCTGGAATCATAGGATCCTTATTAGGTTTTAAGGTGTATGTATATCTCTTAGAGATACTATTTCATATATTATGATGGATATTCATGTTGTGTGAAATAATAATTTTTTTCCATTGTATATTAATATTTGTGACCTTACTATAAGAAAAATTTTGGATGTCAATTACATTACAAGGAATCAAATCTAATGAATATATGTTTTCTCGAATCCACCTCCTTTATCTTTTATAAAAGTTAATAATGATATATCTACCTTTGTTAAACTAGTACCTGTAGATCATAGCATAATTTTTAGTACCTTAAGATATTTTATCAAAGGTTCATTTCATTATTTCATGGGAAATAATATTACTTTTGAAATTTAACTTTGTGCATTGATTATTTTTTAAAACCATGCTAGCTAATATGGGTGGAATTATGTCTATATGGAATGAGTTTTAATTTATTTGGTATTTATTTTCAAACTCTAATATATAAATGTTATAGATAAATTGCTTATCTACTAGAAAGAATTCATATGGAATATTACTGGTATATTAATTATGATTTTGTATATTTATGATGAAGGTAACATGGTAGAAGAAATTATCAAATATTGTGGTTGATGATAATTGTACCTTTTTATTTTTTCACCTCCTTGATGCATTTTTCCTTTATGTTTTTTAAATGTTAGTGGTGATTTGTACACTCAAATCACTCAAACTTCTATTTTATGGTCACTTTTGTTAATAAAAATTTTGGGGATGGATCTTTATAGTACAAAACATGTAAAATCATGTATTTTTATTGATAACCTTATCAATACATCAAGAGGCTCAAAATGTCTAATAAGTTTACCTTCAATCATTTTTTTGGCATTCAAGAAGGAATATTTATTTTAAAATTTATCATGACATTATATGGATTCCTTACATTGCTTAAAAAATAAATTATTATAATATTCATTAGTTAAGAAAAATCTAGTCTAATTTTATTCATCTACAAAGGTAGCTGCTGAATATTTTTATTTCTAATCTTATTTATAATTTTTGAGATTACTTCTATCATAATCTAATTCCCATTAAATTTCATATCTAGAACCATATTTTCAATGAAGTAGTTTTTTTTGAAAAAAACAATAATTTTTTTGTCATAACACTAAATATTACTATGAGATGATTTGTTGGCACAATTATACGGTTTCTAGATGATTAAAATATTTAATAGAGAAGAAAATTCATTTAAAAAACCAATTTATTTGTATGATCAAGAATACATGACTTCATAAATATGAAAAGTTTAGGACTCTTGGTATGAAATTTATATCTAGGGGACACCTTTGTAATAAATATAATGAGGATTAGATAAACGTATTTCTCAGTGAAACTTTTCACTGAAAACATTGTGTTTTATTTGTGATAATGTTAGATGAATATTGGAGTTTATTTATCTTTTTTCTAGGTTGGTCTTAATGAATTTCATTTTATTAGATATATTTATAATATTTTTTGGATTCCATTTATTTATAATTTCACTATATCTAGACCATTGGGTATTATATGTTATTTGATTGAAGAAGTGTTGATTTCATACACATTATTCCCAACGTACATAACTACATTAAACTTGAATTGATGATCTATAATTATTCAATATTTAACACATTTAGTGAGTTTAGTATTACTAACTCCTTAGGTGTTAATGGAATTATATAGAATCCAATAGAATATAAATATATTTTGTGTATTCATCAATTAACCCAATGTATTTTCATTAATAATTATCGAGAAGATCATGGTTCCCTTGGAATCACATGTTATGGAGTTATATTCAAGAACTCTTGAGGTTTCATGTCACAAACCATCTTACCAAGGTCCCTCATTGATTGTATGTAACCTGAGAGTACAGCCCATGCTTACCTCCTATAGGACATGGATTGGAGAATATCACAGAGTACACATATCAAAGAAATGGGTGGCCTTATCCTAATTTACTTATCCACGTGCACACTATCTTACTCCATGAAATTGTGTGAAGTAATAATAAATTATAACCTATAGTGTGTAACCAATGCATGAAACACCCTCTAGTAAAAAAAATAGAGTCTAAAAATTAGTATACTGGTAGTAAAAAAGTGAAAAAAAAACCTAACCAATATAAATAAATTCTCAACCTATCAATAACTAAAAAATGGTAAATGTCGGAGTGATGGCCACTCAGGATCTTCGAGTCCGACAACCGAACATGGTCACTTCCCCAATGTACTTTTATTCTCCTCCTATACCAGGTCCTCAAAAATCACCAAAAATATTTTAATCATATAAAAATGTTAAATTACAAAATATTTTAAAATTTATTTTTGTTGAATAATATATTTGAATGTGTGGTACATACTATATTAACCATAAATAAATCGGCATATACTATTATTTAAAACTGTTTTTTTTCTGACGTAGTCATTGGTTTGATATGTATGAATTGGAGTAACCAAATTTTGAAATATATGTAAAAACATTCTATTATAAAATGATTAATAAATCATAAATTTAATATTTCTTGGTTGGAAATAAATAAAAATACTTTTAAGGTAAAAGAGATATTGTTAATAAATGTTTTTTGTGTGTATAGTGTATTTTTATATTAATTGATTAAGTTAATCAATATTTATAATTTATTCTAATGAAATAAGTATATTATATGTCCAATTTAGTGAATTAACAATCATTTAATTTTTATTAATATGAAAGGAATGAGAATAAAGCCATTTTATTTCAGAAAAATACATTTTCTTCAAAAATGGTTCTTATTTCATTTTGTGTGCATACATTATAATTAATCTATTCCAAATTTCTTAATATTATTTGAAACAAAGAACATATGTTTTGAAATCATCATTTAAAAATTATCATGGAGTGAATTTTTTAATTATTTTATTGAAAATATTGATTATTTAGTGAATAGTGAAAATGCTTAGTTTTACAAAACATCCATTTATTTTATTTAAATTATGTAATTTAAAAGTTATGTTAAATTTAAAATTTGGTTTTAAAGAAAAATAAGATATATCTAATTGAACATAATATAATTAATTTTATATGAGTATATATTATATTTGACTTTGGTATAGTTTCATTTTTATGCTTAACAATGCATTTTCCAAAGAACTATTTTTAATTGTGTTTTGAGCATTTATATTACAAGTAATATATTAAAATTATACAAATTAAATCAAAATAATATATTTAATATTTTCAAATAATATTTCCAAATTTATTAATGGGTTCAATTTAATTTTTGATCATTAAGAATAGTAATAATTGAAAAACTGTTTCACCACACTAAAGGTAAATCAGGTTAATTTAGGTAAATAAAATTTTATTTGTATAAAATATTTCATCATAAATCCTAGTTGATGAGGGATTTCAACCCTCAACACCTCAAATTATAAATGTTATATTTTTTTAGTCACTTTAATGTGACTGAGACATTTATAATAACTAAACTTTTAGAAAAATTACAAGTATTTCACTCCCCAAAACAATAAAATGGCAACTCCTACCCTCTCTTACTCAAACCTTTTGAACATTATAGCTCACAAAAACTCTATATGAATATATCCACAACATCATAAAGGAATTGTACACACTAAAATAATAAACCTATAAGGTTTAATGTTTAATATATTGGAGGATTTCTAAATAAGAGGTATAAGTCATAATCGACTATTTTTATATTTTTTTCATCATTTACCTCATTTAAATAAAAATTATCCATTATTATATAATATAATTATTTTCAATTATATAATTAAATTTTATTATTTTTATGAAACAAATTTTATTCATATTCTATTCTATCCAATGGAAAATGAAATCATTGTTTATTCATGCTTATGAAATATCATCTCCATATAGTGATACATTTAATTTTTCATCACTATATTGTATGGTTGGATAAAATAAATATATATAATACATATGAAATAATTATGCTTTTTAAAAGATAATATTTTAATTTCCTTATTTCCCTCTCATCTATAAGAAAATGACAATGTCACTAGTGTCTACATATGATTTACCACCTCCGCAAAGAAGTATTATTCATTTTATATTACCAGATCACATGTATAGCCATAAGGATGGAAATAATGAAGAAATGTGAAATTTATAACATTATTATTCTAATAAAAAAGTAAATTTTTATCTGATTTATTTCTTTTCTACCCTATTTAAAACAGAAACATTTCTTATGTGTATGTGCATACTATAACCTCCATGATACCACATATTTCATTTTTTCATGTCCACCATTAGTTAATAGTTCTAAAATTGTATATAATGTGTCAAAATTATAATTACGCATTGACTAATATTCTATTTATTATGTAAAAATGTCCCATTTTGACCACATTCAACCTACTGAATCATTTTTGGGATTATGTATCAAACATCCTATAAACATATGATGGAAAATTAACTAATTAAGTGAATAAATAAAACATGGTTATAAATGTAATAAAAGGGAAAATTATAGTGGAATCAAAAATAAAAATGCATTAATCAAGTAAATAACTAATATAATTTTATTATATAGGTTTAAAAGGACATATAATGTAATATAGTATTTATGTTAAGGTATTTATCATCTCAATTTCATTTCATTTATACTTATTCAAATTTCCCCTCATACATTTTTATGTGGTGTGTAAAATTAATTATGGATGTATTTTATCTTTCACCTAATTAAATTAACTTTTTCTAAAAATACATTTCATGTTCAGTTCTTCAACTTCCTTTTATTTCAAATGTTATAAAAGCCATAAGGGATTTTCATTTAAAACATTTATTTAAATATATTAATATCCATGTTATTTTAAAATTTTCAATAATGTTGTTATTTATGTTTAAAATTTCTATAAAGGTCATTTTTTACTAAAATTTAATTTATTTAAAATGTTTAAAAATTTATTCTTTTTTCAGTGTTTTCCATATGGGTTATTTTTTACTATTTACAAAAGTGTAAAATGAATGTTTTTAAAGTACACAACTTCACTACCTTTTCCCACCATATTTCCATTTTTCAATATCAAGATTCTTTTATATTTTAAGTTTGTTTTTAAAATTATATTGTATTCTTTATCTTATAGTAATTTTTAATTTTTAAGAGTTTTCAAAGAAAACGTATATTTATTCTTATCAATATGTGAATATTAAAAATGTTTTGTTGATGGATTTAAATGAATTCTCTAAAGATTTTTTTCTGAAATAATGAAAGATTACAAATATTTTGTTCCTGATATGGTACAAGAGAATTATAAATGATGATGGGTGATCCCAATATATATTATGATGATAGTTGAGACTGATATATCTTTACAATGTATTGTGTAAATATTAGTCATCAAAGGATAAAAATGAGGGAGATAACCAGGTAAGTTACTCATGTAGAATTAACTAGGACTTATTTATTTCTGAATTTGGATAATAATGAGTTAACATGAGATGTAAATATTGTTCTCTAAGATAAATATATTATTATTTCAAAAATGGCTTTATGGAAATAGTTTTATTTTTCTAGGTATGGACATTTTATGAACACTAAAAGGGTGAATGTTTGTTTTTCAAATAAATACAATAATGATTTCTTAGGATCCTCTTAATTAATTAATTAATGGCTTTATTATACTTTTTAATGATTTCAAATGTTTTATTTTACAAATTATTTATTTCCTATTGTGGATATGTTTTATTTCTGTTCTCAATGTTTTATTATGAAAAGGGTAATAATTTTCATTGATTTTCATGTTTTTTCTCAACTAACAAGTCTTCCATTATTGTTATATCCCTTACACATATTTCTTTTTTCATTACACATTTTAAAATGTTTTTTAAAGTATTAAGAGATATTAAAAACTATTACGAATTATATATCCAAATAAAAGATATTAAACTTGAATGAAGAAAGTGTGTCATGAATGAAACATGATTGTGTTATTAGGAATTATTTTTTTTATAGAAACAAAAGGACACTGTGTGTCAGTATTATCTATGTAATGTCAGAATTTTCCTAATTATTTAAAATAATATTCCTCAAATTTCATGGGAATGTATAAATGTCAAACACTTTTCATAAATAATGTCATTATGGGTAGATTACTATAGAATTTGTTATTAAAAGACAAGACACGCGTAATCATAACCCATGAAATAGTAAATACATATATACCTAGATGGATGAAATGAAAAAAAGGGGAATAAATAGAAATAAAAAGTAAGTGAAACCCAAAAAATAGGGGTATATAATCCTAAAATATTTAATAATCATAAAGAAACCCCAATAAATGAGAGAGGAACATGGATCTTGATTGTTAGCTAAGAATGATGAGTCAACTTGCATCTCCAAAAATCCCACCTCCAAATCCAATCACCACATGAAACCTCATGAGAATCAGACTGGAGGACCCACACCTCATTGATGTGTACTACATCTATGGGAGTACCGACTCTAATGGAGGACCCAATAGACATTGGAGAATAATATTGAGGGATTACCAAATCAATATATAAAATAAATGAACCCCTGTAATCTCAGAGAGTACCGAAAATACCATTATATTTGATATATGTGACCAATCCCATCAAAAACACAACTGTCTAGGGTGTAAAAACCCCAATATCACTCTGATGATCATACATGAGTCCTATCATAGGAGAAACATCAGTAAAGGAAGAATATCTATCACAAAACATCACGCAATATCTCAGATTATGAAACAAAGACAACCATCATGTACTTTTTAGAAATTTACTCAGGAAGAACTATTTTTAGGACCAATTCTAATTTTGAAGGAATATATATATAATATATATTTTTTGGTATGATTGTATGGAATTTCCTCTAGGGTTACATGGAATGTAACCTGAGTATTTCACATTTCCATGTATTGGCTCTCTTTACAGTATTTATAGGCTAATATACATGGTGTGTACCTCATATAGATAGTGTGTGGATGTACTCATGGTCCTAGGAATGTACCTTTAATACACAGTATCCCATAAAAAAATTATTGAACATAGAATTTAGGTCAAACACATAGTGTGTAATCCCTAACACAATCTGAAACCCTTTCCGTCATGAGAATCCAATATACAAGGCATGTGTTCCTAGGTAGACATGGAATGTTGTTATATTTTTTGCGTTATATGTTGGTTCACTGTGGAATCTCACTAGACCATTGTTTCCCCCTTTAATCTCACCCATTCTATCTTAAAACTCATCAATAATGGATATACCACCACCAAAAGTCAATTTTAATACTTTTCATTGCTAGAATGGAAATAATTATTGAATATTGTTGTTCTTGTATTCCCAATATAAATGAATAAAAACCTAATCCATCTATAGATCTTAATTTTTCAAATGTTTCATCAATCTAAAGGTAAAAAGATCATATTATTCATTTGTGCATACATCAAAATGAATTTAGTGGTTCAATCGGGATTTGAACTGGGCCAAAAATAGGCAAACTGGTACCCTTAAAGGAGACAATGATCAAGGGTTCAAAAAACAGTGGGATAAATACAAAGAAACATCAATGTTAATATAATTATTAGTCAATGTATAACCAGAGAATTATCCTAATAGTGGAAACTGAATAAAATATAATATTTCATCATTAATAAAAAAATATAAATTGAATAGGATATGAGAATATTTGGAGATATTGAGATCCATAGTAGATAAATAAATCCATGCTGGAAAACAAGAATGAGAGGGTAAAAAAATCCATAAATAAAAAAGTACTACATGGTGATTATATTTATCACAAATGAATATTGATCCTCCCTTTTCATTGTTGGTGAGATCTAACAGCTCTATTATCAAGGACGAATCCCATAGAAATCCGATTTTCAATCATAAATCCTCATTCATTAAATCATTGAAGATCCTTCCACATTTTCAGGTATCGTCTAGATCTCAATCTATTAGGGTTATGAGGGACTCCCCATAGATTACCTATAAGGAAATTTAAAGAGATTTTTATCCTATATTAATCATTAAATAAATTGGTTAATTAATTTACTTAATTCATATGTCATTTAATACACATTAACATGAAACTTTATGCGTAAAAAAATTATATCTCACCTAGGGTAAACCATGCTTACTAGATCTAATCACATTCTTATATTTCCAATCTAAGACATAGATCAATGTGAAAACAATTATTTCTAAAAATATTTTTTTCTTGGTTTAATATATATAATAATTTTTCTATATCTATTCCTTGGGTCTTATTAAACCCATAACATCATGATGAATCTAAAGAAAAACCATGTTATATATATACTCAAAGGGTCTAAACCTAAAAACCAGAGGTGTTACATTCTCCCCAAACTCAAGTATATTAACCCATAAAATAAAAACTACATAATAAGGTTCGGTTAATAAGTCTTCATCTGTATCTCATACTTATACAATCTTTCTTGAATGTTCCAATGATACCCAATAACTCACACTATCATGATGGATCACCCATTAAGGTTCCTCTCATGTTGATCCTAGATGACCATTGAGTGATCTGAAAGGGTGGCTCTATCCATAATGTCCATCTTTCCACAGTCAATAACATGTGACAATTCATGCATGTTTTTCTATAGTTATGAAACCTACAATCCATAATACATATGTTCTAATTGTGGGATTTAGTATTAGAAATAATAAACATCTCTAACCTTTCACATGTTTTGTTATTACTTAATGAAACTAATGGATGGATTAATACCCCAACCAAACTTTATCAAATGTTTACATGGAGAGACTTTTAGGAACAAAATTTCTATCTACTCAAACTCAAAGGATAAATTACATCAATTTTCATAAGATTCTGTCTTACTCTGAGTGGTCTTCATTCACTCACATATAACCAAAGCATTATATCTCATCTTATACACCATCCTTTTTCCTATAAGTGATGTCTCTCATATCTTCATCCAACCTAGAGGTATCCTATAAGTTATATCTATAGTGAATTATCATTTTTATAAGTAAATTTTATATCTTTTAGATTAATATTCAATACATTAAACAAACACACACCTGAGGACTATAATAGATAATTTTATTTGGAGACTACGTACAAAATGTTCTAATTTGGTGAAAGATCTTCAACATCTCCCACAAATATCATCTCACCTAGTACTCTTATTTGGAATACCCTATGTAAAAAATATTCATAACATGGGGAAGTAAACATAATAAATGGTGACATAAAATTATTAGTATGGGTAAAAAAAGAGATATCAATCTCAAATCACAACAAATCATAAGATAAAAATAAGTTTATTTGATCTTGAGAATAACATAAAAAGTTCATACCCAAACTTTCATAGATCATAAACACAAGTCATGGTATAAAACATTATCATTTTAGAAAACATGTAATAATAGAGTGAGATCAATCATAAATCAATCACAAAACATAATGTCATGTCATAAGAGTGTGGCTCCATCATAAATATAGAAAACCATTTCGTATTTAATGTTTAACTACCAAGACCATCAATATTTTGGATCAAGTATCATCACCTATTACCCATAGTGGATCAAGATACACCTGTTTCCCATAGTGTCTCAGGATGCACCTATTTCCCATAGTGGATCAGGACACTCCTATTTCCTATAGAGGAACAATTCCATCTACTTATTTATCATCATTATCCCATTTTTTATAAAGCTTTACCTAATTCATTGGAGTGAGATATAGGTCCCACCTGTTACATAATTAAAATCATACACATGTGTTCCACAAGATCATAAAACAATAATCATATCATAACCAAAGAAATGAACTAGGTTCATAAACATTTAATCATATCATAACCTATGTAGGATATAATGTTTTTATAATCATTTTATAATTGCATACCTCATGAAAAGAAGAGGTTATCAAGATATTTTTATCATGGTATAACCCATGGAATAGAAATGGGTTTTATAAATATATTTTCATCAAAACAAATAAAATAAATAATAATAATTTATAATTTGGTTTATATCCCTATTGAATAATATTTTACATCAAATTATTTCATATTAGATGGAAAATTATTTTAAAATATAAATCACTTGCAATGATTCTTGAGGAAGATAAATTTAATTCAAAAATAACCTTTTGAAACTAAAACAATTTAGTAAATAATTTTCATGGAAAAATAACTTTGAAAATATATAAATGAAACTATAATAATAATTTAAAATATTTCTTGAGTAAAATATCTTATATTCTTTGAAAAATAACTTTTTAAGACATAGAAATTTTCAAAATCCTTTTCACTTTGAAATAATTTATTTAAAATAAAAAAACATTACCAAATATTAAGGATCAAAATTTTCTTGAAAATATCTCATAAAAATTGATGGAAAACATGAAATCATTGAGTGGTTATTACATTGGTAAACACTATTCATGTCTTTTAGGTTAAAAATAAATATTCTTGTTACATTTTCAGAAAAATCCAAACAGCCATTTTATAGAAAATTACTTAAAGTTTAAATTATAATCCTTTTTTTTAAAACATAAAACATGGGAAAAATTTATTTAATAAATAATTTTTACAATGTTAAAAAATTAACTTTTTTATAAAACATAGTTTTGGAATAAAAATGGGTTTTCAACTGAAGAGAATTTTTTTGATGATTTTTGTTAAAAATGTTATTTAGAACTCTTGGGTACATAAGGAGTGGAAATGAAGTGACAACATGTATTAAAATGACCTAAACAGATGATAATAAAATTCAGAAGTTTCTTAATATGTGTATAATAATATTTTATTATGTTATTTATAATTATAAATAATCCTGATAAACGATGAGATAGTAATATAAAATATTTACTAAATTTGGTATAATTGAAATGTGATACCCATGAAATAATAACACTAAATGAAGCATATAATATCATAAAAATATAAATATTAATTATATAACATGTAAATGGAGAGTATATACACCTCATATAATAATATAGGTGCATAACATAACTTATGTTCCTAGGAATTAAAATCGAGAAAAAATACCATAATGATTTGCTAACTTTTGAACCGTAAAACCCATGAAATAGAGATAATAAAATGTATATGTAAACCCAAATAGTTTTCAGGATACTAATAATAAAACATATTTATTTTAATTATATAAACCAATTAAAAGAAATAGGCGGTGAATATGGCATGTATCTCACATTTTTAAAAAGTTTGACAGAAATCCCTTACCGCTTTAGTAATCATTTGAATCGTAAGACCGAATAAAGAATAATATAAAATGAAATATTTAATATCATTAAAATTAATATATTAATGATATAAAATATCCAAGGGGAAGTATATATACCACACAAAATAAATTATTGGTTAATTTTCATATGTATCTCAAAAAATAAAAGTGAGGCTAGAAATCCCTTACCATAAGTCTTGACTTCCTTCATACATGTTCAAAAATACTATATAATAAATATAAATTTATTATAAATATATTAAGAACCAATAATATTTATATCATACCATATAAAATTTAATTATGACCTTTTATTTATTTTTTGTTAACAATTCCATGATAAAGTCACATTTCAGGCAATAACTACTTTGTTTCTTGTGTAAGTTTTTTTGGCCCTCATACTTTAATAATGGATCCATATCTAGAGAAAATATTATTATATAATTATAATACATATATATAAATTATAAATTCAATACTATCCATGACATATGTTTTTGAGAAATGAAGTATGCTACGGTTATGGAGATGGTAGGTCATGTGTATGCATGACTAACATTTCCAATTTTTATCAATCAATATGGAAATGAGGTAAATAATATATTATCATTCCATAATTATAATAATATCATAAATACCATATTATTTATTTAAATATACTTATACATATCATCTATTTTGTTTGGTTACAAAAAAAGAGTGCCACATCGCTTTGTGAATGTGGTAGTCCACACATACCCGAACAATGTTATCATCATTCAGTGAGTGAAAAGGTAAGAAATAAAATCATATATTATATTTTAAAATTGATAAATATATCACTGTTATCATAATTATTTAATATATATCATATATATTAAATAATTTTCTACTTATTGTCTTCCATGTAAAGTGTTAGTGAAAACGAATCACATCACTCTGTGAGGTGGTAGTCTTCCATACACACGAGCGACGTTATTGTATCCCCTACGGAATGGAATGTAAAAAGATATATACTATATAATTTATAAATAGGTATAATTATTTTATATATATCATATATATACTTTATATCCATATTTATACCCAATCATGATATGTGGTAATCAAAAAACGAATGACATCAGTTTGTGTGGTGGTAGTTTGTCTTACACACGAATGATGATTTTATAACCCATTTGATTGAAGTGGATATTGATATAAGTTATTAAATAAAACTAATAACATATAAGTATTTAGGATATCCTATTTTATTTATATTATTACATTTAATACATTATTAAAAATATATAAATAATAATGATGAAGAAGGATATTAGTGAATACAATTTCCTTCCCTTAGAAGCACCTCATTTGGATTTCTTATTAGGGGCCCTAGTGTTGGCATTTTTGGAGGAAAAAAGCACTATAACATGGATGAGGATGTTGGAGATTTATTTTTTCATGTTTTCTACAAATTATATGTATTTATAGGTGTGAATAAGTGAATGGTGGTGATGGCCTTTTATAAATGGGGGAAGGGAACCCACTCAGAAACTACATGGAAATTTCCTAAAGAATCCAAAATAATAAAGTAACTCCCAAGAAAAAAGCTTCCAAATAAACATATATTATAACTTGGGAAGTATAATATTGATATATTTCCTTCCAATATGAATATAATAAGTTTTATAGTAATTTTAACCCTTATCTTCTTTTTTTAACCCCCCGTCCCTGGCAAACCCATTTTTACCTTAACCAATGTAATTAATTTCCATTGTTTTCACTATTAATTTTTTTTAAAAATTAATTTTATCATATTATATAATATAAAATAATCTCATTAAAAATACAGAATCCATTTTTATAAATTTAATTCAATTAATTTTAAAATTTTAATTTAAATATACTCCCATAGATGCGTTGAGAAAGCAGTTTTCAAAGAGAAAATGTTCAAAAGCTTACAATGTTTTTATATTGAGATTCAATAGGAAAATGATTCAGATGACCTGGATTGGATATATATATAATTAAACTAATTTCACATATAATTTAACTTTCATAATAACTTAAATGAAATGATATTTTTCAATTAAAATTCAGTATTTTTCACTATTCATGAAAAAAATGAAACTTTCATAAAAATACAAAAAGTTTACTATAAGATAATTTTGATATTAAAATTTCAAAAATGAAGTTTATTTTTGATTTTTTTTTAAAAAAGGTAAAATTAATTTAAAATAAGTACACCAAAAGAGACAAAACTACTTTTAAGAAAAATAATGTCTTTAAACATAAAATTGGATTTATTTTTATCTATTATCTATAAAAAACATAAGCTTAATTTTAATCAATTGATTGAAAATATAGTATATAAATTTCATTAAAATAGTCCCCAAAAGTGTTTTTTTAATTTAATGAGGTGAAATGTTTTTGTTTTCATAAAAATAAATTTTCAGAATAGTTTTGATTTGTATTTTTTAATTAATTAGTCACTAAAGAATTCATTTTATTTACACGTGTAAACCATATATTTCAATAATTTATCTAATATTATTCATAAAAATGATTAAAATTTATAGGTTATAAAAATCATACTAAATAATAATATTTTCAAATATTTATTTTTTCATTTAAACTCGGTGTTGTATGTAATGCAATATAAACACAAAATTGTATTTAATAAAATAAAAACTGAGTGTTGTGTGCAATGAAAGATAATATCAGTGTTACATTTAATGAAATAAAAACTTTTTATTTCATGTTACTCAATAAAAAATAATTTTTAAATCTTAAATAAAATAATGAAAATATTAAGTTCATTTGAAATATATATATATATATATATATATATATATATAAAATTCTTAGAGTGTAACATTATACCCCTCATAAAATGAATTTCTCCCTAAAAAATCACCTCAGTCATAAATGGTTTAAAATTTGAAACTTTTATCATAGAAAGCCACATAAAAAAGGTATATTAAAACACCCTCCTCAAAAATATAATGGTATGTGAAAACATCATCTAGAATGACATGTTCTAGATTTCTAAATAAGAGAAAATAGGTTAGAAGTGAAATCATGGACACAGAAGAAAAAACTAACACCCAAATAATAATGGATAATGATAAATAACATGGTTAATATATTTTTAATGACCATAAATCCATAAACAAAAGACTCATGAAAAGGGTTATTGATAGCATCAAAAATGATGATAATAGGACAAATTTTAATTTACTGATCCTTGTTCTAATATAGTGGAATTCCTTTTCTATCTAGACTGAGAACATATTAAAAGGTACTTATTTGATATATTTTTATTTTATAAGCACAATTTTATCCTTTGGTTATGCCTTAATCAATTTCCACTTAATCTCTTACTCTAAGAGATGGATTTTTCATGTTTGAAGCTCTAAATAAAAACCATAATAGAATGATAAGTAATTCCTACTATATCTAGTTAAAAAAGGTTAGAGTTGGTAATCCAATATGGAAAAATATTAATATAGGGTAGTAATAAATTAGTATTTAAAACATCATTGGTAGTTCCACGTAATCTATTACATAAATGGTTAACCTTATAACCCTTCCAATATTCAAAATTTATAAATAAGGTTACTAAATTTCTCAAAATAAACATAACATTAATCCCCCCCTATATCATAATGTATCTATTGATTGTCACATACCAAACTTCTGAATACCTTCATCATGTATTGTCTTGAAACATGGTAATAACCTGAAATACCATGAAACCTTATTGAAAACATACATGCTTCCCCATTCTTATATAAAACATAGATTATTGGATATATTCTTTAAATCAAAAAATTATTTAAACTCCACCAATGAAAACATAAAAAAACTTGTCAACAAATCCTTTATCAATTATGAGGTCATCATAACGATCCAATTTAATTTATTCATATCAGTAATCTATTTATCCAAATGAAACACCATTCTCTCAACCTCAGGAACATATTAAGGGTTATCTTCCCTTAATCATATGTTTTCCATAATATATTATCTTTCCATTGAATCACTTCTCTAGGCCATTTGTTAATTAAAAATATTCTTTCACATCTATACCAGAATAAATTATACTAAACAATCCTTATATTTTTCATGATTCATATAACATAATACTTGAATCCCAATACATTAATACTTCAATCATTCCACCTCATCCTTATTCTCTTAACTATTATTCATCATCTTCTTCCTTAATACCTCTTTCCTTTCATATGTCATTCATAGTATCTTCATATTCAACAAAAAAAACCATTACTCATACAACTTTGATGAATCCCTTCATAATATTTTCCCTTAGGACATCTATTTGACTAATTCTCATACTTTCCACATTTAAAACATTTAACAGTCAATGATAACTTAGTGTGTCCATTATTCTCATCCATTGTGCAAACTGAATTTTTCATTTCCCCCCTATAATTACTTTATTTTTTCATTATTTTCCTCTCTCAAAACATCTTCTTATCCCTTAGAGACATTCCCTTGAGTGTTTTATTCCCAATTCTCTATATATATGAAACTAAATCTTATTTCCTCCGTGGTCTCAATTACCTAAACAATTTTGGAACTATATCCTTCTCTTATTTGCTGTTTGAGAAAGTTGGTTAAGGTTCACATGGATAATCATGTTCTGTGATAACTGATTATGCATATTCATAATATCCTTTACTCTAATCATCATCCTATTTGGATTCTATTCAAAAAATTATCTTCCATATTAAATATTAACCCATTTATTTCTTGTTCCTTCCATTGAGTATTACAAAAAAATATTGTGATAAACACTAATAAAATTGTAAAACCAAAAAATCATGAAAAAAATAACTCAGATGATGTCTATATCATGAAACATTCATTTCAATCTATGACACATTTAGTTTATCCTAGTTCATTCATAGTCATAATTTATTTAAATACTTCATGATGTTACATAATTATTTTTTTAATTTCAAAAGCATATCCCCCTATAGTTTCAAACCACATATATATCAAGGAACTTTTTCATGCACTAGTTGATGATCAAGTCCAGCTCAATATTCCATTTTAAGATTTATTTCCCCAAGGTAACTATGTTTGAGAGCCACATCAACTTGTAGTATCTTGATAAGGATGTAACTGTTTGGAATCCACTGAATCTATCCTTCAACAAAATTCTTGGACATTTTCCTATACTTTGATTAATTTTTATACTTATCCTTAGATAAATCCATAGAAATATCCTTAGAAATATCCCTAGGGTTCTCACTAAAGTTTTTTAATCATAGTTTACAAAGGTTAACTATACCTATCCTCTAATACCAACTATAAAATTATGGAATTATTTATAATGGGCTATAACTGATTCATATTAGGGCACTATAGGTCATCCAAACCTCCTAGTTGGGACACACAACCATCCATAATAAAAGCCCTTTCCTAATGAATCCCTTGTGAATAGAGCCATGCTTCATCCACTTATCACATCTGAGATATCCCAAGGATCAGATCACTTTCTTTTCCTCAGATACCAATAATGGTGACAGAACCTTTTAATATATAGATATTATATCTTTTTACATGATTATTCCATAAATTACACAAACACAAAATAGAGGACCATAAGATTTTAGTGTCTTTAGAGACTATGTACACAATCTTCTAGTTTGGATAAAGACATTTAACCTCTCCCAAAATGATATTCTCACATAGTAATCCTCTTTATCATACCCTACCTAAAACATTCTTCATAACTTTGGTATGGAAATAGAAGAAAGGGTGAGCTAAAATTCTCAGTTAAGGAAAACATAAGATATATTAATCTATGATCATATGAAATCATAAGATATGCATAAGGGTATGGGATCATGAAAATAACTTATGAAGTTCACACCCAAACTATCATAACCATAAGAATAAGTCATGGAATACAAGATTATCATTTTAGAAAACATGATCTCATAGTGTGAGAACCATCATGAATTAGTTATGAACCATAAGATCAACTGAGAAAATTGTTTCACCATCAAAAATATAGAAAACCATTTCATAGGTCATGATTAACTTCCAAGACCCTAAAAATAGTGTATCAAGGCTCATCACATGTCTCCCATGATGGATTAGGATGCACCTGTTTCATATAGTAGATCGAACTACACCTTTTTCCCATAGTGAATCAAGAAATTCCTATTTCCCATACTGCATCAATTCCATCGACTTGTTTTCTATAATTATCTCATGATATATAATGATTCATACAATTCATTGGAGGGATATATAGGTCCCACCCATCACTTAATGGGAATCATACACATGTGTTCCATAAGATCATAAAACTTTCTATATATCATAATCTATTAAAATAAAATGGGTTTTATGAAAATTTATTCATATCATAACCTATGGAAAATATACATGTTTTATAATCATTTAATCATAGCATAACCCGAGAAAATATGAGGGGTTTATGAAAGTTCTATCATGGTATAATCTATAGAAGAGAAATGGGTTTCATAAACATTTTTTCATAGAATAACCCATATAATATATATTGGTTTTATAAACATAATATAATCATTACAATTTTAGAGAAATAATAATAATGGTATACTTGGTTCATATCACCATTAAAGTATAATTTACATCAAAGTATGTCATCTTAGATAGAAAACTCTTTTTAAAAATAAATAAAATGTAACGTTTCTTGAGGAAGATAACCTTTATTTGAAAATCACTTTTTAAAACAACTAATATTTTTGAAAAACTTTTCTATGATGATAAATTTAATAAATTATAATAGATTCTTTAAAAATAATTTAAAAAATTTCTTGAGGAAAATATCATTTCCTCTTTAAAAACACTTTTTGAAACATAATAAATTTTTGAAATCCCTTTCACTTTGAATTAATTTATTTAAAATATAAAATAAATACAAAATATTAAGGAAACCATTTTATTTGAAAATATATTTTAGTAAGTTTAAGGGAATATTGAAATAAATGAGAATTCATAACCATCATAAATACTATTCATGTTGTGCCTGTTAAAAAAAGTTTCGTTTCACATTTTTTATAAATCCAAACTTACATTGTTGAGATAGAGAAATGAAGATACCTTTGAAAATGTTTCTGTAAAAATAAATAAATGGGAATAAAGTTTTTTAATAAATAATTTTAATAATATTAAAATCATTTTTGAAAACATTTTTAGAAAACATGTTTTGGGAAGAAAGACGAGTTTTCAACTAAAGAGAGAAATAAGGATTATTTTTATTAAAAACATTATTTCAATCTCTTGCACACATAAATAGATAAAAATCAATGGAAACATGTATTATAATGACATAACTAGAGAATAATAAACCACATTAATTTCTTGAGAGATGGATAATAATATTTTATCATCAGAATCCTAATCATAAACAATCCTGATAAATTATGAGATTATAACATAAAATCATTACCACTTTGGTAACATTGAAATGTAATCCCCATGAAATAATAAAATTAAATGAAACCTAAAATATAATTATTAGATATATATTCATGATATATCATATCAAGGGACAATATATACACATCATAGAAGTATATAGGTGCATATCATAACTTTTTACCCAGAGAAGGAATATTGAGACAAAAAACGCTTACCAATTTGTTAACTTTTGAACCATAAACCCCATGAAATAAATCACCTAAAATGAATATGTAAACCAAAATATTTTTCAGGATAATAATAATAATATAAATTTATGTAAATTATATACACCACATAAAATCAAAAGGTTTTGAATATTGAATGTGTCCCATATATGAAACAAGTGAAACAAAAATCTCTTTCCACTTTAGAAATAATTTTAATTGTAAGCCCTAATAAATAATAACATAAAATTAAATTTTTAATATCAATAAAAGGATTATATTCATGATATAATGATTCAGTGGTTAATTATATATCCCATAGAAAATAAATGATTGGTGAAGTTTTAAATGTCTCCCGGAAATAAAAGAGATACTTGAAATTCATTACCTTAAGTCTTGACTTCCTTTAAACATGTTAAAAATTAATATATAATAAATATAAGATTATTATAAATCTATTACATATATATCAATACATATATATTATATTTTATATGATTTACTTATGTCCTTTTATTATCTTTTTATTAACAACTATATGTTAAAGTCGTATTTCAGGCAATAACTCCATTGTTTCTCGTGCAGGTTTTGATTTGTTATTTTTGGTCCTATTAAATTGATAATGGTTCATTAATATAAATAATAATAATAATTAAATAATTATAAATTTTATAAAAAAATTATTCTTTTATTACCAATCATGAAATTTGGTTTTGATAAATGAATTATGTTATGATTAGGGAGACGGTCGGTTATACGTATGCATGAGTAATGTTTCCATTTTTCATCGATCATTATTGAAAGGAGGTAAGTAATATATTATCTTTATAGAATGATTTTAATATAATAAATACCATATTATTTATTGAAATATACTTATACATATCATCCTTATTTTTTGGTGATGAAAATAGATAGTCACATCACTTAGTGAAGGAAGTTGTCCACACTTACACAAATGACGTTATCATCTTTCAGTGAGTGAAAAGATAAGAAATAAAATAAAATATTATATTTTTAGAATGATAAATATGTGATTAATATAATTATTATGTCACATATATCACATATATTCATTAATTTTAACCTTATTATCTTCCATGTAAATTGTTATTGAAAAATAATCACATCACATTGTGAGGTCGTAGTCCACTACACACACGAGAGACATTATCATATCCCATATAGAATGGAAATTAAAAAATAAATATATTATGTAATGGATATAAAAGTAAAATTATGTTATAAATATTTTATATATACCTTATATACATCATCATATCCAATCGTGAGATATGTTAATGGAAAAATTAATGACATCGGTTCGTGAGGCAGTAGTCTTTCGTACACATGAATAATTATTTAATAACCCATTTGATGGATTTGGAGATAAATATAGGTCATTATATTAACTTAATAAAAAATAATTATATATTATATAATGTTTTTATTATATTAAAATTTTATAATACATAATTAATGATGGAAAAATAATAATTAAAAGGAACTTGGGGAAGATAATTGCCTTTACTTAGAAGCAACTTCATTGGATTTCTAATAATGTTCCATAGTGTAGGTCTTATGATGGTTCTAGAACCTCTAGAACATAGATGGGGATTTTTGGGAGGTATTTTTTAAGTTTTTGGATAAAATATATGTCTTGATAGGCTTGATGAAGTTATGTCTGGTGGTGGCCTTTTATAAGTTTGGGAAAGGAACCCACTTGGAAACTACATGGAAATTTCCCAAAAGAATCCAAAATAATAAACTCATTCCCAAGAAGAAGCATTAAAAATGACCATATATTATTTCTTTGAAAGTATAATATGTAAATATTCCTATAAAATAATAATTTTAAAAGTTTTATAGTCATTTTAACCCTCATATTTTTAGTTTAACCCCTAGGTAAGCCCATTTTTACCTTAACTGTGATAATTATTTTTATTATTTTCACTATTCATTTTAGATAAAAATTAATATTAATAGTATAGATAATATAAATTATTATGATTCCAAATATAAAAACCATTTTTCCAAATTCAATTCATAGAAGGGGAAAATTTAAATTTAAAATTATTCTCACAGACACGATGATAAAGAGAGTTTTCAAAAAGAAAATAATCAAAAGTTTACAGACTTTTTATATAAAAATTAAATTTGAAAATGATTCAAATGAACTAAATTTGATTTATTGATATATATTTTATCTAATTTTTCTTTAAAACCAGTATAAAATATTATTTAACATTAAAAATAATTTAAACGAATATGATGTTTTAAATTAAAATTCAGTATTTTTCACTATTCATCAAAAAATGATGCTTTTTAAAAAAATATCAAAAAATTACCCAAAGGTAATTTTAATATTATAATTTATAAAATAATGAATATTTATTTAGATAACATTTCTAAAATTGGAAAAATTTTATTTTAAAATAACTGCGCATATGGCCACAAAATCTATTTTTTAGAAAAACATAGTTTTTTAATTATAAAATTGGATTTATTCTTATATATTGACTAGAAAATAGATAAGATGAATTATAATCAGATTATTGAATGTATAATATATAAAATCCTTTCAAATCATTCACCAAGGGTGTTTTTTTAATTTATTTCGGTAAAACATGTTTTTTTTGCATTAAAATGAATTTTTAGAATAGTTTTAATTTTCATTTTTCAATTAATTGGTAACCAAATAATTTATTATATATACATATAAAATATATATATTCTTAATTTAATTAATACTACCCATACTTAACATTTAAAAGGATAGTTCGTAACTATCATGTTAAATAATAATAATTTAAGAGTGTGTCACTTTTCGTTTAAACTTGGTGTTGCATGTAATGCAACCTAAACTTAGTGTTATGTGTAATAAAATCCAACCTAAGTGTTGTATGTAACACAAGATAAACTCACAATTGTGTCTAACACAAAATATTGAAAAGATTAAATTCATTTTAAAAATATATATTTCACAAATTCTCAGGGTGTTACAATACCATATAGTTCTTCGCATAGTGTCATGCCAATAGTATAGTTGCAACTATTATTTCAATTGTACTAATTCAATGGAAATTGATCATCCCAACTTCCATAAATTTAAAATAGGAAGGATCTCAACATGTTGTAGATAACCTGGATTTGTTTTTCTGTCCTTACATCTTTATGAAATTTTAACATCGTGTTCATCCAAAATTGGGTCCTAAAGGAATACTATATACCACTCCACAACCATGATGCAAACCAAGAATCATGGATTGAGAAAATTTTCAAGGGTACTCCATGATTTTGGGTGATATTATATATATATAATATCCCTAAACACTCCACTTAACTCTTTTACTAGTTGTAATTTAATTTAGAAAACATTGTCAGACGATCAATAATCACATAGATAGTTTTGTGGACTTTCACTATCATGGAATCCCTTTCCTTAAATTCAATGATGTTCTATCCCAATTCCATTTTGGGATATTTATAGGTTGATTCAAGCCTATTGTAACATGACTTTCTACCTTTATCTAATGACATATGAAAAATCCAGAAACATACTCAGAAATACTCTTCTTTATACCATCCTAGAAGAACTACCACTAATTTTCAGGGCACATATTCATAACTGGAGGATCTATTTCTAAGGGGGGTATATAAATACCTCAACACCTTATCATGCAATTTTATTAGACCACAATATATACTTTTAAAAAAAAATTGTTTTTTGTACCTTTATAAAATCTTTCTGGTACATCTTATGAATATATGTGGTCACATAGAACATAAAAATAAATTTATCCTGACTAAGACTATATCAAATAATATAGATTTAGTGGAGAAAATACCGTTTTCTAGAGGAAAATTTTTCCCATCTCACCCACCTAATTTTTCTATAGAGTGTAAAACTACTCTCATGCCTCCTACAATAAGGTAGGATAGGATTTACTACTAAGGTAATCTTCCACAATTTTCCCTTTCCTCGCAAGTAGACTATCATGAATTTATACACTAGTGAAGAAATCGTTTTTTACGTCAGTTTTTTTTTAATTTTTTACGTCGGTTTCTAGCCGACGTTAATACGTGCGGCGTTATAAATAAGGTTTTTGACGTCGGTTATTTAAAAACCGACGTCAAAAACATAAAATCGCGATGTTTATCACGTCGGTTATTTTAGAACCGACGTGATAAAGGGCCTGGAGAATGGTTTATCACGTCGGTTATTGAATAACCGACGTGATAAACGGCCTGGATAATGGTTTATCACGTCTGTTCTTAAACAACCGATGTGATAAACAGGGGTGAGGGGGTTTATCACGTCCGTTCTATAAGAACCGACGTGATAAACCGGGCTGAGCATGGTTTATCACGTCAGTTCATATAAAACCGACGTGAAAACCCGGGGGAGGGGGGTTTATCACGTCGGTTATTGTATAACCGCCGTGATAAACCGGAGGGAGGCGGTTTATCACGTCGGTTATTCAATAACCGACGTGATAAACCATTGTCCAGGCCGTTTAGCACGTCGGTTATTCAATAACTGACGTGCTAAACCATTCTCCAGGCCCTTTATCGCGTCGGTTATTAAATAACCGATGTGATAAACCATTCTCCAGGCCTTTTATCACATCGGTTATTAAATAACCGACGTGATAAACCATTCTTCAGACCTTTTATCACATTGGTTATTAAATAACCGGCGTGATAAACTATTTTCCAGGCATTTTATCACGTCGGTTATTAAATAACCGACGTGATAAACCCAATTTTTTTTTAAATAGAATGCAGTGATCTTCTCTCCACCAGAATCAACCAGAAAACAAATCAAGAAATCGTACCACAAAAATAGAAGTACATAAAAATTAAGCATGTACATAGATAACATATAAAACTTACCCACTAGACAGCATCCACCCTCATTTATACCCCATGGACAACCCTCCCCCACCCCGTTGGAGCCCTCACCCTCATGTATACCCCCTGGACAGCCCTCCCCCACCCCATTGGAGCTCCCACCCTCATGTATACCCCTTGGACAACCCTCCCCCACCCCATTGGAGCCCCCACCACACTCCTGGACTGCCCCCGACCCCCGGACACCCCCAAACACCCCTCGACAACCCCCCACCCGCCTGAACAGCACCTCCTCACCCCCTTACCCCCTCACCCCACTTGACAGCCCCCACCACACCCCTGGAAATCCCCCCACCCCTGGAAAACACTCCCACAACCCCTGGACCGGCTTCCCACACCCCTGGACATCCCTGCCACCCCCAGGACTGTCCCCCCACCCCACCGGACAGCCCTCCCAGACTGCTGGACACCCCCAACCCCACTGAACACACCCCCACACCCTTGGAACCCCTCCCCCACATACCCAAATCCATACCAGAAGAACCATCAAAAGTAGACCAAAACAAGAAGTAGATAAAAATTAAACATTCACTTATATAACATTCAAAACTTACACTATCAACTTTAAAAAAAAAAACTAAATCAAACCTAAACGACTACCAAATACACAATTAAAACGACAATATTCAAAATTACATTTTACATTACAAACAACTAAAATTCAATCAAACCTGTAAAATAATTTGACCACTCCACTTGTACGTGTTTGATGTCTTCAGCAGTATAGGGTTGAGGGTCATCAAAAAGCTACAAATGAAAAAGAAGACAGTTAACGTGTGTAATGAATAAATCAAATTGAAATATTATGGTAAAGTTTAAGAGGAAATCGTACCAGGTCAAAATTCACAACTGTCCTAGTTGTTATTATTTCATACATAAATCTTAACATATAATATCCGCATTTGATGAGTCCTTGTTGTTCATGACAATTCTGTTTTGAATGAGTGTAAATTCAATATATTATTTTTTATGTAATAAATCAAAAAGTACAAATTATAAATGGAAATTTACCTTCGCATTTACATATTTGATCTTTTCATTTCTTTTCTTTGTGTTTTTTCGAAAGTAGACCCATGCACTGTTAGAAAATAATACGAATGGGGTAAATTTAAAATTCATTATAATATATAAAACTATTGAGAAATTGAAACTTACTTTTCCAATATATTCTTAAAACTTGCCCGCACATCACCATGAACAGAGCATATCCAATAAAGAGCTTTCTCCCTTGGGCAAAAAATCCCTAACATCCAATGATTACTGATAAAAGGAAATTTAATGTTAGTGGTTTTTTATGTTAAAAGATAATTAACTCTTTGAGAGAAATGTGTTTCATACCTCTCACAAAAAGGCATCATCCAACATTGTTGGATTATATTCTTTTCAAATCTTTCAGCAATATAAACCATTCTTTGTTCCTCAGTCAATGCACATGCTTCAGGGGAAATCAATTGCCGGTCCATGAATCCATATACTTCTGTCAGTTCATTCCTCTCACAAATTTTATAAAGATACCTAATAAAAAACATATATAAGTATACATTTTTAATAAATATAACGCAGGGAAAAGGTGTTAAGACTTACATGGAAACAATTTGCACCACGTTGATGCCCAACTTATCTCCAGTAACAAGCTCCATGATATCAGATTTTGTAATCCCCACACTTATTTCACGTCCACAAACATGAGATTCCATTGGAAACTCATAAAAACCCAACAACAAATGTGAATATCTTGACAATCTGTCAAGACCACTGGAATCTGTATCTGATGTCATAGCCTGTTGTCTTTGTTGTTGTCTATACAGTATTTCTTTACCTTTGAAGTATTCCTGTGAAAAAAATTTGAGAATTATAGTAGTTTTCAAATGATAAAACAACTTTAATAAAAAAATAAAATAAAAGATATAACATTCATACCTCTATGGTAATGAGTCGAAGAAGTCTGGATGGCCAAACTAAAAAATGGCCGATACTCTATCCAACTATCGCCACCTCATCTGTAGGTATTGGTACCTTAGCTGATCTATCTATAATATCCTATACAGTGACCCTCTGATTCTCTACCTCTAATTGTTGATGATGAACTGTATCTCCTATACAATATACCAACCCGTATTCTACTATATGATGTTGAGAATCATCAACAAACAACTCGCAATATATAGGAAGCTGCGGCGGAGGCGTAGGATAAAAAATGGGGTCCGCAGGCTGAGGTGGGGGAGTGGGAGCTACTGGCGGAGGTGGAGGATAAATAATGGGGTCTGTAGGGGGAGGTGGAGGAGTGGGAGCTGCAGTCTGAAATTGTCTTTGCATTTCTGCAAACATAGACTGCACCGACTCTCTAATCTTGTCTTCCATCGTCGCATTAATATTTTGAACTTCAGCCTCCAAGGATTCTATTTTTTTTATAAACCCCCTCAATGTTAGAAGTTTAATAATGTGGAAACACTTTTCTTACCGATACACCTTCCGAATATCCTCTTACACGACCAGGATGTTCGGGCCTTCCCAATGCTGCAAATAAAATATCTTCCCTCCCAGTAGCTGTAAATGTCCCCTCTGAACTCTGCTCCTCAAGAGAGTCCTGTATTAATTAATTGAACATTTCTGTAATGATTGAAACTTATATGAAGAAAAAAGTTAACTTAAATAAATTAAATAGATATCTTACAATCCTATCAGCTACGATTCTCGATTCTTCCGAAAGATATTGCCCTTTTTTTCCCTTCCGAGCTCTCTTCCATTTTTCATGTCTAGATGGAGGGGTTGGAGGGGCCACCTCTCCAGAGCTTGAAGACTCATCTCTTAGTTGTTGAAATTTTTCCGCTATCATTTTTTCTTCCAATAATGTATACCCTCCCCGAGATAAACTATGAGGGTATACATTTTTAGATTGGATCTCCTAATGATCTTTCCTTGTTTTCTGTAATTTAAGAATAATATATCATTAACAAAACATTAATAAAATCATTTATATAAGAAAGTTTATAAAATTTTACATTGCCCTTACCAGGAATGACTCTTTTTTTCTACTTTCAAAAAACTGTCTCCATGTGTCTTCATATATAAAAGGATATATACGACATGGATTGTCATGACTCCTATGACCATAAATGAAATTAGATGAGTGGGTTGATTTTAAATCCCTCCATCTCCTGGCAGCCAACGATAAGTATTTCTTCCTGACTCTTCCAGTGTCAGGAATATCAAATGTCATCTGATAAAGAAGAGGTTAAACATATTATATATACTAGAAACATTAAAAGAATGGTCAAACAATGACAAAAGATCTTACCAAAATTGTCTCCCACAACTGAGAGATAATCGCTTTATCCACACCTCTCCAATCATCTTACAGAATGCTTACTTTGGTCTTAGCCTGAGTTGCAACAAAACTCTTAAAATCTTTGGCATTCGGACCTCTAGAAATATCATCATCATCAAACTCAACTACTATCCTCTGATCCTGCGTATGGGTAAGTGATAATTTTGGTAAACGTGTGCACCCACGTTTACCAACCTTTGAACTCTTTGTCGTAATAGGAGCATGTGAATGTTCATCCCCAGAGGTATGACCAGCAATATGCTCCTCTCCAGAATCATGTGGTTGATCATCTGAATGATCTGTCATTATCCTTCAAATCAAAAAAACAAACGTTAGTTCACAAATATACAAATTCAAATATTTTAATACTACTGTAATCAAAAAATAGAAAAGTGTACTAGGTTACATAATAGTAAACATTGGTAATATGGTAAGCATGTTAAACAATGGTAAAGATGGAAAAGATGGTCAAGATGGTCAAGATGGTCAAGATGGTAAAAAATGGAAAAAATGGTAAACCTGGTAAACATTGTAAACATGGTAAAGTAATTGTCAGTGAACAAATATACAAATTCAAATATTTTAATACTAATGTAATCAGAAAATAGAAAAGTGTACTAAGTTATATAATAGTGAACATTGGTAATATGGTAAGCATGTTAAACAATGGTAAAGATGGAAAAGATGGTCAAGATGGTCAAGATGGTAAAAATGGTAAAAATGGTAAACCTGGTAAACATTGTAAACATGGTATAGTAATTGTCAGTGAACAAAAATAATCATTTTAAAATTCATGTAATGGTTATAAACATGATAAAGTAAACTAAACAAACTTAAAACAAACAAAAACATATACTTATTTTATTTTAAAACATGTTTTAATAAATAAAAAACTTACAATATCTAACATTTATGGAAAAAATAAATGTAAACAAGAAATAAACATATGTTACCTGTAATTTTAGGAATGTACAGATGGATTGTTTTCCCAAATTCCTTCGTCGTGATCGTTACTTATGGCACAAAATATGTCTTCAACATGATCGTCATTATGTTCTGTTAATATTTCCATGGAAGTAGGGATCTCACATAAATCAGCATATTCATCAAGTTCATCCTCACCAACATATTGTTTTTCCCCTTGTAAAACAACAGCCCACTGCATATCTGATTGATCTACTACATAAAAAATTTGTTTTGCATGTGTTGCCATTATAAAAGAATCAGATGTGTCTTCCAATCTATTCAGATTAACAAGTGTCATTCCAAATTCATCGTGTCTGACACTGTTGTTACCGTTAAACCATTTACAGTTAAAAACGAGAACTTTAATTTTAAAGTAATCAACCTCCCATATGTCTTCAATCACTCCATAATATGCATTTGATGCAGAAATTGGGTTTTTGTCCTTAGCACTCGAAAAATGCATTGCTTCTGCAAACACCAATACACTACTATTCTGAACTGCACTTCTGTTGTCCTGAGATTTTGTATGAAATGTATAACCATTAATGTCATAACCAGACCATGTTATCACATTTAAACATGGACCACCCACTATCCATTTTAATGTCTCTGATACATCTGATCTACCAAGCAAAGTCTTTTTAATCCATGACAAAAAAGTTTTTTTGTGCTCATTCAAAATCCACATTTCTTTCTTCTTTGGATGACATTGTTTCAACTCATTAATATGCAATGTGATATATGGTTGAGCATCAGCTATGTTATTCAAGATGTATGATTCTAACTTCTTCATCTGTTCAGCTGACAATGATTTGACTTTCAAGCCGCGAATCCCTTTTCCCTCATTATTAACTCATTCATGGCGAGATGGAGGCAAACCTATGTGTTGCGCCGCAGCCAAGTAGCTCATACAAAACTCTTCTACCTCCTCAGAAATATAATTTTCAATAATGGAGGCTTCAGGTCGATATAGATTTTTAACATACCCCTTTAATATTTTCATATACCTTTCAAAAGGATACATCCAACGAAGATATACAGGTCCACAAAGCTTTATTTCTCGAACCAGATGAATCATTAAATGTACCATTATATCAAAAAAAGTTGGAGGAAAATACATTTCCAATTGACAAAGTATAAAAATTGCACCATTTTCCAAAATGTTCAAAGCATTCACATCAATCGCCTTGTAACAAATTGAATTGAAAAAATAACACAACTTCATTATAGTCTTTCTGACACGAATGGGCAATATTCCACGCAATGCAACTGGTAGAATTTGTTGCATCATGACGTGACAATCATGTGATTTCATACCTATCAACTTCAAGTCCTTCAATGAGACAAAATTTTTTACATTAGAAGAATAACCTTGAGGCACTTTGGTATCATGAAGACACTAACTGAAGCTAATTTTCTCCCTCTTCGATAATGTATGACAAGCCGGGGGAAGAAATGTTCGTCTTCCTTTAGGAGTGGGAGCTAACTCCAAACGTATTCCCATTGATAGAAATTCTAATCTTGCATTCAACCCATCTTTAGTCTTTCCTTTAATATCTAACAATGTTCCAATCAAAGAATCACAGATATTCTTCTCCACGTGCATGACATCAATATTATGTTTAACTTCATGATACCTCCAATATGGTAGCTCAAAAAAAATTGACCTTTTCTTCCAAATATATCTATCATTACCAGATTTCTGTGTCTTTCCCAATGTCACATCAAGGTTTTTCACCCTCTCAAAATACAGATCAGGGGATAAAGGTTTTGGAGCAGTATCAAATTCTTGTGAGCCATTAAATGCCTTTTTTAGTCTTCTATAAGGGTGTTCCATAGGCAAAAACTTTCCATGATCCATGTACACTGTTTTCCTTCCATGATGCAATTGACAATAGGACGTCTGTTGTTCGCAAATTGGACATGCTTTATGCCCTTTAACACTGTATCCAGACAAATTTCCATACACTGGGAAGTCATTTATAGTGAACAGAAGCACTGCATGCAGTTGAAAATATTCCATTTTATAAGAATCATACACCCTAATACCATCAGCCCATAACAGTTTCAAATCATCAATCAACAGTGACAAGTAAACATCAATATCATTACCGGGTTGCTTTGGACCAGAGATCATTGTACTCAACATGAAATATTTGCGCTTTATACAAACTTCAGGAGAGAGGTTGTAAATTACCAATAAAACAGGCCATGAACTATGTGTGCTACTGAGTGTTCGGTATGGATTCATTCCATCTGTGCACAACCCTAGTCTGAGATTTCTTATTTTATTTCCAAATATAGAATACCACGCATCAATTTTCTTCCATTGTGGAAAATCAGCTGGATGACATATTTTTCCATCACATACCCTCTCTTCAGCATGCCATCTTAACCTTTTTGCATCATGTGAATTAGCAAATAAACGTTTGAAACGATTAATTATAGGAAGATACCAAAATACCTTTGAAGGGAGCTTTGTAATCTCTACATCACCCTGTGATTTTTCTTTCACCTTATACCATGATGTCCCACATTTTGGACACTCTGATAGAAATTCATATTCCTTCCTATATATAATGCAGTCATTCGGACAGGCATGTATTTTCTTGTATCCCAATCCCATCGGGCATAATATTTTCTTGGCTTTGTAATGTGAATCTGGAAGATCGTTATCTTTTGGAAGAATGTCTTTCATCAATTGTAGCAGCTCTGTAAAACTTCTGTCACTCCATCCATGCTTCGCCTTCAGGTTAATCAATCTTAAAACCACTGACAAAACCATAAAATCTGTACAACCGGGATATAATGGTTTTTCAGTATCACCATATAGACGTGCAACTGTCGGTTCTATCTCAATTTGTTCTGATACAATATTGCGAATCATTTCTTCAATTCCATCGGAGTTACCATCTTGCGAATCATCATCATCAGTGACATTCCATCCAGTTTCACCATGCCAAATCCAAGGGCTGTAACTCAGATTAAAACCATGACATATCAGATGATCTTTTATCTCTCTACTTTTCAACTTCTTCATATTCAAACATTTCAGGCATGGACAGAAAAAAATGTCACTACTTGGAACATTTCGTTTTGAAAATTCCAAAAAGGCATCAACACCTTCCTCAAATTCATTACTCATTCGATGTTCCGTAATCCAACTTCGACTCATTATTACCTATAACAAATATCAACAAAAAATATATATTTTTAAGATAATACAAATACATGTTTATATGAAAAAAATCATAATTTGAATGTAAAACAATTTAAAATATAAAAAAAATCTATAGGTATTTAAAAAAATATGTTTGAATATTATTTTTAAAACAAAATATAGTTAGATATAACAGTTTTAAATTTCATTGAATCAAAGAAAACCATGACGCCTAATGATTCTACAAATAAAATATACATCAATAAAACATAAACAAAATGATTTTTATCTGGAATAAGTGAATATGATCAGATGATACACATTTATAATAATATCATGCCAATATACTAATAAACATGTTAAAATATAGGAATACCTAATGGAGCATATAACATGTGTTAT
Source organism: Viscum album (assembly GCA_963277665.1). Taxonomy (NCBI): domain Eukaryota; kingdom Viridiplantae; phylum Streptophyta; class Magnoliopsida; order Santalales; family Viscaceae; genus Viscum; species Viscum album. The sequence continues at coordinate 1,633,241,083 of OY728122.1, forward strand.
TCTTGCTTGTTGTTTAATAATTATGATCTAAAGTACTCAACACTTTCAAGTGCCAAAATCTTGAAAGTAGTAGTAGTTTTCATAAGTACCCAACACCAAATAGCTATACATCACAAGTGTCATGTTATAAATATGAATATAGACCATTTGTTTTATGTTTAATAATATTGTCATATTATCTGATCATTCTGATTATATATTAGAATTACTATATCCTTTTGATCCGATATATAATCTAAGGACATTAATATTTCTTTAGAAAAAGTAATGTTAATATCATGGTAATGTAAAAAAAAGTATATGTCGAACTATATATATGTAATACCAATAAAAAAATACATATGTGTTTGGCCTGGGTTTCACACATAAAACAACTCATCTCACAGATTAAATTTTTGAATCATCCTACATAATACTTATTTTTATAACTTAGGGAATGAAAATAATAAAAGTTTTGATTTACGATACTCATTATGGGTAAACATGATATATATAAATATAATATCTAATCTCATAAAAAGATATCCATGGGGGTATAAGAGCATACACAAAGCACATGATCAAAAAGATAAGTGAAACAGTTCTATATAATCATAGATCATAAAACCTGATTCCAAGTATAACAATTTTAGCATAACATAAGACATGATTTATATGATAGTGGGAACATGATTTAAAAAACCTTATTCACAAGATCACAACATTGGTATGTGGAATAACATAAGAGTGTGGTACAAACATAATCATATAAGTCATAACATATGTCAAGGGAAAACATAGTTTCATTCACCTCATATTGGGATATGTTAATCACATTTCCTATAATTTATTATAATATTTCTTACGAGACACATCACATAACACATTGAACATGGTATAACCATCTGTATCCCATATTGATCTATGATATATAATGCATTGTCGAATGCATTAGAAGGATATTATGGACCCAAATGTCACATAATGACTAACCATATATATGGGTGAATCGTGATCATCAAATCATTTATAACACTTTTGTAGATCAATTGACTAACAAAAATGAAATGGGGGTCATAATTGTTTTTAAAAAACATAATAATTATTAATACATAAAAATGTGTTTGGATGGTAAGATAAGATAATATACCTAATTCAATCTAATTATCGTTAAATTATTTCTACCTAGATTGAAAAGACCTTTATAAAAAATATAATTTAACTTGAGAATGAAAAGAAAGTACCCTTTACCTTTTTTATAATGAAAAATATGAAAATGATGATAATAATATTTAGGTATTATAATTTTTTTATGAATTATTAATAATAAAAGAAATCACCTCACTTGGTTTTGTTGAAAATCGGACATACCATCGTATTCAAGAAATCAGATACACTTTGCATGAAAAGGTCCATCATTTTTAGGAGATGACTGAAAGAAGAAATGTATTATCAGACTCACCATGAGTCCAGAATGAAATATTTGATTGTAATAGGTATGAATTGATATTTTTATGAATGCAGATGAAAACAGATGATGGTTTTCTGATCTAGGAGTTCTAAAAATCATAATTTTTTGAAAAAAAATTATGATGTAAGAATGTTGAATGAAATTTTAAGGATAGGTATTACCGATTGTACCTGGTCCAATTTCATTCGGACAAATCATTTTCTGGACAATCATATTGAAAATATGATTTTAAGAAAATAAGTACTACCAATCTTCATCCAGAAAGACACATTCCAGCTAAGTAGGAAATAATAATGTTGCTGGAAGAATGGAACGTTACAATACCACCCATTATTTTTCAGATTTTGCTGAAGCTAATCCTCAATGTTTTAAAATTAATTATTCTTTCTAAATTATTGAATAATTTGAATGGTTGTGAAGTCAAATATCTATGTTCTCATGGTCATAGTAATATTTTTATCAGATATTGATTTATTTAGATACTTAAGAGGTTGCTCGTAATGAAGTTGCTGGTATTCAGATAGATCAATATAGCGATCATATTGGAGTTGTTACTGATTCGTATTTCAGAAGAGAAGATGAAGTATAAGTGGTTTAAGAAGCTTTAATGAATCTACTTTTTCATTGTACTATAGAATCGTAAAGCGTATATCAGAATGAAAATCTAGAATAAGAGTTAAAAATAGTCTTATCCAAAATACACCTGCTTGAATGTTGTGAGTTGAATGTTGCGAGTTGAATGTTGCGAGTTGAATGGACATAATAACCATTTTCAATAACAAAAAATTCCACGAGATTCAAAAACGAACGAAAAGCACATCAAGAATCGAAACAAAAACGAACGAAATAAATTCGTAGAAGGCTTAATTGAATGTTGCGAGTTGAGATGATAGATCCGAGAGGAGTGAAGAAGATAAAAAATGAAGCCAAAATGAGTTTAACGCAGGTCGATCGACGAGCTGATTAGGGTTTACCGCGCGAGAGAGAGACGAGCCGGCGGACTGTCAATCGAAAAATCGTAAATGACAGTCCACGAGCTTTAATTTTTTTAAATGTTTTATAATGTCGGTTATTATATAACCGACGTTATAAACTATTTTTTAACTTTATAACGTCGGTTATCTTAAAACCGACGTAAAAAATATCCCGCGCTTTGGTTTTTTACGTCGGTTATTTTATAACCGACGTAACAAACGAGATATCTACGGGTTTTTTACGTTGGTTTCCAAATAACCGATGTAAAAAAACCCGATATCTACGCATTTTTTACGTCGGTTATTTTATAACCGACGTAAAAAACCAATGCGCGGGGGGTTTTTTACTTCGGTTATTTGGAAACCGACGTAAAAAACCCGATATCGACGCGTTTTTACGTCGGTTATCAAATAACCGATGTAAAAAACGCGTCTATATCAGGTTTTTTTACGTCGGTTACCAAATAACCGACGTAAAAAACCCCCCGCGCATTGGTTTTTTACGTCCGTTATAAGATAACCAACGTAAAAACACAACAGGCGTGATTTGTAACGTCGGTTATTAAAATAACCGACGTTAAAAATCTACTCGCCAAATTTTTACGTCGGTTATATATAACCGACGTAAAAAATGGTGACGTAAAAAATGATTTCTGCACTAGTGATAGTACTTCAGATACTCTAGAAAAAATATCTAACTCATGTTTAGATATTTCTTATAAAATATATAATTGATAATCTATTGGTCTAAAAAAACTAAAAACCACTCACCCATGAGGTAATGCCTCCAAATTATTCTGAAGAATACAAATACTTCTAGATCAAAGTCATGTGTTACATAGTTTTCTTCATGGAGTCTCAAATACCTATACATGTTATCTATAATTTCTCTCCAATTCATCAACACCTACCCAAGACCAACTATATAGGTATCATAGAGTACCACATACTCAATACCCTTCTATTTAAGTCTTAAAATAGTAACACTAGTCAACTTATTCCTCAACACCTCAAAGCCCTTCTCAAATCACCCAGTTGAGGAGAACAACTTCCCTTTTCATGTCAATGAATTAAAAGTTGCTGCAATCCTAGGAAATTATTCCAAAAACCACAGATAGTACCATTCCAATATGAAAAATGTTTTCACCTATGATACACGATTGGTTTTCTCCCAAGCTAGCACTACCTCTACCTCTGTTAGGTCCATGACCACACTATGCTCTAAAATGGAATTCCACATAAAGTGAACCTATCTAATCCATATCTAAAACATAGAGAGATTTCCATAAAACTAGTGATCTAGGAGTAATTCCATGACCATCAACAAATCCTATGTCTACTACTCCTTAGATGAATAATAAATGATAATTACATCGATAAATATAACCATTTAATAATTCCAGAATGGATGTGTGATCTAGTTCATATGTTCCCTGGAGATGTTGGGGAAATTCCTCATGACAAAGTGAATCATAGGAACTCATAATTCCTATAGAGACATCATAATTTCATTATCCTAATATCCTCCCCATAAACCATCAATAAGTGCTAGCTAGACTAGATATCAATATTCAATAACCATCTTGTGCCTTTTAGCTAGTCGAAGATGTTATTGTTCCTTAGAAATTGTTAAACTTTTAACATTTCTAGATTCTAGTGTCGATAATCAATGCATATCATGAAACTCTCATCTATGTTATTAATGAAAAATACTATATTTTATTACTAGGACCAACTAGTTTTTTAAATCCTTTCTCATGAAGGTCCTCTATCTACACCCTTATCTCTTAGAGCTAATTAGGGGCCATTAGATATATCACAGAAGATATCATAGTAGTCTAGATATACAGGTCGATGTGCAATACGATATCCTACCTCAGAGGTTATATCAAAACTTATGTGGGGAATACAACCATGTACTCATACACTACCACTTTAAGCCATATGTATGAGAATTACATTGCACCAAGGGCTGAACCCACCAACTAATGGGAGATAGGATAAACATTTCTTCTCACACGCCCCACTCAGTCTTCCAAGAGGTCCTCTCTATTGGAGGATAATCTCATCCCATTTTTATACACACATTTAACTCTCCTAAAATGACACTATATCTTGGAATGTGTAATTTATATACATTTCATATAGAGTTTGAAGTCATATTACTACATTTAAACTACCATGATGTTTCATATAAAGATATTTCCATCAAGTGCCTTCACAAATTACCCAAAAATGTGAAAAATAGTAGTCACTCCCTTTAGAATCTCTAGACATAATGGATGGGTTAATATATCAACTTGAATCCTAAAATATCGATTAAGGGATAACATAATGAAATAATGACTCACATATGTGTTTAAAAGTACTAGTGCTAATGTAGAGAAGACACAAATCATACCAAAAATCATCTCATGTTTATCCATGTCATATCCATCCATAGCCTATAGATGAATAAATTATCATCCACTATACCTCTATGCTTGACTTACACTAGCTAGTGGTAATGGTGTAATTAGTTCACAACATCATCCTATAACCACAACATCTCCTCCTAGGGCTCTTATATCCCTTCGTTCAGCACCAAATCCATATGGTCTACCATGAACACCCTCAAAAGATCTCTAATCATGAAGTTTTATCTTCTGTGGAGTTCTATCCACACACTTACCACCTTCTAATGTGCATCAGGTTAGGAAATCACAAGTTGCACGACCCCAACCATCACAAGAATAACAACCATCTTCAAGCTAATAAGATCCTCTACATGATCGTTACATGACTTACTTGTGTTATTGGGTTTAGGAATCAGTATTCCTCCTACACTGAGATCCTTAAGTCAAACATCTTCTAGTATCCCCAAATGATTCCGCTCCATGATGTATACTACCTACTCCAGCTACCCGATGCTCCTTGACTAGGAAGCACTCTGTCACCAAGGACAACTCTAGACAACTGATATATGTGGGAATTCATAGATATAAAATTCATGCATATATTTACATATGGATCCCCTACTAAAACATATACACTTGGAAGTATCCATATCCCATATTTACAAGATTGTATTACCTAATCTGGCGAACCTTGATGCATACTCTACAACAGTCATCTCACCCTATTACAACATCAGAAGCATTGTAATTTGTAAAGAGTGAAAGGTCGAAGTATATTACTCATAATGGAATAAGTGATAAAAAAATCCTCCCATGAGAGTGTATCCTCATCATATGTTGGGTGAACAAAATCCATTATCATCCTACTACTCCATGTACAAGACTGGTCACAAGTTAAACCATTTGATCAGTTAGGATCTGCATGAGCAGGAAAACTTAATCAGCTAACTCAATCAAACACTCTATAGCCAAAGGTTATAGTTCTTCATGAAACCAAAGAGTTATTTATTTATGAAACTTTTATGATAGACTAATACTTTTAAAATCATCTTTAGGTACCCCTGAAACAATCAACTACTCAACATGTTGACGAAGATTAGCCTCAACTACTGGAGGAGGGTCCATGTGCTACTCCTCAGATGGGATCACTGCTCTCTACTATCTTGGAGGGAAAAATCATTGGAGGTCCCTAACCAATATAATCATCACTCAACTAGCCATCATCAAAACTCTTTATCGATAGCCTAGTCGGTTTTCATCTTGGAGGTATCCTGAAAGTTTATAAGGTGTACGCAGTCAAACGAGCATATATGGAGAGTATACTCAAGAAGGGCATTAAAGTCAAAGAACCATTCCTATATGATTCATGTATAATTGTATTCCCTTAAACTAGTGTATTTTCATTCCAATTAAAAAGGTATGTTATCCGAGTATTATTGAATGCATAAATTCATCTTCTCACTAGTATTAGGTTCCCTAGCCTAAGAGTTGAGCTAGAAACACTATAACATTGTTTCCATATGTTCCCAAACCAATACACACATCATTTCTATCTCCAATAATTAGTCCTATAACAAAACCTAGGTTTTCAAACCACTCTTCCATGACCCAGACCACTGGGGCTCCACCTAGATCGGTAGAAATACAGGACTACAACATCAATCTGACCAATAATTGGCTGGTGACTCATGTCTATTTCCTAGTAGAATATCACATAAATGGGATGTATGCTCTTATATTTTCAAGGTACATATCTATGATTTGGTAAACCTTTTTATGTCCAGATCCCTTTTTGGTTTGATCTTTGGGTGGATGTTTATAAAGAGTTGGGTTCTGGATGGTGTCATAGTGGAGCTAGAAATTTCACATTGTAGAATGAATTTACATGTAAATATTAAATTCACAGCATAAATTTGTTAGTCAAGTCACCCCCTATGGAAATAATTTTACACCATTAAATTTTTGGGAAAGGCCTTAAGAAATGGACTTACACCATAAAAAGGGCTATTACATCATAAGGTCATTTTATATGATTTTTAATCCTACATGATGGATTTATTGGTGTACAAGTAAATCATGGTTTTTGTAGTGTAAATCCACAATTTACACCCTAAATAGGTCATGCTCGGTGTTTTAACTCAACACCTGACTGTTTCATAACATGTTTCTCCTCTCTCATTTCCAGAACCTTCGAGCGATGATGAAGGAGAATCCTCTTCGGTCTAGAGGCTTGTTCTAATTGGATCATTGTGTTCTATATCATGAGGTTGAATAACCCCCAATATTTGATGAATGGAAGGAATAAGGAGTTTGGATTTATTGTGGATGTTGATGGTTGCATGTGTATTATCTACTTTTGAGGTGGGTGGTCTAGAATAAATACATATATCTAGTTTATCTTCTAGTATGTGGCATATTTTCAATCGTGTCAGCATTCCGTATGAGTGACCTAATAAAATGGAAATTTCACTACTTGAATCGAATCTAATTTTAGAGGCCTCTGAAGGATCTCATGGGATCTCTATAAATTTTGATTGAGCATATACCCACTCGAGAGGATCACATACCCTTTAAATCATTGAATTGGAAAAATTAAAAAAATGTGAAATGGATTGACAAAGTGGATTGAAGTTCAGATTATGAGACATGGCTTATGAATTGAGATAAATAGTACCTGATATGGTTTGGTTCTGATCATTTGTCCAGTTGTAGGAGAAGATACCAAATTAGAATGCATTACTGGTTAATTGAATGAGAATAATTGACTAGCCAGGCATGATATATAATTTGAGACAAATGGAATTCATGTAATTCTAGGATATGTGTTAACACTGACAGGGTTCCTAAGGGAATTGACAACTATCTCATTACAGATGGTTTTAGTGGTTTTTACTAGCATAGGAGACCACCCTACATATGAGGTAGTTCTTTCCATCATGTTGACATTTACCCTGGGAAGACATAAGTGACTCCAACATAAGAATTCAAATGGAGGAAAGTATGAGGTGATTATTTCCCCTTTGTGACATGTTCTCTTGGAAGATATAAGAGAATCCAGTATGAAAATTCACATGGGGCCTAGTTTAGTTACATAATATTTGGAATAGATGATCCTTCTTGATGTAGGAGGATCCACCTATTAACCTAGACATCCGACATGGGGCCGAAGAAAATTTGGTTTTCCTAGAGTTTGAACTCAAAACTCTAGGGTCGTTAGGATTATTTATGTCCCATTTTTATTAATTAATCAATACCCTGTTATCTCATTATTTCATACACCATATATATCCAATCTTCATAATTTAGACATAATAGGTGTCAGACCTACTGAGTTATACTCACACCCTCTTTAGGTTTTCATTTGGTACCTAAGTAGATTTCAAGGATACATGTATAGAAAATATAAAGGAACTTTGTTGTTGACTGTTTCTTCTTGAATGTATTGTATTTTAGAAATGGGATCCACATGGGGGGTTGGGATTGGGGATTGGATTATTTTATATTTTCAGTTTTATATTTTATTTATGTGACATTCAATACGTCATTTAGATACATTCAACATGTTATTACATGATTTTATTATTGTTGAATTATCTAATTTCCATTATATTCATCTATGATTTGAATGGTTGATTTTTTATAATATTTTCAATACTCTATTCTAGAGGATATATTCTCCCCACTACACTCCTTACACCTTTTATCTATTTGGTATCCTCAAGTATATAAGGAGGAATGTCTGATGTCTACCAACACACCATGATCAGTCATGTGAGGGAGTATCTTGTTGGGGATGTTATAAACTAGTATCACAGATGGTTTCGTTTTTGTTACTTTATTTTTTTTAGAAAAGGTAAAAAATAGACTAGGATGTGTTGGGGCTTGGTAATGAGGTCATCCATTGGTGTAGCGAACCCTTGTGTAGGTGAAAATATCACTTCGGATGGATAGGATTACTATTTATGCTATTTACCTATTAAATTTTAGATATTATTTCACCTTGGATGAATAACTTGTTATGTGATGTTCCTATTTTATGAAATTTTACACACGGGTTAGTATGGAATGATATGTGTATTCATGTAACATGATTTGTATGTTAGGATATATGTGACATTCATTGTTCATGTTAGGAGCATCTTTATTTCATGTGATATATTTTCTTATTTGAACTATGAAATGTAATCCCATGTTATACCTAATAAAATATAAGGAATAAACTAACATGTTATTCCCATTAACTAGTTAATATAAGTTTATAAGAACCTTGGGTCAGTGGTTGTCTGTTTTTATCACTTTTGAGGTTAACCTTATTGTGTAAAGTTTGTTCTAAGGAGTGTTTTATTTAAATTTTGGGATACCATTTCCATTGGGATATTTTCATGATGAAAATGGTTTGTTTTTATTTTATCCTTTTTATGAATTGGTTTGATTTATACCAGGATCCCATTGACTATTGTTATAGGAGATTTACCTTTTTGTCTCCAGAAGGGGCTATCTATTCTCCTCTAGGTGAGTGGGATCTTCAAGATAGTTGTACAGGAACAATTCATTGCCGATTTTATTTTCTCATGGATCATATACCAGTTCTTGTTATAGATGATGTTGGATTGTAGAGAGATAAATTTACTCCCATGTTAGATCATTTTCAAGGCATCATCCCAGAATAGTTTTCAAGCTTAGCACCAGAGTGGGATATTTTGTTCAAGATTGAGTTGGTACCAAAAGAAGATCTAGTTTATATCCCACAGTATATAATGGAACTGACAGAGCTTCACTATTTGAATCTTTAGTTGAAATATTTTGAAGCTGAAGGATTCATAAAGACTAGTAAATATCTATTTGGTTCTACAGTGCTTTTGACCATGATGTCCAATTGGACGTTGCACTTATATGTGGATTATCAGAGACTGAACTATATGAACGTTAAGAACTAGTATCCCATTCGACAAATCAATGATTTCTTCAATCACTTGACAGGTTTTAGGATCTTATCTGATATTGAGTTAAGTTTCGGGTACCACCCGTTCAGGGTGAGACCATCAGATATACCTAAAAATTCTTTTACGAGGAGGTATGTCTTGTTCGAATTTGAAGTGATATTGGTCATTATTATGAACACACTAGTGGTATTCATGGACATAATTAACAGAATCATTTATCATTTTCTAGAATATTTTTTTGTGTTTTTTGTTGATGACTTCTTAGTATTCTCCCATTCTCTAAATGATCATTCCCAATATGAAGACATCATCTTCAGTACATTGATATAGAATCATTTTTAAACCAATATACCTAAATGTAGTTTCTGGATTGAAATAGGTAACTTCATAGGTCATGTCATCTCAAAGATTGTGGCTTCAGTAGACCTAGATAAGATTACAACCATGGTATTTTGGGAGTAACCCAAGAATGTATTTTAGATTTAGAGTTATTAGGTTTTATATGTTACTACTTATTTTTCAACCAGGGTTTCTCTCATTTGGAAGTTCCAATGCCTAGGATGTCCAAAAACGGGGTGAATTTTGTTTCATTGGATGGTTGTGAGTGTGATTTCCAAGAGATTAAATGAAGGCTGGCCATAGAACAAATCCTCACTTTTCTTATTCTGGGAATGGATTATACCATGTATTCTAATTCATCCAAAGTGGGGCTTGGAGTAGTTCTGATGCTGTAGGACTAAGAAGTTACTTATGAAAATAGGTATCCAAGACTTCATGAGAGGAATTATCCTACTCGGTATCTATTGTAAGATATAATGGTACATTCCCTGAGGTTTTAGCAACAATATCATATTAGAGAGAGGTTTTGGTGTACACATACTATAAGAGCCTTAGGTACACAGTTTTTCAGTGATACATGAACCTTCAGCGAAGAATGTGGGTTGATAATTTGTAGTCTTTTGACTTCAATTTGAATTATACACTAGGAAAAGGGAACTTCAATTTAGATGATTTGATCTAGAATATGAATTCATATGAAGTGTGGGAGTCTTGAGATTAGAGTAGGATATGGTGATCTTTGTAGACATGAATCTAGATGTTATAGAGTTCAAATGATAAGTATATTTGAATTTGAAATCTGTTATATCCTTAATTTGGGATCTGATAAAGAAATTGTAGTTATTTGATCATAAAGAATTATCTCTGATGGACCACCTATATAGTGGTGATACACCATCAGGATAGACTCTCAGTAGCACTGGTGTTATTATTTTCCATTTCTAAGTATGGGTTCTTGTGGGTTTTCATGTGGAGATGATGAGAGCGTTTCATGCATCGAAATGGGGGGGGGGGGGTACATCCAAGTTTTAAAAAGATATCTCTTGGTATCCATAGACAATATTAGTGTCTAGGAATGAAGAAGGATTTATCAAGAGTTTTGGAAGGATTTTTCACTTACCAGCATGTGAAGGACAATCATCAGAGACTTTCTAGGTTGTTGTAGCCTCTACTCATTCACGAATGGAAGTGGGATGATGTCACTATGTATTTCATGATCAGATTACCTAGGAAACCTCACAAGAATGATTCATTATGGGTGATAATGGATCAACTGAAGAAGGTATCCCACTTCTTTACAATTATAGAGACCTTCTCTGTTGATGAGTTGAATAGTCTCTATGTTTGAGATATAATCCAACTGCATAGTGTTTTGAAGAGTAACATTTCATATCAAAATTTTTATTTCACTTATAAATTCTAGAAAGGTATTTATAAGGACTTTATATCATAGGATATTCTATGTACAACCAACCTTTCTCAGAATAATAGTCAATCTAAAAATAAACTTAAAATTGTAAAGGATATTTTATAAGTTTTTTTTTGGATTTGGGAAGTTCTTAGGATTAGAATTTGGTGATCATATAGTTTTTTATAATAAAATATTCTAGTAATTGATCAAAATGGAACTTTTTGAGGCCTTGTATTTATTGTTGTTTTGTTTCCCAATTTTTGGGCTAGATGTAAGTGATTCAATTCTAGTGGGATGAGTTATTGCACATGATACTTATGAGTAGGTTTCACTGATCAGGAGGTGGTTGGTAACTACGTAGAGATGAAAGAAACCATATAATTTTCATCATATATTAACTATAGAGTTTTTTATTAGTAATCATGTTTCTATTTGAGTGTATCATAGGTATAATCAATGTTGTATTAGTAAAAATTGAAATCTACAACCCTGGTTTATTAGTCTATTTGAGATAGTGGAAAGGGTTAGTCTGGTGGCATATTGTTTAGACCTCTATAGTTCTAAATCACTATACATGATGTGTTTCATGTTTCATAGCTTCAAATATATCACATTAAACCTTTAATGTGATATATATTGATGACATTGAGCTTAATGTTGATGTTTCCTTATGGATCATTTGATATGTATCATGGATCATAGTGATAAAAACTTTTTGGGGGAAGAACATGCCTCTAGTGTGAGTACAGTGGAAGCATGGGAATGTGCAAGAGGAGACCTAGGATATGGAGTTTGATATGAATAAATAGCATCCTGTATTGTTCACTAATACCCACCATGATTTTGTGGAGAATAACATGGGATGAGTTGTTCTATGGTTGGGAGGTTGTAAGATCCTATATTTTCTAGGCACTTCTCTCTATAAGATTTGGTAAAACTTTTGTTGTCTTATCACCTTTTTTGGATTGAGATTTGGGTGGAATGTTTGTAAAGGAGTCAGGTTCTTAGAGATGTTGTAGAGGAGCAAGAAATTACAGGATGTGGGAAGAATACATGGTCTAAATAATAAATTTATTTAATAAATTCATCAATCAACCCAAATAATAATGAACCATCTTAGGCCAACTAGAGACATCCCCCAATAAGGGCCACCACATTGTGAAGTAAAACAAAGAAGAAGAAACATGTCTCATGATAAAATTGAATAATGAAAACCAACATCTTACATAGAAAAATCAAGAAAAAATATCCATGAGACATACAATGTCAATCCAAACAGGCCAAACTAGAAAGATAAAGCATGAAAAGTCTAAAAAAGTCTCTGTGTGATCAACTGTCACTGCCAAAATATCCCACTATGAAGATGATTAAAACAAGAGAACCTGACAAGATACATAATGAAATTTCCTTTAACTATGTCCTCCAAACAAAATCTAAAACCAACTAAAGTAAAAAGGTTGGATGTGAGTACAAAGACCAAAATTATACCACCAAATAATATATAAATGATCTAATATCAATAATTTATTATCTATAGCTTCAAAAAAAGTTTACAAAGAACATTCAAAATGTAAAAATCATTCTGTAAAATGTTCCCTTGTTTTTTCAAAAATTCGTACCATATTCACCATATCCAAGAATATGTCGACTATAAAAGAAAACAAGTAAGAAACCATGGGTACACTATAAGATATGTCCGAGTGTAAATAACAAGGAAATATTATATCATGTGATAAAACAATCATAAAGGACAAAGCATACCATTTGGACCCTAACCTATGCGTATACCAATTAGACCAGAAAGAAAATCCCCAATGTATAAATAAGGTGGATCTAATTAATATTACCTATAGTGTAATTACACACACTAAAGTGACATAAAACCTCACAAGGATTTACACATGGAAATGAGTTAAATGTATATTCCCAACACACCTAAGGCTACCTAATGTCCTAAGCTTATCAAAATCCATATAAAAAGCATGATAAAATTTAATAAACAAATTTCACATTAAATATTTTTTGTTCCTGTTATTTGATACTAATTTCAAAACCAAAACAACCATTTGAAGAATTTAATCAAGCACTTGGTATGAAGAAGTCTGTTTTTAAAGAAAACCCCTTTCAAAACTTGAATATCATCCAAAAAAACCATTCCAATGTAAAAAAATTATTTTTTATGTAATAAACCAATGTAATTGAAAAAAAAATATATAAATTCATGAACTAACCGCTTTTATAGAGAAACCTACCTCAATAATAGAGGAAACGTAGTCTCCTTAGAAAATAGAAATTAGAAATAGTATTATCGGCCTCTAAATGGAAAGGCATGAGAAAAAACTACAATGAATCGACATGAAACATAAATAGATCACAATATAATTCAAAAAATAATCCAATACCAATAATTAAACCAATATAAATGAATAGGTAGAAATAATTCTACCAGGGAGATGTGACAGAAATTCCATGGGGATTAAATGCCAAACAAAGTTATTTAGAAAGAGGGAGATCACTGAAAATCTCCCTATAGATCAATAGAAAGGAATGCATGCCTAATGGAAAATGGGTTAGGTATAAATTATGATGAAAACATCAGGAATTGACCAATTGATGCTATGAATCAATTTCACGGTGATAATTCCATTGATTTTCTTATATGCCATAAAAGGCATTGCCATGGTTTCAAAATATCAATCCTAAACATTTCATATCATGAAATGTTTTCAAAAAATTTAATTTAAAACTCTATAAACTATAATAATGGTATATAAACTACAATGGATTCATGTTGTATAACTAGTTCATGACATGAATGTGTCTAGTAGGAATCCCACAGTACATATTCTACAAAAAAAACCCAAAACAACTACAAATCCCTCCGAATAAGAATATAACCCTCAAAAAAATTTAACAAATTTATACTCAAATGACATTAATTAAAAAAAAATTTATCCCAAATCTTTATATCATAAAAGGATCAATAAATACATCAATGAAAGGGATGTCACAATTAACCCCAATATACAAGATTTTTTTCCCCAGAAAGTCCTCAAGATCCTAGAATCAAAAAAAGTAAGTCCACTTATACCTCATAAAAAATTCCATATCCCACATATAATTTCTATGTTTTCCATAATTCCATAGTAAAAAAACCAATTTAATTGTTTTAACATGTATTACATTCTCTCATCAATCCATAATCTCAACAGGTTTCTTAACCACATTGATTTTGGGATCAAGATCAATATCCTCCCACTAAATCACATAAGAAAGATCCAGTCGATACCATATTAGTTTATAAACATGAAACACACCATATATGGAAGTAAAACTAGAGGATAAGTCTAACTGATACGCCGCCTTTCTATGATGCTCCACAATCTCAAAAGGGCCAACAAACCTCAATGCCATCTTATCCTGTCTACACAACTGACGGTGTCCCAAGTGAGGTAAAACTCTATGAAATACCCAATCACCAATATCAAACTCTAGAGGTATCCAAATGTTGTCCACATAAGATTTTTTATGAATCTATACGAATATCAATCAATTCTAGATCAAGTTCTCCTTTTCTATAATTTCCTAAACAAGACTCGGTCCATTAAAGGGCCTCTCTCCCAACTCTACCTAGAAGAAGGCATATTTATAAGGTTTCCCATACAATTACATAAGGGGTGTCATCAAAATTTAGGCTTGATAAAAAAATTTATAGGAAAAATAGACCAGAGGAAATTTGTTTTCCAAAGAACAACTTATATCAATGAATCATGACCAGATCATATCCTCAAGAACCCATATATCTCTCTTTATCTATCCAATTGTCTGCAAATGATTTTTCATGTTCAATTTCAATGGGGAACCCATAAAATAAGGAAAAACATTCAAAAACCTAAATTTCAACCTTGGGTACCTATTATAAAAATTGATGACAGAAACCCATGAAGTTTTATAACCTCTCAAACATACAAGTCCTCAAGTTTCTCTATTTTCATCACCTACTTGATAAAGTGAAAGTGCACCAATTTAATTATCCATTCTATGATCCCCCAAATTGAACCCTTCCCACTAGGTTTCTTAAGTAAACCAATGATGGATTCCATTTAAATATTTACCCACTTCCACACTGGAATGGGTAAGGGCTAAATAATAATCGTATGTCTCTAGTGATTTGTTATAATTCTCTTACATGTATGATTGTATGATAAAAAAATCTGCAATAGATCATGTCATCACCAACCACCAATACCAACATTTCAAGTAATGATACATATTGGTAGTCTGAGGGTGCAAGAAACAACTATAATGATGTCTAATATCCATAAATCCTTCCTCAGATAAAAAGAAACAACTAAATTGTATTAGAAACATAAAGAACCACTGGGAGACTACGACCACTCACCGGAAGTTTACCCTCCATTTAGGATTTTACTAAATCACTAGAACACAATATCAGACACTTTCTTGATCCAAACATGCTCATAAAATGTAGATTCAGCCTTTATCGAATCCAAGTACACTTTCCCACAAGCTTCTTCCAATAAAAATATCATATAAAAAAAACTCTTCAGAGACATCTCCTTCATTAATTCTTTCAAGAACTATCTTAGTAATTTACTACTCAACACATCAATGACCACATTCCCTTTACTGATTGTATAAGAAATATTAAAATCTAAAGTATATATATATACTCAAACTAGATACTTTTACACAAGTTTATATCCCTTTCAGTGAAAATAAAATTCAGGATTTTATCATAAAATTATTCCATAAAATGATCCCCAAGGAGATAGTGACCTCATGTTTTGAGTGTATGAATAACTATTTCTAACTCAAGATTAGGGGTATAGTAGTTCTTCTCATGGGAGAATAACAGGAAAGGCCACTAATCCACCACATGTTTTCCTTCTATAAGACCCAACCCAAACCCATACCATATGCATCTTAGAACACATCATAACCCAAACCACATTCCATAAAAAACTAACCTACATTCAACCTCATATTTTTTTCAAAAAAATATCTCTAACATTTTTCAATTCCAAAAAAACTTTACAATATTGTGGGTTAAATATATCATTGGTGATGCATGATTAGAGAAATTTGGAACAATATGTTTATAATGACTAGCCAGTAAAAATAAAATCTGAATCTCAAACCCATTTTAGGGATGCTCCCATGACATATCTTCCTGTATATTTTTAGGTCCCACTATGATTCCCCTCTTAGATATAAAATTCCACATAAACATTACTTTCTGAATCCATAATTACATACTTGGAAAGATTACCATAAAAATGTTCTTTAAATGTTATAATAATGATATCCAAATGGTCAATGTTCCTCTCATATAACTTAGAGTATACCAAAAAATCATTTTCGAACACATTAGAAAAAGTTTCCAAGAACCAATGAATGATCTGGTTCATCAAATACATAAATACTATTGGAGTATTAGTGAGACTTAATGGAATAAACTGAAACAAAAATACCCATGATGACTCATAAACACTGTCTTAGTTATATCCTCTTCTCAGAATCTCAAATTATAGTACCTAGACCAAAGTTCAATAATTAAAAACTAATGTTCCTTCTTGAGATGATAAAAAAGGTCACCATTCTAGGGAAATGGATTAATGTTCTTAATGGTCACTTGATTTAACATTTGATATTCCAAAAAAATTTGGAGGCCCTTGTCTTCCTTATTATAAAATAGGATAGTTGTATCCCATGGTGAAAAACTATGATGAATAAATCGCTTATCGTTGATGTTATCAAGTTGGAAATCAAGGTACTGGAACTTAGTAGGTTCCATGAGATAAGAATTTATAGAAATGAAAATCATACTAGGTATCATGTTAATGGAAAACATGACCTATATATTTGGTGGTAAATAAAAAAATAATTTGGAATGACCTTGGGTTAAACAAACATTACCACAAGAATTTTACTTCCCAAAATAGGATCAAAAGAATATATAAACATCTCTGAAATCTAACAAGAGATCACCCCATCATAGAGAGAAACAATCCACGCTCTCCCTAATGTGGAATCCCACTCACACCAATAGACATGAGTGACTCCATCAGTAGATAAAAACTAAACTCGATGCTGATAACATTCAATCTAGGTCTTGACATTGATCATATAATCCATTCTAATAATCATCTTGAAGATATAAAGATCAATAACCAAGAATTACAACACCAATTCATAATCATCTATTATCACTAGACATACAAAACACCTAAAACCATATTCGGGCCTCTTTCCCAAAGGTGTGGAAGGATCCAATAAGAATGGAGTAAGATTTAAATGTAATACCAACATGTCAACTGACTTTAAAGATATAAAAATAAAAGAATCACCAATTTCAAAAAAAGATAGAACTATTGAAGACAAAAAAAACATTGTACCTCTAATTATAGATGATGCTACTTCAAAGTAATGTAGTTTATACTCCACTATATAAATATGCATGGTTTTTTCTCCTCCATGATATTTCATATCCACATAAACATCCCCTTTTTCCTATGGATAATAACCACCACCCTTGGAAGCATCGGTATGAACATGTGAACACTTGGTGATAGTGGATCTAGCCTTACTACATTGGGACATCCTTTCACAAAAATCACATCAGATTGATATATTGTCTAAAATGATGAAAAGTCATGGGAACCTCCATATAGTTAAGCTTGGTATGTATATTCCTTCCAAACCAATAGTAGAAAACCTACTTCTATCCTGGAAAATCCAATGAAACTGATCTTGAAGAAAACTGGATACCCATTAATTTATTTCTTTTAAAAAATATATTCCCTATCTATCAACAACAGAAAATAATGCTCTACCCAAACCTATTTTCCCAGATGTGTCTACCTCTACTAAAAATAATATATAAACTACCTCCAAAATGTTCAAAAGGTACATGATAATCAGCATCATCCAAACATCTTCCTTCAATCCAAACTCAAATGATTATTCTTTTAGATAATTATTGGTGAATATATCTGATGTAAAATTCACTAAATCAATAAAATGGGTGAAATAATCTAGAATAACACACTCCCCTTTTTATAAGCTCAAAAACTCCAGGGTCTTTTCCACACGTAACATCCCTAGATAAAACTTCCTATTGAATATTGTTTTTAAAGAATCCCAAGTAAGATCCTTATGTAACTTAACTTTTATAATAGAGTCACTCAATATCCTTCTCAGTACCTCAAGAATATACATTGAAAAAACCCACCTTAGAGTCCTCAAGAGTCATTAGAATATTGATGATCCTCTTGATCTACTCAAGACTCTCCTCAGATTCTGAGGTTCCTTTCTCACCACATAATATGGGTGGATTCTGATTTGTAAATTCCGAGCCACGATCCACCACACATCCTAAGTTTCCAAAACCTTTTTTCATATAATATGAATAATGTAGATTACAGCTTCTACCAAAGATGATTCCACTAGTGCACATGCCTACAGAACCTGTCTCAATGTATCCTCAATCAAATTTGAAATATCCCTTCTAGGGGTATTTTCTAGAAAAAAAGACAAAACCCCATCAATCATGATCATATTCCCAAATCATAGGACCAAATTCATGTATCCATATCAATTATTTTAAAAGAAAATAATTTAATGATAATATGGATTTTATGAACAATATGATTCACAAAATTAATAAACATGTCCATTTAATTAATACTCAAATCCAATTCATTAAAATGGCCTCAAAAACGATATCACATTCTTGGAAAAAATCACTGGCCAACTTTATTACATATTCTTAAATCATAAAAGTTAGGAGGTAAGGCCCATTTTCCATTGTAACTATAAAAATTCTAAAAGTATTAACTCCATTATACCAAGACACTAAAGCAAACCTAGGAAGTGTCACAAAAATTTAGGCTGTGTAATGGATCTGATTAAAAATTGTAAAAAAACATGGGTCAGCTAGAAAACTCACCCAGAAATGTATGCCACATGGTGAAGTATAAAAAATTGGAAGTAACATGTATCGTGATAAAACTAAACAAGTAAAAAAAACAAGTTACATATCATAAGAAAGAAAACATAACCATGATTCAGAAAAATTCAATCCTAACAAGATAAACTAGAGATATAAAAAATCAAAATTCTAAATAACTCCATGCGTGAAAATCTATTACCACCATACCATCCCACTAAGAAAACGACAACAACAAGATAAAACTGCGTGGTTCATAATGTTGTTCCCTTTATTCCAGTCCTAAAAAACAACATCCACAACCATCTAAAGGAAAAAAGTAGGGTGTGAGGATAGGTCCCAATACGATAGAACCAAAAAATATATAAAAGATCTAATATCAAGAATGCATTAGCTATTTCATTAAAACAATTCGAGTTTACAAATCATTTTTCATAATGTAAAACCAATTTTCAAAAAGTTCATTTGGTTTTTCATAGTAGCACACCATATTAAAAAAATATGAGAATATGTCTACTATAAATGAAAACATGTAATAAATCATGGATACACCATTTGATAAGCATGTGAGAAATTAACTATAAAATATACCATCATGTGATAAAAAATCATAAATGGAAAGAACACCATTTGGGACCTATCCTTTGGGTATACATACTAGACATGAAAGAGAAGAAAAAATGCATGCCTAAGGTGGATCCAACCAATATAACCTCTATTGGAATTACAAACACTAAAGAAACATAAAACTGTGTCATTTCACACAAAAAGAGTGAAAAGTCTATTCCTGAAGCACTCAAGGATAACCAATGTGCTATATTTGTCAAAATACATTTAAAAATAATGTTCACATTTAATAAATAAATTCACATTAAATCCTTTATGTTCATAGTCTTGAAGTCCATTTCAAAAGAAAATCCACCATTTAAATAATTTAATCGAACACACGGTGTACACAAATCCATTTTTAAAGAAACCCCATTAAAACATTAAAATCATCTAACCAAAACCATTCTAATATAAAATAATTCATTTTCATGGAATAAATCAAAGGAATTGATAGTAATATATAGAAATCAAGAATTAAACCCTTGTATAGAGACAAATACCTCAATAATGGAGGAAACCTATTTGCCTTCGACAATGGTGATTGGAAACAAGTAAATCAACCTCCAAAAGACAAGCCATGAGGGAAAACAACAATGGATCGATAGAAAACAGAAAAGTACCAAAAAGTCAAAAATTGGAGATGTTTTTTTCATTAGAAATGTTTTAAAATATCATTAATTCATTTATTGACATTTTTTATAAACAATGATAAATGAGGTATCACAAATTAGAAATGTTTTTAAACATCCCCAATTCATGATGTTTATAAAGGTCTCTAATTAGAGATAGATCATTTACCAATGTTTTTTTAGAAAAATTAGTAAATGAAACCTTATTTCCTGAAATTTCTAAAAAAACATTGGTAAATGATTTTTTTTAATTTCATATTTTTAAATTTTTTTGTTCTTACCAACCACAAAATCCCGACACCCCCTCCCCCTTTGTGACTCATGTCAGGACCCCCACACGCACACCCCTCCACAACTCCATTTTCTACCTAACT